>OZ038488.1:107489248-107526748 GCA_964036315.1 Acanthosepion esculentum
AATTTTTATTTTTTATAAACTTAGTAATATATAGTTTCTCATGTATGCACAAAGGACATGGGTCATTTAATGACCTACATATTCTAGCTTTTCTTATTAATTTCCATTTTACTGTAGGTGTTTTATTGGATTCTTTTAAGTGCCAGAAATATTTTGAAAGGGATGTCTGATTTCTGTATTTATTTATCCTAAATGAAGTTTGATGTTGATTGAACCCCTTTTTGAACTCATGGCTTGTGCAACCTATATAGATTTTTGTTTTCAGGATTCTCAATAGATGAGATATTGCATTGGTATACTAATGATTCTGTGCAACATTTATTTTGTAGAAGACAGTTATAAATGTTGTACGTAATTTTAAATAATTTAAGTAATTCTATTACATTTACTTGTTTTAAAAAGAAATATAGTCTATTAGTAATTAAGAGTAAAAATATTTTAAAATTGTAGTTAAATAAAACGTATTCTAACCCAAACACCCCTAGATAGAATCTTTAAATATACAAGTACAAAAAAAATGCCGAAAAACTTTTTGCCATTAAAAAAAAAAGAAAAAAAAAAGACAACATGCGTTTAACAGATGTCAGAATTAATTGAAATATACACCCCTACCCTCCCTAAACTTATCCTTTTCAAACGTAACTCATAATTGATACAACAATAGTTAATAAAAATGAACATGCTACCACCCCTGTCTGAATGATTGGATTTCTCTGTATCCTTGGAAACAGGAAATTATGAATTTATATGTGTGTTTAAATCTCAGTAAATTTAAAAATAAGTTATTACAAAATTCGCTTGAAGATGAAATGGAACTAATGCTTTTAATTTAATTATATAATTAGATTTGAAGTTTTTAGCTTCAGTTTTTGAAACATGGTTATTACTGTGTAGCGAAAAAAACATTTTAAATCAGTTAATTTATAATATTTATGCTCTGTAAATTTACATTGAGCACTGTTTTATAAAAATAAAAAATATCACTAAGAACACCGGATTATATATCTTACTGTTCTTTCTTATATATATATATATACAACACACACACACACAGTATGATATTATACTTTGTTGCTATACATATTATATAAACATCATAAATGTCATGATGCATAGTACTGATGTGAACCAGGAGAAAACAGAGAAGCTATAAATTGAAAAATCTTCAAGCTGTGGGAAATGTTTTGTTTGTCTTTTTACCATTTCACAGATAACTTACCAAGGTTCCATTGTTTGAAAAATTGTTTGTGAAATTTGCAACAAACAACATAGAAAGGAAATAAACAACAAAATATAGTTTGGACAGCACATCATCTCCCATATAATGGTTATGTTGTAAGAAACAATTTGAAGTAGATTTTGTGGCTGTAATTATTCAAATATTAATTTTTTTTCAATGGACAAAACCCCATGCAATTCAAAAGTTGAGCTGACTGACTAAATAACTTGATGATCTGAATCTGAATATATATATATATATATATATATATATATATATATATATATATATATAGAGAGAGAGAGAGAGAGAGAGAGAGAGAGAGGGGGGAGAGGTTATAGTTATTCCAACAAGAGAAAAGTGTATATTTTAAAAAGAAAATAGAACTGTATTATAAATTCATGAATTCATAAAACACCATAGAACTGTATTATGAATTCATAATACAGTTCTATGACGTACCACACGGAAGAACGAAACATTAACAAGAGGACTATATGCAATATAAATGCTTGTCACCAGTCCCAGAAATAAATTTGTACCACTACCACGAAAAAAATTCATTTTTATAATATGTGGAAATATCTACTTTTTGCTTGAAGAAAGCCACAAAACCCGAAACATGTGTAGCAGAATTATGGAAAATAGTGTATAATATATATTTTAAAATAAAAAATCCACATTTCAACCCATATATATATATATATATATATATATATATATATATATATATATATATATATATATTATCCCTCACCAGTAACACAATTTGGAAATTTAAATTATGTAACAGTCAGTCTCTACCCAGCCCCTGAATATTGCTTTGTGCATGAAATTCACCTATACATCATGCTACTGGTGATCAATAATATTTATCTTTATCAATATATACTGAATATCTCTGTTATATTACATAGAGTAGTTTTATTAACACTAATATTCTATGCTCAATATCTTATATTCATATATATTCAAACTTAGAGATATACATATTTACTTGCTTGTCCAAAATTTTGCTCATCACTCATGAACACTTGCCTTATAAGTTGAAACAGTTATGTATTTCCAGTGTTTGAGTTCAGGTAAAATAGACTTTTTTTTTTTTTTCAAGGGATGGAAATCCTCCTGGATTATTTTCTTAACTTCATCATTTGGCCTTGGATCAAACAAAGTTAATTTTATTAAACATTAAGAAAAGCACCAGGTCAGTTGACTTAACTACTGTGATAGAATATATCACATTTCCATCAGAAATAATCAATTTGTTTAGTTGAACTACTTTCCTGAGAAACAGTGAAGTTTTGTTTTCCAATGAAGAGAATTGGACTTTAGGAGAGATTTTGATCAAAACAAAAAAAGGAAACAAAAACAAGATCATTTGTTCAATAATTATAATATATTGTTTGCCTTTAAATAAAAAAGTTAAACAAAAATAAAACTCCAAATCTGAATAAAACAGAAGAATTGAAATGTGGTTTGCTCAACAGGAATCAAGTTTACTTCCAAATGATTCTCAAGTTTCTTTAAATCATTAAGACATCAATGAGAAAAAAATTGTCAGCTACAATAATCTATTATCCATGAAGTCAGGTATTTTCTGTACTATTTTAATATATTTTTCAACCTGATCAGAGTTTTCCTCCTCTCACTCAAGAACAGGTAACTCAGCTGCTGTAACAGGATTCCTACTAAATAAGTAGGAGATTTGATCCTTCTGATAGATTTTAGCATTCAAGACTTATTTGTGTGCTTCTTGACTGCATGTAACAGTGAAATACAAAATCATTAGAACACTACTGACAGTAATAAAAAAATAAAAAAATGAAACACTTAAGTTTGACATTGCAACTACAGATAAAATATAAAAGCTATGAAACACAAGAAACATAGATGACTACAGTAAAAAGAAAATGGATCACATCCGAGCCAGGCTTCTTTTTTTCTATATGCCATGTCCTGAAGGGACATGGACAATCAGGGCTTTCCACAATTTTCTATCCTTAGTGTTGTGTTGCAGCTTAGACCAGACAACAGCTTTGTTGTCTGGGGGCAGCTTCCTCCAGTCAAATGCTTGCAGCTTAGAAATTACCCTTCAGCCAGATCATTACAAGTGAAAAACACAACAATTTCAAGCAGTAAACTGGATTTTATTCTTGGGTTGTAACCTACTGCTATAAGCGAGTGAAGTTAAAATGAGGCATAGGTAAGGTGAACAATCTAACGGGTGCCTTCCCTGTCCATTGTTCCTCGAGGCCCACTTCATCTCCATGCCTTTTTGAGATACTGGTCAGTTTTATAGCTAGCATAGTTCCTTGTCTTTGTCTAAAAAAGCAATTTTCCCCCGATCTCTTTGCTATCAGTATGTTCTGTGAGTTTAAAAATTTACAAGCTTTCTTTTCTCATTATATGTCCTAGAAATTTCAACTATCACTTTCTGATTCTAAATGTCAAAAACATTTTTGTTTCCATTTTCCTTAACACTTCCTACATGCTATCTCCATGGTATTCTCGGCATTCATATGTAGAACCATATTCTTGTTACTTCAAGGCACTTCTTCATCTGTGATGAGATTGTCCAGCTTTCACTGACATATGGAAGGACCAATATTGCATAACAGTTCAGAAGTTTTTCCTTTGTTTAAAGGTTGTTGAAGGATTAACTTATAGAGTGGGTATTGATGATTCCTATCTCCATGGTATTCTCAGCATTCATATGTAGAACCATATTCTTGTTACTTCAAGGCACTTCTTCATCTGTGATGAGATTGTCCAGCTTTCACTGACATATGGAAGGACCAATATTGCATAACAGTTCAGAAGTTTTTCCTTTGTTTAAAGGTTGTTGAAGGATTAACTTATAGAGTGGGTATTGATGATTCCTATCTTCATGCTATTCTCAGCATTCATATGTAGAACCATATTCTTGCTACTTCAAGGCACTTCTTCATCTGTGATGAGATTGTCCAGCTTTCACTGACATATGGAAGGACCAATATTACATAACAGTTCAGAAGTTTTTCCTTTGTTTAAAGGTTGTTGAAGGATTAACTTATAGAGTGGGTATTGATGATTCCTATCTCCATGCTATTCTCAGCATTCATATGTAGAACCATATTCTTGTTACTTCAAGGCACTTCTTCATCTGTGATGAGATTGTCCAGCTTTCACTGACATATGGAAGGACCAATATTGCATAACAGTTCAGAAGTTTTTCCTTTGTTTAAAGGTTGTTGAAGGATTAACTTATAGAGTGGGTATTGATGATTCCTATCTCCATGCTATTCTCAGCATTCATATGTAGAACCATATTCTTGCTACTTCAAGGCACTTCTTCATCTGTGATGAGATTGTCCAGCTTTCACTGACATATGGAAGGACCAATATTACATAACAGTTCAGAAGTTTTTCCTTTGTTTAAAGGTTGTTGAAGGATTAACTTATAGAGTGGGTATTGATGATTCCTATCTCCATGCTATTCTCAGCATTCATATGTAGAACCATATTCTTGCTACTTCAAGGCACTTCTTCATCTGTGATGAGATTGTCCAGCTTTCACTGACATATGGAAGGACCAATATTACATAACAGTTCAGAAGTTTTTCCTTTGTTTAAAGGTTGTTGAAGGATTAACTTATAGAGTGGGTATTGATGATTCCTATCTCCATGCTATTCTCAGCATTCATATGTAGAACCATATTCTTGTTACTTCAAGGCACTTCTTCATCTGTGATGAGATTGTCCAGCTTTCACTGACATATGGAAGGACCAATATTGCATAACAGTTCAGAAGTTTTTCCTTTGTTTAAAGGTTGTTGAAGGATTAACTTATAGAGTGGGTATTGATGATTCCTATCTCCATGGTATTCTCGGCATTCATATGTAGAACCATATTCTTGCTACTTCAAGGCACTTCTTCATCTGTGATGAGATTGTCCAGCTTTCACTGACATATGGAAGGACCAATATTGCATAACAGTTCAGAAGTTTTTCCTTTGTTTAAAGGTTGTTGAAGGATTAACTTATAGAGTGGGTATTGATGATTCCTATCTCCATGGTATTCTCAGCATTCATATGTAGAACCATATTCTTGTTACTTCAAGGCACTTCTTCATCTGTGATGAGATTGTCCAGCTTTCACTGACATATGGAAGGACCAATATTGCATAACAGTTCAGAAGTTTTTCCTTTGTTTAAAGGTTGTTGAAGGATTAACTTATAGAGTGGGTATTGATGATTCCTTAATTTTTAAGGATTTTTTTTCTTATAGTCATCCCTTAATACAGCCTTTGAAAGATTTACAAGCATCAATCAGGAGGTTTGAAGTAGAAAAAATCTGTTCATACAGCTTCAGAAAACTATTGAAATGTTGAACTGAGAAAACTGAATATAATAGAGAGACACTATTGAATAAATCATTTCTGGGTTGATTCAATGTAAGGGTTAATCTGCCGAAGTTTATTAACCAGAGTCTTTATGGTTATATCAGAAGTTTCAGATATCTTGGTTTTTGAGATGTCCATAATAATTAGTCAAGGTGAGTTTGTCAAATCAATCCCTGTGATGTATCTGCAAAGACTGACTATAATTAAATCACAGTTTTGTTAAATGATGATCTCAAATTATGCAGAAGCTGAATCAGAAAGCTAAATTAGCTAGCAACACAGACATGGCCTGATTTAAGTTATGAGATAAGTGACCTGACGTTATGCCTAAAAGACAAAAATGTGGCGAATATATAGCTAGTAAATAAGTCAGCTAGAACAGTTACGAAAATATCCTCCAGACTGTTAATAGGCAATGTTACTGGAATGAAACTGATACCATATTGGGATACTGTATTTGTTAGACTTAACAATGGAAGATCTCAAGCAAGGTACTTGTCTTTCTTGTGGGTGGTGAAAGATCTATGCTGGGCAGTTTCAAAGGTTAAACATTTCTGGCCATAATAATTATCTGACAACTAAAAGAGCATAATTATAATGTCTTTTACCACCACCTACATCCAGTGGTGTAACCATGTTTAGTGCTCCAGTCCTTAGGGTCTTAGGATGGCATTTTAACTACAGAGCTAACTCTGTGCTGGTCAATGCTGACACTGGTCCAAGCTGGTTGTTGGTCACTGGCTGCTTTGATCCACACCAACTCTGTCCATGTTATGTTCTTGATCTCAGAGGAGTGGAAGATCAAATGTCATAGTAATTTCAGTGCTAGTTCAAGTCATGGCAGGTGCTACATTAAGAGAAGAAATATCTTCACAACAAAAAATAAAGATGAAAGATTCATTGAGTTAATCTTTACTTAGTTTATATAGTTCTTGGCACAAGAAAAACTATCCCTTCCTGCATCAATCTCTATAGTGACACTGTTCCTTACTTAATATGTGGTGTTCAAAGATTTTCAGTATCAGGACGCGGATTCCAGAGGATGCAGGATTTGCAGACCAAGTCTTCGAGCTCTCAAAGCTATCTGCTAATATGCACTTTAGACCAAAACTGGCACCAGGCTGAAGGGTTATTGGGATTCATTGAGTCTTAAATTTTCACATTAATCCCAATAAGGGTTCTTTGTTCCCTATTTTTGTTTTCTTAATCAACTTTACAAATTTAGAGAAATATCCCTTCTCAAGAGCAGTAACAGGGATTGCTCCTCCCCTAAACTCCAACCTGCTTCACTTTATATCCCACACCACCACTTCACACAAACAGTGCCAAATTCACCCTCTTCCTGCTTCCTTCTCAATATTCAATCTCAGTCTACTTCCCTGTCTTTGTGAAAAATCTCATTTTTAAAACGTGCGCACGAAAGGGCATAGTTTTTATTGTAGTCATTAATTTTAATCCTCTTGTTTCCTCAAGGAAGAGATAAAATTATTTCTCCATTCTTGGACTTATTTATATCTAGCAAAAACGTAAACCAGATCACCTGCTCATCAATGACAGTGTCTATTTTCATAACTTCAAGCCTCAAAAGGGGTTCATTCTTTATTTACATTTCCCAGTTCATTTTTGTCAATGAAAATATAAGCCCCATCTGTCTGTCTTCTCATTAATGATATTTGTTTGCTTAAATTCTTAAGGAAGAGATAAAATTGTTTCTCCAATCCTGGGATGATATCTGACTAGCAAAAATATAAACCAGATCAACTGCTTGTCAACGAAAAGGTCTGTCTTCATAACTTCAACCCTCAAAACAGGTTTGTTCTTTGTTTAAATTTCCCAATTTGTTTTCGTCAATGAAAATATAAGCCCCATCTATCTTTCCTCTCATTAATGATATGTGTTTTCTTAGGAAGAGATAAAACCATTTCTCCAAATCTGTTTTTGTCTGCATGCCAGACTCTTTATAGATAAAAAAAAATAAACTTTAGGAGAGAAGAAATCCAGACAGTCCCATTTTCACTAAGGAAAATGTCCTTTTTTTTTTTTTCTATCTCTCTCAGAGATTACATTCCATTTTGGGCTTAACTCTTTCCTGCTCAGAATCAACATCTAACCACTTCAGTGTCACAAGTTAACACAGAGGATTTTTTATTTGCTTGTCTTTGTTATCTATCCAGTTTGATATAAAACTTTCAAATTTGGAGACAATACATGAGTGCAAGCCGGAGGGTTTCATGAGCGAGATTGCTGATCATGTTAAGTTTAGCTACCCTCCCTTACACTAGAATCACCATAATGGCCAGGCCTCAAATTAACAAAGTTTTCAATGTTTATTTTAAATTTCTACAATTTCTATAAATCTATAAGTTTTAATGTTGACAAAAAAAAAAAAATACTAATAACATATATCCCTAGACGGATAATGGAACAAACCCCTGAAACAAGATATATGATAAACCTACATTACACACTACCATCATGAAGGTATTGTCAAGCCAACAATAAGCATGCAAAAAAAAAAATACTTTTAATCTAGGTTTCTAATAGAAAAGTGAGAAACATTTTGTATCCAGAAGCCTTTAAATAAATTTTATATAAATCAAAGTTCAATTTACATTTACTTATTTAACTGTTTATATTTGCCTTTTGGACTTTAAATTAATTAAAATTCTTTGAGCAACATGCACACACACACACACATAGACACACACAAATACACACTAAGGGGTGTTGAAAGTTCTCAGCCTCAAAAAAAGAAGGGATTAAAAAAAAACTTCTAATGTATGGTCATTTGGTCAGATTTTAGGCTATGGATCAGGCTAACTTTTCAGTACTCCTTAATAATTTAGTAAGAAAAAGTGAATTAATAAACAAGTACAACTCTATACATAATTTAAACATTCTAAATAAAAAGTTATATTTTCTCTAATTATGTTGTTGATAGAAAAATAAAACTAACTTTATAATAATAACAGAATAGTAAAAAAACAAACCTATTTTATTGTAACCAAATGCACCAGAATTACAAACAAGATGAAACAGCTATCAAGAGCTTTATACATTGGTATACATCTAATGTATTTGATAAATATGGATTCTGTTTTTTAATCTGACATATTTTTCTTTCTTCAAACTTCAGGTTTGAATCCTGCTGGAGGGCACATTTTAATAAGTTTTCAAGTATACAGTATAATAATTCATTATAGGAAAATTAAAAACATGTAATCTTATTATGCATAATACAATGGAACTTCAATTTAATAGGCTAATAGGGAGGATCGTCTGTTAAAGCTATTTGTCTGTTAATTTGAATCACTTTTTAGTGGCCTAAATACACCCAGTACAGTACACAATTATTGTAAATAAATGTAAATACAGTATATATGTATATGTATTTTATTTTTAAGTTACTATATACCTTTTAGTAAAATTTGAAAAGTCTTAAAGTTAAATCTGGACCCCGTTGGTTCCGGGATTGTTAATTCAAAGTTTTACTGTAATTACTTTCAAAAAGAATATGAATTTTTATCCCCTCTGTAGAACTGTGTTTTCTGTGGTTCACAGACATCAAATTCATATGTTGGCCATAGGACTGCCAATTTATCCTGTGAGTTAACTTGTGATTTATCTGGTTGAAGTGCTATTTGTAACAAATAAAAACTAAATAGAAACTGCTAGACTGATATTTTTATGACTATACAGTAAATAATTGTAATTAATATATGTATACTATATAAAATTAATTGTAAAGAAGGGCTTTTGGATTCTTGAAAACCTTATAAAATCAATAAACTCAAAACTAAATAAAATCCTTCAGTTTGACAGGGATTTTAAATGCATTTAACAACTGATACATATAACTTAATGATGCATCTTGCTTGCATGTTATCTTGCATGTGAAATAATAAATGCATAAATGGCAAACAAGTTTAAAAAATATTCAAAATGTGAATGATGAATAACATTCACTGTTTTCTCCTGATCTCAGTAATAGCCAGAAGCATGACTGAAAGCACTCGATCACAGATGTTTGGACAGTATTTACATTCATTAAACCCCAAAATGCATTCTCTTGCAAGCAAACAAAACAATTTAACTAAAATATTAAAAGTCTACATTTTTTTTTATTCAAACTTGTATTAATGAAAAACATTTCTGCTTAAATGTATATTCATTATTTTACATATTTTTCTGAATGCCCAAGAGATATTCTGCAAGTAATGCATCCAAGTTCTTTTCATAGGACCTAAAGCCAATACAGAGACCACAATAAAAATACTGAATAAAGCAAATTTTCTGCTATATAAAACATTTTTCACCAGCAATGAACAAAAGCCTGTATAGAATATCTAGTATCTTTGTCACCTTACTCACTGTATATCTATGCTCACATTCACTGTTTGGTTACCATAAACATTCAGCAAGCATTAATGAATATCAATGGGTTTAATTTTTTCTGCAGAGATGAAGTTAATGACAAACTCCTGCATCATATGCACTTTCATGTCATATGTCATTTTACCAGATTTCAACTGTGATAGGACAAAAAAATATGGTTTATTGGTAGGAACATTCAATCTCTACTGCTCTCATGTCAACATCTACCACTGATATTGTGAACCAACTTAATAAATTGAAAGAATTACTTTCTGACCCTTATATATATGATTATGGAAATTATTGCTTAAGGAAATAAAAAGTAAATTGCATTTAAATTCAGTTATGATCACTTTTGTTAGTTATTATTGCTGCCTGAAAAGGAATGAATATAATCTGCTCTGTGCTATCATGCCAAGATGGGAGAAGAAAGACAAGTATTATATTTTTATGGCATATAAGATTTCCAAGTTTTCACCCCCAAAAATGTCTCAAAAATATTTTCCAGATTTTATATGCAAAATTGAGATATGATAGGCTAATGTTAACCAAGATTTTTTAAACTACCAGAACTGGCATCTAGCCTAACTCCATAATACACTGACATTAAATATAAAAAGAGAAGGACTTACATGGCATCAAATCTAGTCTATTTTCATATAATTATTCACATTGGCTATGACACTATGTTTAGGACATCCACATAGAAGAGGAAGGTGAGATTTTATTTCAATCTTAAATGTTTTAGTTTTATAGCTAGATGATATTTGTTTTAAGTTTAATGTTCTAAGTGGCATCCATGTTGAATGAAGGGGAAAAGAAGAATAAATGAGTGGATGTGTTCATTTGGAGACCATGCAACAACAAACCACATATAATTTTTTTCAGGTACTGGTGTATATTAACAGAAATATTTAAGATCATAGGCAAGTCAGTTTAGGTCTGCACTTGGTGGGTGATGGACTGTCCTCAGAGATTTCAGTGTCATCCATTCATATTCCCAGCCACACATGGTGATATGTAGATGAGTGAGGTGCTGGTAGGGGAAAAGCTTATCTATAAGATTGACATAGTGGAAGTTGTCCCAAGTGTCACCTACCTATCCACCCAGGCAAGCAAACAAAACCCTGAATAAAATGTTTAAATATAATATTGGAAACAGAGTTCCTGTGCTCATTTCCCAATATAGTATTTGATTCTCATTGTTACTTTGTAAACATGCAATGGGCCCTTTCCCAGCTTTCAGTGAACATTGATGTGAACTAGTATCGACACGCAACATGGTGTAATCATCAGCTGGTTGGTGGAAATCTTTGTTGAGGGACATGCTGCATGTTTAAAAGGCAATAACTTTCTGATGGCTGCAAGAATCATTGTCAGTGTTGACAAAATGGAAGGGGTAGTCTACAGCAGTAGGTATAAAATTTATCGCCATCACAACTGGATTAATCTTGAAGCAAGATAAATGCCAAAAAAGAAAGGAGCATGTGTTTTTTTCTCTTCTGAAGGTATTATGCCTTCTAGTGATCAGATCTGTTGGACAATTTCCTCACAGATGAAGCAACAGAAATCTGGTCCTACAGAAGGATGCTAAGAATACTGTAGGCAGAACGTTTGAGCAACAAAAAAGTTTTAAGGAAAATGGAACTAAAAGAACACTTAAAATCAGAAAGAGACAACTGAAAGTGCTGGAACATATAATGAGGAAAGTGAACTTGAGAAAATTGACATTAATAGCGGAAAATACCTAATGAGTTTATCCAAATGAATAGAAGGGAAAGGACTGGGAGGGATGATAAAGGGACAAACATTGCTTTGAGCTACAAAGAGCAGGAAGCTGTGGAGAGTTATCATCACCCACGCCCTGAAGGGGCACGGCACATAAAGAAGTGATCAGATCATATTTGTAATAAAATTTAATAGGCTAATGTAGAACTGAGTAAAACATTGTTGAAAAATGTTTATCTTATTTTGTTAATTATTTTTGTGAGAAGCTTAAACAAAGAAAACTATGCTTCTTTTAACACTATTTATATTTGGACTATTGTCCTCATCTTTGTTGTTATCACATAGCTAGAGGACACAATGGCTGAAAGATGGGTCTGAATATAGATAGTGTAAATAATGATAATGTAGTGATATCTGCTCTCAGGATGTTACAGAAAATCATTTTGACAATTATTGTCTTGACAAAGAAGGTCAGCTGAGTGGAGCGGACTAGGAACCAGGTCAACAGACCCTTGGTTCATGATTTCTCTCAGACGAAAGCTGACAGGATAAAGACAATGGTCCCTAGCAGCCTAAAGAAGCCCTCCCCTGCAACATGAAAAGAAGACATCCCCCCACCTCCAGTTAGACCAATGATTCCCAATGTGGGGTGCATGCCCCACTGTTGGGACATGCGTAGGATGTGCACCCTTCAGCTTACTATACCAACAGAAAAAGGGGGCAATTTGAGAATGAGTTATTAACAGTGAATTGTTTTCTAGTGAGCTCAAATTTCATTTTGCATTATTATTTCATGATTAAAATGATCATTCACTGAATGTCAAAAATTGTCTAAGCTTATTCTTTTCACTCATATTCAAAAGTATTAACAAAATGTGTTTGATATTAACACCTAATGATATAGATTGTGTGAAGAAACATACAAGTTGCCAGATTCCTCCTGGATCTTCTAACTCTATGAATATATTCTGTTCTTCTATGTGTCATGTCCCTTCAGAACGTGGGCAATCATGGTTCACGACAATTTCCTATCCTTTATAGCTCTTAGTAAATTTTGTCTTTTCACTATCTCTCCTATTGTTCCACCAACCATTTTACACAAGCTCGTTAAGTAGGTTATTCACTGCTTTCTTCTGTCACTGTTGTGGAGCTATTTCGCAGTGGAGGCTTGTATTTGTACTAAAATCGGTCCTAAATAAGTTTGATGTACCAAACGTTAGGAACTTGATATAATAGGTATTAGGCAGAGTAATCTTGTTGTGGTCGCTGACTACTTTCGTATTCGACTGTCGACTACTGTCGTCTGACATCGACTGACCCTCGTTCCTCTTACTACTCCTACTTATATTAGGTGGGAGAGTCTAATAACTATAGAATAGGTGTGTTTCACCATAACACCCCCCTCCTAAAACTTTACTCTGTAGGAGTAAAACAGTTTTCTTTATTTTTTACAGGAAATATGAAGAAGAAAAAAAAACTTCATTTTTTTTAACAACATCGTAGCAAATCTCCTACATTTTGGATCCACTTTTAAATGATCAGTTGCCTTTCTTTTTCTCCTGGATCAGCATACCTCAGGTAAAATCGTTGCTGGCGTTGTTAGATCAAACGTATCAAAAATCACCTCCATAGGCGTTTCTTCTGCGGGATCGCTGTCAACCATGTCTGAAGAGAGAGTCTGGGAGATAGAATAGGTGTGTTTCCCCATAACAGTCACTATTGCCCTCAATATGTGCCCTAGAAATTTCAACTATCTCTTTCCGATATTAAGTAAAAGTGTCCTTTTTGTTTCCATTTTCTCTAAAACTTTGTCATTGCTCACATGTTCGATTCATGATATTCTCAGCATCCTTCTGTAGAACCATAGCCCTGTTGACTCAAATCCCTTCTTCATCTGTGAAGAGATTGTTCAGCATTCACTCTATATTACATATACTGATATTACATAACAGTTCAGTATTCTTTCCTGTGTTTCTAACAAGATTTTCCTATTTCTTAATACTTTGCTTAGTTTTTGGAAGGTATAATAAATATAGTAACTGTAGGCTTAGTAGTTACCAGGGGAAGGCCCAAAGTTGATACCAGTACTATTGGTTTCAACCAGCCTTTAATCCAATCCTGATTACTATTATTGTTAAAATGAAAAGAAGAAATGTAAGTTGATTCTGTGATGAGAATTATGGTATTTAGTTGAATATTTAATATTGTTATTTAAACTACTTAAAAATACATAAAAGTAATAAAAAAAAAGAAGAAAAAAATTGTGTCAAATATTTAAAGACAAAAATGTTCAACACAGTGCAAAGCTGCACTGATACTGATTGAGTGTTTCCTTATTGGCTGGTTTTACATGGAATTAGTTTTCAGAGGTCAAATATTCATATTTCATCTCTCTTGTTTGTAATTGAATTTAGATTACTGACAATCCTCTTTCACAGATTTATTCTCATTCAGATTCACTTAATTATTTTGATCTACTAAATGTTCACAGTGTAATCTGATATTTCAAAAGGTTATTGTTAGCCCCTGCCCTCAGAGAAAAAAAAAAATTAGAGATCTTTACTCTCACTAAAAGTTCAAGAATATTCCATCGTAGAGCATAACAGTAAAATAACAAATTACTAATAGTATCTACTAGTATTATTAATAGTAATAGCAGGGAGCATTAGAGAAATCTGACGGGTATGAACAATATGACAGGTCATTTTCTTTTTTTTAATCATTTCACCACAAGCAAGGCAATAAAGCCACTAAGACACAAGGGGGTTACTGAGTGTGAGAGAATATTAGAAAAAGAAAATATTATTAAGGGGAGAGAACAATAAAAGAACAGGAACTAAGACAGCAGAAGATAACAATTGGCTTTGTATTTCAAAGTTGACTGGAAAGCAAGAAGCCGGAAAAGAGTTTCACAAAGTGCAACAGAAGAAACTGTTAGCATAGAACTTATGGTTACATCTAGTCATTTCAACTGTAAAATGATGAGGTCTTGCTGCCAATCTAGTACGGATAAAGTCTAGGTACCAAAGAGAAAAGTTCATCAGGACAATTACCATGAAAATATTTATAGAAAATGCACAGGGAAGCTAAATTACAGCAGTGGGAAAGGGACTGGAGTCAAGATGCCAAGTCAGGACCAATAACATTGCACATTCTTTTTTTATTTTATCAAGAATAGAATACAAGAATGCATAGCAGAAGAACCAAACCAGATGTGGCAGCAGTATTATATGTTTCAATACTATTGGAAAAGAGGTAACACTTTGTTTTTAAATTTCCTTAAAAATCATTTAATCACCAGTTACTTAACATTGCCTGAAGAAATAAAATCATAGTATTGAAACATGAAAGCTTTTGTGTATTGATTTCAAAATGTTTTTATTATAATCTCTTATAATAAAATATAATAATAATGATATATTGCTCTACTTAAAGCTACAGTGGATTTTTACTCCAGCTGTTCTTTCTCTTATATATATATATATATATATATATATATATATATATATAAGAGAAAGAACAGCTGGAGTAAAAATCCACTGTAGCATAAAGTAGAGCAATATATCATTATTATTATATTTTATTATAAGAGATTATAATAAAAACATTTTGAAATCACTACACAAAAGCTTTCATGTTTCAATACTATGATTTTATATATATATGAAGTTTGCCAGATTATAACTTGTCAAGTTACTTTTTTTTTTCTAAACATTTTGACCACTTAAAATGAAGTATCAACTAAACATCTAATCCTTTCTACCTCCCATAATTTTGAAGTATTCCAACCTACAAATTTATTCTTTTGATTGAACCATTGTACAGACTTCTTCAGATCCATAATAAAAGTGAAAAGTTGTTTTTCCAAAATGATAGTAAACAAAAAAAGAATGATGGGTAAGGATTTTTTAACACTCAAGGCATGCGTTCATTCATTTCTGGCATGCTTTCTAAAATCAAAAATGAATAAATATATAAATTTTTTTAAAACTAAAAATAAGATTAAATAAAAATGAATTTTTGAATGGAATAATCTGTAAAAGTTGGGAATAGCTGTACAACTGGGTTCACTGGTATGAATACTTATTATTTTTTATTGAAAAGTTCTCAGCCCAACCCACTTTCCCAAATTTGACAAAATGATCAAACATCAACATTTCAATTTTTTCTTGGTTTTGAACAAAAACTTTTTTAACACCCTATTTCATATTCTAATTATTTGATTTCTGTTTGTTAACCATGACACAGCAAAAACAGTAAATTATAACATGATTTTAGTTAGTGCAAAAAGCTTGAACTTGGAGAATAAAGTAATTTCTAGTCCAATTTAAAACTTAATAGTGTAGGGTCTTCATTCAGGCTCACCCTGTTAATAATGATTTACTTTTTGTGTGTTTATGTGAGTGTGACAAAAGACTGTTATAACAATAACGTTGATCAGTATCAAAAGAAAAAAACCTGCTGTAAGAAATGATCATACCTTCTGTATAATAATGATCCAATTTCTGTAGGTTTCTTACCATAACACAGCAAAAACCACACACTGTAGCGAGATTTCTGTTTGCACAATACTATTCAAATGAACTAACTTTTCAGTTACATTTGCAACTTAATAATAATAATAGTGGGGTCCAGGTTCCCATTCAGCTAATAATATTATAATGACCCAATTTTTCAAGTGTGATAAGTCTAAATATATTAAATGCTAATTCTACAGTTGTTTCCTTGTTTATTTGCTTGTAAATAATTTTCTGTATTATAATGTACTAATTTCACTTCAGGTTCATCTGACCTGATCTGAAATTCAGTTATACAGAGAGTATTTTCCCTTTATCTATTTATTAGCAGATAATTATAAATTCTATGAATACAGAGTAGGTTGGCATCAAACTTCATCGCTGCTAATGGCAGGCAAATCAAAATAAGAGAAAGACCTTTTAAATTCTCATTATTGATTGATAATGTCATTTTATGCTGATAACTTTTGGGAGGGAAATTTCTTTCTATAGTGTTCTAACACAAATTACATCTACCATGAGAAATTAGAGGGAGAAAGGCATACACTGTATTAGCTTTACTTCATATACACTAATGCATATTGTACCAATCCCCTAGGAGGATTAAAATTCTGCACAGAAATCTTTGGCAGGTGTGGTTCCCCATCTGTACCATAAAAATATTGATGAACTACATCTGAGTAATTATATATATTAACTGAACCAAAATATAATTACTGAGTGAAGGAACTTTTCAGATGAAAGAAAACATTTCAGGTTAAATTGCTAAAGTTTTATTAAGACTCTGAATTAGTGGTACTTTTTGAACATGGAATAATGATATACTAAATGAATCAGTTGTAAATGTTATGACCTAATTGGAAAGTTTACAAATTTTTGGGGGTTCATTCATTCATTCATTTTCTATGGTTTATCGACCCTTTTCAGGTTATTTAAAGCCAGAAAATATTTTTAGATAGTAAGACCTTTTTTTGGAGATAATAATGGTTTAATAATACAGGTTTAATTAACCCATAACTGGGTGGGGAGTACAGGTGAATTTATACCTTTCCCAAGGGTATCTGTGCGTAAGTGAATATAACGAACCCAAGTGGAATTGAAACTCAACTCTCCAATAAACAATTTTGAGCCATTATCCATCACACCAACAGTACATCCAAGCGTACAGCACCTGGTATACAGCACCAGCGGTCACCCATCTAAGTACTGACCAAACTCGACATTGCTTAACTTTGATGATCAGACAAGAACTGGTGTTTTAATGTGATGAGGCTGTAAGCCTAAATTTTATTAGTGTAACAGAGAATCGGGTCAGCCCAACAAAAGATTCCAATTTGGTTGTAGATGATGCTGTAAGCACCAAGAGTTGAGTCCCATTCCACAATAGGCTGTTGAGAGAAGACCTTCTACTTAGAGTAGGTGGCGCTGACTATTTGCATATGAACAATACTAGGCAGTTATTAGCCAATAGTCAGCATGGGTCTGGGATTGAGATAGCTATATAACACCAGTGTTTTTCTCAGTTGAGAGCGGTGCTCTTGACATGTGGACGTGCAAATACCAGACGAACATAATTAGGTAACTACTTCCGGAGAAGCAAGTCAATGAAGGAAGAGGCAGTTTTTTGATTATTTTTTATGTAAACAGATTAGAATTCTCTTATTCAAAATAAAGAATTAACCTGGGATTTTTTTAAAAATGTCTTAGCAGTTTTGATTAATGAAAACAGAAATTAGTTGATTAATATTTTCTTCTATCATAATTGTATATTAATTAGTGGAATACTGATGAAGCTTAAAACCACTCCTTTTGTAATTAAAAAATATTTTAATTTTTATTCAAATCATCTGATTAGTTTAGATAAATACAAAGGTCACTTGAAAAGTTCTAAGCCTCACCCAGAAAGAAAAGCTCCAGCTAAACATTTTTGTTGTGGCCAACACACTATCTACTTCTTATAAAACTAGGAAAACTAATTCATATTTCTGTCATAATTTCTGTGCAGGTGAGGTTCATACAAAGGTGAGAGGTGTGTAACAAGTCTAAATATGGACAAAAGTGTCTGCAAAAGAAAAGTATGACATGCAAAGAAATCCATGAGAACATGGTACAGGCACTTGCTGAGGACTCCCTTTCCTATGCAACGGTGAAGAAGTGGTCTGCGGAATTCAAGGGGAACACGGAAACCTCAACCACTGATAAGTTGATGCCATTCACCATATAATTTTGTATGACAGATGTCTTACTGTCTAACATAGAGCTAAGTCTATATGCATTAGTTCTGGTTCAGTCCATACTGTTTTAACTGAGATCTGGGGAATGAGCCAGCTGTCTATAAGATGGGTCCCAAGAATGCTGACACCAGAGCAGAAGCTGAAAAGGAATGACATTTCCAGAACACCTCTGACAAGCTTCTAGGCTGATCCTGAGAATTTCCACTGCAGATTAGTAACTCAAAATGAAACCTGGGTTCACCACTTTGATCCTGAAACAAAGATTAAAAGCAAATACTGGAAACACTCTGGTTCTCCAACCCCTGAAGAAGAAGGCAGTGTCTGTTGGTAAGGTGATAGCTTCTGTTCTTTTTTTGGATTCTGAAGGTGTAATTATGATAGATTACCTGGAAAATGGAAAAACTATTAATGGACAGTACTATGCATCAGAATTAAGACATCTGAAGGAAGCAATCAAGTTCAAATGCATAAAGAAGCTGAGGGCAGGTGTGCTCTTGCTCCAGTATAATGCATCTGTTCACACTGCTTAGGTTGCAGTAGCTGAATCAGCTAACTGTGGCTTTGACCCCACCCTCTTACTAACCAGATTTAGCGCCATCCAACTTCTTCCTGTTTCCTAAATACAAATCCTAACCTACATCATTGCCATTTTGGAAGCAATGATGAGATCATGTGTGCCGTGGAGGAGTTTTTGGAGGACCAGTATGCCACCTTCTTTTGTGATGGGATTGCAATGCATCATTAATGTCAAACCAGACAATATTGAAAAATAGTGAAAAACCATCTTGTTTTTCCAACTCTTTCTGGGTGAGGTTTAAAACTTTTTGAATGACCCCTCATAAGGCAGGTTTATACCAAATCGATCTATTTCTATGATGATTCACCAAATGATTCCTCAAATTGTGTTATATATATATACAGATCAAATGAGGCACAAATTTGTGGAAACACGTTTAATTTTTAAATTTTCTGTTAACATTTGCTGGCATGAACTCCAAGACAAACCAATCACTTTAAAATCTCATCAATGGCCCAATGGTGACATTCAGTGACTGCATAACAAACAGTTTCAAGATTTTCATTGTTTTGCCTTTTGAAGGTCAGCCAGATTGTGGTTGGTCTTCGTGTGACATTTTATTCTATTTGAAATGTGAACATCACTCATACACTCTTCTGTTTTACCTAAGGCTTCTTTCTTCTCTTGGAACATTACAAGAGTTTCAGCAGTAGTTTTTCATCCAAACAAAATAAAACTTCGTACACACTTTCTGTACATTTTCACCAGCCATCTTGAAAATTGCTAAATGTTTTTACAAAGACCAGAAAAAAAAGGCAAACAAGAAACAAATCAGTCGATCCAGAACCAACGATGACATGTGACACCTAGCTGCACAATACAGTTATATCTATTCATGCACCATTGAACACACACACACACATATATATATATATAATGTGTGTGTGTGTGTGTGAAAGAGTGATGTGAAAAAGTCTCATTCTAGTGAAAAAATTCTTTAAGAATGTTTTTTTTGAATGCTTAATTATTTGGTCATATTTTGAGAAGAGGATATGGTCAAGGACATTTACAGTTTTCCCTCATGTGTGCGTGTGTGTGTGTGTATGGATATGGATCTTTGGGCCCCTAAAGAAGAACAAGGATTCCCCAATTATGATGAGGTGAAAGAAGCCATTCACACATGGCCAAGAGAAAAGCCAAGACACTTCAATGATATGAGTATATATGAGATGTCTTCATTAAAAAATGAAATACCATAATTGAGGTGGCTTTTGTAACCTAATCAATGAGGTCCTGTACTTGTCAGCGAGTGTGAGTTCAAATCACTCTGGATGCTAATTCTTTTGACTGATGCTGCTCAATTAATCTATCTTATCTATATATATAAAATTCAGTGACTTCCATCCGTCCATCTACAATAGCCATACATTGACTGATAAAAAACAAATTTTGGGGAGAAGTGCAAACAGCTAAGGGGGTACAAAGTACAGTTGTTTTTACTACGGTGCATAGTTTAGCACAATAAATTTTCATTCATTTTTTGGGGGGAAAAATTAAGTTTCATTATTTAACATACAAAATACTACCACTATTTTTTTTTAAATTTAGTGATCAAAATAACAAATACTTATTAAATAAAAATGTAATATTGTTTTTTGCATATCTTTTCTTTATTTTTTATATACAAGAATCCAGTTTCCAGTTTGAACTATAAACAAATCTCAAGGCCAAATGCTTCAAAAATTTGGAATATGGCTACAGAAAGAAATATTTACACATGGCCAGTTGTATATTGCATGCTCAAGAGTAAGAAATCCTTTATTCTTCGCTGTTAAAAAGGAAAAAAAGAAATTTTCTTAAAAATATTGTTTATCATGGAGTCCTATAGAATTAAATTAAAAAATTATTAAACCACGAAGTAGGTTTTTCATCAAAGTAATTTTTCAAATTTCATCAATTGGTTTGCGAAGTTGAATGAAACGTAGAGTTTGTAAATCTCAACAAAAATGTTCGTGATAACTTCAACATTACTAAATACAGTGAAGATTTCAACATGAATCAGCATCTTGCAAAAAAAAATAAATTCTAGTGGTAATAAATTGTAAAAATGACTTAAGTATTATAATAGAATGGACCAAAAATAAGATCAAAGAGAAAATAATTGTTTTCTTTTCAGAAAGACTGCCTCCACACCATTTTCAAATAAACTGGAGTAACTTCAATAAAACCCCAATCTTTATTTGCCAGCACTTTCATTATTGAGGTAATTCTGCAAAAAACACAGCTGCACTGAATAAGCCACATATCAAAGATGGCTAACTATTGATTTGACTGTTTGGTGAGCTGGCCTTTGGCCAATGCAACATGAAAAAGATACAGGGATTTCCTAAAAGGTATTCTCATCTCTTACAGAATTGATGATTACAACTGAGAAGCAAATGCAACTGTTAGATTGATACAATGCCAAAAGATTTTCCAGGTGACCTTCCTTACTGAATCCATTTGGAGAATCAAAGTAGGAGAGAGAGAAGAGGCAGTGATGTAAATTTGTTTTTGCTTCCCAGTAACCACTCGTTTTGCTATGGAAAAACTTGCAGGTTTTGCTTGGGTCTTTAACAGGCATGTAGTACCATCAAAAATCATTGTTTCTGAGACAAAACTATAATTATAATATATATATATATATATATATATATATATATAGCAAATTTTAGACATATATGTGTGTGTGTGTGTGTGTCTAAAATTTGCTATATTTTTAGGGGAAAATTGCTTAATATCCGAAACATGAATATATATATATATATATATATATAATATCTGAATAAAATAAATGAAACAAAATTGGGTGTTTTTTTTATGAAAGTATTTATTAATGTGTTTTTGTATATATTTATTTATTTAATATTTCAGACCACCTAGGTCTTTCCTCAGAAATCAAAAGACCTAGGTGGTCTGAAATATTAAATAAATAAATATATACAAAAACACAGAAATAAATACTTTCATAAAAAAACACCCAATTTTGTTTCATTTATTTTATCCAGATATTATATACATAACAAGAAAGTATACATGGCCTCTCATTATGCTATATATATATATATATATATATATATATATATATATATATATATAGATAGATAGATAGATAGATAGATATAGATATGTTGCAAATATGGATTAAATCTGACAGAATGATTAAATATGGAACAAGTAGAAAATCTTTATCAATTTAATGTTTTGCAATTTATTTAACTTCATTAGAAATACTAGGTTATATATCCACAAATAGGGAACATTATTATTGCACATTCACTTCCAGCATTCATCATGCAAATAAAATACACAACACAATTTTTAATACACACTTAAACTAAGTTAAACATTTTAAAAATTAAACTTACACACAGATGCCATGTGATATAAATGCTATATTTAAGAAAAGAATACTGAACTGCTATATGATATCTATCCTCCTTTACAGCATCGAATATTGGACAGTCTCCTCAAAGTTGAAGAAGAGACTCGAGGCAACAGAGATGTGGTTCTACAGAAGGATACCATGGATCGAACATGTGAGCAATGATGAGGTTTTGGAGAGGTTGCAAACAAGGAGGAAATTTATACTTAACATTAGGATGAGCCAGCTGGGACACATAATAAGAAAGTGGGGCTTGGATACTCACAGGGAGAATAGAGGGAAAGAGGGACAAGGGAAAGCAACATGTGACATACTTAACAGGCTCAAGCAAGTGGATGACAGTACAGGGTCTGGGAGAAATGACAAAATGTCAGAGAGACAAGAGGAAATGGAGAGAGCCATGATCGCCTACGTCCTGAAGAGACATGGCACATAAAAGAAGATATTTATGGGTGAAAGTGCTCAGTATCAGAGACAGAGCATATGTAATTATAAAAGTGAACACTGAGTGGTGAGTTGATTGAATGCAATATTCATGGCCTGAAGATTGTGTTCAAGCTTTGAAACAGACTGTCATCACTTGGTGTTGACTTCAGTGTGTGTGTGTGTGTGTGTGTGTGTGTGTGTGTGCATTCATGGGAAATTACACATGTAGAGTGGCAGAGTGCTTAACAGAATAGAAAATGAAATCAGTGAGCCATGTTCAAATTCTACTTAAAGCTGTTTATCTTTACTTTGTACTAATATCTTTCAGAAAAGCAAGAATTTACTTTTTTATACTCTATGTTCAAAATATATGCAAGGGAAGAGAGTAGGTGAGTGAAAACTTTGGCAAACCACTCTCCCATAATAATCTTCCCTGCAAAGGTAGTAGCAGCAAAGCTGATACCTTATAGTAAGCTTTGGAAGAATCAAATACATGACTGTAAATATGCATATATGAACAAATTATATATATATATATATATATATATATATATATATATATATCTCCGAATACAAGGTTGGTATAGATGGAATAAAATTTTGATAACCAAAACCACTATTTTTAAAACATGCTCAATACAAAGTAGAGTAATAAATATTTATTCAAAAATTATAATATAAGCTTGTTATAACATCTCTACAAAAATTGCAATTTTGTTTCAACATTTCTGGGGTCTTATCAAGTGATGGTATTGATTGTGAAATAAAGAGTTTTTCTGAAAATTCAAAACCAAATCCAACCACCTCAATAGGGGGAACCTTATTACGTAACCTATGAAAACCAATGTGTACATATACAGATACTATGCAATATTCACATAGGAATGCAACAATATTTGCGCACACACACACACATATATATAATATTTAAAAATGTATTTAGACAGTAGGTTTTCATTGTTTTTTTCAATGCCATGTCTCTTCTGGCCATAAGCAATCAAGGTTCTCCACAGTTTCTATTTTCTTTTATGTTAACTGAAATGCTTTATTGGGAAAGATAGTGGTTTTCTTCTTCACCATTTTGAATTAAAAGTAGTCCTCATTTTAGACTGGGTGATACTCAAAGTTAGAGAATACAGTCTCCACTGTTATTTTACCCATAGCTGGGAGAAGAAAAAATGGATTCATGCCTTTACTAGTGGCATAAATGGGAAATAATTTGAACTCTGATTACAGATTCTGTCTGTGCTGATAGCAATTACTTTCCTAGCTCAACATATTTTCATTAAAAACTAACCTCTTCTTCCCACACATTATTCTACAAACAATTTAACAATATTAAACATGCTTTGAAACTAAAGTGTAAACAATTGTTTTGTTGGTGGTTTTATAATTAAATTGCTTAGTTATTGAAGTAAAGCCATTTTCTTCTCTGAATAACCTCAGTATTTAGATTAGATCACAGCTTGGGAATAAAGGAAAGGAGGAATTTTTGTTAAAAATAGACAAAAAAGTACTAAACTGTTATGTAATACCAATCCTGTAATTGTAAAATGTAACAAATGTTATAAATTATTATAATATATACCAAAATGTTTTAACCTTTTAAACTGTTTTAATTATAATAATTTTGCTTATATAATTTTTTGGACAAGGTAAATTTTTTTTATCATTTCTCCTCAAGCAAGGCAATAAAGCCACTAGGATACAAGAGCATGAGAGAATATGAGAAAAAGAAAACATTATTAAGGAGTGAGAACAATATAAGAGCAAGAATTAAGACAGAAGATATGATTGACATTTTATTTAAATTTTTTCAAGATCAAAGTTGACTGGAACAAGAAGCTGGAAGAGAGAACCATATGCAAGAAGTTCAAGAGATGAAACTGTTAGAAGAATCTCTCAAAGAAACAATTTTATAGTGCAACAGAGCAAAATAAATGGACTTGGTTCCTGCAACATCAAGTATTACTGCTAGTGTTTACTAAGATATCAACACTGTTTATATAACATAAAATATCACTGAAGTAGTTTTATTTGACTTTCTGTCCAAAAACAAATGTTAGTTTTACATTTTTATATTTTTGTAACTTGAATGACAACTATTTAACAATTGAATGTCTGTGTGTGGGAATACATGTATATGAGGTTCGTACATGTTTCATTAAAGACAACAGACAAGGATTACTGTCTTTACTTAATTTTAGTTGTTTACATACAAGAGAGTATATGTTTGAGTTCATTGAGTATAGATTGAGTTGTGATTAAGTACTTTCAACCATGATTCTGGTCCTTTCCAAGAGCCAGAGTTATGTAGACGTGTCTTTTTTCCTATATTCAAATATTTTTAAAACTATGTGGCCATTATTATTAATAGTGACATTGCAAACGGGTGTCTGGCAATTGAGTCTTCATTGGTTAGAAGTATCATCAGTTATGGACTACATTTAAAATCTTTTTTTTTCATTGGTTTCATTGCTTGGAATAAAGGAGGTGGCTGGAATTTTTTATAATTTTCTGTAATGAAACACTTTCTTAGAATGCTCACATTCTAAATTAAGAAGTGGGGAAAGGAAATTTCCTGAATGTTTAATAAAATGGATGTTTGAAATAAGTATTTATCAGATGGAATTTTCTCCAAAAAAGAATAATCATCCTGTTTATTTGAAACTCAAAGGTATTTATAAAGATCACAAAAAAAAATCTAGACAAGAAATGAATAACAAAATGCACTAAACCACAAGGGTTGCATGTGGCACAAGGCCGGGTTTAACGTGGGTTTTCCGAGCCCGTAGGCTCAGCCAAAAATATTCCCTATTTGAACCCGTAAAAATGGGTTCAGGGTCAGTCTACCTCCCCGAATGAGACTCTGCCCTTCGGCGGAGCCTTGTCCGGGTTCCTCTCTGTCCAAATGCAGAGAGTTCGACTGAATAGCTGGAACAGGTCGCAGCTAGAAGATCCCAGCTAGTATATCTAGCTACCCCCCACGAGGGTTGCATGTGGCACAAGACCGGGTTTAACGTGGGTTTTCCAAGCCCGTAGGCTCAGCCAAAAATATTCCTTATTGGAACCCATAAAAACGAGTTCAGGGACAGTCTACCTCCCTGAACGAGACTGTCCTTCGGTAGAGCCTCGTCCGGGTTCCTCTCTGCCCAAAGGCAGAGAATTCAACTGTTAAGCTGGAACAGGTCGCAGCTAGAAGATCCCAGCTGGACTCTATAGTCCGTTGACTTACAGATACTTATAGGCAGTTACTACCTATAGTGTAGTCACTCATGGGAGTGACAGGTTATTATATTACATCATAATAATAACAAATAAATATTATACAAGATGTAAGCCAAAAGTTTAGGGAATCTGTAATGTAATTGAACAAAATATAGTTTGCTCCAACCTTTTGCAAGATCATTGTATAAAGAGGACTAATTGTAATAACTTTTGCTTCGGTCTTTTGTATGATCATTGTATCAAGGTAAAGAAGACAATGGAATCTAAGTATTAATTGTTTTCATTGAAAACTTTTAGTTAACCCCTCATTTATATCTATAGATATTTTCTGTTTGACTTTCTGGGATGAGGAGTTATCATTATTAATATTATTTTCTTTTGGTCTAATGTCCTCATCTTTGTTGTTATTATGAAAATATTTCGACATTTGTGCTCTCTGGTTTTCATCAGGTCAGATGTTTGCCGATCCCAGTAATCTTCAGGGAATTTCAAAGTGAACACTACTTAACATACAGAAGTAGATTTTATCCTTATTCCCTTCTACGTATCCACATATATTTCATCTTGTTCTTATTTAGTACTGCTTAGTTATTCAGTCAGTTATGTGCCATGTGTGATACATACTTAGGCAATCATGTATCTTTCGATACATGACTGACAAGGCAGATTTTTTTCTGGCAGTAGGTTGGCATTTCTTTCTGCAGTAGACCAGTTGACATCCAAAGCTATAGAACCTGGTCTGTCCTACTATTTACCCATAGCTGGGGGGAGAAGAAGAGGATTCATATGTTTCTTAATGGTATTAGCATGTAAGCGAATGTGTCTGTCTACCCAACCCAAGGAGTGAACTCACAGTTACTGTTACCAAATTCAAAAACCACTTGGTTATTGTCCATTATACTTAAGAAAGAGACAGTCAAAAGGTCTGGAACACATAAAAAGGAAAGAAGGCCTGGAGAATTTAACACATAGGAGACATACTCAAGGCAAGAGAAGCAGAGGGAAACACTGAGTGTTATGGATGGCCGAACAAGGCTTGAAAGAAAATGGCACATAAAAGATGAATTAATTCAAAATATGCTTATAGGTTTATTATTCATTTTCAGTATTTCTTTGAACTTAATGTCAATTGCTTTTGATCTCAATTTCTCAAACCATAATTCTTTGGTTGTTAGTAAGCATATGCAAGTTCAAATCTTGCCACTAGTTTATCATTTATTTGCCAATTCCAGCTTGGCAAATAAAAGAAAAAAAAACACAGACTAAGCCAAACTTTAAACTTGATTTACAGATTCCATTTTGTGCTGTATACCATTACCCCTTCTTTATATTTTGCATATGACTGTGTGTAGGTGTAATTATCCATCTATCTTTGAGATATATATATATATATATATATATATATATATATATATATATATATATATATATATATATATATATATATATATATATACATACAGAGAGGGGGGGTAAAAGAGATGTTACTGCAACACTAATTCCAAGGGTAAAAATTTAAATGTTAATATGGAATAGGCTTCCAGTCTATGTATTTCAGACTGCTCAACCAAGTAGATATAATTAAATATTTCACACTAATTATTAATTGCATACAGCTGAAAAATACAAGAATACAGAGTTAATTTTTCTTTCTAGTTACTGCCATATTATTCTCCATTTTGGATTAATCAAATCATTCTCTTTCAGAGACACAAATCATTTAAAGGGATGCAGATATTTCGTTCAGCTGTAATTTGCAGAAATTAAATTTTTCAATTAGACTAATTTGTACTTGTTTATAACTTTATATAGAGCAAATTATTTTCCAGGATAATTTGCAAGAAATACCCCTGACTCCACCCTATTTGTAAACATTGTATATTTAACCCATTGTACCTGAAAAGAACTGTCAGTGTCTCTATTAAAATCACATCTGGTCCTGCATCTTTGTTTCTCTTTATCTTGGTCAATGCTGAAGTAAATTCAGATTGTAATATTATGAGTGCTTCCATGTTTTTATGTAAAATACATTTCTCTCCTCTTATCATGAAAGAGCTCACATGTGTATTCATTCCATATATAGGATGAATATGATTATAAAATTGATAACTGAATATATATGACAGCAATAAAATACCAGAAGACCTCAGTAGATCAATCTTTTTAGTTATGCCAAAGAAACCAAGTGCTAATGAATTTAAAAATCCATCAGACATACAATATGATGAAGCAAATGACTAATCAATAGGATTCTAATGAACAGCG
The DNA here is from genome assembly GCA_964036315.1 of Acanthosepion esculentum. NCBI lineage: Eukaryota > Metazoa > Mollusca > Cephalopoda > Sepiida > Sepiidae > Acanthosepion > Acanthosepion esculentum. Next base: position 107,517,563 of record OZ038488.1, read on the forward strand.
ATCACAATAGAATTAAATTGGAAATAATGAAAGAAAAATGTGGCTTTGTTCAGGACACTGGAACAAGAAATGTCATTTTTATGATCAAAATGTTATCAGTGTGAACAATATAAATACATAAACATTAAAAATGATTACAAAAAGGATGCTCGTTCTCACCAGATTTATTTAACCTACACAATGAGACGATTCTAAGAGGACTAGAAGACTTAGCACAATTTACAGAGATAACCTTAGCAATATATGCTATGCAATTGCCAGTGTTGATCTCAGATGTCTGAAAATAAAAAATAGTGTTCAATGCCAAAATGACAGAACATTTATATTTATCATAATACAGCATGCATACAATCAACCATGGCTTGCTATCAGAAAGTACCTGACTTTTTCTGCCACGTTCTGTCTTTACAAGACCCAGATCAAATTAGAATTGGACTATTGTTGCCATATCTGGACTAGAGCTGCACAATTCTCAGTCTCCAGTTTTTACATATTCCAAAAGTGTTTACTGACCAATGAGAATTGACCCAAACAAAATTGAAAAAAACAAAGTTCTGTCCTTTTTTCTATCAATCTCTAATGAAACTTTAATAAAAGTGAAACATGTCAGATTGATATGTGCTTCCTATTTGTTCTTTATCTTATCACAGCCTTGTGGGTAATTATTTTCAGGGCTACAACTCGTTTCCCACAGATGAAACATCACAAGCCTCTTAATAGTTTATTACTGTTTTCATGCCAGATGTTCAGACAAGTTATATTCTTCCTTGGTTCCACTTCCACAACAAGGACCTGCCATGCCATACACAGTCAATTGTCTTCATTCCCTTTGTATTCCATCAGTAAGGAGGCGGTTTCACTTAGCTTCTTTGTCAGACTGTTACTTTGTGGAACAGACTCCCGAAAGAATGCTTTCCTGATCACCACAATCTTAGCTTCTTCAAGGAACAACACTTATCTATCCTACATATCCTCATAATTTGCACTTCTTGCTCCTTACCTTGCAAGAGTGGTTCCCAAATAGTGCAGCATGCCATTTAGGTGCAGTGGAAGAGGATACCAGATGAGGCAAAATGATTGAAAGACAATCAAAGATTTAGAAAAAGTTTTTAAAAATTCATATGCCAAAAATAAATATAATTTCAAAATTTAAAATATTATTATGGATTACTTGTAATTGCATGCATGAGTCCCAGTATAAATAGTTATAAAATAATTATTGACTGATTTTATCATTATGACATTTTGCATTGCATCAAGTATTAAGAATATATTAACTAGGGTCCACAATTTGGAGGAGAGAGTTATCAATGATAATGTTCTGACTTTGAATGCGTGGTTATCTCACTTTAACTCACACTCTCTCTCTCTCTCTCTCTCTGTGTTTTTTTAGTTTTAAATGTATATTTTATCACATAAAATTTGGTGAAAAAAATGTTTGGGAACCACTGCCATACAAAAATCTCATTCATTAACCCTCTAGTTTTAGTAGCTTTTGAACCTTGCATTGAGTGAACAATAGTATTATAAAAAAACTATTTGTCTAAAGATATATCTAAACCTGGTGAAGACAACACAATGAAGGATCCCCCAAGTGACTGCAGGAAGATGATGGAGAGAATAACCCCACTGTTATCTTTATAGATCACTGATTGTTCATTACAAGAGATTAATATATAACTTGGTTGAAATCACTGCAATCATGTAAGATAACAAAAAAAAAAAAACAATGCTTGCAGCAGGCACTCACAGATGTTCATTCTTGTGTTGTAGTTATATCAACTATCATCAATACCAACAAGAGGGCAGCATTTCTGCTAACAATACATTTATAGAGACTTTTAGCTTCTCGTTGGTGATACGTTGGCATGTAATGCTAGAAAAACACTTGATTGACCACATTTTTATTTTGCTTCCAGGCAAACCAAAAACAATGAGAAGTCTATAAATGCCTCGGCTTTACCATTCTTGGACTAATTCCAGCAATCAGACTATCTGCAAAATTCTGCATGTGTCACCACCCCACGCAAGTGCAGCTGCATAGAAACTCTTGAAGTCCACCTGGCATATATTGCCACCCACTAACTTGTCTAGTATTTAATCTACAATGTGGCTAAAGTGGAGAAGTGGTGAGTAAGACTGTAAAGCAAGTAACAAAATAACTCGCAAACATAGAAAGCAACAAAATCATACAGACATTTCCAATAGACGGCAAGTATCACAAGTAATCAATATTCAGAAGTACCCTGTTTTATACATGTGTCTTTATAGTAAAGCACGCATATTCTCACATATAATCAAATGGATAAATATAGGTAAATGTACAAGCAAGCGTTCATGTATATATATATATATATATATATATATATATATATATGTAGTGTAATAATAAAACACTGCTGAATGTTAAATAAAATACAGTAAAATAAAATATCTCATGATAAGCAGATATATTAAAAGACCAGTATTAACCCTAAAGAATATGCACTTGAAGATTGCATAAGCATGAAACTAGGAGTTGTGTAACCAATGTAGGATATTATATATATATATATATATATATATATATATATATATATATATATATATATATATATATATATATATATATATATAGAGAGAGAGAGAGATAGATAGATAGATAGATAGATAGTATTATTGGTCAATATATTTCCAAGAGGCTAAAATCCAGGTAGATCTCAATATACAGTATAGAACAAGAATATAAAAGGCTCAAACACTAAATTATAACCATGGAATATTACTGTTTGAGCCTTTTATATTATATATATTTTAAGATATTTTATTGTTATACGTTATTTATAGAGACACAAATATTTAAGTAAATGCTCTGTTTATAATAAACAGTATTAACAACATTAACCGGCCTGAATGCCCGAGAAATCTTCATAGAAAATATGTGTCCTCCGACGGGTATCAAACCATCACCTGACACAGAACCATCATATAGCGTGACGTGCTATACCAGTTTAGTTACAGAGGAGTGTCTGGCTAACAAGGTCAATTTTACTGTTTTAAACTACAATTTTCCATGATTTTCCTCGAACGATCATATCTGCTCAAAGCATATCTAAATGTAAACAAATGACGTCACACACTACGAAATCATGGAAAATTGAATGTCTATTCTGTTTGATCATGAGCTATTCTAAGCTCCATATTCATTGTCAGTTAAATTTAACAACATATGTTTGAATAAGGATCTGCTGCCCCAATACACTATATATATATATATATATATATATATATATAATTAATATAAGTAAGAGTCTTTCACTTAGCTGATTTATGTTACCTTCAGCATCCCAACTCCAGAGTTTCACAGGCACACCTATCCATCCACTCTTCAGGGGGTATCAGCAATTTACTGCTTATATTTTTCAATTTTTTTCTTTTTCATAATATTATATATATATATATATATATATATATATATAAGCAAAATATATATGGGGAAAGAGTGGTCAAAATCAGAAAGGGAGTGTTTATAGATATAGACAATGCAGATATAAGAATCAACACTGCATGATGACTGTCAGTTTCACCCTTCAGACCACATGCCTAAATAAAATAATCAAACTAAAGTTCATGACCATAAATAACCTAAATAATTAGCTTTAACGAAAAGAACTGGGAAGGGATAGTTTCCTCCTTCTTACACTTCTCCCAGTGGCCAATTTATAAAAGCCCCCTAAAGGTGTGTAATGACACATGGTTTGAACATCACTTGAGGTATGAAACTGACAGTTACCATCACTCTCCCTCTCATGTGTGTGTGTGTGTGTGTGTGTCTATATATTTAAAAAAAAAAAATAATGGCAATTTCTAAAATAAAACATGATCACTTAAGACCATAAAGTCATAGTTGATTTAACTTATGAATAAGCCAGTCACTGCCAATTCAAATGAGCTCTGGGTATCAGAGGAGCCAATAAAAGGGTCTGTGGTTTATTTTCTAATATTCCAAGTGAGGAATGGTAAAATAATAAAATTTAAAAATGTCAAGGCAGGCTTACACTTTCATTTATCCAAAATTGACAGAATAAATTCCAATAAATAAGTGCCAGCAACAGAAAAAAAAAATTCCAATATCCTCTGATGATTGAATGAGCCAAAGAAGAAAGCAGTCTACATCTGTCTTTGAGTTGCTTCAGATTTTTGCCAACCAATAGAATTGGACAATATGGTAAATATTCTAGATGTTATTTCAAAAAATTGGGGAGACTATTAGAAGACTTTATTTTAGTAAGGAAAAGATTGAACAGTAAGCATCTTGCTTAAATTTATAATAGAGTTCGGTCTTTCTTATTACTTTAAAGGTTATATTTTAGTGGGTACACATGTTTGGGTAGACAACTTGTTTTTTTTTGTTTTTTTTGAAGTGTGAATTATATCTACCAACCTGTGCATCTGAGAGTCTTAATAAAGAAAATGTACACTACTGTATACCGAGGCCAGTAGATGTAATTCACACTGTTTAAAAAATAAAAAAAACAGTGTGTTCACTCAAACATGTGTCTCAACTAAAATATGATGTTTAAAGTAATACAAAATAATGTTGGATTAAAAATAAAATTCCATTAATTCTTTAAAAAATAGAGTCCAGGTGAAAAATACTGCCTACTTAGTGGACAAAACAATAGTGGCTTCATCTCTACTACCAGAAACCAGTGCTAAGACACAGGTAAAGGCCAGGATCCCATATACTAATGCTACACAATCTTCCTTTTAACAGGAATTACATTTGGGTACGTATAAAATCTGAATTAATTATGGAGTATAATTATCATTATAATGGTAGCTTTGAAATTTTCTAATTTATCAGAGTGAATGTTGATAAAATAAAAACATAAAATAAAAAATTAATTAAAGTAAAATTTTTAAAAAACTGTAGCAAGTATAGAAATGAATTTTATATAAAAAAATTGTTTAAGCAAATATAAAAAAATCATTTTGATTTGGAGACATTCTGTGTACATATGCAGGTAAATCAATAAACCTCATGATGGGAAAAGCATTTGTTTTACAGAACAAACATTTATTTTTCAATATAATTTATTTCCTTTTCATTGCACTTAATCCAGTGGTTAAATATTAATCACAGAACAATAACTGTATAGTGAAAATTTCAGCTCACAATTCAGTTAATATCTATGTATCAAGCTATGAATTTATTGATCTACCTTTGTATAAACAGGCATACACATACACACATGTATGTGTGTGTATTTGTGTTCTGCTCAGGTATACATATTTATGACATCTCTTTTTTTTTATTATTTCATGCCAAGCAAGGTGATAAAGTCACTAAGATGCAAGGAGTTAAAGAGTGTGAAAGAATGAGAAAAAGAAAACATTATTAAGGAGAGAGAACAATAAAAGAACTGGAATTAAAAAGACAGAAGATATGATAGTCATTGCATTTAAATGTTTGAAGATCAAGGTTAAATGGAAAGCAAGAAGCTGGAAGAGAGTTCCACAAGTGAGAAGTGCGAGACGAGAAACTGTTAGCATAGAACTTATGGAACTTACATGTAGCAACTTCAACTGCAAAATAATCTACCTAGCTACTAATCTAGTACTGCACTTAAATTCGTAAAGCTGAGATACCAAAGAGGAAAGTTCATCAGAGCAATTACCATGAAATATTTATAGAAAAGGAAGGAGAAAGCTACATTACAGCATTGGGAGAGTCATTGAAGCAGAGATGCCAGGCCAGGACCAATATCATTGCAAATTCTTCTTTGGATTTTATCAAGAATCTCTAATACATAGTAGAAGAACCAAACCATATGTGGCAGTAATATTCAGCGTATGGTCAAATGGTAGACTTATAAATATTTAAGATAGATTCTGGTGAGAAAAATTATCTCGCATGACAAATATGTTTTTTAATCACATTAGATTTATTATATTGCAAGATAATTTGCTTATCTTTTATGAAATGTTTATGAGTTTTATCCTAAATTGACCATACAGTTACAATATTCCTGACAGAATATAAATATAAGAGAAAATAAGGCTGAAATGATTTTTCCAGTTAAGAATAACTAATGAGAAAATCAGGCAGTCAGTCAGCTGGCATAAAAAGGATACATTTCCCAATTAACATCTGCAGATTGACATCATAAAATATAGGAAAACAATCACAGACAAAACAATAATTCACTATATATATTATCATAGCTTCATTCACAATTATACATTTAGAAAGGTTTTTTTTATGTCTGTTGCCAGTTCCAGGTGGTTTGTTATGGCAGTACCATTTGCTTTTCCGTAATAGCTGCAGAAGGGTTTTGAAATCAGCTGAGGCACTGGATTTGTGGAACTGCTTCTTTTTTGGTAGCTTATTTTATTGAGGAAGGTTGCCTGAGAGATCCCATTAATGCTGACAGCTAAATCCAGTAGCTTCTGACAAGATTGGAACTTTTATCCTATATCCTTGGGAGTCTGACATGAATGAAATTTGATCATGGAAATATATCAGCGGACAAAATTTTCATTTAGTCATATAACCACATTCTCTCTTTTATGATTTCTATTTAGTTTGTTTACACCTAGTAGTAGCAGATATAATAGTCTTAAGTTATCCAAATTTCTTATAGACAGCAATGTCATTAATTTTTGGCTAGTTTTCTTTCATCTTATTTTTGTCCCTTTTTATATTTATACTCAGGTCATTTTCTCTGTTAGGTAAGCAACATGGAAATAAAGAAATGGTCACCAATGAGATTTTAATTCACATCCTGTATTGCCAGAAAACACATATGACATGGATTTGATCAAGTAAACACATCTCATACATGATGAAAATGCTTAATCTAAGAAATTTGGACAGCTAAAGGGTGGTAGAGGATTGTGATGGGCAAGGTTGATGTTGGTCCCCAGTTTGTAGCAGGTGTTATGACTAAGTGCAGATGAAGATGAAAACTTAAGGTGATAAAGCCACGGAGGATTTATTGAGAGTGAAAGAAACAGAGGAAAGATTAAAAGAACAATAAAAAGAACAGGATTTAAAGAAACAGAAGATAATAATTGACATTACATTTAAATTTTTGATGATTGTAGTTAGGAACAGCCGAACATGCAAATTACAAATTGGAGATACCAAATTCAAACAAGTATAAGAATTTAAATACCAGGGAAGTGTTTTATAACCGAGGATGGAGCACGTGATACTGAAATCAAAAGGCACATTGGGATAGAGAAAGACTCCTTCCAAAAGATAAGTATTAAGAAACAGGAAAAACGTGTTAGAAATAAAGAAAAGATTACTGAATTGGTATGCAATATCAGTTCCCCTATATGGAAGTGGATGCTGGACAATCACCACATTGATGAAAAAGAGACTTGAAGCAACAGAAATGTGGTTCTACAAAAGAATGCTGAGAATACCATGGACTGAATATGTAAGCAATGACAGTTCTAGAGAAAATGGAAATAAAAAGCACACTTTTACTTAACATCCAAAAGTGACAGTTGAAATTTCTAAGACACATAATGAGAAAGAGGACTTGAAAAATTTTATATTTACAAGAGAAATTGAAGGCAAGAGAGACAGAGGAAACCCGCATAACCTACCTAGAAAGTTTGAATAAGTGTATAGTAGAACAGGGTTTAGGAGAAATAACAAAATGGTAAACTTTATTAAGAGCTATAAAGGATAGGAAATTGTGGAGGGCTTTGATCATCAGCATCCTGAAAGGACATGGCACATAGAAGAAGTTAACAGAAGAGAAAAATTTTTTACTTATGTGTGTACTGATGTTTATATGTATTCTGCTAAAGAATCCAGACATTTATATATTTAGCCATAGTGTGTGTGTGTCTGATATTTGCCATGTGGTTGGATTGAAATTTAGGTACTATATATATAACTTTAGTATAGTGCAAGATTTTATAATCAGTTTTTTATGCAAAAAATAGGAAGGGGCCACACTATACACAGGTGATATTTTTGAAGAGGTTAAAACTCATTCATTTTCGGTGACTGTAATGTACAGGTAATTTTTTTCTGGACGGTTTAAAATTCATGCAAAAAAAAAAAAAAAAAAAAAAAATTCAGTGGTCACACTCTACGAAGTCAGCTTATACATGAGTGTATATGCTAGTTGATTGGTGGGTGACTTAAGTTACTCCAGAGGGAGAAAACTGGACACCTCTGCTACTTACTACATCCTTTTTTATGAGTGAGCAAAAAGAAGAGGTGGTGATCCCTTTCCTTTTATACCACTGATAGCTACAACATCTACATAGTATGAGTCCTGACGGACAAGTTGGTGTAATCCCCACAGGCCTATTAACATTTGAACATAAAGTTAGGTTTCAAAGGTGAACACAGCTATTAACAGAAATTCCTTTTTATTATTATTTTTTTTAAACTGTGTTTTGTATGTTTTTAGTTTGACCATCGATTATAAATCCACTTCAGAAATAGTTTAAACAACACTCTTGAAGTTTCTACACAATATATTTTTTTTAGTTTGATTATGGCTACTCATGCTATCAAGAAACACATGATTAGCATTTTGCCATTCCAAGTTCATTTAAATGCTGAACAACACTTGAATTTCTAAGTCGTCTCCACTTCAACTAAAGCTGAATGTCAAGTGAAGATTAAATTCAGTGTAAACTGGTACACTAACGTGCCATACATATACAACATTGTTATATTAAAGAAGTATAGACATTCTTTGTTTAATCAATTTATCCATCATTTTTTCTCCAAGCTGCAAATAACGTTCCGCAAATAAAATGTTTATCTTTTTTTGATAAAACTTATTTAAAAGAACAATTGTTGCTTAATATACAAGATTGTATTTTTTTGTTTTTATTTTTCTAATCATTTCAATCCCAAGCAAGACGATAAAGTTACTAAGACGCAAGGGGTTACAAAGAGTGGAAAGAATGAGAAGACTTTAATGCAGAGAAAAGACAGTAAGAGAACAGGGTTCAGGTGGACAGTAGATGGTGATTGGCATTTCATTTAATTTTTGAAGCTTGTAGTTATCAGGGAAGCAAGAAATCAGAATGGAGTTCCACAGGTGAGAAATCTGAGAGAATACTCTCAGATTTCTCAACTGTGGAACAATTAGAACAGAACAGACAGCTGCATCGAGCTTGTTAAATGGTAAAATAGTGAGATCTAGTTACCAATCTAGTAGC
>OZ038488.1:107531748-107826748 GCA_964036315.1 Acanthosepion esculentum
AAATTTAATATAATATGCTTGGGTGTCAAGCCCCTTTCCCAGGTAATACCTCTCTTTCTGGAGGGTTATGGGTTAATTCTTGGTGTCTGAGGCATTTCCAAAGAAGTGCTGAAGAGACTTGAGCAGTTATTGTCCTTAGTCCATGTATACATGGGCTCCGACTTTAAACTCAGCCTTATGCCACATTTGACTCAGGTCAGCATGCACGTAAATTCCTTCTATGAGTTAGAGTTTTCTTTTTTCTCTCATATTATGCTTGATGAGGGCTGAAGAATGCTTCTACTGACATGTCATGAGAAAAGCAGCAAAAATACAAAGCGATCTGAGCATCCTAATAATGTTGGATATTTTAATGACCCTTTTCAAATTGACAACAAATGATCATGATGTACTGAGTTCTCTTTCAGTCAAAATGGCAATATTGATAAACCATATTAATGACTTCATAATTTGCCAATGTATTCTAAGTATCTGATTTATAAATACTTATTTAAAGGATGCCAATGGCTGCCATTATATTCACTGTCAGGTCACTTTCTATTTGTTTGGTTTGTTTTGTTTTATGGCATATCAACCTCAATGCATTATTTAATGCTGACAAAATTTTTTATTGCTGGTAATATTTTTTTTAAAAAATGTTTTGCTGGTAATATTTTTTTTTCAAAAAATGTTTTGCTGGTAATATTTTTTTTCCAAAAAATGTTTTGCTGGTAATATTTTTTTCCAAAATGTATTGCTGGTAGTATTTTTTTTTCAAAAATGTATTGCTGGTAATAATGTATTTCTGGTAATAATTTAAAAATAAATATTTCTGTTATTAAAACCTATTTTTACACTTTCATAGTGTTTTGACCCTAGTTTGGGGTTAACTATTTGCCCATAGCTGGGACCCTAACAGGTGCTACCATCCCGGGTCAGTATGGACCTGGAAACACCAGCAATTAAGAAGTGGTTCCATGCTCCTCAAAACCTCCTGATCAGAGGCCTTGCTGTTGGACGTAGTTTATCATCTTACCCAAGATGGACTTTGTATTTGTAAATAGCTATTTGTTAAACTAGCATTTAATATACCTTGAGTTATCTCCCTTGTAAAATTGCATCATTTGGAGTGAGCATGAACACAAACTTATACTATCATTTTTAAGATTAAAATTGCACTGGAATTGCTTTAATCTCCATTTCAGTATAAAACTGTTAAAATGCTCTAACAAAGACCTTGCTACAGTGTGCTGTTTTTACTGTGTTACTGTAATAAACATTTTTATATAGATTACATCACATACAAAAAGTACACTGATGAATGAAAATCAAAATATATTCATCTAACTGGTCTGCAAATATGTTAGCAGCAATAAAAGAATTGGAAGTATATATAGAAAATCAGTTTGCCATGACTACACAAATGATGAAAACATTCATGAATGATGAGCAGTGACATAAAAATATGTTCACAATTAATTATATTTGAGATTTGACGGTATCAAAAATTATTTTGGCAATGCAAAATATAGATTCATTTTGAACAAGGCAAAACTCCAAATTGGAAGAAAGAGTTCGCAAAATAAAACAGTTCAGACAAGAAAGGGAAATATAATTCTAGCCAATTAAGAACAAACACGAGAGGCTTTACTAAAAATGCCTTCTATTAAAAAAGATGCTATATTAAGGAAGGATTCTTCTATTTAAGTATAATGATGGGCTTGCTGTAGAGGCCAAAAGTTAGTATGCCAAATTTGACAATTTGTCTGAAGAAATTATTTTAGAATTTGGCAAGAGGAAAAATTTTTTTAAGTATACATCATTCATGCTAATATACCTTATGCAACAGACATTTGACAAAATAAAGTTACCAAACTCTCATATATATATATATATATATATATAAAAATTCCCTGAAAGTTACCCACATTGACAGGAAGAAAAACAAAGGGCACACTGGTTTACACATGATCATAATAACAAAGATGAGGATATTAGTTCAACTTTAAATAATGTAAATAATAATAACTCCTCATCCCCAAAATTCAAACAGAAAATCTTTTAGTATCTCTCCTTCATTTCAAAGAGTAAATTGTAATCACTTATTATTGGTGAGTATTAATCATGGTGTGAAAAGGTCATTCAAAGGATTATAAATGAGCGAAAATCCCAATCAGAAGATTAAGAAGTTAATCCTTTAATCATTGAGTTTTGCTATTTTGGCAAAAGTTTCTTTTATTAAAATTTGGTACCCAATGTGCATGTTACGCAACAAATTTTCTGTAGTTTCTAGGCTACTTAAAACTTTCTCATTTGCCATATGACCTGTCCATGAAATTCTCAACATTCATCTATGAGACCACATCTCAGTTGCTTCAAGTCCTTTCTTTATTTGTAATGAAATTATCCAGTACCAAACCAATACTTTTATTCATTTAATTCAACAAACACCTAAATAGATTAATTACTACTTTGACAAACTTTAGTTCCTGTAATTACAGTGTTTTAGGAGTTCTGTCTGATCACATTCACATTATTTAATACAAGATAAAGTGTGTAAGGTTGCCTTGTAAAAAAAGGATAAGTATCTCTGTCACTAGTTGATTCTATAAAGGATAAACTATTATGAAGACTCTCTGGCAATTGGAAAACTATACTAGCAAAATTATACCTACCTATCTACTACAAAAGGAGTATCAAATATATGGCCCATGGGCTTGAACTGGCCTGCTGCAGGGTTACATCCAGCCTGCAAGATGACTTTGAAAAGTGTAAAAACGATATATTTACTTCCTATTTTTTAATTAATTCAATGAGTAACAACATGTTTCATTTTTTAGGTCAACATTTTGCTCTGTTTTACCTTATCCAAAATGTCTTTGTCAAAAAGGAAAAAAAGTGGATACAAAGTGTAGATTATTTCAAGAAAAGTGGTCCTTTTCTTATTTATTCGTGGAGGTGAAAGGAATCCTGTGTGCCTGGTGTGCTCACAGCAGGTGCTCAAAGAATATAACCTTTGGCATCACTAGGAGATGTATCATGCCAACATATACAATAACTTGCAAGGACAAATGAGAAGAGAGAAGGTAAATAAATTGTTAGCAGATCTGAAGAAACAACAGTCTGCTTTAACCCAAAGCTAAGATATCAGTCAGGCAGCAATAAAAGCTAACTAACTTGTTGCTAGAGAAATAGCATTAGCATCAAAGTTGTACTGTGAGGGTAAGTTTGTGAAAACATGCATATTGAAGGCTGCAGAAATTGTACAACCAGAGAAGTGATAGACTTTTGCCAACATTAGCCTGATGAGAAATACTGTGAGAGATAGGAGTTCAGATCTTTCTGGAGATCTGGACAGGCAACTAAAGCCCAAAGTCAAGTCATTTATTGCATTTTCGGTTGCAATTGATGAGAGCACATACATTATGGATGTTGTGCAACTGACCATATTCATTCATGGTGTAGACAAGATTTTGACCTTTACGGAGTAGTTCCTGGAGTTGGTTCCTATGATGGACACCACAATAGCAAATAATATTTTCATCTTCCTAGTTAGAGTGCTGGACAAGGTCAGAGTGGAATGGGCCTGTGCTGTCAGCATGGCTACAGATGACACTCCAATGATTAGGAAAAAGCAGATGTTGTAACACAGTTCTGAGAGAAAGGACAAACTGCAAATTGAGGACATGATTTTTGGATATTTCACTGCATTTTGCACCAGGAGGCATTATGTTACAAGTCTTTAAAATGGGTCACGTCATGGAAGTGGTTGTTCATACTGTTAATTTCATTCAAACTAGAGGTCTGAATCACCGTCAGTTTGACAATCTTCTCAGCGATATAGGTGTTACCTATGACTTGCCATATCACACCGAGGTAAGGTGATTAAGCTGAGATGCTGTATTGAAGTGTTTCCTTTATTTATGAGAAGAAATTGAACAGTTCAATTGAACAATTTAAATCACCAGAATGACTGCAATATTTAGCATTTATCGTCGATATTACAGACCACTTGAATAATCTGAACAAAATGCTGTTAGGCCATAAATTATGTTATCACACAGTATTTTGAAAACACTCACGTGTTCCAGTTGAAGCTAACTTTGTGGAAGACACAACTGTCAGGTGGTAACTCTGCTCATTTCCTTGTCTGAACGAAGTGGCTGCATCCTCAGATAATGTTGACATGAATTGGTACAAAAACAATAACACAGGATTGTTGCGAGAGTTTTAGCAATGGTTTTCAGATTTTTGATGAACTTGAAACAGATTTCAGTTTTTCACTCACCATTTACAGTCAATGCCTCTGATCTGCCCGTCAACATCCAACTTGAAATGATCGACTTGCAGTGCAATTCAGATTTGAAGAACAAATTTACCTCGGTGGACATGGACACATTTTATCAGTATCTCTTGCCAAAGTACTCCAAATTGACAGCCCTTTCAGTGAAAATTTTGTGTATGTTCAGGATTACCTACCTTTGTGAACAAGTTTTTTTCTGTAATGAGTGTCAATAAAACAAAGCTGTGCTTAAGGCTCATACATAAGCACCGGAATGACATCCTGAAATTGGCTGCTATTCAGGATTTGACACCCGATATTGATGCACATATGAAGGCACAATGATGCCAAGTTTCAGGAACATATTGAAAATAAATGATAAAAAAATAATAAAAGTGTTTTTAGATGATTTTCTTTTTAATTTATAAATTTGTATAAATTTACAAGGCAGTGTGATAACTTAGTTTTCTTTAACAGTTCCCACTTTCACTATAATAAAATATATTGTTCTTCAAACATGAACATTTTCAGAATGTACTTTTTTTTACACTAAAACACAAGGAAACTTTTGAAATTGATATTTATAGGTTTTCATGTCATGATTTTACTGGTCCAGCCCACTTGAGATCAAATTGAGTTGAACTAAAAGGAGCGACACCCCTGTACTACAAATAAAATTGTTTATAGATAGTATCTGTTGGTTCTAATCTAATGACTGCAATATAATTCCCCTCCCCAATTTATAGACGAAACATGCAAATGCATGATGGGATTTTTTTCTGGCCAATAAAATAGGCCACTTGGCAGTCTCATCTGACTCAGCACCATTCTGTCTTGTTTTACAGTCAGAATGCTACGTTCATTTATCTGAATTTGCTCTTGTATGTCAACCCCAATTCTTATTTTGTGAACTTATTGCCTTATTACTGTTGCTTTGGCTTGCATGTATAATTTGCTTGCTCAATATTATTTTTTACCCTTTTTTCCTTTTCTTGTTATTGTTTTCATCCTGGGTATGACGATAAACTACATCCACATCCAGTATAAGACGATAAACTACACCCAACAGCAAGGCCTCTGATCAGGAGGCTTTGAGGAGTGTGAAACCACCTCTTAATTGCTGATGTTCCCAGGTCCACCCTGACCTGGGGTGGTAGCACCTGTTCAGGTCTCAGCTATGGGCAAAAAGCATTATGAAAGTGTAAAAATAGGTTTTAATACTAGAAATACTTTGTAAAAAATTATTACCAAAAATAAATTTTTGAAGAAAAAAGCTATTACCAGCAATACGTTTTTGAAAAAAAAAAATATTACCAGTTATACAATTTTGATGAAAAAATATTACAAGAAATAGATTTTTGAAAAAACATAATTACCAGAAAAAAATAGTTGCATCAGATTTTTATCACGCCCAGACACTATTGTCTCAACTGTTGATTAGTTATCCCACGGCCATTGTCTGCGATGTATGCTAGGAAGAGTATGAAAATTGTTAAACTGCATGAACACACTGGTAAGCTTTACCAGTGAGCAAATCAAAGTACTACAGCAGTCCACCGCTATTAGGTGAACCAGTTTACCATGGTACCTGGTGTACCTCGGGTGGGTGGTGTACCCCAAGATTTTGTTCTTGTACCCTCAATATTGCTCACTTTTTTTAGAAATTCTATCCTATTTTACCAATTTCTGAGCCATCTTCTTCATAATAGACAAAACAAACTGCAATCATCAGATGAGTCCTAATTTGTTTTAATAATTACACCCCCTTTTCACACGTTTTACCTTAATTTTGATGATTAAACAGCCCAAATTTTGCAAAATTTTAACACCTCAGCTGTTTCACACCTAATCCAATTTTATTGGTAATAATTACACATGATTATTTTATATTTCTATTTTACATGTGATTAAAGAGTCCCTCTAATATTGGGCTAAATAACAGGAATTCAATCACTGCAATCAGATGCCACGGGTGGGGTATAAATAGAAATACTTTTCTCTGGTTGATCATGTTCAATTTGACTGTCCAACAGTAGACATCAAGAATCTCTCATAAATAAATATAAATAGTGCGTAGTAATTAAGGGTTGGAATAGACATTCACATGTCTCGATTATTGCACATGCACTGAAGCAAACAACACCAATAATGGCTGCCATGCTATAGCCGATAATGACATGAATAAGTCTGAACTTTTATTGTCAATAATTCCAAAATGGTAGATTTTATAAAAATTTCTTATGGAATCATTGGCATAAATTAGTATAATTTTTTAGGTTCTTTTTGATCTATTATCTATGGTATATATCATGAAATAGGACAAATAGAGCCCAAAAATCAGGTAGGTGTTCAACTTTCTATTATTGACCCCACCACACACACACACACACACACACACACAGCTACCATGATACACTTGCAGTGTGGGTCAGCTATCTTGGACCCCAAGGTCTGTGCTATAGTGGTGGACTATTATATAGACTGGCCCAGAAAATTTCCTGATTTAAATCCAATCAAAAATCTGTGATTAATCTGCAAGACTGGATTTGCTATCTTCAGAGATTCACTGTCTTGTAAAGATGTTCCCTTGGCGCATTTTGTTCTGGAAGTTACCTACCACACACCATGCTATGGTCTTGAGGCATTGGCCTCATTCATCATTATTCTTTTTTTCTTCTCGTCTCTCTCTTCTCTGCCCCTTTCTCCCGAATTGTTATGAGAAATATCTGTTACCTGTTAAGTGTTTTCCCCAACCTCAACACACACTTGCTTTATTTTCCTACTTCGTGAATACCAATGCAGCTTAATTTCATAAAGTATTGTGCCAGAATTAAAACTGTGTGTAAATTTCTTTTAATTAATTTTAAATTCTTCAAGAGCCTCAAATGCCATAAAACAAAACGAAATACGAGCTTCATGAATGAAAAAATGAAAATAGCAACCATATGCCATTTTTAAGGACAGTAAATTTGCTTCTTAAATCCACTCTGTTTTCATTGTAACAAGGCCTTTTGTGCAAAATATTTTAGCTTCATTCTTGCATAAAAATCATTCATCAGTATTTTTTTTATTAAAAAGAGAGATCCAAAGAAAAGGAGATTTGGTAAAATGTCTGCAAAACCTCCCTGGATTTGTTTGGATATTGATTTGAAATGAGTCAGATAAAAATAGTTGAAAGTTGAATGGAGCAGAATTTAGGACACCTTCCTGATTTAGCTATTAAGATTATTAGCATTATTATTACTTAGGTCAGGGACACTAAAATCAAGCAGGTGCAGAACTTTAAATATCTGGAAAGTGTTTTGACAGAGGACGGTATGTCACGCACTGCTTTCCCTTGTCTGACTTTTCCTCTATTTGACCTGTGAGTATCAGATTCTCCAGGCCTTCCTTTCTCATTACATGTCCCAGAAATTTCAGTTACTGACGTTAAGTATAAGCTTCCTCCTTGTTTGCATCCTCTCCAAAACCTGATCATTGTTCACAGGCTCGGTTCATGATATCCTTAGTATCCTTCTGTAGAACTATACCTAGAAACCATCCAACATTCACTGCTGTAAAGGAGGACAGATATCATGTAGCAGCTCAGTACTCTTTTCTTTGTTACCAAAGAAATCCTCCCGTTTTGCTATACTCTACCCAGCTTTTGGAATACATCCTTGACCATCCCAAAAAGTTTTTGGATTTCAGTCTCGCACTTACCATCCTCCATCAAAACACTTCCTAGATATTTAAACTTCTGCACCTGTTTGATTTTAGTTGAAGGTTGAATGGAGCAGAACTTAGTCGACTTCCTTATTTAGCCATTATCATTATTAGCATTATTATTACTTATTTTTAGATCTGTCTATATTTCAGAAATGAGGTATTGTAACTATTTACACTATTTACATTTTTTGGACTGTTATCCTCATTTTTATTTTCATATTCACAACATTTCAGCTATTGTATGCTCCAGCCTTCTCCCGGTGACTGGAATTTCGAACCAAACCTTTTATTTCATCCATTGGGGTAGATTTGTCTAGTTCCATGTGACATGCCTCTTCTGGATGTCTCAGTTATTTCCCTTTAACTCAACTCTTCAAGTTTTGGTTCACCACTGCTGTGGCCTGGTATTGAACTCAGAACACTTTGGGTCTAGTCACTGGATCAAACAAATGTCTTTATCCACTGGGCCATGTATCCTTGAGGAAGAAGACCAAAGCGTACAATGGCCAAAACATTGTGAATATGGCAGTGAAGATGAGGATAACAGTCTGAACAACGTAAATAATTCAAGTAATCATAATACGTCATCTCAGAGATATAGACAGATATTGAAGGATCGGTACGGGCAATGAAGAGTAGGATAACAGTCCGAATAATGTAAATAATGCAAGTAATCATAATACCTCATCTCAGAGATATAGACAGATATTGAATGATCGGCATGGGCAATGAAGATGAGGATAACAGTCCGAATAATGTAAATAATGCAAGTAATCATAATACGTCATCTCAGAGATATAGACAGATATTGATAAATATCAGTAATTCAATAATATATACTTCATTTAAAATTATTAGCAGGGTACTTCTGTCAGCATGAAAACATACCAACTTTGATGCATAAAATAAGTATAAAGAATACAAATATAATACAGTGCATGTCAGAAATACCTCCCATATAATGGTAACACATCTGTGAAATGAAGGTGTCATTGCCACAAATATCTTACCATTATGTGGGAGGTATTTCTGGGAGGTATATGTGGAAGACATTTTTGCCATACCCTATATCTGTCTCTAACTGTAAAAACTGTTTAAAATAATCCAAACACAACCATAACATGCAGGCCATGTTTGTGAATTAAAAATATATTGATGTGTCAGGAATCTACACACCATTTGCAATAGCACAACTGAAAATAGCTCATAAATTAGTTTTAAGCACTTGGAAATGAATAGACATTTGGATAATTTCTACATACACTATGAGCAAAACAAAAAGGTTTAACAGAAGGACCTTGTCAGTCATTTTCAATGCAAAAATATCATGTATTGAAGAGGGCTTCCTGCCTAAATACACAACTATATATCACACATGCTACTGTAATTTTACCAGGTGTTGAAAATTAAAGAAGAAAACACCCAATTATAAAAAATATAAACGAAAAAAGCATATATGCAGATTAATGAAGTGGGACATGAGCATTATATATTGAAATACAAAGTGGCAGGATATAAAATAATCAAACCAGTCTGAAGATCTAAAAGGTGAAACTGCAGTAGCAAGTGAGATATTATGATCTATTTTTTAAAAAGAAACATTTTTAGAACTGCTCTACAGATTGGGCATTGAGCACTTTTTAAAATAGGCAAGAAAAGATTAATTTCAGGGTAGATTTTGCCTTGTAATTGTTTTAAGTGATTGAAAATTTTACATTTACACACACACACAAAACATTATGGGTATAGATGAGATTTCATGTCAACATGTTTCATTCAGTCAGAGGCACCGTGATCAGTTTTATCAAGCTCTGAAGCAGAGACACCATCAAAATCCTGCTTTAACAGATTTCATCTGTCAGTGTGGCTTTGTTGTTCGCAGCAAGGCTGGGCTAGTATCGCACTTAAGAAAGCACAAATGAAATATGTCTTTCCCTTACCTGATTTTCTCCATAATAGCCCCTGCTAGCATGCATGAGTGTAAAACAAAAGGCACCATCCACTGCTGACCCTCATTTATTCTTCAGGATAGGAGAGTCAACCACACACACACACACACATATATATATATATATATATATATATATATATATATATATATATATATATATATATATATATATATATATATGGCTATTCTCAATTTTTTTTTTACTACACATTCTATTTTTTTTATTTTGTCATTTCTCTTTTCAAATTGAGTAAGAGTTGCTTGGTGTTACAAGGAACAGGAATTTGTGGAGAGCCATAATCACCTACATCCTGAAGGGACATGACATATAAAGGGTGATGACAAATGAATGAATTAGCTGCAATATGGTAACAACAAATTCTTGGAATGATAATGACTCATCTCAAAATCGAGAGCATGAAATACTAGAAATTTGGATCTGTGATTCATTAATAAATTGACATATTTAATAATTGATTATTGATAATTGTGAAACATTTTTAATGCGTATTATATAATGATAAATATGGCATTTGGAAACAGCTTATCATGATTTAAGAGAAGATGAGAAAAACTAAGTGACTAAATGATGTCAAATGGTGGGGGTGGAGGAATGTTCATTTTTCTTTTTTTTGAAGAAGAAATTTCCCAACCCCATTGAACTTATTAAGACCCTCCCCCATTTATTAATTTTATACATATTGACTTTTTCAATGATTTCCCAGCACCCCTTTTATTAAGACACCTGTTTATTATAGTGATTTTCCAAGCATAGCTTAGATGTGGCACAAGGCCGAAAGTATGGGGCACCCAGTGAGGATCGTACTCACTACTCAGTCATAAATGTTCTAGCAAGACAAGGTTGCTAACCATTACACTGTCTCGAGGTGCCCAAACACCTGTTTATTATATACCAAGAAAAATTCCAACACTCCCCATTATTAAGATCCCACCTTGTATTTGGCACAAAGTAAACTGTCTGGGATTCTGAGATTAAATAATTTCAGGATTCCACATTTTGTTTTGACTAATTTCTTCAGTTTTTGAGAGTTTACTTATTATTACTATAAGTTATCTATTCTATAGCAATGAAATTAAAGATAAAGAAAGTAAAAAATGAAACAAAACAAAACCCTTACAGTAATTCTTAGAATATTCCATCTGTGAGAAGTTCCACTCAAACAGCTTCTTCCTGTGAACCACCGGTCTGTGAAACATACTCCCAAGAGGATGTTTGCCCGATCACTACAATCTTAACCTGTTCAAGTCTTGCATTAACCATTCTTTTCCCCTCCTATCCATATAAACTACCACTTAACATAACCCTCTACCTAGAGTGGCCCCCGTGCTTTGTACAGGGTGAAACTTACTGTAAAAAAAAAAGAAAAAAAAATGAAATCAGGAGACTAGTGTGTAAAACTAGCATATTTAGGTATTAGTCTACTCCCAGTAACCCAACCATGGAGATTTAGGATGCAGTATCATTTTTAAAGAAAGCTTTTTGTGGGAGGTGGGGTTAATGTATATCTCATATGGTAAAAAATATGGTATTTAAAAGATTGTATAAAGCAGGGGACAGCATGTGCCACACAAGGCACGCCAAGCAATTTCCAATGGCACGCAGCCGCAAATGACATCACAAAGTCTGAACCAGTAACTACTACAACACAAAGAAGATATTTAGCTGTTTCAAAACTGCTCACTCATTGAATGAACTCCCATTGATAATAAAAAACTTTAAAAAAACTTTTAAAAACAGTTTATTTCTATTAATGTGGTTTGCATATTATTGTATATATTACTACATAAAACATATTGTAGGACAGGTATATTGACCTTGACTTGTTTAAAAATACGTATGCTGTTGGCACACTGAATGATTTTAAAACCCTAGGTCAGCACATAGTCAGCAAAAGGTTGCTAACCCATGGTATAAAGTACTAGAAAACCATGAAAAATTATTTGATGAATCAATAATAGTGTTACAAATTTATATAAATAAAAGATTTTGTAACAAAAATGTGCTGGAACATTTTGCATCAGTTTGATAGATACAAAAATGAATTGCTCTGATATTGAGATTTCAAGTTCAAAGTTTAAATTTGGCCTTTTTTTATAATCTTTTGAAATTCTTAAAGCAATAATACCTTTCTATTGGAAGTATTTCTTAATAAAGTAAGTAAAAAAAACAAAAAGAAAACATTTATTTGAAATAAATATGCATATTTTCTATCTGAACTTTAGTGGATTAAAGCCATGGTTTGTGAATTTCGTGGCATAGCAATTATGAGGATGAGCAATGACCGAAAAGTACTAAATAAGAACAAGATATCTCTAAACATATTAGCACAAGAACAACTAACCCATTTAGATTAAATAATGGGTTCAGTTCCAAAATTCTTTGAAGTTTATCTAGATTGACAAACACCTGAAGAAAACCAGAGGGCACAACAGCCGAAATATTGTAATAATAAAAACAAAGCAGACATTGGTTCCAACATAAATAATGTAAATAAGATTGCGTATATTGTTCCAATTAAAGAACTTCAAAAGATCTTGTCTATCAGTTTTAGAATTAGATTTATTTGTTGCCTGCATCAATATTTTGCTATAAATAAGATACAACAATCACTTCCAGCTGTAACATTCCGAGGATGACGTGAATGTTAACGTCTTTGTTATTCAAATATTGATTATCTACATTTTTTTTTCAGATTTCAAAGCAGATATCTTTTATGTATATTTATTCTGTTTTCTGTTTTATAATGAATAACTCTGCTTGTTATCTTCTACTGCTTGGCCTATTCTGCCCTTTCTACAACATGGAAAACCGATCTCCCTTTTCACTTTGTATTCATTTTTCATGCTTCATTTGACATTTTAGTAAATATTTGTCTTTCTCAAACACAGAATAATATTGTTTGCTTAACAATTGTGTAAGTAAACAGATTATGTGTGGTTAGAAAACAAATTTTGTTTTTCCTATATTATTGGTTGCCAAAGAAACATCCCCAATTCGCCTGTTAATTTTTTAGATTTTTTTTCCAACCACAAAATCTTGTTAGAACTTCACATTATTAGTTTTTGACTTTTTGTTCACAGATGTTTATTCTAACCTTAGCAAAACTTGATAGAAATATTTATGATTTTATTAAAACTTTTTACTTATGTAGAGTGAGAAGTCATAGTCAAATGCAAAATAAGTAACAGTCCAATAAACAGAACTGACAAAGTTTGCAATAAGCAATAACAAGAAAAAGAACAGGTAAAAAATAATATAAAGCAAACAAACAATATATGCAAGGTAAATTAACAGTAATAAAGCAAAAAGTTCACAAACTAGGAATTGGCATTGATACACTAAAGAAAGTTCTGACAAAGGCTTGAGTCAGATGAAACCAAGAACCGGTATATTTTATTGGCTAGGAAAAGATCCCAGCATGCATTTGTGTGCTTCTGCTTACAAAATGGAGAAGGGAATTGTTTTGCAATCATTCCCACAAGGTCTCATTAAAGCTTGAAATATTTCTTAATACTTTCCCAATTACTCTGTTTATTGAAACTCTAATGCTTATTAAATTTTCTGATTATTTCAGCCACCCCTACTCCATTTATTAAACCCTCCCTGTTTATTTCATACTTTAAAGTATATGGGTAATCCTTTCACCCCAAGCAAGGCAATAAAGTCACAAAGGTTTACTGAGTATAAGAATATGAGAGAAAAAAAACATTATTAAGGAGAGAGAACAATAAAAGGCAAGATTATGTTTTGAATAGAAAAAAGTCAAAATAATTACCACTGTCCATCATCTATGGCAATACAAACTGACCAGAAAGAGGCTAAGATTAAGTCATAATGTGACTTCAGGGTTGTCCACTGGAAGTAAATGCAGGGTCACCTATCCATGCACAACATGGCACTGCAAATACCCCTATATTATGCAACTGTTGACAAGAGAAGCCTCTCTAAGTGCAACCAAAGAGTTCAGGCTCCTTCCAGTCAGGATGCAGAAACCAGAAACCTGCCAACATGATACCCTCACAATAAAAAGTCACAACCAATCAGATCACCAAAAAGTTGAGACAGTTAAATCATTAAAGCCATGAAAGAAAGAAAGGAACCAGTAAGCCATATCCTAAACAGAAAACAAGAGATAAACTTCTACTTCTGTTCAACAAACATGGAAGGAGTATAGGCAAAATTATTTAGGTTGAATTGTAAATTTTATAAATAGAAAAACTGAAAGAAATCATGACATATATGCTTGCTCATAGGCTGCGACTTAAAGAAATTGTTTATAAGAACAGGGTAAGTTTGAAGCTGCAATATAACAAACAAAATTAGTCAAATGCTGCATTCATTATGAAATTGTACATATTGACGAGTTACAATATTTTATTAAAAACTAGCTGAAAAACTTGCTTGGCTAACTATCAAGTATTGTTTCAGAAATTGCTTTTGCAAGTTCTGTCAAAATTTAATAAACTTACATTCAAAATTGTATATACTGACAAGTTACAATATTTTATTAAAAACTAGCTGAAAATCTTGCTTGGCTGACTATCAAGTATTGTTTCAGAAATTGCTTTTGCAAGTTCTGTCAAAATTTAATAAACTTACATTCAAAATTGTATATACTGACAAGTTACAATATTTTATTAAAAACTAGCTGAAAATCTTGCTTGGCTGACTATCAAGTATTGTTTCAGAAATTGCTTTTGCAAGTTCTGTCAAAATTTAATAAATTAACATTCAAAATTGTATATACTGACAAGTTACAATATTTTATTAAAAACTAGCTGAAAATCTTGCTTGGCTGACTATCAAGTATTGTTTCAGAAATTGCTTTTGCAAGTTCTGTCAAAATTTAATAAACTTACATTCAAAATTGTATATACTGACAAGTTACAATATTTTATTAAAAACTAGCTGAAAATCTTGCTTGGCTGACTATCAAGTATTGTTTCAGAAATTGCTTTTGCAAGTTCTGTCAAAATTTAATAAATTAACATTCAAAATTGTATATACTGACAAGTTACAATATTTTATTAAAAACTAGCTGAAAATCTTGCTTGGCTGACTATCAAGTATTGTTTCAGAAATTGCTTTTGCAAGTTCTGTCAAAATTTAATAAACTTACATTCAAAATTGTATATACTGACAAGTTACAATATTTTATTAAAAACTAGCTGAAAATCTTGCTTGGCTATCAAGTATTGTTTCAGAAATTGCTTTTGCAAGTTCTGTCAAAATTTAATAAATTAACATTCAAAATTGTATATACTGACAAGTTACAATATTTTATTAAAAACTAGCTGAAAATCTTGCTTGGCTGACTATCAAGTATTGTTTCAGAAATTGCTTTTGCAAGTTCTGTCAAAATTTAATAAACTTACATTCAAAATTGTATATACTGACAAGTTACAATATTTTATTAAAAACTAGCTGAAAATCTTGCTTGGCTATCAAGTATTGTTTCAGAAATTGCTTTTGCAAGTTCTGTCAAAATTTAATAAACTTACATTCAAAATTGTATATACTGACAAGTTACAATATTTTATTAAAAACTAGCAGAAAAACATGCTTGGCTGACTATCAAGTATTGTTTCAGAAATTGCTTTTGCAAGTTCTGTCAAAATTTAATAAACTTACATTCAAAATTGTATATACTGACAAGTTACAATATTTTATTAAAAACTAGCTGAAAATCTTGCTTAGCTGACTATCAAGTATTGTTTCAGAAGTTGCTTTTGCAAGTTCTGTCAAAATTTAATAAACTTACATTCACAATATTTAATAACTTCCAAATATTGTGGGGATTACCTCACCTTGTCTTTTAGAATGACTACTAGATGGACTGGCAATCAGTAGTATAAAAG
Source organism: Acanthosepion esculentum (assembly GCA_964036315.1). Taxonomy (NCBI): domain Eukaryota; kingdom Metazoa; phylum Mollusca; class Cephalopoda; order Sepiida; family Sepiidae; genus Acanthosepion; species Acanthosepion esculentum. The sequence continues at coordinate 107,547,549 of OZ038488.1, forward strand.
AAAAGGATTCCCTCTCTCTTTTTCTTTCTGCTCCAAGAAGTAACAGCAACAATATCAGAACTTGTCACTGCCAGGAGAGCTTTTTTTTTCTCCTGGCAAACCAACTACTTAATTTTAAATAAAACACATGGACACCACATACAGACAATGCTAATCCCATAAATGTTTTTCTTTTTTATTGAGCTATCTGTGGACAAGTAAATAATTTTCTTTTTCTTTCATTTATGGATTATTTTGTGTTTTATATCAATATGTATAAATAGTTGCTCACAATAATGAGTTTGACCTTAATATTGATTTGAAAAATGCTACTTTAATTAAGAGAGAGATCAATTTATTAAGAGAAAAAGTGTATAGAAAGTGCTTTAATCACTAGATCACCCACATTAAATTTACGTCCAGTCTCCTACAACATTTCACGTTTCTTCACAGATCTATTATCACAACATGGGATGTTTAACAGCAAAACTGATAAAAGCATAAATAAAACCAAACACATTTTTATTTTTTTTTTAATTTAAGTTGAAAATTTCAGCATTCCTCTCCTTCATTCCCATGTGTAATCACATCTATGTAAGTATCACCGATGAAATCCATCAGATGAAAATTCTTTACATTTCGTCATAGATTTTTCTAAATTTTTTCAGATATCTATACAAATTATAGGTAGTTTTCACAAAGATGTATAAAAAATCCTTCACATGTTGAATTCATTTCTCTAGAAAATGTTTAATTCATTTACTTTGAAAGTTCTCATCCTCACCAGTCACAAGTCTTAAGTCCATCCTCCATAGTAACCATTGATTCATCTGCTTATATTCAAAAAAGAAAATAGCTTTTTAAGGAAAAAAAAATAATTCAATGACCTATTTTTATAGTGTTCATAAGTTTCCAACATCTTGTAGACTCTTCACTATGCACGCACAAATGTAATATTACTAAAGTGGATAACTATCGCATGATACAATTCTTAACTCAAAAATTCTTGAATATTGATCTGAAATTTTTCCTGTATAATATAATCTATATAATTGAGTTAATGTTTGATTAAGTGCACTAAAAAGGAAGGAGAATATTTTTAATAATAAATCTTCACTTAAAAAAATAGTTTTACAATATTTTTAGCAGTAATATGGTGTAATGTCACCAACATTGGATACACAATGAGAATTAAACTAATTACAATAGTAATGGTCAATGAGACTAGCTTGCATCAAGGTGAAGGAGCCATATATGGTTCCTATCTTAGATGATAGAGCTGTAGAATCCTAATTCTACATCTTTACAAATTACTAAAAAATAACTTGTTCAATTTCTGTGCAAAAAGTGGATCACGGTGATGTTTTGAACAGATCCAACTCCACACATTTTTTTTGAATATTTGAATTCTAATTGGTCAACAAACATACAAGTGGGCATTGCTATCCACTCATGCACAATCGCGTGATCAAATTAAAATTTTTAGTGCCAATTTCTCTGGAGCCTACCCAAGTAAATATATATAGAACACTAATTCATTTTGCCAGTGAGCATTGTGACTTCAAACTATTTGCTAAACGAACTTATGTCACTTCATCTGAAGTTTTCAAAGTTACTTGCAAACATATAACAAACTTCCAGAAATTTCACTCACTCATCAATCCATTCACCCAGCAGCTTATAATCATTCCTGCTAGTGAATAAACGTTGCAATTTCATTCAAACAAAGCTAAGAACTTTTCGTTAACGAAATCATCTTCCGAACTTTCACAAACATTCCAACTTCAAATCTTATCAAGAGCAGTCATAGAAAGACAACTTTATTCAAACTAAATTTACATAAAATTAATGTGAATTTATTATTTGACACAAACTCTTTCATTTTCTTAACAATTTATTATTACATCCGACTTTGTGAAACTTTCATCACAAATTTTGAAACATTTAACCTCTCAGTTAAACTCACAAGCCTCATTCACACACACACACACCCACACACACACACACACACAGTGTAACATTAATCAAACTAACAAATGATACGAGATTTCAATAAAAAATCAACGCTTATTCCAAGACATATCCCTGTAATCTTCATACAATATCAATGAAAATTGATTGTTATTCAATATAAATACCTTTGTCTTTTCTCAGTATTGTTCTATACTTTTCTGTTTATTGTCATTGAAGCATAATATAAATGTGTTTAGGATACATGTCTTTGCATGCACAGCCCACATTTATTCTTTCAACTATAAGACCCGACATAACAAGTCCTCCACAGAGCCATCCAATGAAACGGGAAATTTTGTAAAAATGAAATTATTTAGACATTGATTCATCAGCTTATATTCAAAAAAGAAAATCACTGCTATATTTACCCAATTTCTATAGTGTTCACAACTTTTTCTTTTCAGAATTTATATTACACATTTATAAGTCTACCATTCATCTATTAATTGAAAATTGCTGCCACATCTGATCTAGTGCTTCTGCTATGTATTTAGGGATTCTTGGGTTAAATTTGTTTTGTGTCAACCCCAGTGTCTTCCCAACTGAGCAATTGTGAGAGGAAAAAGATCATTCAGGCCATCAGTAATGGTACCGACATTCATACTCTGGCTTCCATCTTCAAAGTCCATTCAAGAACCATCAAGAGAACGGTGAATAAGTTTAAAAAAGAGGGAACAGTAGAGAGGAAAACTTGATCAGGAAGTCACAATAGGAAGAGGGATCATCACTTCAACTTAGAGCTAAAGAGATCAATTAGAAAAGATCCAACTCATTCCATAACACGTTTGGCATGTGAGAGAGGAGTTTCAACTATGACAATCCCAAGAGCAGTGAAAAAAAGACCTGAAAATGAAATCTTAAATGAAACCTGTGAGGCACCTTGTTACTCCAGGACAGAAAGTTAGAGAAGGCAAAGATCATCTTGAATAAGTTGAAAAATGATCCTGGAATGATATATATATATATTTGAACTTTATTCAATACTTCATGAGCTTTCAACCCTTAGCTATGATTAATTAATGATAAACATGTCATTTTTGTTTATGACTGATTTCATTACGATAATTCCGATTTCATCACGATACTTCTGTTAAGCTTAGTGGGTAATTATACATTCTTATTGCTCAAAGTAGAATCCAATAATGTTATGAAAACCTTGGAGAATTCCAGTAAGATATCTTTAATCATTTCTAAGTTACAATGGTTCAGAGCTTAATCCAACAATTGGGCAATTTTGTTGTTACACCTGGTATATATCACAGATATTGAGCAATTTCCATTAAATACCGCACACACACACACATCTTGGTAATCTTGGCAAATACCTATGAGTATTAGGTTCACTATGGTAATATGCAAGATTCGATAATTAAAACAATAATAATGAATAATAAAAAAAAGAAACACATTTTCCTCTGATGTTAAGAGTAAAAGAACTGGAAATATGATTATTCAACTTAGTTTCAAAAAATATTAGGTTACATTGTTGAAGCTTATAAAAAATATTTCCTACCTCAATCTCTTTCTACTATTTGCTTCAAGATCTGAACCATGTGCTAATTACATTCTCACTGCCAACTGAACTCTCTTCCCACTTTCTCACACATGGCATTCGCATGTGTCTTCCAAAATCCTCAAGCTAAGAAGTAGGTCAAGCTTTCTCTCTGGCTGTCCCAACTCAGCACAAGGCTGAGTTGAGCATGACCATAGTAAAGATGCTTGTACTGACTTCAAGACCAAGATAAAAAAAAATGGACATCCTATAACCATGTTTAACATCCCAACATTAAAGTAAGCAAAGATTTTCCTTTGGTTATCCCAACTCTGCACAAGGCTGACTTGAGCTTGACCATGAATACGATACTTATACTTACCTAACTTCTGGACCAAGAAGAAAACAAACATACTGAAGAGATATTGAGAACTTTGTTCCACCACAGTCAACATAAAATGAATAAACGTCCATAGTAGAAACTCAAGTTTTGCATGCTTCTATCTGCTTTGTTTACATATTGAACACCTGCCATCACCTAAAATACATACAAACTCACAACCTGTTAACTTTCATAATGTCTAAAAATAAGAGAGAGATTGTGTCTTAAAATTATAATTATAGAAAGAAATGATATCTGTGGAACAAGTAGCAAAGAAGGGTATCGAACTATGCCCGAGGATATATGAATTCCTTTGTAGTTCTGCTATACAGTGACATGCAGAGGTTTGTTGATGCCTGGGGCCAATTCCTTTATTATATGCCCCTAAGATTCAAGTAGGTGGATCTATAAGGCCTAGTACTGAGAAATGTGAGAAAGGAAGACATTTTAAATATGTAAAAACAGATGAAACATGAAATAAACAATTTATTCAAATTAAATATAAACTAAATTTTTATTTCACTTTTTGATTGGATGCCCTCCAGATATGGATGCTGGGGTCATCACACCCTCTGCCCCTACTTCTGCACACTATTGCAGCTATATGTTGGAATCTTCAAACATTGTAAATGTTCCTCTAGAAATTTCTGCAGTCTCTACATATCTAAAATATAATAATAAAAAAAGAGAAAGTGGAGAGAAAGAGAAAGTAGGAAAAAAAGAAAATAAAGAGAATGTGAGTGGAGGAGAGTGAGTGAGAGTAGATAAAATGAGGGGAGAAGAAAGGAGATAAGGACAGAAAAAGATAGTGAAGGAAAAGGTTATAAAGTGGGTAACAGGAGGAGTAATAAAACAGTGAGGAGAGAAAGAGAGATGAGAAAAAGAGGGATGGTGATAGAAGAAGCAAAGTGAAGTAGAAGTAAAAAAGAAAAGAATTCTCTCAAAAGTTAGGCTTGAGTAAAACAACCTATTTCGGAACATCTAAGTAACAGTCTCAAGTTCAACACTGCACTTTTCAGAAACGGAAGACCCCACATATGTCCAATATGCTTTTAATGGCTTCATCGCAGCTGCTTCTTCTTACGTAGTCAACTAGACTTTGTTTAGTAAATGCTACAAAAAGTTTCTTTTTTTCTGATACCACTAAAAGCAAGAACAATCAACCAAATTTATAAGTATTTTTTTTACATTGATCATTCCATTTATTTTAGTTTGAATTCAATAGATTCCTCTGAAGAATATACGTATATATATATGTATATATATATGTTTTACTGTATGCTATATTTATGAGTAAAAGTTCTCAATATCAGGAACAGTGCATGTGTAAAATATAAGAGTTCACTGACGTCAACATTGAGTGAGAACAATCTACTTCATGCTTGAACACAAGCTTCAGGCCATGTGTGTTGGATGGTAGCTCGACTATTTATATATGTTGCTCAATAAGACATTATAGGTAGTAAGGTCAGGTATTTCTGGTTTACTTTGTTATCCTAATGGTTATTTAATAGACAGGGTGAGTTAAATTTTAAATTATTTTAAAGGCTATTGAGTAGAAATAATTATGGGCAAGAATTACTATTACTATACCTAACATTCCTTATTCTGTCATTATATTCTGTTATCCTAACAGTTATTTGATAGATAGGGTGAGTTATATTTTAAATTATTTTAACTAAAAATAATAATACTAATAACTGACTAGAAATAATTATGGGACAGAGTTGCTATTACTATATCTATACGCCACAGGTTCATATCTTTTGTAGCTCTTATCAATTTTAATAGCTTCATCGCAGCTTCTTCTTACATAGTCAACTGGATGTTGTTTAGTAAATGCTGTGAAAAGTTTCTTTTTCACTGCTAACACTAAAAGCAATAACCTATCTTTGAACAAACTATTATACTAAAAGTATCTCTGAAATTTATATCAAGCAAATTTATAAGTATTTTTTTACATTGATCATTCCTTTTATTTTAGTTTGAATTCAATACATTCTTCTGAAGAATATAGATACATATATATATACACACACACACACACACCTATATATACATACACAAACACACATATATACATACACACGCATATATATACACACATATATATATATATATACACACTCTCACACACACATATACTCACACACACACACACACACATATATACACTCACACACACACACACATATATATACACACTCACACACACACACACACATATATATACACACTCACACACACACACACACATATATATACACACTCACACACACATATATATACACTCACACACACACACATACATATACACTCACACACACATATACACTCACACACACACACATATATATATACACTCACACACACATATACACTCACACACACACACACATATATATATACACTCACACACACATATACACTCACACACACACATATATATATATATATATATATATATATATATATATATGATAAAAAATATAGTTTTAAGGTATGCTATATTTATGAATAAAAGTTCAATATCAAGAACAGTGCATGCATAAATATAACAGTGGTCATTGAGATGAACACTGAGCGGGGACAGTATCCTTCATGCTTGAATGCAAGCATCAGGCCATGTGTACTGGATGTTAGCTCGACTATTTATATATGCTGGTCAATGGGGCATTATGGGTAATAAGGTCAGGTATTTCTGGTTATGAGTTATATTTTAAATTATTTTAAAGGCTATTGAGTAGAAATAATTATTGTGTGGAGTTGTTTGTTAAATTTTAACTCATAATTAAAAACATAATAATAATCAACAGCAAATAATTATTGAATAAATACAAATTACCCTAAGTAATCAATAATAAGTAACAAGTTAAAATTTAAAAAATAGTTAAAAACAGACTACTGCCAATCAGTGCTGACCTCTTATATACATATATATATGAATAAAGAGAAAAAGGAAAACCTATCTTAGCCAACACATTTTGGCCTCTGAGGGACTTTATCAAGGCAGAGACAAGTCTAATAACACTTTACCCCTTTTAGATATCACGCTGCATAGAAATAATAACGAATTTCAGTTGAAGGTTTATCAAAAACCTACCAACAAGAATGACCTGGTCAATTTTTATTTCCACAACTGTAACAAGATCAAATCTGGAATAATTATAGGATTCTATTTAAGAGCACTAAGAATCTGCAGCCCCCAATACTTTCCCAAAGAAGAAATGTACATAGAAAACGCTTTCAAAAACCTCCAATATCTTTATTATTTCATCCACAATGCTAAGAGAAAGGCATACAAAATATATAACAACAAAAAAGCTAACATTAACAGAAATAACAATGATAATAAACGAGATGAAATCGAATGATAGAGCCAAAACCCTAACCAACGGCAATACATGAAAGCACTACAATCACCAGGAAACAAGAATCTCCATATAACAAAATGGAGAAAAAACAAATTATCTAACACATTTCATCACTTAAAAGAACTTCAAACAAAATGTGTTACATAATTTTTTCCCCATTTTGTCATTGTGTTACTGTTGTGGTAGGATCCACCTAATTTGCATAGTGGAGTACCGACTATATAAATATGGTTGGTACCGGGAAGACAGGGGAGGCGAATCAAGAGATTCACTAGAGACTCTGCCCGACTGCGACATAGTCAACACATTCTCCAGGAACGGTCTTCCCAGGAATATACAAAAGACTATATGTAAATATTGTGTACACTTTCTTGTTTCAATACATTTTGTTCTAAGTACATTTTGTGTTGCATTATTATTCCATGCATTAGTCAAGTTTCAACAGTTACCCAACATTGTTTTGATATATAGAAATTTATATAACATTCTCTTTCTCTCTATATATATGTGTGTGTGTGCATGTGTAAAAATTCAGATATAAATAAAAAAATATATCTGTAAAAAGACAATATGAATAAAGACAAAAGGAAAACTTTTCTTTACCAATGTGTTTCATCCTCTGATGGACTTTATCAAGGTAATTGTGACATTTAGTATGACATTTACCTTGATAAAGCCCATCAGAAGACAAAATATGTTGGTAAAAGTTTTCCTTTTGACTTTATTCATAAATATATGTGTGTGTGTATATATATATATATATATATATATATACACACACAAACAATAAAAATAAACTTTTAAGGTGTGCTTTATTTATCAGTTAAAGAGGTACTCAATGTCAGGGATAGAGCATAGGTAAATATAAAAGTGGACATTGAGTTCAATACAGTCTGCTTCATGCTTAAGCACAACCTTCAGGCCATATAGAAACTAAGCACACAAAACATCCTTTACAAATAGTAAATACATAAACAGCACAAGGCTTTCTAAATATATATGGAAAATTAAAAAGAAAAAAAACATCACACCAAAAATATCATGGAAAATAAGGAAAACAGCATCAGTTGGTAATAATTAATCCAAAAACTAAAGTCTGTCTAGAGGAAAAAATAGCTATAATTACCTTCCCAGATTGACACAAATTACTAAAAAAAATGATCAAAACTCATCTCAAAATGCAGACACAAAAAAAATGAAAATTAAAAATGAACAAAAAACAAAATAAATAAAAAAATTAAATAAATAAGTAAATTAAAATAATCCAAATCAATCAATAAGTAAACAAATTAAGTAAATAATACACAAATGCACATAAACATAATAATAACAGTCAAGAAATAATAAAGTAAACAATAATAAGTAATGAGTAAAAAAAAAAAAAGTTAACAAACAACACTATAAAATAACCACAAAACTGCATTCAGATCCATAATTATTTCTAATCAATAACTCCTAGAATTTATCTGAAACATGACTGTTATTGCCCACCCAATAACTGTTACACTAATACACTAGATATACCTTTAATGCACCATTCACCAGCATATATAAATAGTTAAACCAAAACAATACACATGGCTTCAAGATTGTGCTTAAGCATGAGACAGACTGTCGCCGCTGGGTGTTAACATCAATGTCAAAACACATACACACTATATATATATATATATATATATATATATATATATATATATAAGGCTCAAACACTAATATGCCATGGTTATATTTTATTACATTGAAATCATAATCAGGATTCAATTCATCAGACCTACAAATTCAAAAAGATTTTAAATTTGCAGGTCTAATGAATTGGATTGTGATTACGTTGTCAATGTAATAAATTATAACCATGGAATATTAGTGTTTGATCCTTTTATATAATATTCTTGCACTGTCCCGGACACTGAACTCTACCTGGATTCTATCCTCTTGGAAATTTATATATATATACACCACTAATATTATATATATATATATATATATATATATATATATATATATATATATCTCCAAGTGTAAGATAGGTTAGTACTAATGTCTAGACATTATATTTTTTTTTTAATTCTCAATACAGAGTAGAGCTTAATAATATTTATTAATAACACCATAAAATGACCGTCTATTCTCCAGTTGAGAATACCACCTGAGGAGGTGCACACACAGTGTCAAAACATGATTGCATTTATGTAGCAGTTTATAAAATGTTTTGTTATAATTGTTAATATTATAGATAGATAGATAGATAGATAGATAGATAGATAGATAGATAGATAGATATGTATATATATGGGAGGAATATGATTAATTATTCAATTCCTCCAGTTACCCACAACATGTATGTGTGTATGAATATTTCTGATATTTGTGAGTAAATGAAGTGTAAATATTTGTTTTTATAAAGCACTTTCATTTTTTTTTCATCTTTGGGATATTAAAACACTAAGCTTTTTCTATCACAAGTTCATATAAAATGTTTATCTTTCTCTTGCTATTTAGTAAGATACATTCACAGAAAGTTTTGAATACAAAAATCTAGTTGACTTATAAATTTAATTGTAATAACAAAAGATACATTTCAAAAGTTAAGCAAAATATTAAGAAACATGAAAATGTTATTAGAAACACAAAAAAAAGAGTATTTGGCTATCATGTAATATCAGTCCTACTATATTCCAGTGGATGCTGGACAATCTCATCACAGTTGACAAAGAGATCTGAGGCAACAGAAATGTGGTTCTACAGAAGGATGCTGAGAATGCCATAAACTGAACATGTGGGCAATGACAAACTTTAAGAGAAAATGGAAACAAAAAGCATGCTTATACTTAGAATCAAAAAGAAACAAATGAAATTTCTAGGGCACATGAGGAAGGAGGACTTGGAAAATTGAGCACACATATGACATGTTAAGACAAGAAGAGCAAGAGAGACAGGGGAAAAAGCAGCTTGTGATTGTGTAACGAGCTTGTGATTGTGTACTGTAAAGTAAATATGACAGACTGGGGATTGGAAGAGATAGCAAAAGGACAAGAATTGCTAAAAGCTACAAATGACGGGAAGTTGTGGAGAGCCATAATCGCCATTCAGGGACACGATACATAGAAGAATGTTTGAGCGCTTCTGATGAAGCGTCTTTTGGAGTTATTCTATGCATTGTGCTCTTTGAGGACGTGGGCGATCATAGCTCTACCACACAATTTCCCAACCTTTGCACTTAGTTAAAAAAAAACGTTTATATCACTACTCCCAGTTGACACAATTCGCACAAACTGGTCAGGAGGTGGCTTGCTGCCTCGTTTTTTGTCGCTTTTACTTTCGATATGCCCTATGAATATCAAACTCTACAAGCCATCCTAATAAAATTCTGCTGTCTTTTTCGGATTCTGAGTATAAGTGTCCTTATTTGTTTCCATTTTCAATAAAAGTTTCTCGTTACTTACAGGTTCCACCATGGTATTCTCAGCATCTTTTAAAAATGCATTTAGCTCTCGTCATGTCTATAAAATTGGCGGTGTGGGTTTTTTTTATCTGACAAAAATACTGAGTTTAAAATTTAAAAACGACACCATTGTCTTTAAATTCGATGAATAATTAATTTTTACAAGAACTGTTTTCATTTTTTTTAAATTTTAATAATTTAAATTTATAAAAATGATAAAAAATCGTTTAAAATTCTGCATTAGGTGATAGTGACTGAAAAGCTTAATAAAAGTCCTTTTTTTGCATCAAGATTTTTAAAATAATTTTTAAAATGTACATAAAATATTACGTACGGTAACGTGCTTCTGTTTGAAAGTATGGTCGACCATACACGTAAGCACAAAAACAGTTTTGTTTTGAGTGCTACATTTAAAAAAAATAATTTTCAGTTTATTTGCATCAATTTGGAAAAAAATGAATTAAGTGCTGTTACTGTTGTATGAGCATGGCCTAAAAATCTCTCGAATGTCAGACCTCGGTCTCGAATCTAAGAAATCCAATTTTGAATCTCAGCAAGCAAATGAGTTTCCCGAGGAGAGAAAGATCAGTTCTACTTTCATCGAAAGATGAACCAGCAGAGTTTTTGGCGTGTAGACGGGTCGTGTAGACCCGATTTATCATAAACGTACAACTGAACTTTCTTGGCTGAAAAGCTATTTTCCGTATCGATTTAATTTAAGAAGCATAGTTTAACATTTCGATCAGTGAAACCAAGATCTTCATCAGGTAGATATTTAATTTATTCTGATTCACTACACAGTTAAAGAAGAAGCAGCAATAAACAGGTGGGCTAAATTGCTTTTTTTATTATTTTTTTTATTTCATTGTATGACTAATCTAGATAAAAAAAAGTCTACCTTGTTCATAAAAAGAGACAGAACACCAAATAAATCTACTCAAGTAGCAGTTGTAAAAGAAAACCAACAAAATAAATGTGAGAAAAATAGTACTACTGTTTTTTTTTTCTATCTTATCAAAATAAAATAAAAAGAGAAAAAAAAATAAGTTTAAGGAAGCCTAAGGTAATGCTTTTAAAAACAATAACTCAGCTTTCAAAGAAATGTCCATTTGAAAGTAAGGAAGGAGAGGAGACTAAACACAAGAAAGTATGATTCCAGCCATAATTTTCATGACAAAACAGCGTGGTTTTTAAGGTTTCAAAGTTAAAGAAAGAATTGCTGTGGCAATTTTCTCATGCAACTGATTAACATATCATTTGTCGTGGCATATGTCCATTTGCAGATTTAGGAAAAGCAACAAAGACCAAATGTTACAGTAGTTACACGGTCTTAAAAGTGAAGGACTTTCGAATGTTGGTTATACCAGATTATTCCCTCGTCTCCCTAATATATTTTTTTTATTAATTTTAATTTAATTTAATTTTTTTTTACACTCTTAAATAGCAAATTTGGGAATCTTACTACTCTTCTCACGACTTCGTTATCAAACTTTCGATTTTTAAAGTTTTAAAATTTATCAAGTATATATATATATATATATGTGTGTGTATAATTAAAAACAAAACTAAACTAGACAAAAAAAAAAAAAAAAAGACTAAAAATTCTGTTCTCGGACGTAATTTTTTTAGGATAATGGAGGCGGGAATTTGTTTCATAACGGACTGCCAAACCGGCAACAATATTTTTCAAATGTTAAACAAGGAATGAATATATCAGTTTCAGAGAATGGTAACATTTGATTGATGCTCTGAAGCAAAATAAGAATGCAAGTGGCAGGGATTATCCTGCCCTAACCATGAGGGTAGGGTGTTGCATATTGGCCACGTGACCTTCTTGTCGTCAGCCATTCAGTTGATAAGACGGGAAACTGCAGTCTCCGTGCAATTTTCAAAGTTACCTTTTAGTTTTAATTTTTAACATTGTTTAATTTTTTTTGTCAATGATTAATAATGCAATTGATGTTATAAAAGTACTTCTTGAAACCAAGAAAGAAAAACCTATGGCGTTAAAGAAATTTGATTTATTGAAACAAACAAAAAAAAAAGTTTCCAAAAATAAAAAAAAATGAATGAATGAATGCTCCGTCCGTCAAAAAATGAAACATTGGGTATTTGTGTGCGCACCAAGTTTTAGTTTTACGTAAAAAAAATTAAAAAAAAAAAAACAACTGAAAATAAATCAAGGAAAGAAATTTAAAATTCTGATTAATAAATGCATAACTTAGAGAAAATAAAAATTCAAATTCATTGAATAATGGATTTTTTTTGCTTGAGAAAAAGAGAGAGAGAGAGAGAGGAAAGTAAAATAAAAATCGTTTTAAAATGTAAAAAAAATGAACATCGAACTTAATTTTCCAAGCAATAAAGTCTTTAAATAACAGATTGAATCAAAGATCAAGAAGGAAAATAAATAAGCAAAAAATAAACTGTTTTTTTTTTTACTCCTACACAGGTGAAAATATAATAATTTCATTCCAACTGTGTAGTCTCAAGGGAAATGTAAACTGACTTTTAACGTGAAAATTAACTTATAATTTCTCAAATTTAATTCCCTTTTTCTTTATTTCTTTCAAAAACTGTTAATAAAATTTAAGAAGCATGAAAACTGTTCACAAAAAAAAAAAAAGATAACCAGAAAAATAAAATATGAAGAAAAACTTACTAGGTAAATTTAATTAAGTAATTAAACAAAAGGTGTGTAATTTTCTTTTTTAAGTAATTAAGTCAGTATTCATAATTGCAAAAGACGTCTTTCTCTTTACAAAACGGCCTCTAAGGTGTTTTTATTGTATTGTTTTTTGACATTTTTGCAACAACAGTGAAGAAGAAGAAGATTAGCTCCGCCGCGCGCTGCTAGAAATTGAGCTGTCGATTTCTTCAATTGTGGAACTGGAGCAATCAAGCGGGTAAATAAAGAGAAAAGGAGAAACAACTTATGTACATGCATAATTAACCCAACCAACAACATAGAAAAAAAGAAAGAAACGGTAATGACTATTTATTAAGAAGAATCAACAAATGAATGAAGGAAGAGAAGGGGTTCCCATTGTAAAACCGTCAAACAAAAACAAACATTGTTAATAAAATGTTAACACTTGTTTGCCAAAGTCACTTTTTTTTATCTTTTAATTTTTTTAATGACAACAGAAGAAAAACGTATTTAAAAATAAAAAATATATAACAAACACGTTGATTTGGGCTTTTCTTTTAAAAAGTAAAGAAATCCACAATTGTTTTGTTGTTGGTTATTTATTTACTTTTTTTTTTTTTTTGTTGAACTACTGTGATGAATTTCCCAAAGGAAAGAGAAAGACTGACTACAACTAACTAAATGTTTTCGTTTAAAAATTGTATGAAAAATACAACACGAAACTTTTTACAAGTTTTGTTATTTTTAAATTTCAGTAATTTTAATTTTGTTAAAAATAAAAAGAGAAAATATACATCGTTTTACATTACAACCACTTTTTAAAAAGGTATGACGAGCGAGAGATTCGATCTCTTTTCCCCGTGTCACATGCATTCAAAACAATAATTAAAAATAAAATGAATGTGCTCGTTAAAGAATCAATTCCTCTTAAAAAAAGGTGGGGAGGCTTCTGACAACAGCAGAAAACACAAAAATTATGCATAATTTTTAAAAATCGTTAAAAAAGCAGCACGACTTTAGGTAAACATTGGGTTGTGTTGCGAGGAATTTAAACCCCCCAAAAAGGAAACAAAATTAAAATAGGAAATAAAAAAAAAACAAGCCAAGGAAAAAAGTGAAATTTTCTTCTTACCGTTTTCCACGTCCATAACGATCAATGTTTGTGTGTACAACGAAAATAATAAAATGAAATTTAAGTTGAATGAATGAATCTTCTTCTTTAGCACTAACAAAAGAGAGAGGAGGGCCCCCGTGAATGTAAGTCCGTGCTGTGTGAGCGACAAAACACTTTCTTTACAATGTTAAAGCTTCGAGCAGGATGTGACGTTGTCAAAGTGTGTGTGTGTGTGGAGAAGAGAAAAAGAGTAAGAAAAACTGGGCTGTACCAAAATTAACAGAATCGCTTATGAAAAATTCGATAAACCAGAAATAATGGCTGTGTGTTTGGGGAGATGTCTGATGGATGGATGGATGAGATGAGATGAAGTGTAGGAAAAATACGACCCTTCAATTCCTACGCTTGTCACAATATTAATTATTACCTCCCTTCTCCTTCAAGAGAAAGAAAAACTACAGCTTTCAAAGAATCTATCTAAAATCTATCTATTTTTATTTCTTTGTATCGAAAATCTATGTATCTATTTTTATTTGTCCCTATCTATAAATAAAATCTATGTATCTATCATTATTTATCTCTGTCTAAAATTTATCTCTAAAATGTTTTCAGCAATATCTATGTACCTATTTTTATTTTTCTCTATTTCTAAAATCTATGTATCTATTTTTATCTAAAATTTTTTAGCAAAATCTATCTATCTATCTATCTATCTATCTATCTATCTATCTTTATTTATCTAACTCTATTCAAATCTATTTATCTATTTTTATCTCAGTCTATTCAAATCTATCTATCAAACTGAGAAGGGCTTATTTATGCTAATTTTGTAAATTCATAAAAAAATACTTGCAATAATCTATTAACATAGAAAATATAAAAAGGAAATTAAAACAAAATATATAAAAATCTACACATTAAATTTTAGAAAGAAATATCAACTCAAAATAACCTTCTTTCAAACAGAATTGGTTTATTATCTGCCATAACTGAATTCTTATAAAAAGAAAACTGATATATTTGCATGAATATTGTGTTGCATTCTGGGGTTCAGATCCTAATGAATATATATCATAATCTTATATTTATCCCAGGATTAAGTATTGGTCAATTACTCACAAGTTAAAGTATTCCCACACATGATATGGTTTAATATCCTACAAGATTGTTTTGCAGATCAAATGTTATTTGTCATGGTCAGTTCATATTAGACAGTCCATTGATCTTTCCATTCTTCACTCTGTTTATATCTCTCAAAATCAGTTCAAGTCTGTCACATAATATTAGTTCAGTAGAAAATGTTTGATAATGATTTGCATGTCAGTTTCTAATGCCTTTGATACTGTGTTTATTTATTACTGGTTGGACCTCCATAAAATGAGGCCTTGGACCAGTTCTAAACTTAACAGGAATAAAACAAAATACATGCTTAAATCTATTTTGTTCAAATCAATCTTTAATTATCTATATCTGCCTAATTTAATAAAAAATGTATTAATGAACTTTATTTACCTAAATCTATCTATCTGGCTTATTCAACTATTCTGTCTTTCTGCTTTTTATCTGTTTTTATATGTTTACATATGACAATATACATAGTCTCATCGCCAAATGGTGTGCCTAGGGGTACTCTACAGTACACCCCACCACAAAAATCATTTGCTTCCCCCTTGTGAAAATGATATGACTATTTTTTTGTGCAAATTCTTACTCACAGACACTACCCAACTCCACTAACTTAAAGAAACTCAAAACATTCTGGTGATAGGCCTCCCTATACATTTTCTTCATTATTGTATCTCTCAAGTTATCTAATTATTTAACAATCTGTTTATTTGCATTGGTCTATATATTTTTATTAGTCTCAATTTGCCCTAGAGTATCTTGAAAAGCCATAAAATTCTAAGCTGTATATAATGACCCAGTCAATGACACCAGAGTCCTTTTCAGAAAACCATGAGAAATTAATAACTGTTCAATCTAAGCAGATTATTTCATTAAACCTAAATACAATCTGGACCTGACAATTTCCTTTAGTTCCTTTCAGAATTAATTACTCATTTTGCTTAATCAATTTCGACTGTTGATTTTAGCCTGGAGGATACTGACCTATTTTTGCATGAAGTTCAGTGAATTAGAACAAAATGAATTTCAGAATTATGCTTTCAATAAAATTTTTCTTTCCATTGTATAGAAAAAATATCATTATTGGATACAGAGAAGGTGAGTTGGAATGAAATAATAAAAAAATATATATAAAATTTAATAAATAAAATGAAAAATATAAAAATAATGTTATTCGTATGCATATGTGTATGTGTGTCATGATGAGACAAAATATAAAAGTTTCATCATTTTTACTTTTGTTTCGGATACTATTATACATCCTACAATGCATATATATATATATATATATATATATATATATATATATATATATATATAATACATACATATATATATATATATATATAATACATATATATATATATAATACATATATATATATATATATATAATACATATATATATAATATATATATATATATATAATACATATATATAATACATATATATATATATATAATACATATATATAGATAGATATATAATATATATATAAGACATATATATATATATAATACATATATATATAATACATATATATAATATATATATATAATATATATATATATATAATACATATATATATATAATATATATATATAATACATATATATATATAATACATATATATATAATACACACATATATATATGCATGTTTATATAAAGAAATATAGTTTAAGGTATGCTATATTTATGGGATAAATGGTCAATAGAGATAGAGTGTATGTAAATATAAAAGTGAACATTGAAGTCGACACTCAGAGTCACTGAGTGTTGACGTCAATGTTCACTTTTATATTTATAAATATATATATATATATATATGTATTAAAGGTAATAAATCTGTTGGTATATAATCCAAGTGGATCCTAGTAATATAAAATAATAAAACCGATCCACAAAAAGAGCTCAATGTATTTATTATTACAGAACAGATAATTAGTACACATAAAATCCCAAATTACCTCGTATGGGGAATAGGCTTGTTTCAACCAACAAAAAACTCATCAGTCTATTCAACCCCGGTATCGACTGAGTTCATGTCAGAATTACACACACACACATATATATATATATATATATGTATGTATATATATATATGTATATATATATATATAATTAATATAAGTAAAATGTTTGTCATTGAGCTGATTAATGTTACCTTCAGCATCTTGACTCCAGAGTTTCATAGATGAACCCATCTATCCACTCTTCAGAGGATATCACCAATGTGGGGAGGGGAAGATGTGGAAAATTTTTTATCAAAGTTGCATTTTACCACCGCCACTGGTGAAAATCTGTGTTCTCTTTGAATGAGTTTGATAATGGAAAAAAGACAAAATCAAAAAATGTCTTGGGACCTCTAAGGACAAATTAGCATCATACATCAAATTTATTGCCCCAGCTTATCCCCTTATGATTTAGGCTTGAAGAGAGTCTGTCTTTTGGGCTTGTTTATTTTATCTGTATCTGTATTAGAGCTGTTCGATATTGTTAGATTTTAGATCAGGGACCTATTATGATTATTATTATTATTTTATACATACATACATACACACACATATTTTATATATACATACATGCACACACATATTTTATATGTACATACATACACATACTTGTCCATTGTTTGACATTGTCCAACCAGTTTTTATGTTAGCATCCTATTCTATGTCTACCTTCAATGGTGCCTTGCATTATGGTTTTGCACAGGTTGTTGTGCCTTGTAACGTATCCAAACAACAACATCTTTCTCCTTTTAACAATGGCGAAAAGAGGTTCCTGGTGGCCCACAAAACTTTCAACCTTTTTTCACACAGATTTATTGGTTTTATGTTCCCATTAGAAGATTCCAAGGAGTTCTCATGCATTTGTCCTCAGATGCTTGAAACCTTCTCTCTCTTTCTGCCAACAGTATCCATGTTTCACATTGATTTAGGGGAATGGAGACTACCAGCAATTTGTACAGTCTGTACTTTGTTAGAAAGTTGATTTTGCTCCTCCATATTCTTGCTAATTTGGCCATGGCTGTGCTAATCCGTGTGCAGATTTCTGAGTTGCCAGTATCATCTTTAGACAAGATTGCTCCTAAGTATTTAAAACTGGATATTTCCTCCAGTGAATTCCCTTTAGGTGTTACTGTTTGTGCTATTCACCATTGCTTTGGATTTCTCAGAGCTGACCTCCATTCCATATGTTCCTGCTCTTTCAAAAACTTTGTTGGTCAAGTCCTGGAGCTCAATGTTACTACCTGCTATGAAGTCAATGTTATCTGCAAAACATAAGTTACAGAGGGGTCTACCACTAATAGAGATTGAAGGATTGCTTCATGTCTCGCACATCTCACCTATGGAACTCCCTTCCCTATTACTGCTTCCCTGACAAATACAATCTCCAACGGTTTAAGTGTAACGTCAATCGACATCTCCAGTTGCCTTGATCTATCCACTTCCCTTCTCCACATCCTTTCATTTTTCATTCCTATCTGCTCTCGCTCCAAATCTTCTGTAACCCCCTTGCCTTGATCGACCCACTGTCTTTCTCTTTCACCACATCCTCTCCTTTACCACTCCTATCTGCTCTTCCTCCAACCCTTCTTTAACCCCTTGCATGATAGTGGCCTCCAGCCTTGCTTGGGGTGACACGCTTAAAAAAAAAAACAATTGTGGTCGTTGAAGATTTCTCTCTAGAAATAGGTTGAACAATGTGGGTGAAAGTACATTTCCCTGTCTCATGCCAACATCTGTCTAGAAGAATCCTCCCATTTGTTTTCCCAGAAGTACGCTGATGGCATCTTAATATAGGGCTTGGATGACTTGGATAATTCTACATTGAATTCCCTAAGGATTTTCCAAAGACTATCATGCCATACACAATCAAATGCTTTCTTGAAATTGATAAAGTTGTGGAACATGTCCTTCTGATGGTGCAGGTGTTTCTCTACAAGGATCCTACAATAGAAGACCTGTTCCACTGTACTTTGTTCACTTCTAAAACCTGTTTGTTCTTTTGATAGCAGTTCTTCAGCCTTGGATTTCAAATGATTCAAAATGATACAGAGCAGCACTTTAATAGTATAACTGATCATGCTTATTATCCAATAATTTCAACACTGCCCGAGGCTTCCTTTCATTGGCAGGGGTATTACCAATGACTGGTTCCACTCATTAGGCCACTTTTTTTGTTCCCAAATCTTCTGGCGTAGTGCTGTTATGGCTTTGATGGTTTCTTCACCTCCATGTTTTATCAGCTCAGAGGGAATATTATCCACTCCAGATGACTTGCCAGGTTTTAAGCTCTTTACTGCCAACTCAACGTCTTCTTTCAGTATTGACAGACTGGTCTCATCTTCTTCTGTGAAGAGCTGGTCAGTTTGCAATATGGAGACATCTGGGTGGAACTGGTAATTGTATAAACCATCACAGTATTGGGTCCCTCTATGGAGGACCTTCTCACTGTCCATCAGCAATTTACTATTCTCATCCTCTATGACCATTGCTCTTGACTGGCTGGTCTTAGTGAGGGATTTGAGAATGTATTAAGTCTGTTTGTTATTGCCAGTAAGCATATCCTTTTCAATGGCTTTGTACTTATTTTGTATCCACTCCTCATTAGCTGCCTGCATTTTTCTCCTCACATCACTGTGCACTTCCTGATATTGGGCATAGACCTCAGCACTTGAGATCCAAGATTTTGTTTATGGCCCACGGTTAGATTTTCCTTTGCTGTTTACCTAAAACTTCCTCATCTGTTGTGAGTAACACTTCTATAGTGTGATCTGCAGAAGTGTCTACATCACTGGTAAGTAGGTTCAGGGCTGAGGACTTGCTGTCAACTTTGGTCTGGAACAGTTGGATGACTTCAGGGTCTTTTAGTTTCTCAAGGTTGAAGCAGATGAAAAGGTAATAAAAAAGACAATATATGAGTGCCATGTACTGTGCTAACTCATTTATTCTGCAACCATGGCAAAGATGGCTGAACTTGACAAAATGCTCCAAATTAAGGTAGTTGATGCATACAAACAAGGTGATGGATATACAACACTTTCCAAGTGTTTAAATGTTCCTAGATCAACAATTCATAGCATTATCCAGAAGTACAACAAGACTCATTGTGTTGAGATTAAATTAAGGAATGACAGAAAATGCTTAATTCCTGAGAGAATGGAAAAGAAAATTGTTAGAGATATCTTGAAGAATCCTCACTTAACAATAAAGGACATCTTCAATGATGTAAAGACAAGGTTGAATGTATCAACGAAGACAGTCACTAGATGTTTTTTATTGAGCAGGACTTCAAGCTTGTTGCCAAAGGAAAACTCCCTTGCTGAAGACTAAACACCTAAAATGCAGATTAGCTTATGCCAGAAGCCATGTAGAACATGGCAGTAAATATTGGAACAATGTTTTATGGTCAGATGAAACCAAACTAGAATTATTTGATCACATAAACTCCCATTATGTATGGAGGAAAGTGAATGAAGCTCTGAATTTATGGAGGAAGTGAATGAAGCTCACAAACCAAAATATACCCACCCTAAAATTAAGCACAGTGGTGGGAGCATTCTGCTCTAGGGATCTTTTGATGCTTCTGGACCATGAGAACTAGTCAGAGTACAGGGTATCAACAGAAATTGGCTTTTCTTAAAAATAATATAAAAAAGTACTAGAAAGCTGTCTTTGGTGTGTCACTGGATGTTCCAACATAACAATGACCTGAAATACATGGCACGAATTGTTACAAAATACTTAGATGACAGCAAAATTAAGGTATTGGTGTACCCTGCACAAAATCCTGACCTAAACCCCATTGAAAATTTATGGGCATATTTGAAAAAAATGTAAGAGAAAGTCCTTTTGGAGGAACTAGAAGCTATTGCCAAGGAAGACTGGAGCAAATTAACTATTGGCATGTGCAGTGATCTTGTAAGGAACTATCAAAAATGATTAAAAGCAATAATGAAGAATAATGATTACCCAATTAATTATTGAATCAAGAAGGCCAATAATTTTGTCCTATATTTTTTTGATATTTTTTGTATTGTTTGACATTAAAATAAAAATTTTGTTGTTGGCATCACTACACATTCTTTCAAACCCATCATTTCATCATTTGTGAAAAAATGCTCATTAAGTTTCCATGAAAATTTGTGTCACAGGATATGGTCGGTATATATTGGTTGGTGTCACATTGGTGGATCACATTGGGTTGCATACTTGCGAAGTCAGAGTCGATTGTTTGTCGCTACTTGTGGAGTCGGAATCACTTGGTTGCAGAGTTGGAATTGCTGCTTGTGGAGTCATAAATGCTTGGTTGCAGGGTCAGAGTCATTGCTTGCGGAGTCGGAGTCACTTGTTTGCAGAGTTGGATTTTCCAAGGTGATGGCATTGGCATCAAGGAAAGCTTGAAGCTTGGTGGTGTTGACATTGAGATGTTATCAAGTTGGAATTTGCTGAGGTAACTGCATGTCAAAGTTGAGATGTTATCATGTTGGTATTTGCTGAGGCAAGGAGTGGGATGTTATCAATGCGAAACTGGATAGCCGGCTGCTTGTGGTTGGTGTTTTCTGAGATGACTAGGTTGAAGTGGTTGGTCAAGCCTGGGAGTGGTAATGATCATTGAAAGGTGCGGTTATGTTGAGAGATGGGGATAATGGTCACGGCAGCAGCAGCAGTGCCTTGCATGACGTGTTGTTCTCAGAGACCTGCTTTTAAGCAGGTCTGGTAGTTCCTACAGGCATCTCTCTTCAGTGGGAATGTTTGCGACTAGCCATTGCGAGAGCTTGCTTCGTAGACCAGATGTGATGTGTAGAGCCTAAAGCACAGAAAACGACTTGTTATTTTGTTCTCTGCCTTCATGGCATTCACATCCAGTCAGCATGCAGAATGAATCAGAAAGAGATCTAATTGCAATAGTGTATAAGACCACCCTGCAGGCAGACTTTAAGCTAGTTCCTATGGAGGGCTTTTGGGTGTTCAGCCTTTTACTTTCAGCATCCTTTGTACATAAAAGTTATAAGAATTTAGAAATTATTTTATCTTTATTCAACACCTTAATTCAGTATAATTTTTCTTTGTATACACAACCTATCTCCATAGTTTATTTACATCTATTTTGTGTGCAATTTTTATTTTCTATTAAAATCACCATTCTTTATGATCTTTTCACATAAGTGAACCTGAACTATGTAATATTTTGAATATGACACAGTACGTGTGCTAAAAAAAGATAAAAACCATATGAGCAATGTACCATACCCTGCTTAAGTTTTGATTACAGTTTAATTAGTGACAATATAAATTGCAATAGTGACGAAAAGCCAAATTAAAGTTAAACCTTTAATAAAAAATCATTTTTTTAATTTTTCACTGTGTTTGATATTTATATTTAACTTTAAATAAGTTATTTATTTAATTTTTAATCACATCTAACTACAATAGTTACTACTTGTTACTTCAGGTTGTTTATGATTTGCCGAGATCAAAAAAAGGACGGACAAACACACATACACTGCATTTTACTTATATAGATTATAGAAGTGAGGTGAATAATTCTGTCCACAACTGTGCATATTAAAGTAATTGGGGTCTGTTGATTTTTAAATCACCTGACTCCAATTAGGTCACTGTCCCTCTTACTGCTAACTCATACACTGTATTGTGAGATTTTTGTTTTTGTGATGATTGGTGAAATAATGTATGGTCCCCATCAAATGTATTATGATGACCACAGTTTTGATTTTAAAAAATACCAGTTTGATCAGGTGAAAACAGAATTCACTGAGAAGAAAATGCATTGAAAGTGCACTAATCTCACAGTCCTCAAAGGAAATCTAAGACCATATGTTATTTCCTTGATCATCACAAAAACTATAATATCACAGTGCAATATACGAGTTGGCAAGGAAAAATTGGCTGGTCATATCCAGTGCCTTAAAAACCAAACTAGTGACATTCCATCATCACCGAGCGGCCCCTGAATTTTCACCTATTGCAATGAACAGGTGTTCCCTCAGGGAGGACTTGTGCCTTGAGCACCTATTGGGACTTAAACTCAGCCCAAACCTCAAGTGGAACTTGTACATATGATCCATTGCTAAAGATGTTGGAAAAATGGTCAGTTCTCTGTACTGCTCCAGTAAGTACCTGACTCTGCCTGCTATCCTCTACCCTAACAAGAACCAGATCAGGCTGAAAATGGAGTACTGCTATGGGATTCCAGCCATTGTCCTGAAGAAATGTGCGCCTGAACTGGCCCCTGCCCTCTCCAAATTATATAACTACTGCCTCAATGAATCTTGTTTTCCACCCTGTTGGAAATCCTCATCTGTTGTTCCTGACTTTAAGAACTCTGGAGACCCTTCAGACCCTTCTAATTACCATCCTATCAGTCTCCTACCACTCTTTGGTAAAGTCTTTGAAGCTTTAATCAACGCCGGAGTGGTTATGCACCTTACATCCCATAATCTGCTCTCTGACAAGCAATATGGTTTCCACTTTGCCCGTTCTACACCTGATGTACTTATGGCCATAACTGAAATTGTTTACCAAGCACTTCATCATAACGAAGAAGTTCGTGCTGTGGCTCTTGATATCTCCAAAGTGTTTGATAGGGTTTGGCATGCCAAGCCTTCTTTGCAAGCTTCAGGGTTATGGAATTACAGGTCGATTGTTCAACGTAATACAATCATTCCTGTCGAACCGTACATTGAAGGTTGTTCTCAATGGATTCTCCTCCAACTCCTATCCCACGAATGCAGGTGTTCCTCAAGGCTCTATCCTAGGCCCTACTCTGTTCCTTATCTTCATTAACGATCTTCCTGATGTCATAGGTCCCCAAGTAGGTATCAATGCGGACGACACTACTATTTACTCCTGCCTCAAAAACAAATCTAGTGTTGCTGACAAATCTAACCTGGCTGTTTGTCTTGAAAAAGACCTCCAATCAGTTGTGGACTGGGGCACGAATTGGCTGGTTAACTTTAATGCCTCAAAAACAAAACTGCTCTCTATTACTCACCAGAGAGAACCATCCCTGCGCCCCATTAGAATGTCTGACGCTCAACTCCATGAGAGCACCTCTTTGCGACTGCTTGGTCTCACATTGTCCGCTGATCTGAGATGGAACGAATACACTGAGTCAATAGCTTTGTCCACCGCTAGCAAAGCTGGCTCCTTATGCCGTGCCAGGAAATTTTTCTCACCAGAGTCGATCCTTCAAATCTACAAATCAACCATTCACCCTTGCATGGAGTATTGCTGCTATATATGGTCTGGAGCCCCTTCTAATTGTCTCAAGGTCCTTGATAAAATCCAAAGACAAATATGCAATGTAATTGGCCCTGATCTGGCATCTCGTCTGCAGCCGCTCTCTCACAGACATGCCTTTGCCTTCCTCTGTTGTTTTTACAAATACTTTCATGGTAACTGCTCCGATGAGCTGCTTTCGCTGATTCCCAGACTTCATGAATTTAATCGCTCAACTAGGCTGGCATCTCACTCTCACCCTTTCACTGTCAAAACTGTTAAATGTAGCTGTCTCTTCTACTCCAATAGCTTCATGTCTTGCACCTCTCGCCTGTGGAACTCCCTCCCCATTTCTTGTTTTCCTGATAGCTATAATCTCCAACTATTCAAATCTAGCATCAATTGATGTCTCCAGATGCCCTGATCTGTCCCCTAACCGTCTCTTCATCCTTTCCTCTATCACTCCTCTTTGTTCTCGCTCCAACTCTGTAACCCCTTGCATGCTAGTGGCTTCCCGCCTTGCTTGGGGTTGAATGCTTAGAAAAAAATATATATGTATGGTCAGGAGCTGCTCAGTCTTTTCCGGCTCAGCTGTGTACTTGTGAGTGATTAATTATTTTCCACCCTAAAACCCTTTTCTCACAAACAAAATGTCACAAGCGTCTTGCTGCTTTATCACTATTTCCATGGAAAATGATCAGACAAACTACATTCTTTAGTCCTACAAGTCCTGAACTTCACCGCTAAGATTTGCTATGCCATACACATTGTAGCGAACCACTCTCATTCCCTTCATATTCCATTGGTGTGATGTAAGTTTCTTATGAACTGTTGCTGTGTGGAACTGACTCCCAAGAGGATACTTCCCTGATCACTACAATCTTAACCTGTTCAAGTCTATAACTTTTATTCTGTAAACCTCTAACTCAAGTGGCTCTTGAGCCTTGTACAGTGTAATATATATATATATATATATATATATATGAGTTGAAAAATATGGATTAAATTTGACAGAATGAATAAACAATGAAGAAATATTTGTTCTTTATTTGATCATATATATATATATATATATATATATATATATATATATATATATATATATATATATATATATATACACAACACATGGCCTGAAGATTGTATTCAAGCATGAAAC
Source organism: Acanthosepion esculentum (assembly GCA_964036315.1). Taxonomy (NCBI): domain Eukaryota; kingdom Metazoa; phylum Mollusca; class Cephalopoda; order Sepiida; family Sepiidae; genus Acanthosepion; species Acanthosepion esculentum. The sequence continues at coordinate 107,573,529 of OZ038488.1, forward strand.
AGAGTGTCATGACATGCTACTCTGTACAAAGGATAGTTTTGGGGATAGATGTTGTGAAGAGAACATGCTCCCTGGGCATGTGGAAAAAAACACAACCTCATCCAACATGATATATTTCATTTGTGTTGGATTTGTGAGTAAGGATAGACTTTTGTAATATTCACTAGTTTTCCTTTTATGAGTTGGAGAGAAGCATGTGACACATTTCTAAACTTTGATGTACATTCTTCCTAGTCATTCTTTATTTTTTGTTTTTAATGTCTGGTTAAATAATTGTACCTATGGCAGTTACTATTAAGGCCATCACAGACAGTTGGTAAATGCAACATTTACTTTGCTCAATACCTATGGAAGATCTCAATGCTATAATGCTATAATCTCTTGTTTTGAAAAATGGTCTTTTCAGTTATGTAAAAAAATGTTTTTTCATTAGTAGGGTCCCAACAAATCACTGTCAATTTTAACATAATAGTTCAACTTAGAACTGAACTACTAGATTAGCCACACAGATGATTTGATTATAATGGTGAAGACTGGTGTAAGAACCAGCCATACCGATAACAAAGAAATAGTTCACAATATTCAATGAATTCTCCAAACAGTCCTCCAAGGCAAGAGAGGCCTTGATTGAGCCCCTAGCTTGAGGAAAATATTCATGTCTTTTTAAGAAATTAATTTGCTTTTAGGTCATCAATATTGAATTGAAAAAAAAGTGTTAAAGGATTTAATTAAAATTTTGGTGCTTATATCCGTCCTTTTCAGAACATTATCAAAGGAAATGACTTACTTTGATTTTTTTATGGCTGTATATTGATACAAGACAGAAACTTGTTAAGAACCATATTGATTTCATACACAAATTTATGTTAACGTAGGTTGTAATTTTTCCTTCTAAAATTTGCTTTTCTATCAGCTAAACAAGATATGTTCTTGCTGTTATTAAAATTAGTGCTTATGTAGTCAGATCAAGTGATTTATTGAATTTTAAAATCTACTATATAAAATATACATGAATTTTTCTCTCTTTATATATATATATATATATATATAATGAATCCTTAAAAAATCCATTATGTGGTTGAGGAAAATGACCTGGACCTGGGCACCGCAATGAACACCAATCTCGTTGTTGAATAAACACACACATCAGCGTGTGTGTGTGTGTGTGTGTGTGTGTGTGTGTGTGTGTGTGTGTGTGTGTGTGTGCGTGCGTGCGTGTGTGTGTGTGTGTGTTTATTCAATGGTGGGCTTGATGTTCATTGTAGTGCCCGGGTTGGTTTTCTCAACCACATAATGGATTTTTAAGGATTTCTTTTTTATTATTATTATGATAATATTGCTTTGTTTTTATATTGAGGCCTCTTTGGATTCATATTCTCCTTGGAATTATTCCTACTAAACATCATTATATATATATGTGTGTGTGTGTGTGTGTGTGTGTGTGTGATAGAATTGGGACCAAATACAAATCAAAAATGGATTGTAATCTAACAGAGTCATAGGATAAAGAACAAATAGAAAACCTTTATAAATCTCACATATTTCACTTTTATTAACGTTTCATCAGAGAATGAGGTATGGAAAAAAATTTTCTAATATTTTTTATTTTTGTGTTATTTAATTTTCGTTGGATAAGCAGCACTCACATGCAGCATTTTTGTGCACAATTTATGTAATCATATTATTCTAGTTTCTCTATGCAGAACTCAGATGATAATGCATATATGTACATATATGTGTATGTCTAGTAGGCATTATTTATTAAGTTTGTCTGCATGTTGATTTGGGGACATTTTATGTTAGCACCAGTTGTTAAGTATACATTAGATTCTTTAAGAATGGATTTAATAAAGGTTGGTGATGTAATATAGTGTTTTTGACATGTGTTTATAGCTGGAAAAATTTTCTTTTTTTAATTAGGGTGGTATATATATTTACATATGGGTGTGTGGATGAGTGGTTAGCATGTTCACTTTCTAACCATGAGACCAGGTTTCAAACCTGACTATGGTCAATTTTTCAAAAAAGTGACTTCTTGGTGTTACTTATCTTGAGAAGTGATCCCAGCACGCCAGGTGTTGAGCGAAGCCTTGTGAGTGAAATTGGGTAGACGGAACTGTTTGGGAAGCTGTTGATGGTTGTACTAGCAGAAAATCACAAGTCATCATAACCAAGAATTTGAGCGTATATGAATTGTTCAAACTGCAGATCATGCCATATTATATGGTTTCTCTCAGTAGCTGTAATTAATGCCTGTTCAGCATAGTTTCAGTATCAACCATAGGTGAGCTCTGTCAGTTTTGAAAAAAAAAACAAACACAAATGTGGCTGAGCAGATGTCTCCACAAGGATTGGCTAGCTACCCTTAGAACCAACCACTTTAATTGTGTATTTGAACAGCAATCCCTGTTTTATGCAAGATTCATTAAAGATGACTAACAAGACACTGCAGTTAAGTTTTTTATTTCATTTTTCTTGTGTTCGAACAAGTCTTTTCTGGATATAAAGTGTGTAAAAACTGTCCTGAAGTTCTGCATGTCCAAGTGCTTTCAGATATTCTTTTAGCCATTATCAAGGATGATTTTTTTAAATTTTTAACTGAATGTGTGGGTTTTTTTATGTATGTATCTGAAGTTATAGGAATGTTTTATTTTCTAAAAACACATTCAGTACATTGTGGCTGTATTCATAGATAAAGTTATTGTGTGTTGACCTTTTCTTTTTTATTATTAGGGCTTCCATTCTTTTTTGACATGTGGATTAGGCTATTATATTTGTATTTCTACTAGTATGTTGCAGATAGAGTTTGTTATGTTTTTTGCATGTGTTTAAATGAGTCCTAATTGAGCTATGCTCAGATTGGTGTAACATGAGTCATCTAGATAAGCATGTAGTGGTATCACAGTTTTTACACACTTTGTGTCTAGAAAAGAAAAAACTTGTACAAACAAAAAAAAAATTAAATAAAAAGCTTAATCATAGTACCTTATCAGTTGTCTTTAATGAAACTGTGTGTGTGTGTGTGTGTGTGTGTGTGTGTGTGTGTGTGTGTGTGTGTGTGTGTGTGTGCGCACTTTTAAATGAGTAAGCTCATCCTGTAAGGGGCAAAAATAGAATTAATTAAAAAGTGCTGTAGTTCTTGCAACAGAACTTAAATACTGTATCATATTATAACCGATGTCCTTAGTTTATATTTTATTTTAAAACTCTTTAGCTTATTATAAGGTTTCAGCTTATATTTTATAATGGTATATATACATACATATATATATATATATATATATCAGGAGTGAAGGTTCCATGCATGCACTGCATGCCTTACATTTTGTGTAATATAAAATTATTTTATTGATAATTTTCACAATCTTCGATGTACTTGTATTTTTTGTATTTCCCATTTCTTCATTTCTAAAGATAATTGTTACAAGTGATATTATTTAAGGAGTGTAAGTAGAGAAAAGGCTTGTTGTTGAGAAACAAAAGACGCAAGTAAAAGCAATGAATTTACTAGCCTTTTTAGTAACTGAGTGGTTGAAAGAGAGACAGTCACCACAAGGCAGAAATTCTTTTGTTTACATTAGAAAAAACCACGGCTTTAGACATCTCTGTTTCATTATTCCCTTCAAACTGGGTGCATGAAAAAGTGAGACAGAATAATAAAGTGGCAGGGCCACAGAGAGAAAGCCACCAAAAAGCAGAAATTCTTTTGCTTGCTTTCCAGCCATAGTAAGCCAACAGACTCTACTGAAGTGATGATGTTTTTATTGCATGCAGCTGAAATCAAAGACTTGACTAGTCAAAGGATTTATAGCTGAACAGATTTAGATGAAAAATTTGTATTATTCAGTTTGGAAGAGTATATAGGAAATATCTGATGACTTTAGTGTCCCATCATAAGTTCTTTTTTTACTGACTTTTAAAAAGTTTTAACTCATGGAGAGTATTCTTGATCCTTTCATATGACCATTATCCAGAAAGTTTTTGACCAGTTCATACATGGAACAAAAAGGAGCAACCAGCAAAGTCTATTTTCATGATTAAAAAGTAAATTTTCATCTATTTCAGTGCCTTAAGATTTAATTTTTAATTTTCAAAATTATCTTTTTAAAGTTATGCAAAAACTTTCTTGATAATATTGTATATTATTTCATTAAACATGTTAAATTTTGTTAAAGGACATTTTTTAAAAGATTTACTGCAATACCTAATTTTTAGATTAAATTAAAAGTATTTAAATTCAAATTTCATGTACTAATGTTGGTGTTATTTTAAAGAAGAAATGTTGAACTTTATATTAAATGAACGTTTGGGTAATTAAAACAATTTAAATTAAAACAATATTAATTTAGTTTATGATTTTTCACTTTTCCAGTCATCAAACAATGCCATTTTCTGATACCTGTCGTCAAGCGATAAGAAACTTATTTAAACATTTTTAAAAATTAAAATAAAAATGTCTATGTCTACATCTGATTCTAACCATACCTGCCGCCTCTACTTCTTGTGAGAGATTGATGAGTCTTGCTATATTAGCCGTAATAGTTACTGTTTACAAACCCACACTTCCTCCCCCAGAGAGCTCAACCGAAATACATTTTTCAGGAGCATATATATATATATATATATATATATATATATATATATATATATATAGATAGATAGATAGATAGATAAATGAACAAGTTTGTATAAGCATGTATACAATTTTATTTTTTTAAATGCCAGAGGTTATTGCAGATTTGACACTGGCAGTGCTAGAAGGATATATGCTCGTTGTAATTAATCATAATTAATACTCATGTCATTTCAAAGAAGCATTTGACAGGTCTCTTTTATTGCAAAGAGAACATTTTAAAAAGTTCTTTTCTATTTCCTAGAGTGATATTTTTCCTTTGTTTTGATTTTACAGTCTGTCTGACGTTATTATGCAAATTACATAAACCATAATAACTTGAATTTGCTTTTATCACTTTTTACTTCAATAGCAACATAAAATCATCAACAATTGATCAACACCTATAACAGAACAAATAACAAACATAAATGATAAATCTTTGAAGCATTTACATCTTAATATAAAGACCCTTCCAATAACAACCAGCAATCTATTATACATTGATTTTTTAAAATTGTTTACTTCAGCAGGTTCAATTTCCAACATGGTGGTTTTAATAGCTTCTCATAGGTTTGCTTTGCTGTCATAATGTTTGCCACATTCTTATAATTTCATCTTCACAATTGATCATAGATTTTCGATTGAATTCAGATTGGAACTTGATGGTGGCCATTCCATTATCTTCTCTCCAGTAAACATTTTATGCTATATACATGAGAAGGAGCATTGTCATGCATTAAAACATACTTCATTTTGAAACTGTGAGGCTAGGACTTGTACCATTCAAAGAAAATCTTTTTTATGAAATTGCAATCATTCACACTGTTCACTTTAACTCTTTCATTGAGTTTGAATGGTTTAATAATGGTTTTGTTAACAATTCCAGCCTATATCATCACACTGCCACCTCCTTGTTGCTTTTGTTTAGCCACAGGCACATCCACATCGAATAAAATCCATCCTTTGCCCTATCCATTAAGTTCATTGAATGAAAAGTTTATTTTCATGTATTTCTTGGCCTAATTTTGATATTTTAAAATATTTGCTTTACTGAGAGGAGTTTCTTGACAGCTCCTAACGTGTGAAATATTGTACACCTTTTTCTCCTTCTTGACTTCTTCAATTCCAGCCTGTTCTGAGCATTGGTCAAAAATGATTGTTTTGCTATAACTCACTTTAGTTTATGTTCCCCTCAAGGAAATAAATACTTAAAGCCTTTTCCTTTGATTCTAGTTATATTTTCAAAAGTCCTCTTTATATTTAAGGATCTCTGTAAAACTCATTTGATATTTCCAATGTGGACATTCCCTAATAATAACGTCAGACTGCAGTTTCTATAATAAATCCAATAACTTTAATAAAACAATTTGAAAATCTCTAAAAATTTACCTCAAGCTTTGTTTCACTGTCTAAATTAATTGTTTAAAATTTGACAAAAATTGTTCAAAACAAATTCAAGTTATCATGGTTTATGTGATTTGCATAATAACTTCAGACAGGCTATAGTTCTGTATGTGGTAGTTTTTCATTTTTGGAACTTGCTATGGCATTCCTTTTTTTAGAAGCCAGAAGATTTCAGATTTTTATGAGAAACTCTCAGAGCTTCAGAGTCATTTTTAATCCATCCTTAAGCCATTTCCTTAGCTTACATTTCTTTCATTTCCTGCATATAAATTCACCATAAAATAACTGTTTGGGAATGCACTTATCATTCACATGAACAAGATGCCCCACCCAATGTAATTGATTCACCATGACCTTATAATATAATAGCTGGCTGCTCATTTCTGGGTACACCTGTCTACTTGGGTATGTTGCAGATACCCACTCAGACATATTTGTGTGACCTGAGGGTTTATATTGTAACTATGAAGAGCAGAACTTCAGAAGTTTAACAAAGTTACTACACTCAAATCCTTGGTCATGATGACTTTTAATTTTGTTATAGCAAAACCATGAACAGCCTCCAAACAATTTGCATTCTACCTAATTTAATTCATGATATTTGGATTAACCCTTGATCTGGTTTTCAAACACTTCACTATGATATCACACACTGGGATCATCTTCCAAGGCAGTTGTAAAGGGTGTCATAGTCAGAACACTAACATTCTAACCACACACACACACACACACACACACACACACACACACACACACACACACACACACACATACATATATATATATATAAAAGTGGACATGGAAGTAGTTGCCTGACGATTGCACTAGCATGAAACAGACTGTCGCCTCTAAGTGCTGACTTCCATGTCCACTTTTATATTTACACACACTCTATCTCTGATATTGAGCACTTTATCCCATAAATATAGCACACTTTAAGACTATATTTCTTCATATATATATATATATATATATATATATATATATGTGTGTGTGTGTGTGTGTGTGTGTGTGTATTTAGGTAGCAATCCTTCTTTCATGCACATTTCATTGAATATGACAGACAAGGTGCTTTTATCTCGTTTTTTATACAATTTCTCATGCAATCTAATAATTTTTTTCTTTTCAGATGATAAATGCCCATTAAGGAATTGTATTCCTGATCAATCAAAATTCGTAAATAATTATATAGGCCACACTACAACATGTTTGACATGCAGACTCACTCTTCACCTTTCTGACCATAACTCAGTTAGATCTCATTTAAATATTCATAGAGACCTACCGGACACTATTTGTAACATAGTTGTTGACAACACTAATATAATAGCATCATCTCCATGCAAAAATAGGCTAAAAATAATGGAAGCTTTATTAATAAAAACAAAAAACCAACACTTAATAATATTAACTTTGAACATGGACACAATATCTTAACCGTGTTTTGAAATATGAAAACATTTTATAAAACAAATTATTTCTTATTTTACAGATAAAATATTTAATCCTTGAAAATGGCTAAATAGGTAGCCAAAAGTGCTCAGATAAAAAGAACATTTGTACAGTCTTTATATAATTTATCATCCGAAAAGAAAAAAATTATTAGATCACATTAGAAATTGTATAAAAAACTAAATAAAATCATCTTGTCTGTTGTATTCAATGAAATGTGCATATATATATATATATATATATATATATATATACAGGGTGTATCAAAAATACTTTTCCAAACTTTGGGGGCAGGTTCTCACACCAAAATAAGGGCAAAAGTCCATATAAACATATGTCTGCAAATCCTACAGTTTTTAGTTATTAAGATAAAGTTTACAGTAGATGCTGTTAAATGTACAATCCAAGATACAATTCAGAAATACTTTGACAAATATTAGGGGTGTTCCTGACATCAAACCAGGTAAAATGTCCATATAAACATATGTCCAAAAGGCCACGCCAACATATAACAAATAGATATAGAATGTGTTCTTCATGGTCAGGTGTATGAGTGGATCTCAGTCTTCCTTGATCCATAGTTTGTGGTGCCATGGATCCTGTCTCAGCAACGTGATGACAGACAGCAGCAAACGTTGGATGACTCAGCTGTCTTCAGTCAGGAAACACAATTTGATACAGCCATGCAGCTTTGCGGCCATATGTAAAAATCATTGCCTACTCAGAATATGAATATCCTACAATTGCTAAACGGAACATTTCTCAGTTGAAGACAGATTAGTAAAAATTGTCAATGAATGACAAATGTAACCTAGTCAACACAGCAGAATCTACCTTAACTTTCCTTAAGCTTAATAACTTCAAAATGGAGGATTTGCTGACATATGTTTATGTGGACTTTTGTCCTTGTTTTGACGCGAGGAACCCACCCCCAAATTTTTTAAAATATTTTTGATACAGTATCTGTCTATATTTCTGAGATGAGGTATTATGTACACTATAAATTATTCGGACTATTATCCTCATCTTTGTCACCATATTTATTACAACATTTTGGCCGTTGTATGCTCGGGCCTTCTTCAGGTGGTTGGAACGTTGAACTGAACCCTTTATTTCGCTCACTGGGGTAGACTGTTCTAGTTCCACGTGCCATGTTTAATGGATGTCAGTTATCAGTTATCTCCTGTTAATTCCCCTCTCCAAGTTCTCCACTGCCTTAACCGGGTATTGAACTCACACTCTTTGGGTCCTGTCACTGGATCTAACTAACGCCTTTATCCACTGCGCCATGTGTCCTTTGATACACCCAGTATATCCACTTGTATGCAAAAGTATTTGACCCTTAGATTATTCTGCTTATTTTTTACAATTAATCATTCTATTTACACACTTTATATTTGGACTATGGTCTTCATCTTTGTTTTTTTCTCACAACGTGTTGACTGTTGATCATGTAGGGAAGGAAATGTGGAATTTACTAACAGATATCATTGCTTAAAAGTATTACATAAACTCATTGCTTAAAGGCATTACATAAAAAAGTTAATTTTTGATATTAACTTATTTTAGATTTGATCTTTCATAAGCACATTATCGCAAAATTTTTTCGATCAGATTGTGTCATATATGTGTGTCCTTTAGAAAGAACAAATTTAAAATGAGTTGACATTAAAAATTAACATTTTCTTATGTCACATTTTTTAATGATACCTGTATAACTTATACAGATTATTTTATAGAAAATTATCTAGTTTAGCATATTTATTTCAATTGTATTGTAGTGAGTCCCAATAAAAATAAAGTAAAATGTAAAAATAAAATATAGAAACAAAAATAAAAAGAATTAAAATTAAAATAAAGCATTTGCACTTTACTTTAAAACTCTTATCTCTTTCTTTTTCTCTATATATTTTTCCCTGAACTGACAAGAAGGCGACCCTTAAATAAAAAGTGGAAGAAGAAAAGACTGAACCTGACCAAAAAACACCAGAAATTTGCGGGAGCAAAGCCTAATTATTTGTAACTGAAAACTAACAAAAATCAGGGAGGCTCCATGGATAACTTCTGTTAGAAAAAAAAATATAAAAAGAAAGGAATGCTGGAAAATAAAATAATTTTGGCCAATCAAAAAATATTGACACAAAGAGACTTTTGATGTTAGCCGAAACCAATGTTCATGCCAAAGTCTCAAGCCTGGTCAAAAGGATATAAAACTGACACACCTGGTCTAAAGGCAGAGGGGATGGCAGAAGATGGAACAAAAGAACACTAGCGCATAGAAACCAGTAATGCGTGATGCATGAAGAAGCAGTTAAGAGGTTATTTGCTACTGATAATTCTGTCCTGCCAAGGACTGAGAAAAACACAGTATACTGACATTGTAATGTAGCTTCCATTTTCTATAAATACTTTCATGATAATTTTTCTGATTTAATGTCTTTATTGCTTTGCTGATGGTGAAATGATTAAATGAAGAAGATCGAAAGTACTTGGGAAATGAAAATAAAAGAAATTTAAACAGCTATAGCATATTTCTCTCATCATTTAACATCAATATATGGAAAGTTATTCGTGAGTATGAATGGATTTTATTAAAAATTAGCAGACATAATGTCTATAATTTATTCAATCAGACATACCTAAAAGAGAATATATATATATTTTTTTTTTGCCCCCCCCCCCCCATTTCCTTTTCATTGCACATTTTCTAGTGTTTTAATTTAAGTTAAATCTCCCATGGAGGCCTGAAGAGTGGGAGTGAAACCAGTTGCTTTGCTTTTAAAATGTCTAGTAATATTAAGCTTCACACTTTTATTTTTGTAATATATATATATATTTATATATATATATATATAATCATTTCACACTCAGCAAGGCAATAAAGACATTAAATCAGAAAAATTACCATGAAAGTATTTATAGAAAAGTCTTTGGGAAGCAAAATTACGGTGATGGAAAAATGACTGATGCCAAGATGCCAGGTTAAGTCCAATGATATTGCAGATTCTTCTTTGTATTTTATCAAGAATCTCTAAATATATAGCAGCAGCACCAGACCATATGTGGTGGCAATATTTAGAACATGGATGAATGGTAGGCATAAATACGCAAGAGAGATTCTGGTAAGAAAAACTGACACAGTGAACCAATTCTCCTAGCAGCAAATTTAGCACTTGATTCAATATAAACTTTCCACTTCATGTAAGTGGAAAACATTAGCTCAAGAAGCCACAATAAGTCACTCTCCTGGAGGTTAGCATCAGCCATGCTGATAGAATGCAGAAATGGTTCTCTTAGATGATTAATAGAGAGCAGTTAATAAAATAGTGCTTGATGTAATATAACAGAGCTATTAAGTATATATTAATAAATATACATTTTTTTTCAGTAGCACAACTTGGAGTTTCAAGCATAACGCAATCTTCAGGTGCTAAGTAGAGGCTGACCGTTACATAGTTAAAATATTAATAAAAATATCCGGTTAATACAATGCTGGTGCAGTTTATATATTATATAGGGATTACTGGTTTAAAAGAAAAATGTTGTATTTAAAATAGCCAAGATTTATATTTAAAATAAATGAGGATTAATGGGTTTTTTTTATATTTAAAGTAAATGGGGATTAATGTGTTTTTTTCTATTTTTTTAATTTTGTATTTAAAATAAATGAACTTAAAACTATAAAAAATATATATATATGCTCAGCATAAGATAATTAAAGAGAAGAAAATTAAAAAAGGAAAGGTTATAATCTAGAGCAGATATTAATCTAGATAAACATATTTCAACAGATATATATATATATATATATGAAGAAATATAGTCTTAAAATGTGCTATATTTATGGGATAAAGTGCTCAATATCAGAGATAGAGCGTGTGTAAATATAAAAGTGAACATAGAAGTCAACACTTACAGGCGACAGTCTGTTTCATGCTAGATGCAATCGTCAGGCCTGACGTTGTGGCCTGACGATTGCATCTAGCATGAAACAGACTGTCGCCTCTAAGTGTTGACTTCTATGTTCACTTTTATATTTATATATATATATATATATATATATATATATATATAAATTCTGTACATTTTTAGATTAATGAGCCTCAATTTAATAAGCAAAATATAATTTTATTATTCAAATTTATAAAATATTATCAGTTCTTTTATTTAATTGCAAATTTATTGAATTTTTAAAATCTGCTTCATAGAAAGAATCTCCATATTTAAGATCATAGTCTTGCACTTATCTTCCAAGTGTTGAAGGTGGCCTACCTGCTTTGAAAATCAGCATTTGAAAGTATCTATGTTTGCTTGAACACTGACCTTCCGATGCTGATGGGAAGTACTTAATTATCTATTGCATCCAGTTGGTCTACTTACAAAATGTTGTCAAAACTAATCAGTTATTTGGCAATTTGATATCTTTCTGAATACAGTTGTTTCTGGTGGACATGATTTGACCGCAACAAACATAAGAGGAGGAAATGGAGAGACATTTTAGAAAATTCCTGATTTCCTCACTTAGTGCAAAGAATTTGACTTAAAAATTCCAGTCATAACTAAATAGCATGTCATTTGAAGAGACTGGTAGTGACTGCAGGAAAGTAAAACAGTTTTATCAGTTCATTTGGTTTCAAATTTTATTTCTTGAAAATAAATAATTTCTTTTAATGACAATTGCTATAAAGATAAATTCTGACTAATTTTCAGTTCCATATTTATAAAAACAATAATTATTTTCAGATTAAATTATCTTTGAAATATTAATAAATATCACCAGAAGCACAGCTTGGGGTTTCATGCATAACACAATCTTCAGGTGCTGAGTAGAGATTGACCGTTACATAATTATAATTTTTCATAAAAATATCTGGTTAATACAGTGCTGGTACAGTCTATATATTATATAGGGATTACCAGTTGAAAAAAAATGTTGTATTTAAAATAGACGGGATTTATATTTTAGATTTAAAATAAATAAGGATTAATGGTTTTATTTTATATTTAAAATAAGTGGGGAATAATTTTTTTTTGTTTTTTAATTTTGTATTTAAAATAAATGAACTTAAAACTATAAAAAATATATATATATGCTCGGCATAAGATAATTAAAGAGAAGATGGATGGATGGATGTTGGATTTAACGGCATGTCAACTCCTATTTGGGTCAATTTATGCCGAAGCCTTATTAATTTATGAATTTAAGTTGGTTATTTTGTATAAAAGGTTGAAAGGCTGTTGGGTTTCATAGTATAGTTGGTAATATTGTTTTTCAAAAAAGTATAGCTGGTAATATTGTTTTTTCAAAAAAGTATAGTTGGTAATATTGTTTTTCAAAAAAGTATAGTTGGTAATATTGTTTTTCAAAAAAATATAGTTGGTAATATTGTTTTTCAAAAAAGTATAGTTGGTAATATTGTTTTTCAAAAAAAGTATAGTTGGTAATATTGTTTTAAAGTTCAAATATGCGGATGTAGTTTGTCGTCATACCCTGGACGCGGATGTAGTTTGTCGTCATACCCAGGACGCAGATGTAGTTTGTCGTCATACCCAGGATGCGGATGTAGTTTGTCATCATACCCAGGACGTGGGAAAGACCTGGAAGTTCACTATTTGCCCATAGCTGGGACCCCAACAGGTGCTACCACCCCGGGTCTGGGTGGATCTGGGAACACCAGCAATTAAGAGGTGGTTCCACGCTTCCTCAAAACCTCTTGATAGGCCTTGCTGTTGGATGCAGTTTAACGTCGTACCCAGGACGGTAAAGAGAAGAAAATTAAAAAAGGAAAGCTTATAATCTAGAGTAGATACTAATCGGGTCAACATATTTCAACAAGTATTTTTATATATATATATATATATATATATATCATATATATATATATCATATATATATCATATATATATATATATATCATATATATATATATCATATATATATATATCATATATATATCATATATATATATATATATCATATATATATCAATAAAAGTATTAAGCTTAATATTACTAGACATATTATAAAACGCACGAAGCAACCGGTTTCGCTCCCGCTCATCAGGCTTGCAACGGGAGATTTTAATTTAAAAAACAGAAAATGTACACTAAAAGGAATTGTGGAGGGGGATAAAAAAAAAAAAAATTATGAGCAAAAGGAGCTAGAGGCAAATGACAGCGAGCCCCAACAAACACTCACGTTGTTTACACAAGGAAGGCTTGGGGGACCCGATGTAAAGTGCCTCCAGCACCTTCAGGTGAAATAACGAGTGTGACCGGGACAACACGGTGAACCGGTCAACACTAAAATTAACTGCACACAATCTGCTATTTAATAAGTGCTCACAAATGGCGGACCCATAGGTGTTTGGGACGAGTCCATTCAACGGCAAAGTGTGGTTCCTGATTTTGGTAGGAATGTGCTGCTTAATTCTCATGTCCAAGCGTTGTGTCGTCCTTCCTATGTAGTCAGCCCCGCAACTACAACCATATTTACATCGGGTCCCGCAAGCCTTCCTTGTGTAAACAACGTGAGTGTTTGTTGGGGCTCGCTGTCATTTGCCTCTAGCTCCTTTTGCTCATATTTTTTTTTTTTTATCCCCCTCCACAATTCCTTTTATTGTACATTTTCTGTCTTTTAAATTAAAATCTCCCGTTGCAAGCCTGATGAGCGGGAGCGAAACCGGTTGCTTCGCGCGTTTTTAATATGTCTAGTAATATTAAGCTTAATACTTTTATTGCTGTGATAAAATTTTGTACCGTTAAAAATATCTTCAAATATATATATATATATATATATATATATATATATATATATATATATATATAAATATAAAAGTGGACATGGAAGTCAGCACTTAGAGGCGACAGTCTGTTTCATGCTAGTGCAATCGTGATGGTCTATCTCTGATATTGAGCACTTTATCCCATAAATATATCACACTTTAAGACTATATTTCTTCATATATATATATATATATATATATATATATATATACAGTGTAACTCGGATATAAGAGACCCTGATATAAGAGAAACCCGGATATAAGAGAGATTTTCTCTGGTCCCAAATTAGAGCCTGTGTTAATGTTAACAAAATAGACCAAACCCGGATATAAGAGAAACCCGGTTATAAGAGAAACCCGGATATAAGAGATTTCTTCTCCGGTCCCGACAACTCTCTTATATCCGGGTTACACTGTGTGTATATATATATATATATATATATATATATATATATATATATATATATATATATATATAAAAATTGTATACATTTTTAGATTGGTGAGCCTCAATTTAATAAGTGAAATATAGTTTTATTATTCAAATTTATAAAATATATAAACCTTTCATAATGGCTGATGCTAACCTCCAGGAGAGAGACTCATTGCTCCTTCTCGGGTAAAATTCTGGCATGAAGTGGAAAGACTATATTGAATCCACTGATCTGAGGCTAAAAAAGTTGGTTCACTGTGTCATGCTAGATAATTTTCCCCTCCAGAATGTATCTTACATATCTATGGGTTCTACCATTCACCCATGCTTCGAATATTGCTATCACGTATGGTCTCGTGCTCCTGCTATATATATTTAGAGATTCTTGATAAAATCCAAAGAAGAATCATCAACAGTATTGGTCCTGACCTGACATCTCAGCTTCAGTCACTTTTCCACTACTGTAAAGTTGCTTCCCTCTGCCTTTTCTATAAATACTTTCATGGCAATTGTTTGGATAAGCCCTAAGCTTATGTACCTAGACATGATACATTTAAGCACAGTACTAGATTAACAACAAGGTTGCCTCAATTTACAGTTGAATTGGCTAGATGTAACCGTAATTTCTATGCTAACAGTTTCTTTTCTCACACTTCTTGCTTGTGGAACACTCTTCTGTCTCCATGCTTTCCAGCCAACTTTGATCTTCAAAATTTTAAATGCAATGTCAATCGTTATTGATTATCTTCCTGATTACTCTTCTTTTGTTTTCACTCCTTAATAATATTTCTGTTTTCTAATTCTTTCACACTCAGTAACCCAGTGTTTCTTAGTGGCTTTACTGCCTGAGGTTAATGTGATTAAAAAAAAGTATATTGGCGTTTATTATTGATTTTTACTCAATTTTATTATTGTTGCTTTTTATTCCAACACTCTGGGTCAGTCCACTGTTATTATCTGCCTATATTTCTGAGATGAGTTATTGAAATTATTTACACTATTTACATTTTTAGGACTGTTGTCCTCATCTTTTTGCCATATTCATGACATTGGTGATTGGAATTTTGAACTGTGTGTATGCCATCCTGTGCAGCTGTGGTTAGAAGTATAAAGGAAAAACTGGTCAACCCATTAAGATAAGTCTGCAAGAACATCGTAAATCTGTAACACAAGGGGAAATAGAAAAATCAGGCATAGCTGACCACATATCGAGAGAAAAGAAAGATCAGCACCCCCCCCCCCGTGAGATGAAGTTGAAATAACAGAGAACATTACTGGAAAATATGAAAAAAGGAATTAGCACATATGCTAGGCCACAAAAATCCCCTAAGCCAGCCAAGCATAGAAATAAATACCAGTAATACAGTGCTAGAGAAAAGCAATAACAACAACAATAACAAAAAATTGCAATATGAGTTATGGTAAAAAGGTTGCTGAGACATTAAGTTCCAAAATTTCATACACTGATGTCCTCAAGGATGCATGGTCCAGTGGATAAAAATGTTGGTTATTACTTCTTTTGTCCCAACACTCTAGTGAGATGCATTTCTCTCATGAGGGTAAATTGTTATAAAAGATAAAGCATTGGTTTGAAAAACATGTGACCTCATATTTACACCACAGAAATGGATTTTATCTATTTCTTTTTATCATTCACAGAGGGAGAATTAGGGTAAAGCAGAAAGGTCAGAAAAGAAAAATTATTTCAGGATCAAGTGGTGCATTAAAAATGGTATTCAAAGAAAGTAGAGATGAAAAAAAATTAAATTAAATTCTTGAACAAATTGTTTATTAACTTGAATTTGGTTGTTTATTTTCTGGATAAAATTCTTACATCTTATAAAAATGGGCTTCTTAAATACTTTGGCAAAAACAATCAGACAGATTGCTTACACTGAACAAATTTTGCTATTATGGGATGACAAACTTTGTAAAATGAATTTTCTTTGGCTGAAGTAATTCTCATGGCAATTCTGATAATTGTGGGTTGAACTCATTAATTAATTTTAAATTATTACCTGGTTTTAGTAATGTTTCTTTCTAGGCATTTGTTGATACATTTTATGTAAATGCAGTTTAATATTCTGAGATAAAGAAATATTTCTCATTCTACCTCACACATTTTTTTTACTTAAGACATTTTTGTCTTTTGCATTTTATAACAAGGTTTTTACCTAATTTGTTTTTAAATTACATGAATGTAGAACAATAGTTACAAATAAAATTTAAGCTTATATCTTATAATGGGAAATGAATATTCCTTATGTTAATGCATACACCATATTAGTGACTAAAACAGTTGTCCTTTAATCTTTACTCAACGCTTCTTTGCTTTCTGTTACTTCTACTACTAGTAGTAGTGCTGGTAGTAATAGTAGCACCAGTAGCAGCAACTTTGGTTGAATATCTGAGATTAAGTATTTTTCAGTATTTGACACAATTGTTTTTAATGGTACCATCATTTTTATGAACAAAAGCAAATAAAGATGATAGTGCTAGTAAAGAAAACAAACCAATCCAAATTTATCCATGATTTTATAATGAGTCACTTTTGCGATTGATTTGATATAGTTGTTAAAATGAAGTACTTGTTAACCATCACTCTGCAGTTTAGATTAGTAGTTTGGCTGCACAAAGCCACAATAATGAAGCACCTCATAAGAATTGATGTCACACAACTAGCGGTCATATGTGAAGCTAGCTTGATAATCATCATTTTATAGGAGGAGCTCAAGTATGCAGCTATTGCCACAGCTTAGCTTAGTCTGGCTACAATAATGGAGCACCTCATAAGAATTAAACTTGATCTACTAGTGATCAACTGTGAAACTAGTTTGATAATCATTTTATAAGAGGAGCTCAAGTATGCAGTTATTTACATAGCTTAGTCTGACACAAGACTACAATAATGGAGCACCTCAGAAGAATTAAATTTGACTTGCTAGTAATCAAATGTGAAACTAGTTTGATAATCATCATTTTGTAAGAGGAACTCAAGTATACATCTATTTACACAATTTAGCTTAGTCTGGCACAAGGCTACAATAATCGAGCACCTCATAAGAATTAAATTTGATCTACTAGTGATTAACTGTGAAATTAATTTGATAATCATTTTATTAGAGGAGATCAAGTATGCAGTTATTTACATAGCTTAGTCTGACACAAGACTACAATAATGGAGCACCTCAGAAGAATTAAATTTGACTCACTAGTAATCAAATGTGAAACTAGTTTGATAATCATCATTTTGTAAGAGGAACTCAAGTATGCATCTATTTACACAGTTTAGATTAGTCTGGCACAAGGCTACAATAATGGAGCAATTCATAAAAATTAAACTTGGTTCACTATTAATCAAATGATAAACTGGCTTGATAATCATCATTTTATGAAAGTAGTCCAAGTCTGCAACTATTTACACACTTTACCTTAGTCTGGCACAAGGCTACAATAATGGAGCACCTCATAAAAATTGAACTTGCTTCACTTGTAGCCAAATGTGAAACTAACTTGCTAATCATTTACTAATCTTAGCTGTTTGACACACTGTTTAAGTAGTAGTCATAAAGTAAGAATTGAAAACACAAGCAACAGTCTGTGAGATAAGCTTGCAAGCTGTTGTTCGATCTAGCACAGGTTCTTATGAAAATAAAATATCACACTGGAAAATTGGCTTGTTTTGCTAGTCATTGATAGTGAGTTCAATCCTCACTTAGAGCTCCATAAATGGACTTTAGAAGATAAAGTTTAGAAGATATTGTCTTATGGTACATTGTATTAAACATGTTGAGGATATGCAAAAGCTAGCAATAATTTAGTTTGGTTTCTCTGGTTTAATGTCATATCAAGTCCTTATGGGACATTTAATGCAAAAATTTTGTTCTCTTGTCAGCATTGGCAATTTTTTTTCAAAAAATATATTGCTGGTAATCTTTTCTAATGTATTTTTATATTTTCATTCAAAAATAACACATGGCATGTCTACAACTATATGCGCAAGTATTTTAGCAGTATTTGCCCTAGTAAATATTGCTTATCAAGCAAACCTTCTCATGAGATTTTATTGATTGAAAAATATATATAGGAATTAATTCCTATAAGTTCTTATTTAGTACTTATTATTTAGTACTTATTTAGTACTGCTCAGTTATTGTTTGCACCATTCTCACTGAATCTAAGTACACATTGCCTGGCCCAGAACTCACTATTATTATATCACCAAATTCCCAAAGCAACACTTTAATCTACTAGGCTATTGTCGCATGGGACAATCCTGAGTGGAGAACTTGAAATCTTAAAATTAAGCTGTTTTCTAATTCTTTTGTTGTTTCTTCTCTTATTTAAAATTTTCCTTTTTCCTAAACTCTCACTGTCACTGCAAAAAAAAATTCTCATGGCTATAATTTGATATCTCATTTGTTGCTATAAAACATGCTTGTATCTCTATGGGACTTCAACTACTGCTGCTTACTACTTCACAATATTCCCAAATCCATTTTTGCTAACTGAAGAAGATATTAACTTTCTATTACCTCGATTAACTACAAGTTGGATGCACTCATTGGTGGCATCCTACTGGTTCATGCGAACCGATTCTTAAAATTATAAAAGTTTAACAAACCATTTGTTGGATTATTTGAGAATAAACTTATATATTGATAGCTGATGGTCTAAGTAAAATGTTAGTTACACTACACTTGTGTGCATGCCTAGTGAAACTCTAATAGATACATGCCCCCTACCATTTTGAAGTTAAAAATGTGGCAAATCTTGTAGTAATAAATTTAATAGGTCTTCCATTGGATCTTTGGGACTGCAGTGATTCACTTCAAATATGATAGATAGATATGAACAGACTATGATAGATAGATAGATAGATAGATAGATAGATATGAACAGAGTGAAAGAGATAGATAGATAGATAGATATGAACAGAGTGAAAGAGATATGAACAGAGTGAAAGAGATAGATAGATATGAATAGAGTGAAATAGATAGATATGAACAGAATGAAAGAGATAGATATGAACAGAGTGAAAGAGATAGATAGATAGATAGATATGAACAGAGTGAATTTGGTAAGATAGATAGATAGATATGAACAGAATGAAATAGATATGAACAGAGTGAAATAGACAGACAGATAGATATGAATAGAGTGAAATAGATAGATAACAGAGTGAAATAGATAGATATGAACAGAGTGACATAGATATTAACAAACTGAGATAGATATGAAAAAATAGATTGATATATAGATTGATAGATAAATGAATTCTGTGAGAGCCCCAAATGTGCAGTAAATAACAATCTTAGGTGTAAACAGTAAATAATAGATACAGCAAAAAATAAGAAACCTAATGATGAGAAATGAGCTCAAAAAAAAAAAAAAATATATATATACATCTCCTGCTACTGTTAATGATGCAGTCAGTGGGATTGCTATGGAAG
Organism: Acanthosepion esculentum; assembly: GCA_964036315.1. Taxonomy (NCBI): domain Eukaryota; kingdom Metazoa; phylum Mollusca; class Cephalopoda; order Sepiida; family Sepiidae; genus Acanthosepion; species Acanthosepion esculentum. The sequence goes on from OZ038488.1 coordinate 107,593,671, forward strand.
CTGTGTTTATGTATTCATTTTTTGCTTAAATTTGTTTTCTTTCTGTGGATATACTCCTGGCAAAATGTCGTTGCAAAATACAGGAGGAAGTAATTGGCTTGCTTGTTCATAGCAAATGATGTTCGGTTGATTGTCAATGGAATGAGCCAGAAAATATAATTGCATTCCAACCGCAAAATGTCAGTGTGAGGATAAAGCAGTTTAGATAGTTTGATAAAATCATTAGAGGATGATAATAATAATAACACTAATGCTTCAACTTGGAGATGTCATAAGGTTAGTTATTCTAGAGTGAAACATTAAAAAAAAACAAGCCAATCAGAAGCATTTATGGACATTGCTTATCAATACAGTGAAAGGTTTAACTCTTTAAACCATGACCAGCCTTCTAAATTTTAAGAGGTACTTTGTGGATAACAGGCCTCATGAATTTAAATGTCCTACGAGGCTGGCATCTCGTTCCCACCCCTTCACCGTTGAAACTGTTAGATGTAGACGTCTCTTCTACTCCAATAGCTTCATGTCTCGCACATCTCACCTGTGGAACTCCCTTCCTTATTCCTGTTTCCCTGACAAATATAATCTCCAACTATTTAAGTGTAACGTCAATCGACATCTCCAGTTGCCTTGATCTATCCACTTCCCTTCTCCACATACTTTCACCTTTCATTCCTATCTGCTCTCACTCCAAATTTTCTGTAACCCCCTTGCCTTGATCGATCCACTATCTTTCTCCACATCCTCTCCTTTACCACTCCTATCTGCTCTTCCTCCAAACCTTCTGTAACCCCTTGCATGCTAGTGGCTTCCAGCCTTGCTTGGGGTGATAAGCTTAAAAAAAAAAAAAAAAATTGTCTTAAATATGCATTGACAACAAAAAATACCACCATTGTTATCAGCCTGTTAAATCTGCAATATATATATATATATATATATATATATATATAATATATGTATGTAGATTTTACAATCTATGTAAAACCAACTTAAGAAAAGCCTCTTAAAAATTTTAAATGAAATAAAAACTAAAAATAGATCTCAGTAATCAAACTTGTCTTTTAGTTGAAATAAGTTCCATTAATGGTGTTTGAATGCTGGTGAAAAGCTGGAATTTTGAATGCTGAAATTCTGAATAAGCAAGAGATTAAAGGCACATTTCCTATCTTCATTACCTTCAATCTTTCTGCCAGCCACATGAAACCATACCTGTTATCATGTGTTCATCTATAAGAAGGAATCTGATCCTTGAGAAATCATTGCAAAAACACAAGTCATCTTATGTGCCAAGTATAAAATCAAAATCTCAACATATAATCAATGTCAATAGAAAAATGCATAAAACACCTATATAACTTCTCTGGTTATACCTCTCAGCATTTTATATTAAAACTTACAATGTGTGGGAAGATAGATCAGTGGGAGAGAACTGAGGTACTCTTCATCTGAAATAAGATCAAAATGTTGGTTTGAAGACAGTTCTCCTGTATGGACCTGAATCCTGGAAAGTAATGAACAACATTACTAACCAGCTCCAGACGTTTGTCAAAAGATGCCTACAATAAGTCCTGGACAACTGGTGACCTGATAAGATTTCTAACACCAAGGGAGAGAACCAATCCAAACCCTATCAACAAAAACTCGAAATGAAAATATAGAACGTTGAACAGGTATCATCTTGAGGAGTCACTGTGTCTTGTGAGTATCAAACTCACACCTGACCTCAACTGGAACTCTTACATATGATCCATCGTTAAAGATGCAGGTAAAATGATCAGCTCCCTCTACTGCTCCAGTAAGTACCTCACTCCTCTTGCTATTCTCTACTTTTATAAGAGCCAGAACAGGTGGAAAATGGAGTACTGTTGCTATATTTGGATGGGAGCTGCCCAGTTGTTACTGTCCAGTCTTGATAGAGCTCAAATGTCTCTGAGTCTTTGTTGGAGAAGAATTATTTCCCACCCTCCACCCTCTCTGTCACAGTTCTATCACAATCTTCTTACTCTAATTTTCACTTCCCGCACTAAACTAATCCATGTAGATATCATTAAAGATGCCTATCATCTTGATTTTAAATTATTCTTTCGGGTATTAATATTTTTACACTGGTTTAAAGTTTATGTAAGTGCAAAGGATGCATGACATTATACATAAACAGAATTTCCAAAAAATTATAGACATCAGTATACTGGAAGGATTCAGCCACATAACATGCATGGCATAATAAGTAAATAAGTAGTGTGGCTACAGCAGTGTAGCTGTGCCAGCAATGTATTTGATGGGATTTAAAACCATTTAATTGCAGCATGATTTTTGTTTTAAAAAATGGTGTACTCTATCTGCAAGATGGCAACTCCCCAGGTTTTTCTTGGGAAACAGTAACAAATGTATATCTGTCACAGGTGAATTTCTGATAAATATCAGTTGCATGTGAAAACTGTACATGCCCACAACTCATGCAAGTACAAGACTATCAGCATCTAATATTTTGACTCAAAAGCAACCATCTAACATTTTGGCACTTGATTGTTCAGAAGTGTTATATAGGGATAAAGTGTCACTGTCGACACTTGAGTTTGAACACGGATCACCAGAGAACAAACTCAGGCAATCCTATTTTAAATAAGTAGATCACATGATGGTAAAGGAAATGTATATATGGGAATTGGTGTGGCAACTAAGAGATCACTATATCTACACTATCCTCTATTACTATACGGATCATATTCTTTATACTAGTCTCTATACTGATCACTATATGGATTACTATTCGAACCACTATTTGGTGGTTACTTTTTGAGCAAGTATCATTGAGCAAGTACTATAAGTGGAAGTATTGTTCAACGGCATTACTATAGTTGTATCTGCATTTACAAAGTCTCTACTACAATGAGCATTATGAAAGTGACAATGAGTATTTGTTGACATTACAAATAGAAGTAACTGTCTAAAATTTTGGCACTTGATTATTCAGAAGTAACCATATAATATTTTGGCACTTGATTATTCAGAAGTAACCATCTAATATTTTGGCACTTGGTTATTCAGAAGTAACCATCTAATATTTTGGCACTTGATTATTCAGAAGTAACCATCTAATATTTTGGCACTTGATTATTCAGAAGTAATCATCTAATATTTTAACACTTGATTATTCAGATATAGCTGTCTAATATTTTGGCACTTCAGCATCCAGAAGCAATTGTATTATATTTTGGTACTTGGTTATTCTGAAGTAACCATCTAATATTTTGGCACTTGATTATTGAGAAGTATCCATCTAATATTTTGGCACTTGATTATTCAGAAGTAGCCATCTTATATTTTGGCACTTGATTATTCAGAAGTAGCTTATATTTTGGTACTTTGGTACTGTAATACATGCCTTGATTTTTAACACCTGAAAATCTTTTTTGTTCTGATATAAATAAACAATATGCAGATGTTGTCCTAAATTGTTCAAAATTTTTATAAAGAATTGCATAATCAGGAAATTCCATCTTTTGTCATTACTATTACTAATTTTCAGTCATAAGTATGTAAATGACCTTCACACATTGCTTTGATTATATAAGTATCACATTCTCTACTCAAAGCAATCTGGGTGTGTGTTATTATGAATTCTTCCATGAGAAATATTAAACTTTTCATGCAAGAATGTAAAAATTGGTTACAGTGCTATGCATGACTGAAAAGTAGAAAATTACCATGTGTGTATAAAAATGTAATTTGATTAGTTAATTGCTAAATGTTGCAATTTCTGGAACTTAAAACTTGTTTTAAAAAGTTTTGACACTCAATCTTAATTAGTTTAATGAAAATCAGGAAGAAATTATCAGTAATCAGGAGTTAATGATAGACTAGTATGTGTGTAATGCAAATGAATCACTAATTATTTTTATGACACAACATTGTATATAATTTGAAGCAAAGTTTAAAATCCATACTCACAAAAATGGGATGTTTTTCCCTTGACACCACTTTTACTTTATATTCTCTCAGTAACTTTTATTGTTTTAAAAAAAAATATCTTTTAGAATTTTAATAAAACCCAAACATATGTAACTGGATTTAGGCTTTCTTTTTTTTTTATTGAGAATTGTCAACAAAAGTATTAAACACCATTCTTGTAAATAAACAGTCTAATAAATAATGTTACAGCAGGAGAGAGCTAGGGAAGGAAGGTTTATTCTCCCATTTGTATTTCCCCATTATGGGCATTATTATATTCATGATGGAAAAGAATAGCTGAATGGAAAATGAATAGCAAACATACTTTGTTCTCAGAGAGACTTTTATACCACTAAAACATACACAAAACTGTATATACATATATACAAGTGTCCCATGCAGAGAATAATATATCACATATATCTACAGAGTGAACAGAGTGTAAGTAGAAACTAAAAGGAAGGGTCTTACATATAATATGGAAATACTTCTTTGCCTGGAGAAGCCATTTTTATGACTCCAGATTCATATACTATGTCCCAGACAAAAACATATTCTATGGATTGGAAACGGCGAGTCTTGGGTTTTCCGAAATTGAGGACTGCAAGCTGGAGCTTCTTTCTGTGTCTGGGAAAGATATATTCCTAAAAGGAAATGGCACCATGTGCTTGTATGCTTATGTAGTGGGAGACAGATTTAGCCTCAGCCTGGCCAGTTTGGCCCAGGGTAAAAAATGCAACCACTCAGTTTGGCTGCTGTAAACAAACTGAATGACTGACACCTGTATAATGTTATGTCACTAAATGACCGTCATATGACCTATATAACTTATAGCCAACAAAGAGAGATAATCACCTTCTGTATCTGGACCATGTTTAACATTTTTTTTGTTAATTCTTGAGGAGAAAAAAAAGAAAAAATCCAGATGCTCACAAACTATTTTAGTGAATTTATACAATGATAGAAAGGCTGAAAAAATGCATTTTTTCAAAATTATCATTATAGTTACTGGTAGATATGTGTTTATTTATATTTTATTGTTTGCAAACATTTTTATAAAGTTATGAATAAAAATGTGTTTAACATAATTATTTCTTTATCATATGGTAAATAATAAATATAGCACTGTATTTAGTTCCCATTTTTTTTAAATATAAAAATTATATTAGACTCCTGGGAGGATGCTTCCCTGATCACTACAGTCTTAATCTCTTCAAGTCTAAAGTCAACCATTATCTATCCTACATATCCTCATAATATTCACCTCTTACTCTCACCTTGTACATCCTTACAACTCTTGGGCTTTGTATTGGGTGAACAATACTACAAAAAACATCCACACAATGTATATGCAACATAAGGTGAATGAAGCCTTATTAACGGAACATCATCTTGATGCATCATCAAATAAAAAGAGATATTTATATCACAGCCTTAGGCATGCAGCCTTCCAGTGTTGCCCCTTGGCTAAAGCATCAGCTGACATTTTCATGGAAAACATCATTAATTCTATTCCTTGTTGATGCTTATCTGCCACACTTGAGTGATTTGTACATCGTTATTTCAAAAGATCCTCTCCATATAATGTTTTTATCATATAGCCCAAAGGCTAAAGCCAATCATCGCAGGGACTGTTAACTTGTCTAAATATAAAATTATTCTTGTAAATAAATAATCTAATAAAGTAAATAGCATTTAATTCTTTTGTTGTCAATTTTCGAGAAAAAAACACAATACACGAATCTAGTTTCATATGTTCCATCCATTCATTTATTGTGGTCACCACTCCCCCTATTTTCAGTGTAGTTGATGGTAATATGCAATGCAAAATAGTGCAGTGGCTTACCATTTCCTTTTGCACCAGGAATGTTGATGTTACTCCATCCCTCCTCTCAGAAGTTCTTGTACCCACTTTTAAAGCCACTGACTTCTGAGACACAGCTCATATGCTCAGGCTGGTGACTGGTGATCACTTGGCACAGGTTGGTTGGGGAGAGGTGTTCCCCTTCACCAGTTGGGTCTAGAAACACTTCTGACTATCCTCACACAGTTTAGCTGGCAAGTTGGTGGCGATAACCGGGGTGTGGCTGTCAACAGTGCCCATGCGATTTCTTGTAGCCATATGTGAGAGTTGGATGTAGGCCATGGACCAGTAGAGACCTCCATCCCAGTTCACTTGAGTAAAGCAGGGTTGACGTCTTTGCTGCAAAGGTACAATCACTGATGGTAAGCCCATAAAGACACGTATATATTTTACACTGGATGTCGGAGTAAACAGAGTTTGTTATTAAATATACCACTTATTATTATTATTATTATTATTATTACTTTAAATGATGATAACAGAAACTAATCAATAAATAAAAAATGAATAAAAATATAAAATTATCATCAAATATATGAGAACATTTTTTACTATTGTTGTTTGAAAAGATAAATAATATAGGAAGAAATTGACTATTCTGAACCGATAGTAAAAACGTAAACAAAACAAACTGATGCTATGACTCAAAACTCATTTCCTACAAATTTGAAAATACATCTTCGTCCATAAAAATGTTATGTTGCAATCAATAAATAAGAAAAGAACAAAAGATTAAAATTATTGGCAAATGTTGTTAAAAATGTTCATATGTTTAGGTTTTATTAAAATTCTAAAAATAGCTATTTAAAAATAATAAAATTTGCTGAGGGTGCGTACAGTAATAGTTGCGTCTAGAGAAAAAAAACATCCTTATGATATACCATTTTTTGTGGTTATAAATGCTAAACTTTGCTGATTTGCATTGCAAACAAAATTTTACTATAGAACTTAAGTGTAAATGATTTACTACAGAAATTAAATGTAAATGATTTTAGTATAGAAATTAAGTCTATTGTCATCCTAGAAGTACCTGCCTTTCAAATTTAACTTCAAACAGAGAAGGAGGTGTAAATTAGATGATGACAAGTCAGGAGAATAGAGGAAATGCAAAAGAAATTTATCACCAAAGGAGTGTGCTTCCATTTGTGTGACATGGGAATTGTGTATTTGTATATGATCCAAATATCTTTGCTGATCATACAGCATCTATGGATTTTGATAGCTTTTGATAATTTCAACAGCAATGATGCATAAGTCCTGGTTATTTAGCCAGGAAATCCATAAAAAATTCACCATTTTTGTCCTAGAAAACTTAGCATCACCCTGCGACCAGAAGGTTGGTAGTTGAGTGAAAATTTCTTTTGGCAAAAAATTCATGGGAGTAATTGACTCTTGCTTCCTTCTGGTAAGGATTAAGAAAATCATGAACACACTGAACTGACACTTTCCACATGTGTGTGGATTATATATTTTTCACATCCACTATACTAATTGTGATTCTCTCCATTAGTTCTTGTCTCAGTCTTCTAAAAGGACAGTCTGCATATATTTGATAGTATCACTTTCAATGGCTGACTGAGGGTCACCAGAATAGTGGCCAGTACATTTTTTAAAATGATTTCACCCCAACCAAGGCAATAAAGCCACTAAGATGTAAAGGGTTATAGAATGTGAGAGAGTATGAGAAAAAAAAAAACATTATGAAGAAGAGAGGACAATAAAAGAACAGGAACTAAGAAAACAAAATATAACAATTGACATTGCATTTAAATTTTTGAAGACCAAAATTGACTGGAATGCAAGAAGCCGGAAAAAAGTTCCACAAGCGAGAAGTGCAAGAAAAGAAAATCTTAGCATAGAGCTTATGGTTGTATCTAACCATTTCAACTGCAAAATGATGACACCTTGCTGCCAATCTAGTACTGGGCTTAAATTCAGCGTACCATAGAGGAAAGTTCATCAGAACAATTACCAGGAAAGTGTTTATGGAAAAGCACAGGGAAGCAACATTACAGTGGTGGGAAAGTAACTGAAGGCGAGATGCCAGGTCAGAACCAATAAAATTGCAGATTCTTCTTTATATTTTATCAAGAATCTATAACTATATAGCAGAAGAACCAAGCCAGATATGGCAGCAATATTCAATGCATGGATGAATGGTAGACTTATAAATGTGTAAGATAGATTCAGGTGAGAAGAATTGTCTAGCACAACTCAGTGAACCAACTTTCCTTAGTGCAGACCTAACAATATAATCTTTCCACTTCATGTCAGCAGAAAATGTCAGCCCAAGATGGCACAATGAGGTTAGCATCAGCCATGCTGATGGAAGGCAAAAAGGGTTCTCTTGAACAATTAAAAGAGAGCAGTTTCATTTTGGAGGCATTAAAATTAACAAGCCATTCCTTGCCCCAGTTAATAACAGACTGTAAGTTATTTTTTAGATCAGTTGCTAATTTGACCTTATTGAGTCAATCAGGCTTACTATTAAGACAGGGTAAATAGATGTGTCATCAGTATAGATATCAAGTTGAGAACTGATAACATCAGGAACTGATAACATTATTTATTAGGAACAATGTGTGTCCAAGGATGAAGCCCTGGTGGACACCTACATTAATGCAAAAAGATCTAGAAGAGTGGCCTTTCAGGACAACTTTCATTTCATAATTTGATAAGAAAATTGAATCAGTTTTTAAATTCATCCAGAAATACTATAACCTTTCAACTTGTGGAGAAGACCAGCATGCCATACCCTGTCAAATGTCTTTGAGATATTTAAAGCAACAACCCAAGCTTCACCATTCTTATATAAAGCTTGATAAAACTCTTTAAAAAATAATCATTAATACATCAACAATTGATCTAGAGAAGTGAAAGTCATATTGCTTATCTGAAAGATGACTTTGCTAGGTGAGATATTTAACCAATTCAGTGTGATTAAAACCATTAAAAAAGAGGTAGAAAGCTAAAAGACTGATAGAAGAATCAACCTGTTTGCCTGAGTTCTTAAAGACTGGAACTACTGAAGAGGAATTGCTAACAAGTAAGAAAGCAAGAAGTAGCAAGGAATTTATTGTAGATTTTAGAGAGAACGGTAACCAGTTTAGGAGTATATTTCTTAAGGACTATTACAGGGATATCATCAAATCCACATGCTTTGTGGGGATCCACTTTAGTGATGAAACCATGGAAGGAGTTATATGCATATCATACAATAGAAACTCAGTTCTAATTAGATAGTCAGGCAAAGATCCTCTAGGTGAGTCAAGAATCGAATTGGAAGAGAATTTACAAGCAAAACATTCTGCTTTAACAGCAGAAGATATTAACACCTCAAATTGACTGAAGAGATGAGGAGTAGAATACTTATTCTTATTTCATACAGTTATAGAGTTGTGGATTTCACAGTGGAGTAATGGATACCCACTCAGATTGAGGAAATGCAGAGTCAAGTTTGAATTCCAGTTGGATCCATTATATTCACTTACATGCTAATACCCTTGGGAAAGGTATGAATCTTCTTCTCTCCCCCCCCCCAGCTATGGGTGAATAGCAGGACAGATTGGGTTCTATAGCTTTGGGTGGCAACTGTTCTAGAAGAAAGTAACTCTGAGTTCAAAAATGTATGTAGCCCTGGAATAACATATACTATGCAGCTAAAAATTCAGAGTTGGAGCCCCTAATGCAGTTCATCGCTGATTTCAGCTTTATTCTGGTAGCTCCTGTGATGGTGCCAAACTGTAATGGCCTTGATGTTCCTTTGGATCCATCAGTGACATAGATAGGGGGGGACATGCTGTATGTGCAACATATTGTCCTCCATAGCATGCTGTCCAGGCTTGATCCTACCTTGGGATCAAATTCAAGGTCATCGATGACCAGTGGAGGCCTATTTGATAGAGTTACCAGTAATCACAAGAACCAAACTTGTTAGAGGCTATGTGGTGCTTCATTATTTGGGAACACATTTACAAGCAAATGCAGAGAGTTATCTATTGTGATTGGAACTATCATGCTGGTACAGCTGGAAAAAGTAATTCCTGTGGGCTATAGCAGCTAGGTAGGTGCAAACCAAGTTGAAGATTGTGGTTTCACCTGGTATTTCTGAGATGGTACAAAAGTAACGATGTTGGCTTTAACACAAGAAGAAACTTTTGTGGCACAATTTTCAGTAGGAAAGTTAAGAATATCAGTCCAAGTGTTGTCTTGAAGAAAGTTACAAAATGAATCCAAGTCAGTATGCTGGTATCAGAAAGAAGTCTTGTGGATAGCAGGTTCCTTTCTAATATACAAGGCAAAAGAAATATCAACAGATACTACTGTGTGATCTGAAATGCCAAGAGGACAGAGTTGTGATACTCAACAAGAGCCAGAAGAGGAGGTAAGGAACAAATCAAGTAAAGAAGCATGTTGATCAGAATTATTAGGGGAAACAAGTAGGGAAATCCACTATTTGACTGAGAGACTGAGCAACGGAAAAATTGAAAGTCTGAATACCGGCAACATCAGTAACATTAGAATGATTAAGACACTTGACATGATGAACATTAAAATTATCAAACAAAAATGTTTGTAGATGAATGTAGAAAGAGCCATTTCTATATTGTCACATATTTTATCTAATTTGTTCACAATCTTCGCATTTTGTAAATTTATAATATAACATAATGTAATAAAACTTCTACTGAAGTTTGACCATATTTGAAATATCAGTCTTGGGACTTAATGCAATATGATGGCAAGAGTTTATAGATGATATATATCACCCACACTAATCATGACTCTCTCCACTAGTCCTTGTATGGTTATACAGTAATCTTCTAAAAGGACAGTCTCCACATGTTCAATAGTGTCACCATAAATGGATGGCTGATTCAGGGCAACCAGAATAAGGGTTACTTCTACTGAAGTTTGACCACATTTGAAATTTCCTGGACTAAATGCAATATAATGGCTGTCTGTTTATTTCAAAATATACTTGTCTGCAATCCCTTGTGCAGATTCCTGCTCAGGAACATTTGTGTTTCTTTAACACCCACAGGGCCAATCTATGGTTTATACTGCAACTATGCTGAGCAGACTTTGGTTATAGATTCTGGGAGAGAGTGCATAATCTGGTGTCGTCATCAGATGGAACAAGGCTAGTACACTCAAAACCTTGACAACAATGACTTCTGGCTTTGTGCTAGACAGCTATTGATAGCTTCTGAACAATTTTATCTACCAGATTTCACTCACGAGGCTTGGGACAATCTGTTGTATGTTTTTCAGGCATTTTCCTACTGTGTTGCATTATGAGATTGTTTCTCTATGCCAATATTATCAAGAAGTTGTCTTCATGACAAATTGACCATGGTGAGATTTGAACCTGGGTCTTATGGTCAGAATGATAACATTCTGACCACTCAGCTAGGTATTCGTTTCCAGTGATAATAACACTATAGGAAGGTGCATCTGATCCATATATTGCTGTCATACTCTCCAAAACTATCTTTCAAAAACAGAACCTGATTACAACTTTATATTCCACTGGTTCCATTGTCACACATTTTTGCAAAAAAAATGCAGAAACATTACTTCAGATATATAAATTGAAATGCATCTCATGCATATTTCTACAAGCGTTATTTCATCTCCCTATATGCACTGAAAGTGGGTCAGAACAAGTCTTTAATGAAACAAAATGAAACACTTCCCTTCCTATTTTCAGATTGAGAGATTTGTTTTCTCTTGGAAAGGACAATGAAATTTTATATTGAAAATTAAATCATAAACTGTATTTAAGGATTTCTTTTGTGTTGCAATAAAAGAAATGCTTCCATGATAATTTATTTTGTTACTTGAAGCAGTTTTTACTGCAAGCAAGCACAACTTGTTTATCTTTGCTCACAGAAAGAATAACACATTTTGCAGACAAACAAGTAAACAGTCCCTGCGATGATTGGCTTTAGCCTTTGGGCTATATGATAAAAACATTATATGGAGAGGATCTTTTGAAATAACGATGTACAAATCACTCAAGTGTGGCAGATAAGCATCAACAAGGAATAGAATTAATGATGTTTTCCATGAAAATGTCAGCTGATGCTTTAGCCAAGGGGCAACACTGGAAGGCTGCATGCCTAAGGCTGTGATATAAATATCTCTTTTTATTTGATGATGCATCAAGATGATGTTCCGTTAATAAGGCTTCATTCACCTTATGTTGCATATACATTGTGTGGATGTTTTTTGTAGTATTGTTCACCCAATACAAAGCCCAAGAGTTGTAAGGATGTACAAGGTGAGAGTAAGAGGTGAATATTATGAGGATATGTAGGATAGATAATGGTTGACTTTAGACTTGAAGAGATTAAGACTGTAGTGATCAGGGAAGCATCCTCCCAGGAGTCTGTTTCACAATGTAACAGTTCTAAGGAAGATTTTCACTCTGAAAACTTCCTCCTCACCAATGGAATATAAAGGGAATGAGGATGAGTCAACTCTGTGTATGTGGCATGAAAAGTCCTAGGTGTGAAGTTTCTAGACTTGTGGGTCTGAGGAATGTTGCTCAGCTGAACATCTGCTTTGGAAATAGTGATAAAATAGCAAGAGGCTAGCAGCATCTTGTCTCTGGCAAAGGATGGAAAATTGTTTCTTGGAGTAGTCATTAGCAGGAGGTTAAAAAATATGATCAGAGAACAAAAGGTTTTAAATTCTGCAACATAATTCATTTTGAAGATCCTTTATCACAAGTTTAATTCTGCTGTCAGAAACCATGTCATATTACGTTGGTTGGTTGTTTTTGTTCAGTCATATATCAACCTCTAATGCTGAAATTTTACTATTTTGTACATCATTTTATTTTATTTTTAGATAATAATGTTTTTTTTTTGTGATAGAAGTCTTACTAATTAACTCATAGCTGGGGGGGGGGGGAGAAGAAACAGATTAATACCGTTCCCAAGTGAAAGTGAATATAAGAAACTCAACTGCAATTGGAACTCAGCTCTTTAATTAACAATTATCCATTACACCACCTGCACATCAAAGCTTACAGCACCTTCCATTCCTAAACGGTCACCCATCTAGTTACTGGCCAGACTCAATGTTGCTCAACTTCAATGATCATACGGGAACCGGTGTTTCAACGTGATGTGGCTGTAAGCTGTCATATTTTGTGCTGCCCTCACGATTATTAGGAAATTAGATGTGAATCTTTAAATATAATTTTCACAATTATTATTGTTAAACTCTGCTCCTTCATGACGTTAGACATTTTCACCCCGACAACTTTCTAAGCATTTTCAAACATCTTTTGCCTTTGTTATTACAAAGACACTGTCATCTGGCATTGTCAGTATAAATGAAATAACAACAGTTATGACTTCACTTATCTTCCTTGAACTGATGACATTAAAAGATATAGACATTGCAAACAAAATATCTACACATACTCATGATATATTGCAAAATCAGACTGACATGAAAAAAGACCTGAGTGAGCCTGGTGTTGGTAAGAGTTGTGCTTTCCTAAATTGTTTGCAAAAGGTAGCCTCCAAACATAGATGGCATCACTGATAACTTTGCATGATAGTTGGGCTAATTTTTCATGGGAATGGTAATGCTTGGTTGTCAAAGAAGCACAGCCAATATAGCAAATTCAGTTCAGAGGTTGCTGTATTTCTTAAGTTTGTCAATTTCTTTAATCATCACCAGGAACAGTCACATTGATGAGGAGGCATTTTGTTTTTTTGTAAAAAATGTTGATGTTTAGTTTGATGGATTAAGCATGTGGTCAGTTTAGATGTTGAAATGCCACAAGAACTTACTTATTATTATTATCTGTCTATGTCTCTGAGATGAGATATTATGATTACTTACATTATTTTCGGGCTGTTATCCTCTTCATTGCCATATTTACAATGTTTCAGCCGTTGTAAGCTCTGGCCTTCTTCAGGTGATAGGATTTTTCAAACCAAACCCATTATTTCGTCCACTGGGCTAGATTGTTCTAGTTCCACATGCCATGCCTATTCCAGATGTCTCAGTTATTTCCTTTTAACTCAACTCTCCAAGTTTTGGTTCACCACTGCTGTGGTCTGGTATTGAACTCACAACACTTTGGGTCTAGTCACTGGATCTAACCAATGTCTTTATCCACTGGGTTATGTGACATTGAGGAAGTAGTTATTATTATTATTATTGAATTCTGTCATAGATGGCAAATGAGTGACAGATTTTTGTCCACTGGAGCAGGTGAGGTAGTTAAGAGATAACATTTTGCCCGTGTACTCACTCAGCCATTTGATTTGATTGATTGATTGATTTGTTTTTTATGGCTTATCAACCCTTTGCAGGTTATTTAAAGCCAGAAAATATATTTAGATAAAAATAATTTTCAGCTCTCTGATTAACAGTTCCGAGCAATTATCCATTATACCATCTACACATCCAAGACAGCATCTGGTATACCCAACTGGTCACCCATCTAGGTACTTAACTTTGGTGATCACATGGGAACTGGTATTTCAATGTCATATGACCGTAAGTCTCAGTCATTTGCTTTGTCAACAATCATGAATGTGAGTGATATAACATTTTATCAAAATATCAGGCAATGAGACACAAAATGCAGAGAGAAATGGTTTCATGCCTTTCTCAAGAGCAGCTGTGCAAAGGGAATATAAGCAACCTCAATATAAAGAGCTTTTTTGATTTTTATACTTGAAGTGTTTATAATCAAATAACTTTTGTTTTTATTAATTTTTTATTTATAGATCCTCTATATAAATAGATGTGAATGTCTGTGTGTCATACTTTTTCAACTTTACTTCTAGAGGCTGTAGCCCAACATATTATACCACTTTGGAATCAGGCCGACTCCATGAGCAAATTAAAAACCTTGCCAGATCCTGACCAGCAATCCTGAAATTTTGCATTCCCAAGTTTCCATTACTGTGATTGTTTTTACCAATTTCTTTGATTTTTGCAACAAATTTTTTAGTACAATAACAATTTCTATAACTTGGAAATAAATTTGGGAATAATTGAAATTAATTGCAAAATTTATTGAAAGTCACCCATGAAATAAAAATAATTGTTTGTACAGAAAAGTAAAGACCTACATACATCAAATTGTCTTTAAAGTGGTGGTAGTAGAATTAGCATTCAACTTTTAAAAGTTAAGCTTAGATATTAATGCAATACTTAAATGCAATGATCTTTTTGAGTTCTTCTGTAGTTTTTTGTTGCCTATTGCATATGCAAGCAGTATGCCTTGCAAAAGAACTCTCCACTACAAAGGGCCAGATTGCAATCAAAAGAGCCAAGACTGCAGTGAGGAAAAGAAAGTCCTGTGCAAATGAAAACCTAGATCAAGCCAGGAGAGTTTCCAATGCTGAGCATGTGCAAAGACTTAGGTACTCTCAAACTTCTGAACAAGCCAAAGGCCCAATGAAGAGCCCTCTGCAGGAACTAGTTTAAATGCCGCCTGATAGGGTGGCTTTTAAGCTAGTTTAGTATAATTCCAACAAGAGAAACACTGAACCTGGTTAACATGAGTTCTGCTGTATAAATAAAATATCAAACATTACACAACTGTTTCTTTAATCAATAATATCATTAAAATTTCATACAAATTTAAAAGAAATCTGTATTATAAGGATCCAATTATCCAATGAATGTGGGTGTGTTTTTTTGTTACTATAACAGCAAAAATTCATTCATCATTTTTGTTCAAATAATATAGTTAAAGGGCAAGTGTGCAAATTATTAATAATAATAATGTGGGGTTCATATTTGTGCTTGTATGTGAAAGTGATATAATGGATAGTGGCTCTAAATAAGAAGTCATAGGGCTGATTTTGAATTTCAGTCAGGTTTGTTACATTCACTTATACACAAATACCCTTGGGAAAGGTATGAATCCATTTCCTCTCCTCAGCTATGGATTAAATAGTAGGGGAAAAAAGCTAAGAAAATCATTGTTATTCTCAAAAAGAATTGCTAATGCCATATTCATTCACAAATAAAGAATTATTCTTATAATTCAAAATATGTTTTGGTTTTAAATAACCTATAAGGACATTAAGGTGAAGCTTCAAGAACACCAGAAAGCTATAACACAAGGGGAAGTGGAAAAATCAGGCATGGCTGACCACATATGGAGAGAGAAAGGAGATCACTGCCCTCTGTGGGATCAGGTTGAGATCATAGACAAGGAACACCACTGGAAAATTCGTAAACTTAAGGAATCAGCACATATGCTAGGCCACAAAAATCTCCTGAGCCGACCAAGCCTAGAAATTAATACAATATGGGAACCAGTAATAAGGAGTGCCAGAGAAAAGTGATAATAGCAACAAAGTTCCAATAAAAAAAAAATGCAATGATAACAGCAAAAATTGCAATATGAGCACTGGTAAAAATGGTTGCTGAAGACATTAGGTTTATAATACTCAGAAATTCATACACACGGACACATTGCACAGTGGATAAAGGCGATGGTTAGATCCAAAGAGTGTGAGTTCAATACTCAGTTAAGGCAGTGGAGAACTTTAAGAGGGAAAAATTAACAGAAGATAACTGATAACTGACATCCATTAAACATGGCACGTGGAACTAGAACAGTCTACCCCAGTGAGCGAAATAAAGGGTTCGACATTCCAACCACCTGAAGAAGGCCGGAGCATAAAATGGCCGAATCGATGTAATAAATATGGTGACAAAGATGAAGACAATAGTCCGAATAATGTAAATAATGTTCATAATACCTCATCTCAGAAATATAGACAACCTATAAGGAGTTCATAATATAAATATTTTATATTTTAGTAGTGTAAAATAAGTAAAATTAATAATTAATTAAAAGATGTAAATAATAAACATTATAATTGATTAGGCTTGTATTTTACACATACTTTTGAGAGAAGTGTATTTCAAAGAAAGCCAGACAGTATGCAAAAAAAATTGTTACATGTGTCTGTGAAAATTTCTATATTTTGAATTAGCTGTTTGTGATGGTCCAATATCCTCGCACCACTGTTATGGTCCAAGGTTAGGACCAAGGAAGAACAACACGAACACAAGAGTAGGAATAACAAAGATATATTACACAGAATAATAATACAAGAAGTTGAAGGTGTTAGTATGACTGTCAGTCTGGTTTGGAGTGAACTACTATTGGCTCGACTCGTTCTACTTCCTACGTCTCTCTTGAGAGGCGCAGTCTTTATAGTGTCAGGAATAGTTCATTGTGTTGTTATAGTTAAGATCCCATAACACTATTAAAGAATAGCCAAAATTATTTCTTCTATGTGAATTGTTATGGATTCATTTTTGGAATTTGAAAAAAAATAGTTTTGTATTTACTGACCAGAGATGTGGTTTAATGCACTTGTAGATTTTGAAATTAAGGTTTCTGGGAGCCTGATGTTTTCTCATAAAAAGAATTGGGTCAACAGATAAGATGAGAGAGCGCTCAGATTACAAGGTAGAAGGAATTGCCAAGGCAGAAAGGAGTCATAAATCACTCTATGGAGAAGGAACCATCAAGACGACAATATACTAAAATTTCAACCAGAAGGCAGATACAGAACCCAGGAGGAAAATCTATTTGGGCTGCTTCCAGAGAAGACGTTTTAAAGGAACTGAAACCTTAAACTGAATTTTTCTATAAAAGAAAAATATAAAAAGTCCCCATGATATCAACCATTTTAAATCTATCTAAGCTCCCTTCATACTGAGATATCCTTATTGTGGCTTACAAATTAGGTTGGTGTACCTTTTGTATTTTCTGCCTTATCTAATGTTTTGCTTTGCTTTCTCAAAGTTTTTTTTTTCATTTTTGAAAATTGTAATCTTTCCTTGTCATGTATATTGTTTGAATTGTTGCTGTATTGGTTTGAGTCTTGTTTGTTTGTTCTTTCTTCAACATTCGGCTTAAGAGTAGTGATATTCTCTCTTTTCCCATTCTATCCCTACAAAGTAAATTTTTACAATAAACCATAAAAACAAATCAATTCACATTCTGAGAATAAAAATCTGATTTTTATATATTTGTATATTTGTTACAAAATTTCTCCTATCAATATTGAAAAATGAAAAGGTTCCAAATTGCTGTGTAAAATAATCATACCACGGAAATAATGATACCTTTATTTTTAAAAATAAGTTTTCATTCATATATTTTTCATATAAAAATAAAATTTTGTACCAGTAAAACATACATAAAGATATATATATATATAACATATACAGTGCTGTTTGATAAAAGTGACTCACCTTATCCTTTGAATTTAGCTCAACTTTTGTTTCATTGGAGAAGAGAACATTCTTCCAGTCTTCTACGGTGAAATATTTGTAATAGTGAGCCCATTCAAGTCTCTTGGTTTTGTTGGCTTAAACCTTCGTGTACAAGATTTGTAACCTTGTTCTAACAGCCACCGATGGACTGTTGAAGAGACAAGACTAACACCTTGCTCTTTGCTTAGACTGGCTGCAATTTCTTGGCTAGTTATAGTCCCATTCTTTGCAACTTCTCTCTTGATTACCCTGCCAGTTCTATCATCAATCTTTTTCTTTTGTCTCCTTGTTTCCTTCCTTGGAGCAGGAGTGGCATCATTATGTGCCCTAAGCACTTGAGAGACAGTTGATTACGAGGTTATAGCAATTTCTGCAATTTCTCTTGTAGAAGCTGTTTTTATACTGTATGAGGCTTTCTGGAATATTCTGGAATACTCTAGATTTAATTTAAGCTGTTCTAGAATTCTCTAGAATATTGTTCTGAGTGTATTGTAAAATAGTTTTCAATATTTTGTCAAAAGCTCTTTAAATTTACCAGTTTAATCATTAGAATGTGATATCTGAGTCACTTTTTTTGCACAAAGTTTTTTCCTGGATCTCATTTATATCCAAATTTATAATTATCAATAGAATACCTTAGGGTGAATAAACTTTTTTCCTAGGTGGTTGGGAAGGGGTCTTTATATTAGTAAGATTAAAAAATATTTTAACCCCAAAAACAATAGACAAAAAATATTTTTATGAAAAAAATCAGGTGAGTCACTTTTATCGAACAACACTGTATTTATACAGTGAGCAGAGTGTAAGGAGAAACAAAAAGGATGGGCCTTACATATAATATGGAGATAAACCTGTGTCTGGAGAAGCCATGTTTAGGACCTTAGATTCAAACAGACTGCGTTCATCTATTATGTCCCAGATGAAGACATATTCCATGAAGAGGAAACAGTGAGTCTCAGGTTTTCCCAAATTGAGGACTACGAGCTGGAGTTTCTTTCTGTATCTGGAAAAATATATACACAAAGGGAAACAGTGCTGTGTGCTTGTAAGCTGCTGATGGCAGCAGATTTAGCCTCAACTTAGGCCACTTGACCCAGGCTAAAAAAGCAACTGCTCAGTTTAGATGCTGTAAACAAACTGAATGACTGGCCATTCTTGTCACTGTATGAAGTGTTGTCACTAAGCGACCATCATGTGACTTATCTCCACTAACATAATGATTTCTGTTTGAATTTCTGGGATGAGGAGTTATCCTTATTTTCATTATTTACAGACTATTGTTTTCATCTTTGTTGTTATTATCATATAATAATAATAATAATAACAATAAAGATGAAGACATTTTTGGCTGCTTACTTCTATGATGGTATTTACTTGTTGTGCCATCATAGGAGTAAGCAACACTGAAGTCTTATAGAAAATAGCAACAGAAAGAACACATACTCAAAATCAGTAAAAGATAGTTCACGGAGCATATTGAGCAGAAGAGAGATAGGGAAATGCAGAAAGCCATTTAGCTGACAAGCTTGTGTGAATGAATGGCAGAACCTGGGGGTGGGCAAAGGGAGAAAAACTGCTTGGTGCCACACATGATAGAAAGCTATGGAGAGCCATGATCTCCTATATTCTGAAAGAGGAGTAGGAGTAGGAGTAGAAGAAGAAGAACCTACTAAGAACATTTTTTAATTTGATTTTAAATACACTTTTATTTTTATTTTTGGTTTTACTTATTTTTTGCAATGAGACCTGCAGAGTTTTTTCCACATATAAAACATAACTTTTAGAAGCTATTTTTTGTTTTATCAAAAATAAACAAAAAATTCTGATTCATTTTTAAAATTCATGGCAGTAATGATTTTAAACAAATGACACAGCACATATCAATAGCATTGTCATTGATTGAGGCCAAGAAATCAAATTTCTTCTTCTGTTTAGTTTTCACATTCAGCAAAAAGTGGAGAGTGACAGCCTCCACTGCAGCCCTCCCTATAATGTTATGGATGAAAAATTGTAGGTATAAGATAATCATGTTTGCTTTTTACAGAAATATTAAAAGATACCTTTCTTAATGGTTTATAGTTCTTATAGAAATAACAATTTTATTAAAAAATATGTACTATCACACAATGTTAATAAATTTGAAAAAAAAAAATTATCAGGTCCATCTCAAAATTTACAGATTGTGACAGCTATTAGAGAGATGTGATTAAATATACTTTAATGTTTAAAAAATATTCAGTATTATTATTGTTTAGGTAATAAGCATTATAACATAGCACAAATTGCTATATAGTGGAAAATGGAATTTTTGACAATATATATACATTTATGTATTTATGGTTATTTTTTAACTTTTATCAAAAACTACATTCTTGTACATGTAGTTATGGATAATATTATACATTAATTACTCATTTTTTTTAAATTAATAACTATTTGTGCTCAGTTGTTGACTATAATATCTATCTGCTGATGTGTTAAAATATTTGAAAAATGTAAGAATAAAAATTTAAATTTCATCTCTCTGATAAATGTCATGGGTGTTAATCAGTTATTCTTTGGCCTTAGACACATCTTCCCACAAAATGTTATTGAAATTCATTAAGAATTTTAGAGATATTGTATGGACAAAAAAAACAACAGAAAGATAGACAGAAAAACAAAGAGAAAGACAGACGAACATGGGTGAATGAGTAACATCTGTCCAACTTTATTAGCAGAGATAAGATTTGTCTGTAGAACAAGCATGACTACACTTTTTACATGAGTTTAAAATTGGGACACAATGTAGAGCAAAAAATCAATTTGATATTTGAAGAATAGACAGCTAAATGAATAATACAATGGTGGTTTCAGAAATTTCCCTCCAGAAATATGACAATTCAAAATGTCTGTTCCTTATCATTTTCATTTGCAATTTCATTTCAAAAGCAAAAAAACATGAGTTAACAGAAACTCAGAATCTGCTTACTTGGAACAATAATAAATCTTTACAAAATGTGTGATTAGTACAGATAGAAAATGGATTCTTTATGAACTGATCAAAAGAATGTACTCTGGATGTGTGGGTGGCATCATGGCTAATGAATCAGGAAGAGAAATTATCATTACTGTATAACATAGAAAATATATGTTCTTTTATTCAAAGATAAAACTGTACATCAGAATATCCTTTTATATTTTGCATACATATTCTAAAATATATCTATATGAGATGGTACAATTGCTCACCTCAACTAGATAAATACCAAAACCATAACCCTCCCTGTCAGCTGGGGCTTCAGAATATGCTGACTGCACCTCTGCAATGGGGTAAGATCCCACCAAATGAGGCATCCTGGATAAGACAGTAAACTACATCCATGTCCTGAGTAAGACGATAAACTACATCTGACAGCAAGGCCTCTGATCAGGAGGCTTTGAGGAGCGTGGAACCTCCTCTTAATTGCTGGTGTTCCCAGGTCCACCCTGACCTGAGGTGGTAGCACCTGTTAGGGTCCCAGCTATGGGCAAATAGTTACCCCCAAACTGTAGTCAAAATGCTATGAAAGTGTAAAAATAGGTTTAATACCAGCAATACAGTTTTGTAAAATAATTATTACCAGCAATGAATTTTGAAGAAAATTTTTTACCACAAACACATTAACAGCAATACATTTTTGGAAAAAAAAAATGTTACCAGCAATATATTTTTGGGAAAAAAAATATTACCAGCAATATATTTTTGGGAAAAAAAATATTACCAGCAATATATTTTTGGGAAAAAAAATATTACCAGCAATATATTTTTGGGAAAAAAAATATTACCAGCAATATATTTTTGGGGAAAAAAAATATTACTAGTAATACATTTTTTGAAAAAAAAAATATCACCAGCAATATATTTTTGAGCAAAAAATATTCCCAGCAATAAAAATCATGTTGGCATTAAATAACCCACCGAGGTTGATATGCCATAAAACAAACTAAACCAAACCAAACCAAACCAAACCAAAGGTATAACAAATTATAACAATACTCAGACATTAAAAAAAATTAAATGTATTGCAATAATCTAAATATATTTTGAAGTTTCAGTTTTGGTTTTAATTGCAAGAAAATAATAAAAAGTTAGTCATAAAAATGATTTTTATCTACTTAAAGCAAGTTCAAAACTGTTTTCAATGTCAACTTTTGTCATTAAATATTGACTTCAATTATGCCAAGATTGATGTCTACTGATAGAAAATTAAAACTAGTTAAAAATCCTCCTGTTAATAAGCTATGAAAATCTGTTTAATGGCTATTTAACTGCTTTTTAAGGAAACATTACTTTTTACTTCAGACAGAATGAAAAATATATTTCTTTGTAACAAGTGACTGTTACTTGCCAGATCAATATTAAGGTCAAATTAATATTGAGTAATTTTCTGTAGCCATATAGGAAGAAAGCCTGATTAAATTTTTGAGTGTATCAGGGTACAGCTGAAGTATGTATGACCAAAAATGATAAAACATGATATTACTCACAAGGACAAAAGTATATTCCAACATTAAAATAAGATCATATAAAATTCCTTTCATTATAATATTAACTGTCAGACTCTTTGGAAATTCCATTATGCAACTTTCATATTCAAAAACAAAAGTCAAATAAGAGTCTGTTTGCCTATTCACTATACATGATGATTGATTGATTTTTGTGGCTTATCAACATTTTGTGGGTCATTTAAAGTCAAAATATATTCAGGATTGTAAGAATAATTCTATTTTATGAGTGAATATTACATTAAAATTTTTTGAGAATAACAATAAATTTTTCTCCACTTTGTTCACTTTCTCACAGATATGATGTAGCTTCCTTCTGTCTTTTCTCCAAATATTTTCATGGCAACTGTTCTCATGAGCCTGTCAACTACATGAATTTAAGTGTACTACTAGATTGGCCATTAGCTCTCACCATTTGGACTAATTAGATGCAACCCCCACTTCTATTCTAACAATTTCTTTTCTCACAATTTTCACCTGTGGAACTCCCTTTGGATTTCTTGCTTTCCTGCCACTGACAATCTTCAAACATTTAAATGCAACATCAATTGCCACCATCTGTCTTCTTGAACCCTGTTCTTTTATTGTTCTTTCTCCTCACTAAAGTTTTCTCATTCTCTTTTCCTCCCTCTAACCTCTTGCATCTTAGTGGCAATATTGCCTTGCTTGGAGTGAAATGATTAAAAAAAATGAAGAGATGGATTCATAACTTTCTCAAGGTTAAGTGAATGTAATGAACCTGAGTGAAATTTGAACTTGGTATTTTGTTTTCTCATTCTAAGCCACTATCCATTACACCACCCACACATCCATATACATGAAAAATCCATGTCATGTACAACCGACTAATTTGATATACATGTAGTAAGTTCAGGCCCCAATACAAATGACTGGCTCTAGAGAATATACATAGTAGCAGCAACCAGGAGTCTGTAACAGACTGCTGGTCTCAATGAAAAACGTCCATGCATCATACGGATGTTATCCTTTTATTTAGGAAACTGTCATATAGCAAGAAAATGAGTAACTACCAACACTGAACTTCAAGCGTGACACCCTAGACTTATAAATATATGTTTTCCACCAGGTGTATAAATAGCTGTGTCAGGCTACTGACTGCAGTGATTATTGAGTGGAACTATCCAGTCAAATTAGTGTGAATTATTGTGCGTCGATGATTTGGGTTTTGATTTAGAATTTACTGGACATTAAGCCAAGCCGTGCTACTAACAAGGTATTCACTGAAATGTTTAATTATCTTTGGTTGACTTCTACTTCTTTGTTCTTGTTAAGTATTTATTTGCGGTTGTAATTAAATACTGTTTTATTTTAACATTGAAGTCTTCAGTTATACTTAATTATTAATGGCTACCGTAGGTCACAAAAGAATCACACTAAAAACTAGAAACAAATAACAAATGTATCTCTGAAAAGGAACAATGGGCAAAGAAAATACATTTCAAATAAATACACAAACAAGGGAAACACTTTTCAAACAGAAACAATAATAATTCAGAACAAACTCAAAGAAATAATAAAATGACACATAGCATCTTAGAGGAGAATTTCAGATTCAGTTGGAGGCAGATACTTACAGTGTTGCCTCTTTGACCAGCAGTAGCTAAAAGGAACATGTGTAGCTTCCTTAACCTTAAATGATTACATGGTAGCGGATATGTAGTAATTACAGCTAAACACATGTATGTATATGTGATAAATGTCTATTTTATATTTTTACAGAACATTAAAAATTATCCTCATAATTTTAACACTAGTACTGCTGCTGGCATAGTAAATAACAAAGTTTCTAAGCCTGCTAACACAAGCCGTTACACCAATGATTCCCAATGTGGGGCATGGTAATATTTTGGTGGGGCATGTACACCCTCCGGCTTACTATACCAATAGAATAAGGGGGTAATTCGAGAATGAGTTATTAACAGTGAATCATTTTCCAGTGAGTCTGAGTGAGAGTGTTAATGTTCATGCCTGTTAATTGCATACAGTGCATATACGGTATGCATACATAAAAATTCAATGACCGTTACAAGAAATTTGTTGTTACCATTTCCATCTTCATTTTTAGCTGAATATGGCTTTAGTGCTGTAAATGATTTGTTATTGAAGAAAAGAAATCAACTGGATATCACTAAACGAGGAGACTTGAGGCTTAAGCTGACTAAATTGGTGCCTAATATAAAATCTATCTGTAGCAGGCATTTGCAGGCTTGTATATAAACCAAGTTAATGGACTTTTAAGCTTCCTTACGTGAATTGCAGTAAAATCTTGAATATGTAAGAAGTAAATATTACAGAGGGGCACCAGAATTTTCGAAATACCAAAGTGGGGCATAGCCCCAAATTGGTTGGGAACCACTGCTTTAAACAGTGAAGTAGCTGTAGCAGGTGAGTGGTGCCTTTAAAAAGCCATGCTTTCAAAAATGAAACGTTCTCTCTTCTTTTTATTTCACTTAGTGCATAGGGTCATCGATCCTAACAAAAAGAGCTCCTCTACAGTCTGTCATGCAAGTAGCGCTTTTCTTATTTAAAAAATGTAGGCATTCAGACCCTGCCGTTAGCAAAGGCGTACCTTCTCCATAGTCAAAATGTTGTCATTTTATTCCTGTTCTGTAATTATTTAGACTATTTACAAACAATTGTCTTATTCTTTGTTGTTGTTATCACGTTTTGGCTGTTGTACCCTCCAGTCTTCATCAGGTGTTTGTTGATCCAGGTAACCTACGGGGACCCTTTATTTAATTTATGGGGCTAAACTGTTTTTGTTCTCCTGCCCATGTCTAGAGATATCTCATCTAGTTCTGTTGTTAGTACTGCTCAGTTATTGCTCGTCTTGTTTCCATGGAATCTAAGTACACACTGCCTGGCCCAAGGGTTCCACTCACAATTGCTATGTCATCAAATTCAGAACTAATGCTTTAATCCACTAGGCTATTGTTTTGTAGGACAATGATATGTGGAGAACTTGGAGACTTAAACCTAACCTGCCTGCTGATGAGTGCTACTGTGGTTGTCCTGTTTTATAGAATAAATGTTTCCTGCATTCTGTATTGTTTGGTTCAAAACATTGAGTGGTATCGACACTTCCTCAGTAAATATACATCTTATTTCATACATAATTATTGGATTCAGGGAAGTTATTTTTAAATTAAAAAAAATAATGTTATTTCTCATAGAGAACAGAGGTGTCTACTTATGTCTCTTATGGATTTATCTTTAACAGTAGCAATTATCGTTCATAATTGTCTGATGTAAGATTATAGTTTCTCTTGTTATTAATGCCTAGACAAGAAAAATCTGTGCTTTGAAAAAGCAATATCATGGTGCAGTCTTTCATCCAATATATATTTTCTCCTTTACATATAGTATGTCTTTATTGGAAACTTACCAGGAACAGATTAAATCTATTTTGTTTGTCTTTTATGATATTGAGAATAATTGCATTAAGAAATTTCTTGTTGACAAAAAAGATTGTAAAATAGACATATAGTTATACATTTTGTTTGTTTCATCTTCATAGAAGTTACTAGCAGCATGGCCTGGCATTGCCCATGCTTGATTCAAAAATCATACGACTCATACAGCAATCGCTATCACTTGACTTAAAATATTTTTGCCCTTCCTTGCCTTTAAAGGAGTGCCCTTTGCCATGCTGATGTTGCAACATGCCTTACTTCTTGCCTATCTCACACTGCAAATTTTTTCTAAGCTCTATACTAAACATTAAATCTGTTACGAAAAAAGAACTAAACAAAATGAACACAAAACAATCAGCTTTAAAAAACGACTCGTAACTGGAAAAACCGAATGAAAAAAGAATGTTAACAACAAATACTTTTTCACACCCAACCCAGTTCTGCAGAATCAGAATCAACGTTGAGTTTAAGCAAGCAAATGAGCCAATTGGAGTAAAGTGCCATGCAGATTTAAATTTTTTCCAATTGTGACGAATGCAGCTATCGATTTTTTTTGCATGCTAGTTAACATTCATGTCAGTCAGCTGTTAGCTCTCACGCTGGCCAATAGAATCTTCCTGCCTATTCAAGATAGCCAGCTATAGGCTCTCACTCTGGCCAGTAGAAAATGGCCACAAACTACATGAAAACTGCTGTAGAAGCATGAAAAAATCGGTTATTTCCACTATTGATGGGAGTTGGGAAATGCAAAGTCAGTCTTAGCCTTTTTACTAACTTGGAGCATGTGCATGTAAATTTTGGTGCAAATTCATCGAAAATTGCGGCCATGCATTCGTTACACACACACACACACACACACACACACACATTCTGCCTTTTATAGATAGAGATATATCATCATGTTCCTAAAAATGCAAAAATAAAAATGAATTATACTGTCACTTTATTGTGTCCATAAAAAATAAATAAAAATTTTAGTGTTAAAAACAATTATAATAAAATAATTAGAACAATTATAAATACCATTAATCTACTCTTTCTAAGCCAATGAGAATCATCTCCACTTTCCCGCCTCTACACAAATATTTGGCATCCTCATTATTGGACTAGCAGTCAACACGTGGGTCAACAAAAATTTTGGCTCCTTTCCTTTTTCAGGCCACAATGGTAACATTTGTCTCTTAATACTCAACAAAATTTGGAGGTAAGAAATCTCCAAATATTTCTTTTATTTTTCCAACTAATTTATCTGGATATTAATTACACACATGTATAAAAAATATATTTTTACAAAGCAACAAAACAATTCTAAAGAAATAAATTATCCAAATCTGTTTCTTTCAATTATTAAAATATTGGAATATTTTTAATAAGAGGTGTGTTCAAAAACTATCTGACTTTATTTTTCCTCACTAAAACTAACGCTTCATGGGCAAAATCCTTTGGGTGGAAGGTGATGCTGCTCATCCTGCATATGCTTGAAAACTTTTGTGCTGGTAGGCCTTGTCAGTTTCTGGCTGTTATGCATAGAGTAGAGACATGTAGTGAGTGCTGGTTGGATTTTTGTTTTTATGCATGATGACTGAACATATTGAGCAGAGATTGCACCAAGCTTTCTTGGTCAAGAACAACACAACACTTGTTCAACAGGCTCCCCACTCTCCTGATTTGGGACCATGTAACTTATGGTCTTCCGCAATCTGAAAACCATGTGATGTCCATGAGGAGTTTCTTCTGCTGCTCCTCCAGCACTTTGGGGACAAATTTCACCAACACTCTCCACATGCACGAAGCCTCTGTTAAAATGGAATACATTGATCCTATGCTTATTCTCACTTCATGAGGAATTTCCTAGATTGTTCCATGATAGTCTTTCACTGGTGTGGCCATGTTTGAAGTGGTGGTACCACTTCTTGATCTGAGTTTTGCCTGGATGGTTTGAACTTGAGTATCACCAAGTTTTTGTCAAAATATGATTCAATATCTTGATGCATTCAGTCATCTTGTGATATAATCAATAAGATCAATGCAGTCATTCCCCAAGACTCTATTCTCTCTCTCTTACTCTCTTCCTGCTTTATACTAACAATCTGCCTAAGAACATAGTCAGATCTTTACTGAATGTCTGTACATATGATACCACAGTGTATGGGTGCACCTCCAAAAATCTAGATGACCAGAGCCTGGCAGCTGATCACTCCTCTGACTTAGCTCTAACAGCTCAATGTGGAGATGGGGGTCGTTACTGGCTTTTAACATAACTAAGCCGACCTTGAATTTTCATATATCATGAGGAGCATTATTTTCTCTCAAAGATGATCCTTGGTTTGAATGCCTATTGGGATTCAAGATCACCCAAACCTCAAGTGGAATTCATATATATTATCCATCATGTTGGTAAAATGGTTGGTTCCTTGTACTGCTCCAAAAAGTACAGTTAATGACTCTTCCTGCAATACTCTATCTTTTCAGAGCCAGGGTTAACTCTTATCTTTCCTATATATCCTCATAGAATGTACTTCTCACCTACTCCTCTTATGTTCATACAGGACCTTATTCAGTAACACTTTACCTTGAGTGGCTCTTGGGCCTAGTATTGGGTGAAAAATTATTAAAAAAAGATAAGTATACTAATAAAAAACTGTATGGATTTTTAATTATACTTTAAAGGAAAAAAGAGTCAGTGAAAGAAATTCTATCTACTGTTTTGAAAATTTGGCCTTCAAACAATGGTGTGTCAAATAGAGAGTTATTCATCTGACACTGCTATTACTATTTACACTTTTGACCCCTTCAGCAATGATTATTTACAAGATTATAAAAAATATGTGAACTACAATATATTTATTACTTACTTTTTATAAAGATTTATTATTTATCATTTTATAAAGAAATACATTTAGAAAGAAATCTTTTTATTCAAAAATTTATAAAAAATTACAAAAAATATTAAAATGTGTAAACCAACTCAGTCAGTTATGTGCCATGCATGATAGACGCTTAGGCGATCATGTATCTTTCGATAGCTAACTAACGAGACAGATTTTAACCTGCAGTAGGTTACCATTTCTTTCTTTGGTAGACCAGATGCTATCCAAGGCAAAAGAACCTAATCTGTCCTGCTATTTACCCATAGCTGGGGGGGAGAAGAGGATTCATACCTTTCCCAAAAGTATTAGCAGGTAAGTGAATGTAATGGATTCAACTACAATGCAATATTTATTATTTATAAAGAGTTATGAAAACATTCATTATAGTTGATTCAGATATTTTTTTAATCTTGGAAATATAAAATTATTCTTGCAAATAAGCAATTTAATAAACAAATAGAGTTTAATATCTTTGTTGACAATTCTCAAGAATAAAGAAAATGTATAAATCTAATTTCCTATTGTGATTTTCTAAGTGTAGCTTAGATGTGCCCCAAGATTAAAAGTATGCACCACCCAGTGAGGATTGAACTCACTACTCAGTCATAATTATTCTAGCAAGACAAACTTATTAATCATTACACCATGTTGAGGTGCCCAAATCCACTTACATATGTTTGGGTTTTATTGAAATTCTAATCATTGCTTTTAAAAAGATAAACGTTACCAAGTGAGTCAAAAGTGTATGCAATAATAGCAGCGTCAAGGGAATAACCGTCCTTTTGACTTGCCATTTTGTTTTTATTGAGGGCATGAAGTTAAACAGCCAAAAATGCAATGTAAACAATAACTGCAGGATATTTTTATAATAAGGATATAATAATTGTAATTGACATATTTTGGTTAAGGCTTCACTTTTGCGTAACAAAATATGAATAATGGTTGGTTTATTTGGTTTTGCTTTTAGTGGCAGAAAATTGCTAACTTGCCAAGTAAATCAGCACAACTATTACTGTTGAAAGGCCGACTTCAAATCTCAATCTGCGTATGGTTGACTGATAATTACAGACAAGGGTAGAGAAATGTTTCAGATGTTGTCTGAATGCCTCCAAGTGTTGTGTTCTATCTTCAACAATTATTTTCTCCTGTGAATGTCAATAGGTATGAAGGATGATCTCAGTGGATGTTTTCTCTGCTGTATGAAGGAGGAGATGATAAAAGCTGATGATAAAAGTTCAAGCAGCTGGTTTTGCGTCAGTTTGCCTAGCAGCAGTTTCCAGCTATGAAATTATGCATGTTTTCCTGATGCACAATGTTGCAAATATCTCTTGGGTATTCTTGATAGCCATTTCAGTCAGGTACTTGGCATTCAACAAAAGCTAAAATAGAATTTGCCTTTGACTTTTTCCTTTCCTGAAGAAAATATTTTCGCTCTCATATTTTGTTCTGTCTTTGTAGGGAAAATGAATAAATGTGCTAAAAAGTCAGACATTTGAAATTTTGCCTTTTTTTCTAAAGAGTGAATAATTTTATTTTTCTGTCATAAAGAAGGAGACAAAGTTTGGTACAACATAAAAGCTAATAAAAATGCTTGGAAAAATAAAGTAAGACTTTTGTATGATTGGTCTATTTTATCAAAATTTCACCATTTTATAAAAGATGAAATACCCCTTTAGCTGGGTTACTTTTCAATTCAATTTGTGGGTGGAAGATATTCCAGTATGGCTAGTTTTATTCTTCGTCATTTGCTTCTGATGGGAAATAGATGTTTATTTGCTATCCAGATTTTCTGAAGAGATCAAATTCATGTCTCTCCTCTTTGTGTTTAATCGAAAGGAGACCTGTTTTCACTGTCCAGTTTTCTGGAGAGGTGGTACCCTATATGTCACTCTGAGAAAGGTTGATACTGTAAGAGAGCAACTGAGTTCTTGAAGTTGGCCAGAAAAACTGAACTGTTACATGATACTCAAG
This sequence comes from Acanthosepion esculentum, assembly GCA_964036315.1. Lineage (NCBI taxonomy): Eukaryota > Metazoa > Mollusca > Cephalopoda > Sepiida > Sepiidae > Acanthosepion > Acanthosepion esculentum. The sequence goes on from OZ038488.1 coordinate 107,624,573, forward strand.
ACATACAGTGATTGGTTTCTATTGACCAATTAATGTCTCTCTTCTCTGTCAGTCTTGGCTGACTGCAGAGATATTGCCAGCTTTATTTCATTTTTGTTATCTGCCTTCTATCAGTTCTTCATTCTTTTTGTTATTGTTGTCTTTTTATCAGTCAATTGATTTTATTTGGGTTATGCAATAGTCTTTTTATGTAGGAATCTTAAGTTGGAAGTTTCATAAAACAATTGTACTGCACCATTATCTTGATTTTAAGTTTGAGTATAATATATTGTTGCATTGCAAGTTGTCTCTGGCTTCTGGTTCATTGGCAATTCTTCAGGCTCCTTATGCTGCATCACAGACTGAATGAATGACATACAATTTTCTTAGGCTTCTTTTCTGACTCAATTTATTTCAGGGTTTCACAGTAGAAGTAGCATAATTTCAAAAGGTAGCAAAAGAGAAAGATCTTGAGACAGATCTCAACAGGTTGACTAGCAACTTGCCCTCAACATGTGATTTTTCTCAATCTGCTGAAGCCAGGCATGCCAAGGAATCTGGGAGTGGAGAGGCATATTCACTCTTTTCTTATGACCATAGTAGTATCTATATACGTTTTTTTAGTTTTATATTAAAAACTTAAACACTGACAGAATTCTACACCTACAGTAAGGTAGGCCTTGTCATTTTGGGATAACCTGCGCATTCTGTAATGGTATAAACAAGTATCTTAAGATTCTGAACAAAATCCAAAGAAGAATCTGCAATGTTATTGGTCTTGATTTGGCATATTAGCTTCAATCAATTTCCAACCACTATAAGATAGTTTCCCTGTGCCTATTCTTCAAATATTTTCATAGAAATTGTTCTGTTGAGCTTTCTTATTTAGCACTTCATGAATTTAAGTATCGTACTATAGTGGTAGCTAAAAAATCATCATTTTAAAGGAAATTTCTATATGTAATCATAACTTCTAATAGCTTCTTCACTTGTACTTCTTGCTTTCCTGTCAACTATAATCTACAAAACTTTAAATACAACATCCATCATCATAATCTGTCTCCTTTAATTCAGTTCTTTTTATTGCCCTTTTCCTTCAGTAAAGTTTACTCAGTTTCCTTCACTTTATTGTCTTTTATCCTCGGTAACCTCTTGTGTCTTAGTGGCTTTATTGCCTTCCTTATGGAAAAATGATTGAAAATATCAAGATCAAACAAGTACAGAAGTTTAAATATCTGGGAAGTGTTTTAACAGAGGATGGAAAATGCTACACTGAGATCTGAACACATACTGTGAATGTCAAACAATCTCCCCACAGATGAGGATAAACCTAAAGGCAGCAGAAATGTGGTTCTACAGGAGGATACTGAAAATTCCAAGGATGGAATGAATAAGCAATAAAGAAGTCTTAAAGAAAATGGCAACAGGAAGAAGACTTATACTAAGAATCAGGAAGATAAAGCTTAAATTCCTTGAAAACATAATGAGGATGGAGGGCTTGGAAAATTAAACCCTCATAGGGCAAGATGAGTTTGTGTGAAATCAATGGCAGAGTTGTAGGGCCTTAGCAAACTGCTAAGGTCTACAAGGGAGAGGAAGTTGTGGAGAGCCATGATTGCCAATGTCCTGAAGGGGAAAAAGAAGTGAAGGTGCAGTACTTAAATCTCTCAACAGTGTCTCTCTCTCTCTTTCTTTCCATACATTTCTTTCTCTTTCTCCCTCCTTCTGTATCTCTTTGTTTCTCAGTTATTCTTTCTCATAACATTTCCTTGGCCTTCTCTCTATTTTCACCTCCCCATTGCTTTCTCTATTGCTTTTTGTATTTCTCTTTTTCTGTACTGCTTCCATTCTCTCTCTTACTATATCACTTTTTCTTTCTTTTTCTTCTTTTTTGTCTCTTCTCTGTATTTCTCTCTATTTGTATCTTGTCCCTTTCTCTCTTTTTGCTTTTTCTATATATTTTTTTTTAAGCAAGTTCACTCCAAGCAAGGCAGTAAAGCCACTAAGACCAAAAGGGGTTAGTGGGTGTGGAAGAATTAAAATACAGAAACATTACTTAGGAGCAGGAATGAAGGAAGAATAATCAGGAGGACAGCAAATAGTGATTGACATGGCATTTAATTTTTGAAGATTAAAGTTAACTGGGAAGCATGGAACCAGAAGAGAGTTCAACAAGCAAGAAGTGTGAGAAAAGAAACTGTTAGCATAAAACTTATGGTTACATCTAGCCAATTCATCTGTAAATCGATGAGGCATTGCCATCAATCTAGTACTGTGCTTAAATCCATAAAGTCTAGGTACCATAGCGAAGAGCTCCTGTGAACAATTACTATGACAGTGTTTATATAAAGGGCATGGGGAAGCAACTTTACAGTGGTAAGAAAGTGTCTGAAGCTGAGATACCAGATCAGGACCAATAATATTGCTGATTTTTCATTGGTTTTTATCAAGGATCTCCAGATATAAAGCAGGAGCTCTGGACCATATGTAGCAGCAATATTCTAAGCATTTATCATACAGTTTAGAGAGAATAGGAGCCAGTTCAGGAGCATACATTTTAATGACTATTACAGGGATGCCATCAGATCCATATGTTTTGTGGGAACCCAGATTAGAGATGATAGCAGTAACCATAGAAACAGTTTTATGTGTATCACTCAACAGAGACTTGGTTCTAAGTGGGAAGATAAGCAAAATCAAGGAGAATTTATGGGCAAAACATTCAGCTTTATCAGCAGAAGATGTTAACACCTCAAACTGATTGAAGAGAGGAGGAATATTACTTAATTTCTGTTTCAACATCTATTTCTATCTCTGTCCATAAATTTTCATTTTTCTCTGTCTCTTTCTTTCTCTATTTCTTTCATTTCTTTCAATTTTTTCCTTCATCACTCTCTCTCTTTTCATTTTTTTCTATTTACCTCTTTATTTTTATATCTTCTTTTCTCCCCATTTCTCTTTCTGTATTTTTTCTGTTTTTCTTAATGTTTCTTTTCTTACCTCATTGTATTATTTTCACTTTCTCCGTCTTTTTTCTTTTTTTTATCTTTTTGCATCTCTTCTCTCCTGTTTCTCTTTCTATACTTTTCTTTCTCTCACTTTTTCTCTTTTTTCCATATTGCTTTATTTTTTTCTCTCTTTCTATCTTCCTTTCTCTCTCTCTCTGCTTCCATATTCCCTCCTTTATCCCTCTTTCTATATCTCTTCTTTTTTCTCTTCTTTATTTCCATATTATGTTTCTGTAGTTTTTCCTTTGTCTTCTCTCTGTACTGCTTCATCTCTACATCTTTCTTTCTCTTTGCATATCTCTTCACTTTTCTCTCTATTTCCATATCTCTTCCTTTCTCTCCCCATATATTATATTCTCTGCTGAAGCAATGGAATTATTGTCTGTCTGTATGCCTGTATGTCTCTGTCTGAATCTTTTTGCTTCTATCACCGTTTTCGTATTGCTTCATATCTCTTTCCATTTTTCTTTCTCTTTATTTGCATATTTCTCCTTTTCTCTTTTTCTCTTAATCTCTTCTCTGACTCTGTATGTTTACCCCTCTCTCACTTTTCCTTGTTTCTTCATCCCTCACTTTCCATTTTTCTTTCTCTCTTACTCTTTCTCTATTTCCATATCTCTTCCTTTCTCTCTTTCTCTTCATATCTTCTCTCTCACTATTTTTACCCTTCTCTCACTTTTTCTCATTTCTTTATCTATCACTTTCCATTTTTCTTTCTCTCTTACTCTTTCTCTTCATATTTTCTCTTTTCCCTTTGTAGTAGAATTGTTCTAGACATTATGTATCAGTTATGGTGAAACACACCTATTCTATAGTTATTAGACTCTCCCACCTAATATAAGTAGGAGTAGTAAGAGGAATGAGGGTCAGTCAATGTCGGATGACTCGGCAAGATGGTCGAACTCTCTGCCTCTGAGCAGAGAGGAACCCGGACAAGGCTCCGCCGAAGGGCGGAGTTTCGTTCGGGGAGGTTGACCAACCCGATCCCGTTTATACTGGTTCTACGGGCATTTTTTGGCCGAGCCTGCGGGCTCGGGGATACCCACGGTAAACTCGGCCTTGTGCCTCATCTATCCCTCGTGGGGGGGGGACAGTAAATACAGTAGTCGACAGTTAGTCGAATACGAAAGTAGTCAGTGACCACAACAAGATTACTCTGCGTAATACCTATCATATCAAGTTCTTAACGTTTGGTACGTCGAACTTATTTAGGACCGATTTTAGTACAAATACAAGCCTCGACTGCGAAATAACTGCACAACAGTATCGCTTATCAGTAAGCTTTAATATATTCTGCATATCAGAAGAGTTCTCAGACCCATTAATGGAGGAGATTAATCATACCACATTCTCGTCTGCTTTATTCTTACAGAGGAAAGAAGTCCCTGAATCAAGTAGGCATCCTTTGCTGTCTGTGAGACCATGTCAGATTGCCAGGAGCATGATAAGGTTCTTCATCTTTCTCGCTAGAACTGGATTTAATCCTGCTGCATTTTTGTAATCTTCTCTGAGTGGCTTGCTCATTCTCTGAAGTATTGGTATGTGGGTGGGCTCTCTTCTGTGAAACCAGTCATCCCCACTTGAGGGACCAGAGCTCAAGCGTTCCTCGTAATCTTCATAAGGAGACCATGTTTTTGTTTCATCGTAGTCAGTTGAACTGTCCTGAGAACAGCCCTCACTTAGGCCTGTGGGTCCTGATTCATACCCTGCTGGAGCCAAGTCCCTTAGTGAGACTGTGTCTTCTCATCAGTTAGATTAATGGACACATGCATACTGGAGGTTGGTGTCTAGAAGCTTCACTTGATCCACCAGTGTTTTATTTTTACTCAGTTGCATGTGTCTTTTTAGTAATATATATCACTCCCAATTTCAAGAGCCATGATAGTAGGGGCGCTCTAGTCGAACTTCTTCTAGGAAATGGGAGGAATCATTCATGGGGTGTGGCATTAGTGGCGGTGCATAGCAGCATTCTAATTGCACGCAGGGTCTCTGGGAGTAGTTGTCCCCAATTCTCTAAAGCTACCCGTTTATCAGCAGCTGCTAATTGAGCAGTTTTCAAAATTATTCCATTATACCTTTCTCACTGGCCATAACCTTGAGGGTTATATGGAGTTGTTCTACTTATGTCTATTCTTTGCTCTTGTAGGAACCACTGTACACATTTGGACATAAATGAAGCCCCTCTGTCCAAATGAATATACGTGGGTAACCTGAAGACAGCAAAAACTGAGCAATGTGCTTGTATAACCATTGTAGAGGATACATCGGGGCAGAGTATTGTGAAAGGAAACCATGACTATTCATCAATAAGCGAGGGCTGTCCTCAGGACATATTCATCAATTATTGTCAGCATATATTTAAGAGTTTTTGACGGAAGTGGTCCTTTAAAGTTCAATGCAATTCTTTCATAGGGTTGCGTGTCTTTTATGAATTTGCTGGTGTTAGAACAGCAAAACCTAGGTTTATTTTTAGCACAAGTCTTACACAATTTGGTGATTTCTTTCATATCCTCTACTGAATAGGGATGGTTTTTGATTTTTCATCATGTGGTCCATGTGTGTAACACCTGGGTGGCATTATTCTCCATAAAGTTTCTTTAACACTTCTTTGCAATCAGCCGAGCTACATACACATGAGATGGCATCTACAGTTGCATTTTCTTTACCAGGGCGGTAAGTTATGTCAAACAAGTAACACAATTTCCACCTGGCTTTCTTCTCATTTTTAATTTTGCTGTCTTAAAAAGGTGCCTTTGGTGCATTCTGTGGTGTCTGTTTCTACTATCAGAGGTAGTGTATGATCGGGCGTAGTAATGGCTGCTTTCACTATGTCCCTCTTTAACTCGTTAAAAGTTTTCTCTGCTATGGGAGTTAACAGGAAGTTTGATGCTATTATTAGAGGCTGGTGGATTTTGTCAGCAAGAAGCGAAATCCAGTGTGCATAGTGTGCAAACGTTCCTAATGCATGGCACAGAGCAGATAAATCTTATGGAACTGGTACGCTGAATAATAGATTCAGACTTTCTGGACTGGGTTTTATGTTGTTTTTATGTATTATGTACCCAAGTAATTTTAGATTTTTACATATAAAATAATATTTTTCTTGGTTAAGTGTGAGCTTGTACTTTTTAACAGTCGCCATGAATAATTTAAGATTTTTGTCTTGTTCTGCCTGATTTTTTCTGCAAATAGTTACATTATCAATGTAAGCATAGGTGCCTTGCAGGTTCTCTTTTGATATTATCTGGTCTATCACTCATTGAAAACTAGCTACCCCATTAGTCACGTCAAATCGTATTCTGTGAAATTGATAGAGTTTGCTGCTAGCCTTGAAGGCCATATAGGGTTTATTGCTGGGCCTTATGGCTACCTGATGTTAGGCATTTTTAAGGTCCAGAATACTAAATAGCCCATTTTTGGCTATTTTCTCTATCATTTTATCTATTCTTAGCAGAGGGTAGGCATCCAGCAAAGTAAAACGGTTTATTGTTTGGGAATAGTTGATTACCATTTACTTTTTTTTTGTTTTCAGAAGAGACCATGAAGGCTTGGAGTCTTTATAGTGAATGACTGGGTTCAATTAATCCTTCCTTCAACATACGAGTAACTTCAGTTTGGATAAATAACTTATTCTCCTCAGTGGTCCACCTAGATTTAGTAGCTATTCCAGTGTTAAATTGTTGAAGAGAGCTGGGTACAGTATTCTCATAGATGCTAGGCCATAGACTTTAAAGGGTGGCTTAGAGTCTCTGAAGGTTATTTCTACTGATGAATGTTGGTGTAAGAAGTTGTACCCTAATATCAGTTCACAGAATAGATCTTTCATTAATAGGTGACACTGTAGAAATGCTGATAATTTGAAGAAAGAAAAAAGGCTTAAATTAAATCGAAAGTGAACACAAAGACGAAGAAGGTAGTAGATAGACTGAAGGACATACTGAAAGCAAGAAAAAATATACTCTTATTTTATTTCTCTTTTCATGAATAAGGAACTCGTTAGAAGTTGAATTGTCCAGCACTAATTGGACGTGACATCTCCAACAGACGGCATGTAGGGAAGGGTGCTGGCTTCTGCTGAGGACTAAGAGATCACTCCAGAGAGCAGATAAGGATTTGATGATGACATTAGAAATAACAGGCATTCACGGTGGAATATCTATTCCATGGATGGTGGCAGTGTGAGAAGCTGATATGAGTAAGTGGGAGGGAAATGAATACGCCCACTGAAAGGTACTAGTGTGAAGTACAAGCAAGAGAAGGGGGAGAACAAGATGGCAGAGCAATGTGTTGCTACTGCCACCCCACTTGCATGTGGAGCTTCCCATTATTTGACATACAAGGGCTACCCAGCAGCACCCAAGGAGAGATTTGATTAGTTGACAAGAGATTCAAAGACATCTGAGAACAAACCAACGCCAACCCGGTTTTTGGAGGTTGGACCCCATCAATAGCCATGCAGAGAAGTGAGAAACAAGAAGAGAAGACAGAAAGAGCAGCAGTTGAGGCAGAGACGTGCTTCCATTATGCCATGGGATTTGCTGCCATGAAGAACTCCTGACTCATGGCTTGTTCCAGACTATTGAGCAGAGTGCCCTGATGAAATTGCAAAGTAGAAGAATTGAAAATCTCTCAACAGAGAGAGAGAGAGAGAGAGAGAGAGAGAGAGAGAGAGAGAGAGAGGGGAACGGATGCATCATCAATATTCTGTAATTTGCTTCCTGAAGAAATCTTTGACTTAAAGTTTGAAACCTTGACTCTGACTTGGAAACAAAGAACGAAGTGTCACAAAATTAGACTATGAGGGAATGGTCATTATCCTGCATGTTTGTAGATTCTTATATGAAAAAGCGTTCCTGTATAAACCTCAGTTATATAAACCTTGTTGATTTACGCAACTTTCTTTTTTTTTGTCTTATAACATCAACCAGCCTGAACAACACCAATCCAACAATATCTGGCAACAATTCGATCCCTGCCCTGCCTTGCGATCAAAACAAATACAACGTGGGACAGGGAGAGATTTGGATCGAAGTGACCAACTTCATGGTTAGCCATGGGATTTGATCGCGGACACACCGAGGACAGGATGGCATTGTCCTGTAGTGTAGGGGTGAGGATGCCATCGCATCATTATAAGTAGACATCTTACTCCTTGATATAGAGTACCCTTTACTCGTAGGTCAATTAAACAGTATCCAAGTATTTGTATGGAAAAAGATAGCTAGCCGTCACCACTTTATTTAGGCACAGGTAAATTTTCTATGAATTTAATTTCACAATGCTTGCATTAAAAAGTTTTTTGTGCTCCCCGTGTCAATTAGTGATTTTAGTAGTTGTTCATTAGCAGTGATTTCTAACATTGTAGTTGATAAGTAACGAGATATTTTCAATGATTCCGAACAAGTTACCATTTTGCTCCTCTTTTTCTTACTTTTACAAACTTTAGCCCAATGTCCTTACTTGCCACATGTAAAGCATTCATCTCTTCTAGCAGGGCATAATGACCTTGACCCCACAGAAAAAAAACATGTGCGTTGAGTTAAAAATGATATTTTTAGAGAGCCTAGTATTTCATATGATTAGGAAGCTAAAATAGGTAGCGAGGTCTCTGCAACTGTATCGTAATTTTAGCATTTTATTCTGCTAAATCTAGTCCTCTTGCCTAGTCATAGGCTTACTGTAATGTTAAGGTGTTGTTTTCAAGTATTTTTTTGTCGGATATTTGTGGACCATAGCCAGTTTACGAAGGCATCTTGGATCAATTCAGCTTGATATTGTTCTGCTGATACTGAAGAAAATGAACTGTCCTTACTTAGTTTTATCAAGGCTTGATAAAATCCGTCAATGGATTTTGAAAGCAGTTGATGCCTTGTAACCAATAAGTGTTTAGAGACCATTTCATTTTACTTTTTAAGGTAGATCCTGTCCAGTATTGTTAAAGCCTCTTCGTAGGAAGATGCGTCTATAAAATTCTCATAAACTTGTTGAGATCTTTCTTTCTTTTTATCTGCCATGTCCTTTCAGGACATAGATGATCATAGCCCTCCACCTCCCCCCTATCCCTCGTGGCTCTCAACAGGTTATATGTTTCTGCCAACTCCCCCAGACCATGCTCCACCATCCACCTGCCCAAGCCCGCCACATATGTCATGCGCTGATTTCCCCTGTCTCTTTTTCCCTCTATTTGTCCCATGAGTATCAGATTCTCCAGGCCCTCCTTTCTCATCTTGTGTCCCAGAAATTTCATCTGCCTCTTCCTTATGTTAAGCATAGTGTAGGTGATTAGAACTTTGGTCAGAGTACATGTTCAAGAAGTTCATGAAAGTTACTCTCCAGTGATGATATTCCAGTTTGGCATCAGACATGGTGGGGTCAATGATAGACAGAGTAAATTAGCCATTTTCAAAATGTTTAACAATGAGAGTATATTAAATTATAGTAAAATTGTTCTAGACAATATGTATTGCTTATCAGTAAGCTTTAATATATTCTGCATATCAGCAGAGTTCTCCTGAATATATGTGTTCAGGACAGATCCATTAATGGAGGAGATTAATCATGCCACATTCTCCCCTCTCTCTCATCCTGTACCTTTTCCATTCTCTCAATTTTTTGTCATTACTTCATCTATTTTGCTTTAATTCTTCCACTTTCTCTCTATTTCGATATCTCTTCCTTTCCCTCTTTCTCTCCCTATCACTTCTTCCTCCCTCTCCCTTTCTGTATCACTTAATGTGGCAATCAGAAAAAAACAAAAGCATCAATTTTTTCTATATTTTTCTCCTGCTTACGTGTTTAAAATGGAAATTCAAAAACTGTTTATAAAAGATATTTTATTAAGAACTCAGAACATCTACCATAGTCAATTACCATTCATGATATACAAAGAACATAAATATAAATTATATATATGTGTGCGCATATATATATATATATATATATATATATATATATATATATATATATATATATATATATGTATATATAAATAAAAAGGAAAGAACAGTAAGATATAAAATTCGCTTGATGAGGAAATGGAACTAATGTCTTTGGTTTAATAACAAAATTAAATTCAGGGGCTTTAGCTTCCATTTCTGAAACATGGTCATCACTGTGTAGCGGTAAAACCATATTTTAAATCTATTAATTTATAATATATATATATATATATATATATATATATATATATATATATATATATATTTATTTATACACAAGTATAGGATTGGTGTTTATGGAATAAATTCCAATAACCAAAAAAATCTATTCTTAAAAGAGTGCTCAATACAGAGTAGAGCAAATATAAAACCCTTTATTCGACATTCAACACCATCACTTGATAAGACACCAGAAGTATTGAAACAAAATGGCTATTTTTGTATGGTGATTTTATAACATATTTATGTTATAATTTTTGAATAAATTATATGTAAATATATATATATATATATATATATATTTGTCACTGTGTATTATACAGTAGACAGATAGATGTGAAATGGCTGAAATAGATTGATATATAGATAGATAGTAATCAGGTTGTCTATGTTAAATATACAAGAAAATTGAATTTAATTCATGAAAGCAAATAATATTTACTCACTGGACTCAAGAATTTTGAGTGATTTATTTATCTGTTTAACAGCATATCAACTCCTTATGGGTCATTCATTGCCAAAATTTAATTTTCTTGGAAGCTTGGAAGAAATGAAAATACATGTTATTCTGCTTTCACAATTGAATACATGGTAGATGATACTCAGCTTTTGTGTATATTCATGTTTTTGTGAATATAACTAGGCTACTAGGCTGGCATCTCACTCTCACACTTTCACTGTCAAAACTGTTAAATGTAGCCCTCTCTTCTACTCAAATAGCTTCATGTCTCGCACCTCTCGCTTGTTGAACTCCCTCCCCTTTTCCTGTTTCCCTGATAGCTATAAACTCCAACTATTCAAATGTAATGTCAATCGACGTCTCCAGACGCGTTGATCTATCCCCTATCCTTCTCTTCATCTTTTCTCTATCACTCCTATTTGCTCTTGTTCCAATTCTCTGTAACCCCTTGCGTGCTAGTGGCTTCCCGCCTTTCTTGGGGTGAAACACTTGAAAAAAAAAATTACTACAGGTGGTGATGTGTGTTTTATGTTGTAGTTTTGTTGAAGTTATATTTTGGAATCCACTTTGATTTCTGTAAGAAATTTTCGGATATTATATGGATTAGTATCATGAAAGAGTTCTTTCATTTTGGTTGTTTGATTTTGCTTAATGGCATATCAACACCTCTATGGGTTATTTAATGCCAAAATCTAAATATTTTGAATGCAATTGTATGCTTTCAACTAAAGATAAAAATGTATTGCTAGTCATTTTCCTGTATTGTTAGTCTAAAAATGTATTGCCTGGTATTTTTATACTTTCATAGTGTTTTGGTTAGGGGTTCCCTATTTGCCCATAGCTAAGACCCTAACAGGTGCTAGCACAGGTCAGGGTGAACCTGGGAACAACAGCAATTAAGAGGTGGTTCCGTGCTCCTCAAAACCTCCCATCAAAACCTCCCATCTCCCAATCAGAGGCCTTGTTGTCGGATGTAGGTGGGCTCAAGGAATTTCTGCTGTATATTCTTGCAATTTAAAGCACTAAGTAATTTGTGTATTCAAATATTACACAAAATTAAAAAAATAGTATTTACATTTTTAATCATTTTTATACATTTGTGAAAGCCTGAAATGATCTGAAGAGAATTAGAAGACCTACCATAGAATTATTATTGGTGGATGTAATCTTAGCAGTATTACAATATATACTATCACTTGAAGACATCCAACAGCAGCAACAGCTAAAATGAACAGCACATGTAACAAGAAGGAAAAATAATGATCAAATCAAATCATTTTGCACTACTTTAAACAAATTTTAGGAAGGAAATTCCCATCAATACTAAAAAATGTGATAACAGAGAAATCTACTTTCCAGATAAAACTCTTTTAAAAGTTTAAAGAAAAACAAATATTTAAGCTTGTTGTGAAGCGTTATTCAGTGCAATTTGCCTGTTGCCCATAAATGAGGTTTGATCATTTGTTTTATAATCGAGTAATTTGAGGGGGGACAACTACTGTTGTCTTCACCACAAAGAGATAGATTTTATAAATTTCAACTGATTTTAACATCGACTGTTCAGTCAATGAATGCTATATGCAGTGACGCTTGTTGAGGGCAGCTTCAGAATGAAAACTAAAATCCCTATTAGCCAAAGTGGTTTATGAAAAAGAGAAGAAAGGATTGCCGATTAATTGCAAGACAGAATGCATGGCTGTCAGTAAAAGGGACAGCCCAAGTTACACATTGGGGAATTCAAAACCAAGCAGATGTAAAAATTTAATTATTTGGGTAACAAATAATATAAAGTGTAACATAAGAATTTGAAGATGCATAAGAAAAGTGACAAATGTTTTTTAGAAGTTGAGCAAAGTTCATACAGTATCAGAAACCATTAGAAATATAGAAAAGTGTGCAGGACTGCTATGTAATCTGTATGTGACTGCTATATAATTTCTATGTGACTGTTATGTTATTTCTGTGACTGCTATATAATTTCTGTGACTGCAATATATAATTTCTATATGACTGTTATGGTATTTCTCTGTGACTGCTATGTAATCTGTATGCGTCGTCTATATAATTTCTATGTGACTGTTATTTCTGTGGCTGCTATATAATTTCTGTGACTGTTATATAATTTCTATGTGACTGCTATGCAATTTCTATGACTGCTATATAATTTCTATGTGACTGTTATGTTTTTTATGTGACTGCTATATAATTTCTCTGACTGCTATATAATATCTATGTGACTGCTATGTTATTTATATGTGACTGCTATGTAATTTCTTTGTGACTGCAATGTTATTTCTATGTGACTACTATGTAATTTCTGTAACTGCTATGTAATTTCTGTGACTGCTATGTTATTTCTATGTGACTGCTGTATAATTTCTATGTGACTACTATGTAATTTCTATGTGACTGCTATGTAATTTCTGTAACTGCTATGTGTCACAAATGACGAAAAGGACTTGAGGTGATAGAGATGTAATTTTACTGACAAACTTTGAGAATATGAAAGACAAATCATTTAATAAACAAGATCTAAGGAGAATAGGAATGACAAAGAAACTGTTGACAACAATCAGAAAGAAATAACTGAAGTTTTTTAGACACATAATGAGGACAAATATTTTGAAGAATTTATCAGTCACTGTAAGTGATAGAGAAAAACACTGAGTAACTTACATGACATGTTTGTGTCAATGGATGTAAAACATGTACCACAGAGTGAAAGGATCATAATGTAACAAAGTGACAACCTTTTTTGAAGTTTTATTGGTCTATGAAAGTTGATTTCCAACAGGGAAAGTGTTAAGCTGGCAGATTAAGAAGGTGCTAATTAAAGCATGGATCAATGGGAGGTTAAAAGAAAAAAAAGAATGGTTTGAAAATATTACTTAGAACCATAAAATGAACATTGGAGAGAGCATCAGAATGGATTGAAACTGGGACTATGAGTTTACATCACATTTTTACACACTTTTTGGGTAACTCCAAGTCAAGCATTTATCAAAATGGAATGTGTCAAAGCCAAAACTAAATTTGGAGTGACCCCAGGGGTCAGGCATTTATCATGATGGAATGTGTCAAACTAGAAGTTGACTGAAAAATTGAAAAACCATTTAGAATTTTTTAAATTAATATTTTTTGTTTATTTAAATATACATCTTACATGTCAGCAAATATAGTCCACTTGCTAAAAACACTGTTCTCTTTAAATTCCAAGGAATTCCTGCAAACCAAAATTCTGTTCTGCTTTACAGTTATTCTGTACTCAACTTTTTCACCTTGTAATGCTTTGAATGTTTTCAAAGCAGTATAAAGTTTTCTATCTGTTGAGTACTGGTTGTGAGTGTTCAAACCATATTATGGAACCCCCTATTTAGAAATTAGATGTCATGTATACAAGGATGTGATGCATTGAACCTATCCTGAAAGCAGCACCCTACAAAAAAGTAGCTCTATCAACATCTACCTTCCATGTTACAAGTAATTTGGGAGATAACAAGATTAGCATGCTACTCTTGGAGAAATAAGGATGAGCTTATCTGTGATATTCTGTTGTGGACTCTGAAACATAGACACACACGCACTTTGGTTGTCGATTCAAAATATGCATCCAGCAATTATATGAAAATACAGGAGGCCAAACGGAAGACCTATCAGGTAGATAATCATGAAGACTTGAGAGGAGAGTCATGAGCATCTGTGCAATTGACATGCTCTGATGATAAGGATGATGGATAGATGTAACATTCCAAATTAAAAAGAATACCTCACTTCTCTTCAAATGGACTCTTTCTCCAAGACTAAAAAAATAAGCTGTTTTTTTTTCTCTTAGTAATTTGTTTCACAATTTGCTCTAATCTGTTCTTGTTGATATTTGATTTGAATCATATTTGTTAGAAATAGTTTGGATGTATGGGATTCCCACTTTAAACATGGCCTTGTGCCTTATCCCCTTTGAGTAGAAGTGTAGATAACTACAGTCATTTCCCAATCAGCTATAACCATTCATGGCTAAGTCTTGATTCAAAGAAACAATGAGCTCAGATTCAAGGGTCCATCTACCTTATAAGAATTTATATAATAAAAAAGAAATATAAAATTATATAAAAATAATTAAAGGGTAAATAAAAATACAATAGACTAAGTATTACATTTTCTTTTGAGGGTTTTTTAAAAAACTTTTATTAAAAGAAGAAAGTTACTAAGACGTATTCCTTAAATAAAACACTGCTATAATGAAGACAAACAGTAAAAAATGGTATGAATAAAATTTGAAGTGTAAAACTTTGTATATGTGAGCTTCAAATTGATGTTGTAAAAATATCACCAAAATGAAGACTGATGGTTTAAAAAATAGACACATGTATAAAATTTGGTTTACAAAAATTTGTAAAAAATGAGACTCCAGTTTGATGATCTCAACACCTGTCTAAATAAAGTTTACAAACAGGTATGGTTTAAAGAGATTTATTTTGTGATTTTTTTAACCAATGTAAGCTACAAACTTATAGTATTAAATTTCTGATTCAATTTGGATCCAGCTTGTGCCTATTTAAGAAGTCTGGCTTGTCAAACAGGCAGAAGCGTTTTGCCATTCACAAGGAAGATGTTATCTGTTTCAGGGATCTGAAGAAAAGAAAAAGTAAAAGCTGCCATCAATGACTATGATGATGATGAAAAGAAAGAAGCTGATAGAAAAAGAAAAGGAAGTAATGAAAGAAAAAGAAAGAAAAGTAGAAAGGAGAAAATTCTACAAATTTAGAGAGATATATGTTTATCTTTCTATAGTTGTTTATGAAAGTTTGACACAAAATTAGATTTTTAAATTTCATGAAAATACAAGATTTATCTCATCTTTGTGTGAAAAAAACAGAAACACAGTGATGCCTGTGAGTTATCAATTTTTCTCAACTAGTTTTGACAGTCAAATGATAGAAGTGAACATTTTGTTTATAGTAATTCTAATTGTTTTTATGAGCCCAGAAGAGTTGTTATTGGAACTTGTTATCGTACCTAATTGTTTGGCACAAAAAGGAAAATTTTCCGTAAGCTTGTTTTGTAAATTTTGTATTCTGCATTATTATTATTTTTCATGTCATTTACTAAATGTAAATTTCTTCCAAATTTCACACCAGAGTCTAGCGTTTTTTTATTTGTACCATTCATAATACTCAGGATAAGAAATTTGACATTGTCACTTCTTCTTTCACAAAAATACTTTTACTCTTAAGCTAGCACTTCTTCGATTGCAATAAAGATGAGGGTCATGATCAATTCCTTATACATATAAAATTCACTTTAATATAAATAGTATCCTTTAGCAGTTGCCTGTTAAGTTGATGTCATTGTGAATTAGGAATCATTTTCTGGCCAATATTCTTCCTGAAAATCCTCCACATAGTCTTTAAAAGTTTTTAGCAGAAGCATAAGAATTGATGACAGGTTTGAAAGCCATATTTTTTACAATTCTAAATGAATTCTAACATTTAGTAGCCAGGACAAAACCTTGCACCTATTCAACCATCATTTTATTTACTACGTTTGATTGTCAGACACAATCTTAGCAACATAAAACAAACAAATAACTGAGTTAATGGCAGACATAAAAAGAAAACTGCCGGAAATTCTAGACAAGGTAGTAAAGGAAAATAAGAAAAAGTTAAATTCTATATATATATATATTTTTCAACCAATAAAATCCTATCAGAAGTTTTGTCTCATAAACAATCATTACAAGGACAAATGCTGCCAAAATACTTGCAGACATAGTTGTAGACCTACCACACATCATTTTTAGACCATTTAGAAAATAACTCCCTTTACCACTCCCGCAAATTCAAGAAAAAGATTTTTGCAAGCCAGTGTGAAATTATTTTCTACCTAATAAAAACCTTGTATTCAAAAAGATCACACCTCTATGTGAAATTAGATTTTGAATCCTCTTACGGATATAAAAGGAGAAGCATACTTCTTGTTGAGGCTCAAAACAATTACGGAGGTCAGTTTGATCTACACGTGCATACACAAATATACGCACCCAATGGAAGAGACGACAGCCAGCAGTCACTGACTAAGGTCTTGTCCACACACAATAGAAGGGATTAACCAGCCACCACCTACTAAGCCTTTGTCTATGAACTCACAAAGACATTAGGCTGACCGTCATGAAGAAAGCTTTTTCACACATTTCACAATGCATCACAAACACTTAATTACTTTATAAAACAAACTTTACTGCAAGGAAAATTGAACATTTTATTGTGATTGTATATTTCTGAAAATAATATATAAATGATATTTCAGCTGACATTCTGCTTCTGTTTCCTTCAGAAAATAACCTTTTATATGTTTCATTTAAAAGATGTGTTTTTGTTGTTGTTGTTGTTAAGTGTTTGGAATCCCAACACTTAAAACCTGGGCAGATGGATCCCAGCAAATGGAGTAACCATCAATTGTAAGACAAAAATGATGGCCCTGAGCAAAAGGGACATCTCAAGATGTAAGCTATAAATTGGAGACATGAGAATCAAGCAAGTACAGAAATTTTTCTATCTGGCAAGTGTTGCAATGTAACACAGAAATCAGAAGGCGTACTGGAATAGTAAAAAAAATGCTTTCCAAAAGCTAATCAAAATATTAAAAAGCAGGAAAATTTTGTTGGAGTGCTTAAATATGAGGGTCGTTTAATAAATAAGGTGAATTTTTCGGTATAAGGATTTCTAATACAGATAGAAGCTTACTCTTTTTTTATTTTTTTTGTTTTACTTCTTTTTCACATGGAATTAATTTCTTTTGCAGAATAAAAAAAAAACTTTGAGAGTTTTGGCGATTAACAAAGATGGCCGACCAAGAAGCATGCTCCAGGATTGAACAGCAGTCAGTTATCAAGTTTTTGGTTGCTGAAGGGCGCAAACCAATAGAAATTCATAGGAGAATGTCAACTGTGTATGGTGCCACATGTTTCAGCCAAAAAAATGTCTACAAGTGGGCTAAATTGTTTAAAGAAGGACGGAGCAGTGTTGAGGATGAAGACAGGCTTGGGAGGCCTACAGAAGTGAGGTCTCCTGAGATGATCGAATCAGTCAATATCCTCATTCAGTCTGACAGAAGGGTGACAGAAGGGTGACAGTGGATGACATTGCAAGGACTTTGAGCTTATCTGTTGGGACAAACGCAGGGGTCATCAGTTAGAAGGAGTCATCTTGCATCATGACAACGCAAGGCCTCACACAGCAGCCCAAACAGTGCAGACCATCAACGAGCTGGGCTGGGAACTGATCCCTCATTCCCCTTACAGCCCAGACCTTGCCCCTTCAGACTTTCACCTGTTTGGTCCCTTGAAAGTGTTCACGAGAGGCACAAAGTTTAAAAGTGACGATGAAGTCAAAAGTTTTGTGAGCGACTGGCTGAGACATCAGTCCAAAGATTTTTAGGCTGATGGAATACGGAAGCTTGTGCACTGATGGGAAAAGTGTGTGACAGTGCTGGGAGACTACATTGAAAAATTAAAAAAAAGTAAGCTTCTATCTGTATTAGAAGTCCTTATACCGAAAAATTCACCTTATTTATTGAATGACCCTCGTATTATGTAACAACAATTGTTATATATAGCAGTGAATGCTGGACAATCTCCTCACAGATGAAGAGAAAATTTGAGGCAACAGAGATGCGGTTTTACAGAAGAATGCTGAGAATATCATGGACTAGACATATGAACAACAAGGAAATTTTAAAGAAATAGGAATGAAAGAAATGCCTGTACTTAGAATCAGAAAGTGATAGTTCAAATTTCTAGGACATATAATGAGGAAAAAGTTTCAGAATTAGACACTGGCAGGACATGAAAGCAAGAGGGACAGAGGGAAACAGTGAGTAACATTATAAGCTTTTGTGAAGGGATGACAGAATAGGGACTGGGAGGGATAGTAAGGGGACAAACATTGCTTTGAGCCCTGATCAACCACATCCAGAATGGATATGCACATAAAAGAAGAAGCTTCACTTAGTCTACTGCATCTCACACAGTGACAATCAGACTCAGCAATAGTAACAAGATCAATGACCATTATCACAAAACAATGATCTTCATTTACTAAGTTTAATTTAGAGTAGCAATAAGTACAGAAAACTCAGTGAGGATCAGATTCAGTGGTAATGATGGTTTAGTATTTTGGTCAACTTATTCTTCTGCATCCCATGGGATCTTGTTCACTTGATTCTGGTTATATATTCCAATCATGTCAATATTTGTGTTGGGTTTCTGTTCATAAATTGCAACGATGAATGACCTCTTCAAGTCAAGTGTCAGTCATCAACTTGACTCCTTATCCTCATAATCTTCACTCCCTATCTCATCCTCTTCCATTCATATCACACACCTCATTCACCATTACCATTTTGGCAGTAATCCTCTGTATGGAGTGGCACTCCAGCTTTATTTTAGATTTTCATTTCTTTCCACCTTCTCTTCCATTCATATCACAAACCTCATTTGCCACTACCATTTTGACAGTAATCCTCTGCCTTGAGTGGCACTTCATTCATATCACATATCCCATTCACTTTTACCATTTTGTTGACTGTAACTTTCTACATTGAGTGGCTCTTGAGTCTTGCATTGGGTGAAATTTTAGTATATAGAAAAAATTTGTGATAGAATTTTCATGTGAAAATTATTTTTTTCTTAAATGGAAGTCAAAAAATGACCACATCCCACTTTTGTCAATGATAATAATTTAAGTTTTTTTTTTTTTTTAAATAAATTGCTTATAATTTATAATATAAAAATTATATTTCTTTTCATTTCTGTCACTGTCATCATATTGTCTTTTCTTCAAGAATCATACAATAGTTTTTTTCCAGAGAAGGAGTTCAAGTTAGGAAAGATTATAAAGCCTAAGGCAGTATAATGACATCAATTTTTTTCCTTAACATCTTCCAGTTTTTCTTTTTTCATTTCCCAACCATTATTTTGTCTTTCCATCGATGATAAATGGATTTTTACTGTAAAATGTTTCTTTCCTCTACTGTTTATCATGATTACTTTAAACTATGTAACAACAGTGCAAGGTTTTTGAGATACCCATGCAAGGTGAAAATGAACATTGCTCCTACCCACATATTAATTCTAGGACACCCTGCCTTTCTTATTTCATTAATATATATACCAGTTGAATTTTGACATGTCATGTCTATTGGCTTTCAGAAATCAAGGGGCAACAAGACACCTTGACATTTCCTTTTGCTATTTTTGCTTTTTTTAGTAATGCTGTCATCAGGATGGTTTTAATTTTTCCAATTTTTTTCAAATCTGTGCTTTAGTGTTCCAAGCTCACCAATAATGATGTATATAACTGTTAGATTCAAGTTTCTTGATTTCTTTTTCTCTAAAGAGGTGTGCATAATTGTCATTTTCTGTCTTTTATTTCCAATCTGCAGGAATAATAACATTTGATAAATGTTCTCTTTATTCTTGACAACTAAATCTGATCTCTTGTCTTGATTACAGGATTCAATCGATTTTATTCAAAGTCATATATAATTTTACTTTTTCAGTTCTCTTAGACAGTTTCTGGTTTTTACTTAAGCCATTGGCTTACATGATCAGAACCCAGACACTTGCACAATTCCCAGTAGATCACAATTCACACTCAGGCATACTTACTTTTACCCTCTATGAGTCAATTTCATACATTTGCTTATAAAAGAATAAAATTTTGGCCATGTTTAACATTTGTGCCTGCAAAAAAATGGTGTATCACAAAGAAGGTTATTTCCTTGAAACCAATTTTACTGTATACACTTTTGACTCTTTCAGCAATATTTACTGTTTTAAAAAGTGATGATTAGAATTTTAATAAAATCCAAACATATAAAAGTAGATTCATACATTTTCATTATTCTTGAGAATTGACAACAAAGATGTTAAACATTATTTATTTATTAGATTGCTTTTTTACAAGAATAATTTTATGTCAGGAAAATCATATGTTTATTCAAATTTTCTTGTTCTATATTTCATTGATATTGTTATAAAATTATGAATAAAAAAACTTGTTTTCATAGTTATTTATAAAATGATAAATAATAAATATTGCACTGTAGTTGGTTTACATATTTTGATAAATTTGTATGTTTTTATAAATTTTTGAAGATTTCTTTACAGATTTATTTCTTTATAAATGTTAAATAATAAACATTGCATTGTACTAGGTTCACATATTTTTATAGTCTTTATATATATTTTCTTATTAAAAAAGCATACTTCACAAAGAAGAGAAAGTGAAAATTATGTGTACAGATAGTTCAGAAAAGAAAAGAAAACATTTATGTTCTTAGCCATAGTTTGTGTGTACATGTCCATGTCATTTGTTTGAAATTAAGTAGTAAGTTGACTGGGGGAAAGAAATCTCTCCCTATCAAAAACAGTCCTGATATTGTCATGACATCATAAAGCAAAAAGAAGAGGAAGTGTGTTCATAGTCTTGAACAGCGCCACCGAACAAGCATTTCGGCAAACAAGGTATGGATAATTCCTTCAGTTTAAATAATTTTTAATAGATTAATAGTTTTTTTCAGAATCATTTTAGAATGATTCTAATAAATCTATTATGGCATTTTGGATGATATATCTCCAAATTCTTTTATTTATCTCTTGAAATCTTCATACAACTATTTTTCTTCCAATTTTGGTTTCTTATTTTAGAGTTATTTAGATATTTAGAATTATTTTTTTTTAAACATTTCATGCCAAGAAAGGCAAACAAACCCACTAAGATGTGTTAGAGAATATGAGAAAAAAATATTATTAAGGGAGGAGGAATGAAGTATTTACACCCTTGTGCAAATTAATTGAAACAAAATGAATAATCCTGTTGTTATTTACATTTTTTGTATTTTTCCAATGAAACATGATCCAGTAGACATGTTAGTACTTTGTATGTCCATTCCACGAAGTCATTCCTTGCAGATTGACCACAGATCCGATTGGATATAAATCAGGAGAGTTTCCAGGCCAGTCTATAGTACTTTGATTTGCTCACTGGTAAGGCTTGCCAGTGTGTTCATGCAGTGTTACAATTTTTGAACACTTCCTTGGAGTGACATCCATTGCAGAAAATGGCTCTAGGACAACTAATTGACAATAGTGTCTGGGCATGATAAAAATTTGATGCAATGAAGGATGATGTAATATTTTTCAAGGCCAAATAAATTTCATTATACACCCCAAAAATAGATTCATATTACTGCCTACCACTGCAAATAACCTAATCTGAAGTTAAAATAGAAATTGATTACACTTCAGTGGGTCTAAAACTGACCATATGGTGAAAGAAAGGCAACTGAAGCAGTTGTTTCAATTAATTTGCAGAAGGGTGTACTCTTATTTAATACACTATTGCAGAGTCACAAGCAGTCATGAGAACCAAGGTTGCTGGCGGCTATACTGTGCCTCTTTCTAGCAGCAAAAAAGCAGCCCCTTTGAGGACACATTTACAATTATTACATGCAACCACAAATAGGCATTTGTTGTGATTGAAACTGTCATGCTGGTATAGCCAGAAAAAGTGATTTATGTGGGCTATAGCTGCTGAATAGGCTAGTGTGAACCATGGAGAAGATTGTGGTTTCACCTGGTATTTTTGAGAGGATACAAAAACATTGATGCCTGCTTTAACTAAAGAAGAAACCTCATTGGCACATTTCTCAATACAAAGGTTAAGAATATCAATCCAAGAAAGTCACAAAATACATCCCAATCAGTATACTTGTAATGGAGAGAAGTCTTGTGGATAGGAGGTTCCTTTTTAATAGATGACTGAAAAGAAATACCAACATATACTACAGCTTGATCAAAATTGTCGAGGACAGAGTTGTGATGCTCAACAAGAGCTAGGAGAGGAAGTAAGGAACAAATCAAGTAAGGAAGCATGTTGAGCAGATTTATTAGGGAAGCGAGTAGGGAAATCCAGTATTTGACTGAGCAACAGAAAAATTGTATGTCCAGGCATCTATATATTTTTTATATGAGTAACATGAGAATACTTAAGCCACTTGTCATTAAAATCACTAAACACAAAAATATTTGTTGATGAATACAGAGAGAGAGAGAGTCATTCCTATACTATCAGAAATTTTGTCTAATATATTGTAGACCTGAAAGAATAATTTAGATTTTGCATTTGGCATCTGGTCACATCAACTGTAGCTTTCACCTGTCATCATCAATTCTTTCTTCAATCTGTATTCCTCAAGTCTTTTCTTAATTGAATCAACTCAAACTTCAACGCTGATATGATTCTCCTTCTTCCATATTGTCTTTTCAGATGAAGTTTCTTTACATAATGCATTTTCTAGTTCTTTGATATAAATTTATCAGTTCTTCTCTTATCCAGTTTTCCAAAAAATCAGTCTCAACTTTAAAGCAGTTTCCATTTGAAATTAAAGCCTGCATTTTTTTAATCTTGATCATTAAATATGTTTATTAAATTAAGAAAGTTTGTTTCAATTAGGGATGATTAAAAAATAAAAGATTTAATGAATTTAAATTATAGTCTATTGAATGCAATTATTGACCAACATATTGTAAAATTTCATAGATGTAACTTGGCAATATAGCTACAGTCTCTAAAAACTATACAACTATCACAGGTATATGGCATTATATGGCATTTATATGACATGAAAAGATTTATATGGCGTTATATGGCATTTATATTTATATGGTATTTATATGGCATTATATGGCATTTATATGGCATGAAAAGATTTATATGGCATTATATGGCATTTATATTTATATGGTATTTATATGGCATTATATGGCATTTATATGGCATGAAAAGATTTAAATATGTTTACTTTCTTTTGGTTACCATCCTTATGTCTATTGTCTTTTCTTTTCTCTTTGTTGCTATTATTTTAGATATTTCTTCCCCAGCCATCTTAGGAAAATGAAGACCAAATATAAAAACATGTTTTACTTTTTACCTCAAGGCAATATCAACATTTTCTTTATTTTTGCTATTCTTGTCATGTTTTTTTACAATAGACAGTACAGCTTGACTGGGAAAAATATTGCTTTCATTAATCATACCAGTACTTTCAGCTTTTAGTAATTTAGAACTAAGTTAAAATTTTATGTTTTGAGGCTTGGAATTCTCAGTCTCCTCCACCCACTCACCATCTTGCTTCTGTTTCAAGTCTACTTAAAATCAAAATTTTATCCACCTTTTTTTGTTAAATAGAAGATTTTCTTATCTATAAACTTAAACATTACTTATTAGGTTGAGTCATAAATAATTTCCACTTTTGTTTATCAACTTCAAGAAATAGAGTTAAATTATATCTTATTCAATTATATATTTGCACTGCTAAAGATGCTGGAAAAATGGTCAGTTCCTTGTACCATTCCAGTAAGTAGCTGACTCCCTCTGCTATATTTATCTTTGCAAGAATCAGATCAGACCAAAAATAGAGTAGTGCTGCCATATCTGGGAATATCTTATTTTCTGCCCTACAACTCATTTCTGCAAGCCTCTTGTTATAATATTACTATTCTCATGGCAAGTGTTCTGATAAGCTACATTTCTTGGTTCCCTTGCAGCTGGGATCCGTCCTGAATGAAACTTTGCAAGCCAATTTCATACTTGCCAATCAGTTATCACTCCTTGACCATAAACAATACACATGTTTCTAGATGTTTCCATGGCACCGTTCCCTTGCTTCAACTCCCATAGCATTATGTGACATAAATACAGTTTCAGTCACTCCATTAGTGGCGTTAAGAAGTTTATTCTTTAATCCATTGTGTAGACTGTTGTGCAAATTAATTGAAACAACTACTTTAGTTTCCTTTCTTTCAACACACAGTCAGTTTTAGACCCACTGGAGTGACAGGGTGTAATTGATTTCAAATTTTACCTCAGATTAGGCTATTTGCAGTGGTGTGCAGCAATATGAATCTATTTTTGGAGTGTATGATGAAATTTGTTTGGCCTTGAAAAATATTGCATCATCTGTGATTGCATCAGATTTTTATCACACCCAGACACTATTGTCTCGACTGCCGATTAGTTGTCCTATGGCCATTGTCTGTAATGGACATTACTCCAAGGAAGCATATGAAAATTGTAATGCTGCACTGACATAATGGCAAGCCTTACCAGTGAGTAAATCAAAGTACTATATAGATTGGCCCGGAAACTCTCGTGATTTATATCCAATCGAGAATCTGAGGGTCAATCTGCAATGAACAACTTTGTGGAATGCACATACAAAGTACTAGCATGTTTACTGGTCATATTTCATTAGAAAAATATGATAAAATGTAAATAACAACGGGATTATTCATTTTGTTTCAATTAATTTGCACAAGGGTGTATGTGCTGCCATTGTCTTGCAAAAACTATGGTATATTATTGTAGTCTAGATTTATTCTTAACTGTTATATGTGATTAGTAGATAACACAGATCATGTCTTACCTCGTACAAAGTGTGTTGCCGCTGTCATAGGAAATCCAGTTCGCCTACAGGTGTGCATGGACAACAACCATGATTTGATGATATGGACATCACACCTATGCAAATGTATCAATACCTGCCACTTACTATATAAATGGGTACATTGCTTGCTAGGGGAGGATAGTAATTCTGTAGATGATGCTCGTGGTGTGTAGTAGAAAGAAAAAGAGGTACAGGTGAAATAAGCAGAATACCCTATACTAAACACAAGCTATTTTGGCCCTTAAGATGAATGCCGGTTTCAATCTGAAGCTGATTTTCCTGTTTGATGGCACTGGATCGGTGGTTGAATGGATGGAAAGGTGGAACTTGTCTGCATGCTGTACAACATGAAGCGGCTGGAACAAGTCATTCTCTTAAGACTGACAGGGAGAAGCATCTTTGCTATCTACTAGCAATTGAGAGAAGAGAAGATAGATGCAGACAAAATAAAGACTGCCTTATATACAGCCTTCATGACAGAGCAGCATATTAGCAATTCATAGTGCACTGGATACAACCTGACATAATCCATCAATGTTTATCTGGCAGAGCTATGAAAGCTCGCAGTATTGTTTGGTGCAATGAGCACCTGCACACTCAGGTGCACATTTGTGGCTGGACTACCAGCCTAGGTCAAACAGTTCTTTTGAAAGTTGTCAAGAATGAACATGCTGTCCATTGACCAGATGCTAGCATGTGCCCGGGTGATCCTAAAGGATGATGTGTTGGAACCAACAACAATAGTGGCAGTAGCATTATCTGTGACATGGACTATGAGTCTTGACATCACCATTTGTACTCATACCAATGTTACATGCTATGCCTGTAACAGACTGAACCACCTGGCATAAAACTGTCTTAGCCGTTAAATGGCCACCACATCCAAAGAAGGAAGCAGGGCATGTTAGCGTGAGGGACTGTGTCAAGAAATGCATTGTTTTCAGTGCCATACTATGGGTCACCTGGTGTGTACTTGTCCAGGAAACAAGACAAGGGAATAGACAATAATGCTAGTCTCTTCCCTGGAGCAGATAAAAACTTGGTACTATCAGTAATCATAGTTCAAATTGATGGGAGGTCATGCACAGCACTCATTGACTCTGGTTGCTCCTGATCATTAGCCAGCAAAGACATGTGCCAATCATGGACAAGAAGGTTTGTGCATGTGACAACCATCAACAGAAAGACCAACACCTGCAGGGTCAGGGTCGTCAGTGTGAGCCTGAATGGTGGTAATCCTGTCAAAGTTGACGTCCTGGTGATTTGCAAAAGGCCGTTTGGATATGACCTGCTGATTGTGATGAACACGATAAAAGACATGGGAGGAGTACAAGTCCCTCCATCAGGTGCAGTAGAGTTCTGTTGCAGTGAACCATTGATGAACAGGACTTCAGCACTGAATTTGACTAGGCAGCGAAGGTTTGAACCACACTGTGGAAATGGATGGGGAGGTCAAGCCCCAACAGTGCTGCATAACACAATGGCTAAATATCCTGTGTTTAACTTGGTGTGACATGAGTATGAGTGTGAGCTGCAAGTCTGGTTGAATAATGGCTGGCTGACACCATATCCTAAGAAGGAGCTCAGGCTGGCTAAAGGTCTAATTCCCCTGACAGCTGTGGTGCAAGAGAACAAAGGAAAGGTTCACCCTGTCATGGACTCTACTGGCAACTGAATAAATATGTTGAAATGTTCACTGCTGTTCATTTCTGGATTTAAGAAAAGCTTATCTGCAGGTGCATATCCACAAGTCTTTGTGGCCATTTCAGACTGTCATTCTGAGGGGGCATAGGTACTGGCTTATTCGGCTGGGTTTTATGACTGAATGTAGCACCCAAGACAATTAAACATGCCACATTGGCATACATCGATGATATTTAGGTCGATGAATGCCTAGTTTTGACAAAACAATTTTGGAACCATTTTACCAAATTCGGGACTATTGTGCAAGGACCCTGAGAAGCTGAAGGATGGGGCTACAGTATTGGGATTGTATGTCTGTAGGGAGCATGGTATACTTCAGTGAAGGTGAGAGACCGTTATCCCACCGGTTCCAATCATCATTACTTGTTGAAGCACATTTACTGTATTCTGGAAACTCCCTGATCATTTTCCAATTTGTGGCTGGCTCAGACCAGCGACTGTGTTTCTGAAGCAATAGGCAAACATGACAACCAAAGGTTGGGATGACAAAACCTGCAATGTCTTACTAAAATGCATGCACATTGAAACATTTATCAGAGCACATCAAGAGGATCCTGCAAAAGGGAGTTGATGCACGCATGGTCAGGAAATAAATGTGTGGGTTGATGCAAGTTCTCTGGCTACTGAAATAGCTTTGGAAGTTGATGTGGAAATCGTCAAAGATGTGTGTTGGCCGAGTCCTGATAGAGACTCACAGCATATAAATCTTGCTGAGTTGGACGTGGCATTGAGAGCCGTTAATCTAAACCTCAACCTACTAACTGATTCAGCATGTGTGCACCAGTGGATCTTGGACACTGACCGGGAGGGCAAAAGTGCACACCAAAGTGGCCACAGAGATGATAATAAGACATCGGCTCAGCACTTTGGAGGAGCTTGCTAAAGAATACAGCCTAACTATTGACTTGGACTTGGTCAAGTCTAGTGCAAACCAGGCCAATCATCTCACCAGGTACCTCAGTAATGGCTTGATGCAATATGAAAGGAAGCACACAGCTGTTGATGATTCTGCCTGGATAATGAGTATCGATCAGCAAAGTGGGCATTCTGGCACAAAGCACACCCTGTATTTTGTGAGGTGGGTCAATCCTGCAATATCCAAGGCTACAGTTAAGAAAGTGGTGGGACAATGAGAGGCATGTCAGTCCCTAGACCTGGTTCTGGTACAGTGGAAGACTAGATGACTAGATGTAACAGACACTTGGTGCCAAATAGGAGGGGACATGACCCACCTTGGCTGCAGATGCTGATCGATTGTGACCCTACTCAGTTTTCCATCTGGCACCAATTGTTTCGTCAGGACTCTGTCAGCGTCATCCAGCAGCTGGAGTTAATACTTTTTGGATGAGGGCCACCAAGTGAGCTACTTGTTGACAATGGTACAACATTCTGTGAAAGTGCATTCAGAAAATTCGTAGAAGGCTGGGGTATCCACCTGCGCTTTTGATGTGTTTACTTCTCAGCAGGGAATGGCATAGTGAAAAGGTGCCATTGCATCATCAAGTGCATTGCCACCAGAAAACAGTGTTCTGTGGAAGAAGTGGTGTATCTCTACAATATAACATCGAAGGACGATACATCAGCCTCCACACCCCCGGCAAATGGAATCTACACTTACAAGTGTGGGTAAAAGGGATAGATGTTCAACTCTAGCAGCATGCAAGGAGAATCCAACCTACACAATTGGTGATGTAGTGTGGATAAAGGCTCCCTGCACGATCTGTACATCTAAATTTTGAAAGGGTGTGGTGACTGGACACCACAGTCTACATTCAATTCTAGTCAATGGGATGCTGTGACATATTAGGGACCTTCACCCAGACTAGGGAGTGGACCATGATGGTGAGTCTTCGGAATGCAAGAGCATGATGGAAGGTGAAGACACCAAGTCATCAGAACCAGGAATCATAGTAGAACACATGGATTCAGCACAAACGCTCAGTGATGTGACAGATGAGGATGACCAGCCAAACTTGAATGAAGAGACTTTCCCTGTCTGATTCACCTCAACAGATGGTCCTCCTGCATTAGATGCAAAAATCTCTTCAGTTGCACTATGCAGAAGCACAAGACAGAAGCAACAGGAGATCAGGGGTGGGGCAGTGTAGTAACGCAGAACATGGCTTACCTAGTATAAAGCGTGTTTGAGTTGCTGTAGCGGTCACAGGAAATCTGATTATAGGCCTACAGGTGTACATGCACAACAACCGTGATTTGATGAAATGGACATCACACCTATGCAAATGTATCAACAACCATCTGCTTACTATATAAGCAGCTACATTGCTTGCTAGAGGAAAGTAGTAATTCTGTAGATCAGCCATTCTCAACCTTTCCTCCATCATTGACCCCCTCGGCTTTATGTATTTCTCCATTTACCCCCTACAAAAAATTCATAGCCATCATAAAGCATTGATGTACAATTTTGTGACTAAATGAATGAATGATTTTTTCATTCAAAATACTAAGGGTCTTTTTAGTCAAAATACTGTGACTAAAAAAAAATACTAAGCGACACTCAAAATACTGATTTCTTATTTAGTACTAAATTTAATTGAATTATTTTTTAAATTATCAGGTACTTAAATTATATACCTCCGACTATATAATTTTTTACCCCCTAGGGGTAAATTTACCCCTGGTTGAGAACCTCTGCTGTAGATGATGCTAGTGGTCTATAGTAGAAAAAGAAAGAGATACAGGTGACATAAGCAAAATACTCAATAAATATTCTCATACCCCTCAGTTCGAATAAGTTTCAAATAGCATTTCATTATTTACTTTTCAAAAATTTCTTCACATATAATTTGTGATTGGCAGTTTTTATTATGGTCCCAACTATGAATTATTTTGTGCTTGGCATTTTCTGATGCATTTTCATCTACTGGCACCAACAATGTGCATATTAGCACTGATACTTTTAGTGTGAAAAAACAATGTTAAAACTTCAGCTCATAAATATTTTTATTGCCTAAGTTGGCTATTATAAAGTTTTTCAGACACCATATCAAGCACTCAGTATTATGAGTTTCAAGAAAATTATTTTAAAAAATGAGCATCCATTTTTTTTTTTTTTTGGCTTCTGTAGTGGGATCAATTTACAAAGAATTTAAATGGCAAACAGGACCCCCTTCTATTAACATTAATGAAATTAAATAAAAAGAAAAAATTCAATACTTATATTTTGGCGTGCTTAATTTATGGTAACATGAAAAAAAAACTGGAAGAAATCTTTATTTTTGGTTGCAGTGCCTATTCTAAAACTCTACAAAAATGTACAGCATTGTTGTTATATAGAAGATGTTCAATTTTGTTCATTTTGTGATATATTTTAATAAAAATGATTGAAAAACACAAATTTAGTAATATCTTCTATAGTGGAGGACTTGGAAATGTCTTTGTAAAATATGGTATGCTGTTAGAAAACTCTGATGATGACTTTGTGATGAAGGTGTTGACTGAATTCACTTGCTTCTAATGTTCCCTTTCTAGGCCCATCACCAAAATCATTTGCAGCACCATCACCACATGAAAATGATGTGAACTAATTTTAATGTACAAATTCTTAGCCCTGCCCTCCATGACTTAAAGG
Source organism: Acanthosepion esculentum (assembly GCA_964036315.1). Taxonomy (NCBI): domain Eukaryota; kingdom Metazoa; phylum Mollusca; class Cephalopoda; order Sepiida; family Sepiidae; genus Acanthosepion; species Acanthosepion esculentum. The sequence goes on from OZ038488.1 coordinate 107,654,978, forward strand.
CCACTGTCCAACGTGTTCGGAACACTCTTGCGATGACCGACTCCCTTTCCTACTCTCATTCAATTACCGACAAAGAAGAGTGTGGATAATATTCTAATTTAATTTTAATCTTCATTGTCATGTTTCACTTACATCTACACAAGCTACCCACAACACTCTCTCTTTTTATGTGCTATGTCCTTTTAGGAAGTGAGTGATTATGACTCTCCACAACTTCCTGTTTTTTGTTGCTCTTTGTAAGTTTTGTCCCTTTATACTATCCCTCTTTGTCCTTGTTCCGACATCTATTCACTCAAAAACTCATTAAGTAGGTCACTTGTTTATCTTACTTTCAGTATGACCTGTGAGTGTTAAATTCTCCAGACCCTCTTTTCTCATTATGCATCCCAGAAATTTTAGCTGTCTCTTTCTGATTGCTAGTAACAATTTCCTTGTAGTTTCTGGTGGAATCGCTCAAGGAGTTGCAATTGATGATGGTAAGTGACCCACAACTTGGAACCATTATAGGAGGAAGTCAGTACAATGTCTCTGTGCACACTGATCTTTGTTTAGCTTTAAGTAGCTGTTATTCTAGGCTTGCTTATATAACCCACCAGAAGCCTTGTTTATCTTTGCCAGTCAATCTCCCTATTGATCTTGGTGTACCGTCCTCAGCTCTGGCTCATTGATCGGGACGTGTAGCAGGAGGTAAATATGTTGTTTAAGTTAAAATTATGATATAGGACATCATAGTTATTACACAAATTGTTCAGACTAATATTCATATCTGTATCTGTCTATATTTCTGAGATGAGGCATTATGTACACTAATTATATTATTCGGACTATTGTCCTCATCTTTGTTGCCATATTTATCACAACGTTTCAGCCGTTGTACACTCAGTCTTCAGGTGGTTGGAATTTCGAACTGAACCCTTTATTTCACTCACTGGGGTAGACTGTTCTAGTTTCACATGCCGTGTCTAATGGATGTCAGTTATCAGTTATCTGCCAAAGCATACGGCTAAGGCAACAAAGGAGTGGCTCAAGATGAAGCACATTATGGTAATGGAGTAGCCTAGTCAGTCTCCAGACCTTAATCCTTTAGAGAATCTGCGGAGGGAGCTGAAGCTTCGACAACCTACAAACCTTAAGGATTTGGAGGGGATCTGAAAAGAGGAGTGGGCCAAAATGCTCCCTGGGATCTGTAAAAACTTGGTAACCAACTACAGGAAATGTCTGGCTGCTGTGCTTGCCAACAAGGGTTTCTTCACCAAATACTGAGTTATGTTATACTATGGGGTGAAATACTTATTTTTAAAAAAAAAATGAAAGAAAGAAATGTTCAAAAATTAATATAATGTGATTTTCTTGAATTTTTTTTTATATTCTATCTCTCACTTTCAAGATGGACCTACCCTGAAAAGTATAGACCATTCCTATTTTGTAAGATGGCAAACTCAGAAAATCAGCAGGGGATGAAATACTTATTTTCCTCACTGTATCTGCTATAATTTGAATCTATTTCATTTGTTTAGTTTACAAAATCTTAATTTATACAGATTTTTAAAGTTTTTCTTCACAAACACTACAAGATAATCTCTGAAAGATAAGAAATGTTGATTTGAAATTTTATTTTCATTCTTGCATTGAATTTTCTTATATTCATTTAATATTTCTTTAGATTTTACTGAATGACTAATCTTACTTATTTTTTTAGTTATGAATTCCAAAAGTACTAATGAATTTGGGACATGCTGTTGATTAATTTGACTTGTTAAGTAAGAAAATACATCTGTTTACAGTTAACCTGTGGTGAATACAAAATAAAAATAACTGTTGAAACTTGACTAATGCATGGAATAATAATGCAACACAAAATGTACTTAGAACAAAATGTATTAAAACAAGAAAGTGTACACAATATTTACATATAGTCTTTTGTATATTCCTGGGAAGACCGTTCCTGGAGAATGTCTTGACTAAGTCGCAGTCGGGCAGAGTCTCTAGTGAATCTCTTGATTCGCCTCCACTGACTTCCCGGTACCAACCATATTTATATCGTCGGTACTCCACTATGCAAATTAGGTGGATCCTACACAACAATAACTTTCTTTTCTTCTTCAGTTTTCAAATTTGCAAGCCTATGCAAAAATTTATTTTGACCTATAGAAAAAGGGATTGGCTCCAGGCTGAAGAAAAGACCAAAGGCAAAGTTTAACGAGCCTATGTGAAAATTTATTTTGACCAATGACAAAGGGAATGGTTTACAAACTGAGAAAAAGTAACAAGCCAATGTAAAATTGCTTTTTGATCTAAATAGGCAGAGAAAGTTGAATCAAAGCAGACAAGTAGAAAAAGCAGAAAGAAGCAAGAGCAGAAAGCCAGAGTTCCACATGTCTGAATAGCACTGGTGTCAAATTACGCACTGATACATTATCAGCCTCTAATGAGAGCAGGGCAATTTCAGAGTACTTTATTTAAACTCCAAAGTTAAATACCTTAGAATATATCTTTTCATTCATGTTGAATACAACTGTATAACTTTTATGTGAAAAACAAACTCAATTTGTTTTAAACATTTTGGAATATTACTTGGTGTTCAAAGATTTAATATGAATATTATCTCTTTTTGACAATTCATTGAAACTACGAACTGTAAATATTTGATTCCTTTTTCTGAAACAAGCTACTGACAATTTCAAATGTGTAGATTTGTAAATAAATTCTCTGTTTGTCTTGTCTGGTTTTTGCATGTCTGCACATTGAGAGTGCTCTTCTTGACGGAGAAAAACACTGGTGTTATATAGCTCTCCCAGTCCCAGACCTACATTGACTATCAGCTAATACCTGCCCAGTATCATTCATATGCAAATAGTCAGTACCACCTACTCTAAGTAGAAGGTCTTCTCTCAATAGTATGGCAATGGTAACAGCACATAGAATTGTATTGTCCTCACTCTCGTCCCTGTCATGTTGTCAGCTCTAACAATATTTCGCCATGTGGTTAATAACATTGCATCGAAAGCACTTTTTAACTTGAACATTCGTACTTTGCATTGGCCGAGCCGCCACTGCCACCATGGCTTCTTCCATCTCCTTGACTCTCATAATCACTTTGGCTCAGGCAGGCAACTGGTCAATAGACAGTGTGTCCATCCTAGACAATGCATGAAGAGTCTGCTTTACATTGCCTGGCAACCCGTGCACAAATGTGCCAGCCAGTATATGGTCACTCATCCTGCCCATCAAGAATGTGAGTTTCTTCAATTCAGTCAGGTATACATCCATGGATTCACCACACTACAGGTGCCACTCAATGAGTTGTTTGTATGCCATAAATGAATCCATAGCAAAGGCTCTCACTAAGGCAGTCTTTAACTCATCAATGTTGGATTTTGCTTTGTCATCAGTTGTTGGTAAACTGCATATGCTCCGCCTGTAAGTCACAAAAGGACCATGTGCTCCAAAGACTTCACTCCACATAGCCTGCAAACAAGTTCCAGCTTCTCTATCTATTCAACCACTAGCAGACCAGATGCCGAGCTGTCAAACTTAATTAATTTTTAATCAAATTTGGGGTCTGTCAATTGCCGAAATAGCTTGTGTTCGTCTTGTCTTGTTTTTGCACATCTGCATGTTGAGAGCACTCCTCTTGACTGAGAAAAACACTGGTGTTATATAGCTCTCCCAGACCCATGCTGACTATTGGCTAATACCTGCCCAGTATTGTTTATATGCAAATAGCACCACCTACTCTAAGTAGGTCTTCTCTCAACAGCTGATTGTAGAAGAGGACACAACTCCTGGTCATTACAGCACCACATACAGCCATCTCAAAGTCTTTTATTGAGCTGACCCGATTCTCTGTTACAAATTCCTCATCTTGTTTCATTAAATATAACACGCCTCCTCATCATTATCCCTCAATGGTTCAAACCTGAGTAGCTGAGTGATATCAATTTACGTGAATGTTAATTAAAACTGTATCTGCTGACTCAATTTATAAATAGTTTTGATTGTTTAATAATCTTCAAGTGAAAAATCTTTTCTCAGTAGAAAAATACGTGTTTATTTGTGAAATTCCTGGCCAATATAATAGCAAAAATCATATCAGCTATAACCATATATATATAAATCTGTTCAGTATTTCTGATCTAAACAAGTTATATCAACCTTTGGGATTCACATTATTAGCCACTATGTGTTTCATCAAAATATATAAAATAAATAATTATTAGAATATAAAGGCTTATTTGCTTAATGATGGCAGCATCTATCTGCACAATTAAGATGAGAGCTTGTTTGTTCAGTACAGATTTTAAAAAATAGCAGATATTTGTATGAAATGTCTTGAATTTTTAAAGATATATTTTCTATTTGAATTTCTGGAATGAGGAGCTATTATTTATATTATTTACATTTGGACTAATATCCTCATCTTTGTTGCTATTATCATGATGTTTCAGTCATTATGTACTCTGGCCTTCTTCAGGTGTTTATTAATCCTGGTAACATTCAAGGAATTATTCAATCTATGGGAGAGATTGTTCTCATTCTTTAGTCTATATCGAAGGCTATCCTATTTTGTTTTTATTTAGAACTGCTCTGTTATTGCTTTCCTTGTTCCCACTGAGTCTGTACTACTTAGTGTAAGGACTGAACTCATAATTACTGTGTTACCAAATTCATTAACTAATGCCTTAATCCAAATGTATAAAATGTTTCAAAGTTTGACGTCTCAAATTAATAGTTTTTAAATGGGTTGTAAGGTTGAGTCGATGAACCAAGAGAAATGTTCAACAACTTCAGAGCTTGTGAAAAGGTAAAAAACATTGCTGAATATTACAATAATTTTTGACAAATACTGCTAAATGGTGAAGAAGCTTACTGAAGATCCTGATGAAGATCCTCAATGCAAGTCTCTGCTTTGTACGAAAAGAGGAATAAAAAAAATCTTAGGTGTTGTGGCAGTGAGGGCATGTCAAAAAACAGAGGTTATTAGGTGCTAAATAAAGTTTATATTACAAACATTATAATACATATATTTATAATATAATAAGTATTATAAATAAATAATATTTGTTACAATATATATATATATATATATATATATATATATATATATATATATATGTATATAAAAGTGGACACCCAACAGCAAGAGTCTGTTTCATTTCTTAAATGAAACCTTCAAGCCATGTGTTTATATATGTTGGTCAATGATGCATTATGAGTAAAAGGTTTATTGTATTACTCTAATGGTTATTGGGTCGACAGTAAAGATTGTTTAAAATAAATCTAGAGGCTATTGTATAGAGATAATTGTGGATCTGAATGTGGTTATTTGTACCTATTTTTGTATTGTTTGTTAACATTTTACTTATTATTTATTATTTTTCTTGATTATTATTATTCTATTTACTCATGTTTAGGTGTGCATTTGTAGTTTGTTAACTTGTTTATTATTTAATTTGTTTACATATTTATTGATTCAAATTTTATTATTTATTTAATTTGTTTACATATTTATTGATTCAAATTTTATTATTTATTTAATTTGTTTACATATTTATTGATTCAAATTTTATTATTTATTTAATTTGTTTACATATTTATTGATTCAAATTTTATTATTTAATTTGTTTACATATTTATTGATTCAAATTTTATTATTTATTTAAATTGTTTACATATTTATTGATTCAAATTTTATTATTTATTTAAATTGTTTACATATTTATTCATTCAAATTTTATTATTTATTTAATTTGTTTACATATTTATTGATTCAAATTTTATTATTTATTTAAATTGTTTACATATTTATTGATTCAAATTTTATTATTTAATTTGTTTACATATTTATTGATTCAAATTTTATTATTTATTTGTTTACATATTTATTGATTCAAATTTTATTATTTATTTAATTTGTTTACATATTTATTGATTTAAATTTTTTGTTTATTTTATTTTACTAGAATTTTTGGGTAGCATGCTGATGCAAGTTGCAATCCCTACAGTATCTAATATTGTTGGAGTTATCGCTAACATTTTTTGTTGAGATTTACAAATTCTATATTTCGGTCAATTTTGCAAGCCAATTGATGAAATTTGAATCAACTCATTTGATTGGAAAAATATTTTAACAAAAACTCTACTTCGTGGTTTAATAATATCTTTAATTTAATTTTATATGCCTTCATGATAAACAATATTTATTAAGAAAATTTCTTTTTTTTCCATTTTAACAGCAAAAAATAAATTCATAGGGCTTCTTACTTTTGAGAATGCAACATACAACTGGCCAGGCATAAATATTTCTTTCTGGAGCCAAATTCCAACTTTTCAAAGTATTTGGCCTTGTGATTTGTGTATTGTTCTTGCAAACGCAGGGTGAACTAGAAACTCGATTCTTGTATATATAAAACTTAAAGAAAAGATATACAAAAAGCAATATTGCATTTTTATTAATTAAGTGTTTGTTATTTTAATCATTAAATTGTTTTTAAAATGGTGGGAGTATTTTGTATGTTAAATAATAAAACTTTTAATTTTTTCAAAAAAATTAATGAAAATTGATTGTACTAAGCGATACACCCAAGTAAAACCAACTGTACTTTGTACCTGCTTGCCTGTTTGCACTTGCAAAATTTGGTTTTGATTGATCAATATATACCTATTTTAGACGGTGTAACGTGGATGGATGGACTAACAAAACTCACAGAATTTTACATAGATCGAACTTCTTTAACTAATTTTATTTTGTATTCATTTTTTAGTTTTCAATTATTAAGTAATGTTATAAGTTTTTATTTTTCTATAAGATTTATACCAATGATAGCGGACGATACGATCTCTTGTATTGGTTGTTAAAGATTACTACTAATTTTCATTGTACATTTTCTTTTATTATCTGCCTTGCTCTTTGGACCAGCATTTTAGTTTCTATACTCAGAATGTTTTAGCTCTTGCACCCTCAAGCCTTCTTCATGCATCTGTTGTTGTATATCCCTTGGAATTTTGAACTGCGCCCTTTCTTCACTCCATAGTAATAATTTGTTCTAATTCTGCTTTCCATGCTTAGGAGATATTTCATTTCACTTAATACTCACCTGTTTTATTCACCGTTGTATCACTTGCCTGTTGCTTCCACTGAACCAGAGTGAATTTTCAGCACTACCAGGCTCAGGGATTGAACTCACAGCTGCCAGGGAACAAAATATATTTTAACCAACATTTTAATCCGCTGTCTCTTGAATAATCCAGTGGTGAAATTTTACAGACATAATAACCTTATGTCTGTAAAATTTCACCACTGGATTATTCAAGAGACAGCGGATTAAAATGTTGGTTAAAATATATTTTGTTCCCTGGCAGCTATGTCATACTCAAGCAGTCAAATTTATGAATGTCCTGACTCAGCTGGTGGAATTTTTTAGAATGTCTTTTCTTTCTTAACTAGAGGCTCCCAGACAGTATCAATCTCTATGCTAGATCTACAGAAGCGAGTGTCTTTATCTGTAGGATAACAAAGCTGAAAGAATCATCACACATATTAGGCACTCACAACCTCTTCCTCTGTTTATTAACTACAGAGGTGGATGACTGCCCTTTTCATTCTCTGTATGATCAGCCATGCCTGATTTCAATGTCGCTTCCTAAACTACAGCTTTTTGATGTTCTTTCACCCTTACTTTGAGGAAGTGGCTGGTTTTTCATTTTCCTTGCCACAACTTGACTGATTTTATTATAATGGGAAATAAAATTTCAATCATTCTAGATAGTTTTAATTTTTAAGATATTCTAGACTATTACTATTTTAGCAAATTTGATCCTCGCTGGGTGCACATCTCTATAGCCTTGGACCAGACTCTGAGTTAATACTGGCTACTATACTTACAACTACTTGTACAATATTGAGAGGGGGAACCAAAAATAAATTGAAATAGATTTATTTCTGGGGTGAAGAGTTATCAGTATTTACATTCTAACTATTATTCTTGTCTTTTTTGTTGTTATCACTCTGTTTTGGTGTTCATCAGGCACTTGTTAACCTGCAGGGAATTTTGAGCTGACCCTCTTATTTAACCATGTCTAAGGATATCTCGTTTAGTTCTTATTTAGTTCTGCTCAGTTATTGCTCACCCCATTTCCACTGAGTCCAAATAAACTGATTTCAGCCCAGTGATTAAACTCACAATTACTATATCATCAAATTCATGAATCAACTTTAATCCACTAAGCTATTGTCCTGTGGGACAATTGTGAGTGAATAATTTGGAGCCTTAAACCTAACCTTCATACTGGTGATGACTGTTGCTGCTGTTTATCATGCTTGACTGCACTCAGAGGCCTCTCTTTTTTCTACTATGGCTGCTGCTACTGTTGAGCTTTGCTGTTATTTCTCTTTCTTTGTTAATGGCTCCCATATTGTAAACATGTCTTTGCTATGCCTACTAAGGAGGTCCTCATAGTCTAGATATATCCTGATTTTTTCAAATGTCTGACTCTCCAGATTTAATAGATTTAGCAAAAATTATTTCTTCCTTTAAAAGGTTTTGTGTGTGGAAAATAAAATCCATTAAATAAAGTGATTTTTGTCCTAAACTGTCTACGAGGTGTCAAATTTTATTTGAAAAGATGGAATAGCACATTTGAACCTTATCTAGAATGGACTTTTTCTACTATCCTTTGTGAGCAGTATCCATTGAGAAGGACAGCTCTGAATTCCAAACCAGTCTGAAGAGGGATGAGTTGTTATGATTGCAGTACATGTGTTGCCCCAACAAAATGTATTATAAGACTCATAAATATAGTCGTGAATCAACGTCAAAACTGTTCATTTCAAGAGTCTTAGTTGTAATACCAGTACACTGAATACTGTATAATAATGCATATTATTTTCTACTAAATGTGAACCTAATACAAGGCCACACAAAGTAAAGGGTTACTGAATGAGGTCATTGTATGGATGTGGTAAGTAAGTGCAGATTGTGAGGATATGTATAATAAGTGACAGTTTACCCTGGAATCAAAGAGGTTAAGAATGTAGTGTTTGGAGAAGCATCTCTTGGGAGTCTGTTACATAAAGCAGTGGCTTTTGGGAATAAGCTGACAGAATAGAACTTCCTTCTTAGCAATGGAATAGAAAGAGAATAAAGATGATTCACCTGTGTCTATGTTATAACATATCTTAGCTGTAAACATCTGAACTGATCAGACTTTTTTTGTTTAAATGTGTGTCCTTATATACTGACAAATATGGCAATTATATGGAATATTTTCCAGGTTAGGTTAGTTTTGTGCAGCAGAAAGCAAAGTGAGTGAAATGGGAATAGGAAGATTGTGTAGCATTAATCTTTTAAATGAGAGGGCTTACCTGCCTTGAAAATCAGCGTTTGATATCCAACTTTTATATGAAAATATATATCTCTGTACTTTTAGAAAACAAAAATGTAGCAGTGCTTATATTAAATAAAAATCCTTTTAAAATTCTGTTTCCATTAGTAATGATGAAAGGGATCAGGAATTTTATAATTTAACTCATTTTTTAAAATCAGAAAAAAAAAATTCATATTTTTTCAATATGATTCTGTGGTAAATTTGAAGAAAATGCTGTCAAAATAGAGTTCTGAAGCCATAAAGAATTTTGATTTCGTTCACCGTATTTTCACATCATGATAACGGAAACATTGAAAGGGAGATAACTACAACAAATATACAAAGTTATTGCCCTTATCCGAAATGTTTTATTTTATGAATTATCATCATAGACACCGATATTTATATTTTTAAAAATTGTATTTACCCCAAGCAAGGCACTAAAGCCACTAAGACACATGGGTTTACTGGACGTGAAGGAATTATGAAACAGAAACACTATTAAGGTGCGAGAGCAATAAAAGAGAAATCAAGAAATCAGTACATAATGACTGACAATGCATTTTTACATTTTTGAATATTAAAGTTGGCTGGAAGGCATGGAGCCGGACGAGTTCCACAAATAAGAAGTGCGAAAAAAGAAACTATTAGCATAGAACTTACGGTTACATCTAGCCAATCCAACTGTAAATTAATGAGACCTTGTTGCCAATCTAGTACTACACTTAAATTAATAAAGTCTAGGTACCATAATGAAGAGGTCATCTGAACAATTATCATGAAAGTATTTATAGAAAAGGTACAGGGAAGCAAATTTACGGCGGTGGGAAAGTGACTGAAGCCGAGACGGCAGGTCAGGACCTATGATTTTGTTGATTCTTTCTTGGATTTTATCAAGAGTCTCTAAATATGTAGCAGGAGCATTGGACCATATGTGACAATATTCTAAGCATGGATGAATGGTAGATTTATAGATATGCAAGATAGATTCTGGAGAGACAAATTGTCTAGCACAACTGTGAAACAACTTTCTTAGCAGATGACCTAGCCATGCATTAAATATAGTTTTTCCTATTTGTGTCAGCTGAGAAGCCACAATAAGTCATTCTCCTGGAGGTTAGTATCAGCCATGTTAATGGAAGGCAGAAAGGATTCTCTCAGATGATTAATAGAGAGCAGTTTTGTTTTGGAGGTATTAAAATAAAAAATCCATCCTCTGCCCCAGTTAACAACAGACTGTAAGTCGTTTTTGAAATCAGCTGCTAATTTGACCTTATCGAACTGATCAGACTTACTATTGAGACAGGAGTAAATGAATGTTTCATCAGCATAGATACCAAGTTGAGAGCTGATGCCATTGGGAAGGTTGTTAATGAAAATTTAAAACAAAGTAGGACCAAGGATATAATCCTGGGGAACATCTGCATTAGTACAAAAGGATCTAGAGGAGTGGCCATTCAGGATGACTTTCATTTCATGATTTAATAAGAAAGAATGAATTGGATCAAAAATTTCTCCATAGACACCATAACTTTTCAATTTGTGAAGACGGTTGTGCCAAACTTTTGAAATGTCCCAAACATCCTACAGTTCCACCATTCTTACCTAAGCATAATAGACTCTTTCCACAATAATCGTTAATACATCAGCAGATGATCTAGAGAAGCAAAAGCCATATTGCTCTTCTGAAAGAATGCTCTGCGAAGTGAGATGATTAATTAATTTGGTATTTAGTGCTTCTCTGTGAAGTACGCAGTGAGTGAGTGGGCTAGTGGATTCTTTTGCTGGATGAGGGTAACTAATCTGGATCTTGAACCTAACATTGTAGATGCTCCATCCATGCATAATCCAACTAAATAATCCCGATTCAAGTTATGTTCTTCAAAAAATGAGGATAAAAGTTGCATGACATCTCTAGCTTTGGTTTGGCACTTGTTTCGAATTGTTGGAAAAACAGAAAATACTCTTCAATTTTACTTTACAAAGACCAACAGTTGAGAAAGATTTGCAACACCTGTTGACTCATGCTTTTTGAATTGCAATGAAAGGTGACTTTTTAATTTTTGAAATCAATCACTGCTTCATACTCTCAGCCAGATCATCAATACGAGAGCGAATGGTGTCATTTGACATTGAAATTTGCTTCATCTTCTGATGGGCAGAGTCTCCTAAGACTAGCTTGGCATAGGTTTGCAAACATGGTTTAACCAATGTTTCTCCAATCGTATGTCTCTTCTTATTCTTTGCAATCTCATAGGCAACTTCCTACGACGCTTTCACAATTGCAGCTGCTTGGTTTTGGAAGGCTCCCGTCATATCTAATCTTCATTTCAAATTAGCCTCTTTGAGCTTGAAAAATGCATGATCCTTGTCTTTGAATTCTGGATGGCTGTTTCCAAGATGTTGTTTCAACTGGAATGGTTTCATGGAGCTATTCCCTAAAGTTTTCAAACAAAGCATACATTGAGTTACCTGCTCTCCATCTGGGATCAGAAAGGAAGACCTGAAGTCTAAGTACGAATCTTGCTAACAGTGTTTTTTGGACATCTTCCGGGGAAAATGAAAAGAAAACAATAATGTCAAATTGTGTCTCAAAACTGGGAAAGGTTGAACAAATATGAAATTGCACGTACAAATGCAAGCAAATATAGTTTGCACAGTAAATGATCTGATCCCAAACTGTATCAGCGATAGTTTGACACAGGTTGATTACACCATTTAAAAAAAAGAAAAAAGAGAAAGAAAGACAAACAACCACTGGCTGTTTGCTGAGTTGCTTGTTATAAAATCATACAAAAAAATGCAAATCACAGAAAAACTCCTTCAAAACATTTCTCCCCTAACAACATGAAATTTCCCCTGGTTAAGAACCTCTGGTTTGGAGTGAACAGGATCCATTTCTTAAGGACCATTACATGGATGCCATCAAGTCCACATGCTTTATGGAGATTCAGATTAGAGATATGAGAAACCATGGAAGGAGTTACTTATTTTGTGTATCATTTTACTTACAGTTATTACCACATGACACAAACAATAGTCAGTATATTATTCAAAGAACAGAGCCTTTTTATAGCGATTTGACACTTATATTAATTATTGCCAACTATCACTTATATTTACATAAGTAGCAAAGTAATTGTTTTAAGTAATGCAGTTAATCAAAATAAGTACTGTGTATTTTTTTGTGATTCGTATGACTTGCTATTCAGACCAACATGTTCATCTTGATTGACATATTCATGTTTCAGCGGTTGTATTCTCTGGCCTTCTTCAAGCATCTGTCGTCAATAATCTCGCTGGAATTTCAAACAAAACCCTTTATTCAATCCACAAAGGTAGACATGTTCGTATTTCATACTTAGGGATTATAAATGAGTAAATACTTACCAGTCTTATTCAGCTTTGTTTCGCTTCTCTGCTCCATTCTCTGGACAAGAGTTTGTGACTTTTACCAGACTCAGGGAATGAACTCAAATCATCATCATCATCATAATATCCCATGAGTGGGTGTTGTTGTAGGGTCACTACAGAGTTGGACACCTGACCAGGTCCCTCCATGTCTCCATTGTGTGCTAATGTCTTAGTCTCTAGGAATGATTTTTAAGTGCTCTCAGTGGCATTGTCTAATAAATTCAGATCGAGATATCCAAGTTATAACAGTGGTGAGATGTGACACAAGGTCTTCTTAACATTGGGTGACCATAGACTGGGTCCCTGCAACCAGTCATGTTGGCACCGATATCCCACTGACCACCCCTTCTTTAGTGAAATGAGGGAGGTATTGCTGCATGGTTGGAATCTTATTATCCCTCAAAATGTTTTTTCCATGAACTGTGATAGAAACATGGCTAAGAGGTAAGCAGGGCTCTACGGACAAATTTACCTTTAGTTGACCTTTGACAACTAAATATTTTCGTTTACTAGCCAAATCCATGTAATGTTATTTCACTCTAATGTTATGAATAAAACAATTCCAGGTGAAGTTTTGTTTTATTTTCTAATTCTCTAAGACAATACAGGCAAAATTTATGCGAGGAAATTTAGAAATTCCAAGAACAATTACATTCAGTCGTACTGTTACCTGGCAAATATCACTTAGAATAATTCAGTCAATTGACAAATACATGTTTGAAGATCTCATCAGTTTCAATATTAGTTACTAAACTTGAAACAACAACCTCATAAAGACATTACATTCACTTCAATTGTTACCTGGCAAACTTTGAAAGGTGTCATTTAGAAATATTCAGTAAACTTACTGACAAAATTTAAATGCAAATTTGAGTCTTCAAGATCTCATCAGTTTCAATATTACTAAACAACCCCAAACAAAAAGATCATAACAACAACCTGAAACAAAAAGATCATAAATACATTATACTGAGTCTAGAAACTGTAGAACTGTTTACCTGGCAAATATCACTCAGGATAATTCAGTCAACTGGCAAATGCAAGTTTGAAGATTGCATCAGTTTCAATATTATTAAACAAAGAAACAACAACAACCTCATAAAAACATTACATTCACTTCAACTGTTACCTGGCAAAGGTGTCATTTAGAAATATTCAGTCATGATTTGCAGTTATTGTAACACTCTTAACAACAGGTTTTTACCTTATTTTCAATTTCCCTCTCAGGTTGGTAAATGTCACTCAGAAATATTAACTATAGTAATGCTGATCTAAGATCTTAAAGTGGGACTGGAAAGGGAAATGTCCAGATGGCCTGGCAAACACATACTGTGTCTTTGTGTTACTGACATTGAACTTATTTCTATCTGTTCCAAACTGAAATTTTATCTTTTAAAATGTATAACTCCATTTTCCCAATATTGAATTGCATTTCCCTTTTTATTCCAATTTCCAGTCCCACTTTAACACTTGCTCAATTTGAATTGTCAAATCAATAGCTTGTGACTCTAAATCTTTTTGTTTTCAAACAGTACTGCTTTGTCCTTACACTTTCCATCAACAGACACGATGTTAGCTGGCCAGTCACACTGTCCTGGCCCCCCAGCAATTCCTTCTCCTGCTGTTTGCCATCCACTTGTCAATGGATTTCTCTGGGTTGAATTCAGCCAGATCTGGACCTTCAGAAGAAAGCAAGATTAAGTCTGACAGTCCCTGTACAGACAAGCTGCTCCGTATGTTGCTCTTTATTCTCTTCTGTGCAGAAAAGGCTCTCTCACACTCTGCGGAGCTGATTGGAAGAGTGAGCATTATTCTCACAAGATGAAGTACATTGCAGAAGTCAGTCTTGTATGGGTCCTTGGTCAGTAGGATTTGCCGCAGATCAGAATAAGACTTGTCCCTGAAAGTATTTGCAACAAAGAATTTCATGTGTCTCCATTCCGTCTGAACTACTTTGATATTGCATCCTACAGCCAGAAGAGGTTTTCCAAACCAGTCACAAATAATGTCTATTTCATGATTTCCAAAATGGACAAGTTCCCTTTTGCATTCTGGCCATGTGTCATGATTGAACACCTTAATGAAACTTCTCACCACACCTTGAGCATCTACACTTGTATTTGTTCCCAACAGATTTTGAAACCTTGACTCTAGTTCTTTGACTGTAATGTGAACTGTAGACTCAACATGCTTCTTTAGTTTTTCTTTGGCCTCATAAACAGGACTCCCGGTCATTTCAACTCCTTGAAATTTGGGATTACCCTGCAAATTTTCAGACTGTTGTTCTTCAATACACAGGATAAACTTTTCATACATTCCCCCAGGAATGTATTCCTCCTTCATGCTTGAAACAGTTTCCATACAATCCTTAATTGATGCAACTGCTACAGGAAGAATCAGATTGTTTGTCTGTAGTTTTAGACTGAGTAAAGCTAGCTCGCCAAATAGATCGGATACGTAATGGCAAAATGCAGTGAATACAAGATCCTTCAATTGCTTGTTTATTTTCTTAGCTCTACCAGCAACGTCTGCATTTGATGATGTTGCTGCAAGATTTTCCATATGAGTGTAGACTGCTGCATATTGACCATGATCCTCAGCCAAATGACCATCTTTCTTTCCTTGGAGAAAGACTCTCATTGCCCTGTCTACATGGGTAATCCATATGGTACCCTTCACTGGTGCTGGTGAGTAGATTCTTGCTTCAAGTTCTTCTCCAATGATCTTGAGTTCTCTCTTGCTGTTTGGACTGAAGTGGTAAGTCTTCCATATCAAATGTAGACAGTCATTGACAGACTGCATAATAGGAGTCTGTTTTTGTAGTTTCAATAGGGCTAATTCAAGCCTATGTGCCATACAGTGAAAGTCTACGAGATGGGGAACTTCCTGCCTTAACACCATTCCTCTGTCCTGTATTCACATTTGCCCCATCTGCACAAAATCCAACAATTCTCGATGACATTTCATCATCACTGATCCCCACTTTTGAAAGAACAGATTTAGTAGCAGAGATGATGCCTTTAGCATGGCCATGTTCAATGGCAATAACTTCAACAAGTTTATTTTCTGCTTTGCCATTCAACACTGTTCTCACATAAACTGCTTCATTTTCTGACACAGAGCTGTCAGTGGCACCATCAATCATAACTGACACGTAATGAGAGTCACGGATAGATTCCAATGTCTCATCTCTGATCGTGCTTGCAATAGTAGACATCATTTCACCACACCTAACATCGTTACTGTATGCAGGTGTCACAGGTAGCCCATTTTTGTATTGAAGTAAGAGTAGAGGCTTGAGTTTTGTAAAGGCCATTTCTTTCTTCCCTATACAATAAACTGTGTTAAATTTAACTTTCAAATCTGTCAAATACTTTTCATTTGATTTGATTTCTGCATCGAGAAATTTCTTGGTAATGTGAGACTTTTCAATTGAGTGTTTGCTTGTTTTATTAATGATAAATTCGCGGCACTTGCCGTGTCTAAGACTTTTACTATGGGCAAGGACGTTTTCATGTTTAAATTTAGTACTACCATCTACAAAATCAGTTTTTCCAGCCAAAGTTGAACCAGCCCTACGACAAAAATCACAATACATCGCTTTTTTTTCTCTATCGTAACGAAGCCAGGCGAAAGTTGACAACCAAACTTGTCGGAATTCTCGTACAATGGACAGCTTACTTTCATTTTGTGTGTCATCATTACTTTATCATTTGAGGCATTCTTTTGAGTCTCAGTTTCATTCAGCATTTCTACTTTGTTCGATTTTGCGAAGAAAGCCGATATTGGCTTTAGCATTGTTTTCATCGTTGCCATGTTTCTTTAAATCTTTGCGCATGCTCAGAAAGACGAATGAAACATGAAACTGCGAATAAAATGTGTGCTGCTATCATCAAAATGCCAATTAATATCTTGTATATTGTTCTATTAAACCTTTTATAGTTTAAATAATTTGACTTTGCTCGTTTTATTAAAAAAAAGGTTGAACAGACATTTTTCACTCAGTAATGAGCTTTGGAAGATTGTCGGTGAAAAAAAACATAGTTGCCAAAAGATAAGCGTTTTATTATTTCTAGTTGCCACTTGGAAAAAAATCACTCACAACGTAGAGCCCTGGTAAGTGAGTTTTTGTCCCAGCCTGAGAACAAGAAAAGAGCCAGGTCCCTGCAACTACCATTGCATTGGTACTGATATTCTAACATCCCCTTTTTAGATGCAACTTTTACCACTTGGAAGGATGTGTAACACTATTTTAACCTTGTGTAATACTAAGATAACCTTAGGGCACCTCAAGGTGGTATAATGGTTAGCAAGCTTGTCTTGCTAGAACTATTACAACTGAATAGTGAGTTCGATCCTCACTAGGTGCCCCATCTGAGCTATGTTTGGAAAATCACTACTAAGATAACCTTAAGATATGAACATGGTCTAAATTCAACTTAAATATTTTAAAATGGACCTGCTGAACAATAAACACAGATATTTTTATGGTTTTGTTTCCATAGAAACAATCCAAACCAGAAATTCATGTATAAAACCATCTCCACTATAGCCTGAGCATAATGCAACCTGAATATATCTGTTGTGAAGGAGTGGACTTTTGTAGAGAATTTACAAAGTTAAATTTGCATAATTTTAAAAACTGATAAATTTTGTCTGGAATGGGTTAAGCAAACATCGATTAAATAATTAATGTTCTATCTTTCAGAACCACTTGATTTAGTAAAAGAAAGAAAGTCAAAGAAAAAGGCAATAAGCATAAATATTTTATTTTCTCAACATTTGATACAGAATTAAGAGCATTCTTGATTCTTTAAAAGGAGTTCATTGATAGGATATTGAATATCAGTTACAATCAGTAGAAGGAAAGAATCCTTGAGGGAGATAAAGCAAAGCAAAGCAATAGGAATTTCCTGCCTTCCATTATTGGAACCAGTATCTTTATCTTTGTTGTAACTATATTTTGACTGCTGCATTCTTATGCCTTCCTCAGTTTAATGCGCTATCTGGCAATGTTTTGAAAAGAATCTCATATAGCTCCATTTTTTAATGAGCAAAATAACAAAGATGAAGAGACTCAAAAAAATTATAGAATGACTTCAATTCAGAACTTTAGACAACACTTCAAATTTATATACATTTGAAATGAATTTCTACCATTGTTGTTTATTTGATCCAGTTTTAAGAAATGGGTGAAAACAGACAACAAAAAGAAACAAGACCTCTCAGAATCAGTGGAATTGTTTGGAAAAGCACAATAAAATTGCTAAAATATCACAGTAATTATTGCAGTAACGTGTGTGATTTGATTAATTTTAAGGCAGGCATATTTTCATATAGGGTAACACCTTTAAAAATTGCTGCATTTGTTGGCATATAAGATGCGCATTTACATAAAATGGGCCACTAAATTTCATAATATTGTGACACAATCAATATGTGAATATTAGTGAGGGATTCTATCCTCAAGCTCAAAAACAGACAGCTATGAGGTTTTAATAAGTTGCAGTGAGTGACAGTACTCTTGTAAAGTATGCATTTTATAGGCCAGTAAATGCAGTATATTTTTCTCAAGTTTATAGAAAACAAAGATACATTGATTTGAGAGGAAAACAAGTGTCAAAATCTCCCAGAAAAATCAAAATACCAGTTTTTGTGCAGATGTTTGTTTGCTTTATAAGAACAGCAGCAATCATACAGAAGTGCTGAGAAGAAATCATTTCAAGAAAAAAAAAAAAAAAAAAAAAAAAAAAATGCTTGGTCAGCTTATTAGTACTACTGTGGAGAAATAAAACAACAAACAAACAAAACAGACATCAAAAATAAAATGTAGAATCTAAAATAATTACTATTTTTCTGGTGGTGGTGATTTTATATATATGTAAAATAAAAAGAGACAAGAGGAAAATTTATTCTTAGCTGACATATTTCGCCTTCTGAGGGACTTTATGAAGACAACGTAGGATTTATTTTGTTGCACGTACTTATATACAAAAGCAAGGATATCATTGGTTTATCAAGGCTTTTAAATTAGAGAGTGTTCATGAATGTTCAACAGGTAGTTGAAAGGTCAGTGAAAACATGTAGTGTCATAATTCAAAGTCTGGCAAAAAGTAAGCAAGTAATATTCAATAAATTTTTTTTTCTTGATGAATATAATAAGCATTCATGAACAATGACATCCTTGCATGTGCAAAAACAAATCCTCCATTGCATTGATAAAATCCCTCAGAGGATGAAACATGTCTGTTAAAGAATAGTTTTCCTTGTCTTTTTATTTATTTTGCTCCTTTACAGATACAATATCTAAAAATATCTTCAAAGGTAAAGTCTATCGTGGGTTAGATGTTATTTAGTTTTGTGACAAAATCATGTCTTCTTGTGTATATATTAGTAGAGAATCATATGTATCTGATAGATAAATTAGAAATTAGTCTACAAAAATAACACCTGATGGTTGTGTTTGTTTGGGTATTAGACTAGCATTTACAATACACCTGTTTAGCACACAAGTCTCTTGATGAACACAGAATAAAATATAAAAAAATTGATTTTATGAATCATCAGTTGAAGGATTTAATTTTTCC
This sequence comes from Acanthosepion esculentum, assembly GCA_964036315.1. Taxonomy (NCBI): domain Eukaryota; kingdom Metazoa; phylum Mollusca; class Cephalopoda; order Sepiida; family Sepiidae; genus Acanthosepion; species Acanthosepion esculentum. The sequence continues at coordinate 107,674,345 of OZ038488.1, forward strand.
CCCCTCAATATTCCTTGCCAAATCATAGGGGTTTGTTATATGCTGTTCCGGTTACAGGATAGGAAGTATGGGGAAGAAAAAAAAAAAAAAAAATATTGATTTAAAGTAAATTCTCCAAGGAGCTCTGATAAACTAATAAAGATTTAAGGGTGTGAAATTTAATTTCTTGAAATTTCATGAAATTAACTGGACAGTCATAAATTTTTTTTTTTTTTACAGAAGTTAAATAATTTCACTCCTTTGTCAAAGTCCTAGTTTCATTAAAATTAAAAAATTATTTGATTTTCCAAATCAATGTTTTTTACCGCAAAAGATGCTAAAATTTCCTATACTAAGAATAAGATTGACGTCTTTTTACTTTATTTTAAACACACACACATTATAAAATATTATTATTATTATATTAACTATAATTGGTGTTCTCGCCGTATTTTGGACGCATTTTCATAAAAATAAGATTAAATTTTTATTTTAGCTAGTCGATAAAGATTTATAAATTATGGCACCAACAAGTTGGCGTAAAACAGGTTTGAACGTAATGTTTAGGAAATTATACTTAGTAAACAAAACAAGATAAAATTCTATACACAGGATCTGAATAAAGGCTGTAGCCTAAGGAGACATTAGAAACTAAAGAAATTAATTTGTTGAAATGCAAATATTTTCTTCAATTGATTTATGAATCGTGGCAATTGATTTCTTGGAGACCAAAGGGAAATAACTCTTTATTTCAACTTGCCAAGTTATTCGTAAATCAGCTCGGCACAAACATATGATGCTGCACATACTTCTAAAATCATATCTTCTGAATAAATAAAGATTTGATTATTATATCTTAAATTGTTCTGGGATTTGCTTATTCCAGTGGTTATTTTTTTATTAGCAAAATACAAAAACAAAAAACGAAAATCTCAAATATTTATATCACTGGGGCATCGCAGATTTTACAAATATACAGGGAGAGAAAGACTAACATGAACAAGAAAAGACTTTAGTTTAAATACATATATTTTTTAAAAAATAAAGATTAAGTCAAGACGACCCACCTTCCATACGGTCGCATATTTGTTTGAATGCAAATCATTTTCTTTAAGCGAAAAAAAAGGGGGGGGGATGTTAAATAATTATTCCGAAATGACTTCTCCTAAACAGGCATATATAGTTTGTTCCAGCCAGACAGTTTGGACTTCTTCTTTGTCAGAAGGCAAGGGAATATTTTTATAGCAATGACGCATAATGAAGGCAATTTTAACTTCGCCTTTGGTAAGCAAAGGCGTTACCCCCAACACAAATCCCAATTTGTTCAATTTCCGAAAAGTGACAACATTGGGATCGTCATCGAATGCATTCTCCATAGGATTGTTTCCTTCATACAGGGCATCCTCATCACGACGGGCCAGTACAATTTTCTTTCCTGGTAGATTGAACTTTCCTGTTGAGTACAGATCTTCGCCTTGAACTGGGAGCAGTTCCACATCGACATTGTAAACAGCATGGTTTGACACGGTGAAGACGACCCTAATCTCTTTCTGGGGAGTGAATTTATTAAAGCAGGTGATGCGTAGCTCGGGAATGTGGTACATAGCCGTCGACTGAATCTTAAATTTAATGGAAGCAGAATTATAGTCCGGTTTTATCAGATTATGGTCGCATTCCTTGCATCTGACTGATTTTCTAACTTGCAAATGCTTGTGCCTGGGGTAGAGGTTGTTCACCGAAGAGGGCTGGAATTCCGGAGAAGTAATTCTTTGGTCAATTGTAGTAATCTTATTAAGCTGAATGGTGTTTGTAAACACATCTTCAGGCAGATCTGGAAACTCCGTTACAGTCTGGGCAGACTCAACTTCAATATTGCTTACGTTTTCATCTTCCTGAAGCCCGCTATTTGAATTAGTCCCCAAAGCTTTACGTTTTAGAGCAACAGAAGCCAGTCCAAATTTATCAGTATAATAAATATGGCCCCTCCTTTTTATGAACTTCTCTCGTTCCTTTTCAGAATTCTCCTTTAGGGAAAGTTTTTTGTAATATTCCAAGAGTAGGGTGATTCTTTCCGAGTGCGGGCTTTCCAAATCTTGCCACCCTCCGGTAGCAGCAGTCTTGTCACTGATTCCGACATCCCGGGTGGTCCAACGACAGAAGCCACAAGCTAAATAGTACATTTTCTTTGGGGTGGTTTTTGTAGGATCCTCGGGGTTAACTGCCATTGTGTTGGTAGCCCGAGTAGACAACAGATGACCACAACTAGGACAGTCGAAACAACTACCGCATCGGTTTTTTCTTATTTTGGCTTCAGTTGGCGGAAGGTTTTCAAGACAGCAGGGACAGAAGTGAGTATCCACTTCATGTAAAAGACAGTCACCGCATCGCAGCTTGAAACAATGCCGGCACAGATAAAGCCAGCAAAGTGGGTGTTTCTTTCCACAATCACAAAGATAACGAACCTTTTCAATATCTCTGTACGTCGCCATACTTAAAGCACTGACGATTTACAGTTATGGCTGAAATCTCGTCTCTTCTCTTGTGAAACGAGAAGTATGACGTCATAACCAAGGGAGATAACGCAAAATATAAAAAAGCGTATCAGCTGTGATCGTCTATTTTACAAGTACACTTACACAGTATGCGAAAATAGTCTGGAAAAGTTATCGACCGGTTATGATCGAATTCAATAGTAAAGATCTGCTAGACTAGCTCAACAGACTAGTATTACTTAATGCCCAATATGATAAAATTTGGAAGTTATGATCAGCACAAAATTTCTCTGTTTTTTTAAAACTGAATTTCAGTCTGGTGATGCCTCTAATTATCATATAAAAATTTTAATAAAAATACCTGGTTAACGCAATACTGGTACAGTCCATATATTATACAGGTATTACTGGTTTTAAAAAAATAAAAAGTAAAATTTTGTATTTAAAATAGCCGGGATTTCTATCTAAAATAAACACTCAGGGATTAAATTTTTTTTTTTTTTACTTTTATTTACTTTATTTTTATTACTTTTATAATATTCTTTGTTGAATGAATTCTGCATGGTGGAAAATACAGATATAGGTAGGAATTGTTTTCTTTTTCTGTTTAACAGCACAAAGACCTATTTTTAAAAAGAATATATGAATAGTAAAATTGATTTAGTATAGGTATGTCCAATTTTGACCTTTTTAGCGTTTTTTTTAGTTGTTTTTTTGTCAGTTGAAAGACACATTAATTTCGAAATTCTTGTAAAAATTAACTACTTGTTGGATTTTAATGAAAACTTCAGAACTTATTCAGAAATGAATGAACTTAATTTAGAAATGTTTGTCTCTTTGAAAGTCATGGTATAAATATTTTTTTTTTATATCTGTTACCCCCCTCGAACTTAATTTTATGAAAACACAAAAAAAAATTTATTTGCAACCTCAATTTTTTTTTTTAATTAAATGCACAAAACTCTGAAAAATCTAAATCATCGATTTTTTTGTTAAAAAAATGTCCGAAATTGTCCAAACTTTTACCTCAATTGTAAAAATACAAAACCCAATAAAACTAAGACAATATTTAATTAAGAAAGTTTTTAATGGCTTTTCTGAATAATATATACGAAGGTAATTATTATCTGAAAGAAAAAAATTTTTTTGATGAACAATAAATTTTTACATTAATTTTCTTTTTTTTTTCAATTTTAAATACACAATATGACAAAAAGTTGTTATATATTTATACATTAAGTTCTTTCTGCAACCTTATGGAAATGATATATTATGTTCTCTACTTTTTAAAGATCATAAATTTGAAAGCTTATTAAAATCTGACAACCATAATTATTTTAAAAATAATTTTTAATATTCCAAAATTGTATTTAAAATCGTCTACAACGAAAGTACGGATGCACATTGTTGAAATAATGTCACATGAGTAGTTTCCTTTGATAGAAGCAAGTTTTTTTTTTTACTTCAGAAATGGCTTTGTAACAAGAAAACAACGCTTGTCAAGTTTTCTGAATATCGTCGTATTATTTTCAATTTTTTTCTTTTTCTATTCAAATATAATCGAATAGTGGGATAAAAGAAAATATCGACTATTTACAATTACAAAAAAAAAAAAAACGCCCTTGGAAGTCCACCCAAATTTTCAAGTTTGAAATCGAATGCATAAATTCATTGTACATTACTTTGGAATTATTATCCACACGACAAATTATCAATTAAAACGATTTTTGGAGTTTAAATTTTCTGGAGTTAGCTCGCTACTACTCAAACTAAAAAATACTTGTCGAGTCAAAACAAAACCAACATAGCTGCTATTAGCATGTTAATTTTATTAATAAATAAAATAAAACTCATATTACTGCCATATAATTATTAATAAATAGAAAAAAATCTGCCTTAATAAAAAAGAAATAAAATCTCATTTCATTAAGTTAACCCGTTTCAATTAATGGTGTTTCATGTAATTTTTATATTCTCAGAAAAATATTTCATGACTGAAATAATAAACCTCAATTTAAAAAAATGTATTTTTTTTACTGTTTTATTTTTACTTGTAAAATTTGATTTTCTTTCATAATTTAAATGTTATTTTCAGTGCAGAATTCTTCCTCAAACGTAAGGTAAAAAAAAAAAAAAAAAATTTGAAAGTGAATTTTTAAAAAAAAAATCTACTAACCAGATTCACTTAAAATTAGAACGAATTATATCACTTTGGCGGTACCGTACAATAAATTTCAGTACCGTAAGTTGTGAATATATTGACGTACATCAATCAACGCCTGTGAAAATAGACTACCCTGGTGGGAAATATCTCTCTTAAAAAATTTTCTGCTAAAAATGTAAGTAATGTTTCTTTCAAATTACATTAAGTATACTTTAATCATTCTAAATTTCCTAAGATAACAAAAGAAAAAGGTGTAATTTATTTTTCATGATTTTTTAACTAACAAACTATGATCTTTCCGACAGAAATGTCGATAAGTTCGATTTTACGAAATTTTTTGACTCGAAAAAAAACAAGATTTTTAATAAAATTTTTAACATTTATAGGAAGGATTAAAAAATCTGAAAAAATATTCAGAAAATACTTTGGTCTTTCCTCTTTAATAACAACATAAATATTTAAACCTTAAAAATTGTTTTATCAATTTGGGGACCTTTTGTCGTCAAGGTATACCACTTTTTAGCGAAATATTGGACATACCTAATTTAGTATTCCCAAAATTCCGTTCTCAATGAAAATACACACATCTACAATAATAGAAAAGATTTACTCTAAACATGGGAGACTACTCTTAAAATTAATAATACGAATAACCTCCCCTAAAATTTTTCCTTTTTTTTTTTTTCCTTACACAAAATTATGTAATAACCACCATGGCCAGCAGTGCTTTAAATCATGTTATGATGTTGGTTTGGGGTTTGTAGAGACAAACGACAAATAACACGTAACAATAAAAAGGGTTTTAATAGGTTGGTAAAAAGGTACAGAAATCGCCTGAGTAGTCTATAACTAGCTCAGCCAGGAACGTCTCAGACTTCTGTCTCTCGACATGCCACTATTTAAAGTCTTTGTTCACAGACGCAGACAAGTTCATCTTCAAGAGGAGTGGTAGGTTTCCGACACAACAAATCATTTTCATGAAATTTTGAAGAAAAGTACAAATTAATTTAATCTGTGTTTTTCACCACAAGTTGCACAAACCTAAACTATAATTTGTTGTTAAAATTAGGTTCGAATGTTTTATAATGACTTTGTATAGTTATCTTCTATGTGCCATGTCTCTTCAGAATGTGGGCAATCGTGGTTCTCCACAACTTCCTGGCCATTGTGGCTCTTAGTAATGTTTGTCCTTTTGCTATCTCTCTTAACCCCCCTTTCTGTCAACCATTTACACAAGATCGTTCGGGAGTTTAGTTGCTGTTTTCCTCAACTTGTCTTGTGAGTGTTAAAATTATCCAAACCCTCTTTCCACCTTATGTACCCTAGAAATTTCAATTGTCTCTTTCTAATTTTAAATAAAATTGTTCTTTTTGTTTCCATTTTCTCTAAAACTTTATCATTGCTCACATGTTCAGCCTGTGGTATTTTCAGTATCGTTCTGTAGAATCACATTTGTGAGAAGATTGTCCAGTATTCACTGCTATAAAGGGAAGACTGATATAAAATAACAATCCAGTACTATTTTCTTTGGTTCTAATGAAATTTTCCTGTTTCTTAATATTTTGCTTAGCTTTTGGAAGACACTTTCACTCTTCCAATGTGGCTTCAGATTTCAGTGTCACATTTTCCATCCTTCACAGATATTTAAATTTTTGTACTTGCTTGATTTTGGTATCTCCAATTTATAGTTCCCATCTTGGATTGTTCCATTTGCTGACAGTCTCTCTTCTTACAACTGATGCTTAGTTCTTACTTCTTATTTTGCATTATTACCTTCTGTAGAAGTACCTGTAGCTTACTTTCCATGTCTGCTATCAATGCTGTGTCATCTGCATATCATATATTGTTACGATTGTGAGTGCCAATAATGAATCCTGGTAGGAATTATCTACTAAACTTAAAAACTAAAACTATTAAAAATAGGAAAATTTTATTAGAAGCAAAAAAAAGGAATGCTGATCTGTGATATAATATAAGTCCTCTTAAATGGCAGTGAATGCTGGACAATTTTCTCACTGATGAAGAAGAAACTTGAGGCAATGTAGATGTAGTTCTAAAGAATTATGCAAAGAATACCATAGATGAAACATGTGGAAGTTTTATGGAAACAGGAAATGGAAAGGACACTTGTTTAGGATCAGAAAGTAACAGTTGAAATTTCTGGAACACATAATAAAGAAAGAGGACTTGGAGAATTTGACACTCACAAGACATATTAAAAGCAAGAAGAGTAGAGGGAAGTAGCAAGTAATCTACCTAATAAGCTTGTGTAAATGAATGGCCCTGGGAGGCAGAACTGGCTCTAGGGTTGCTGGCACCCCGGGAAAGCTGAACTTCGGTTCCCTTACAAGTATGATTTTTTTAAATTTTCACTTGATTTAGCCCTTGGTATTGATGGCACTCCAGGTAACTGCCCGAGTTGCTAGTATCTTGAACTGGCCTTGCTGGAAGGGATAGTAAGGATACAAACAATTTTTAGAAGTACAAAAGTGAGGAAATTGTGGAGAACCATGACTTCTTATGTACTGAAAGGACATACCACATAAAAGAAGAATCCACTAAAGTTAATCTGGCACAAAGAATATTCATTTGAAAGGCTAGCTTGCTAACTACTGCTCCATGACCAGGTGATCAGTAATGAACTCTATAAGAGACTTACCTCAGCGAGGCTAGAGTTGTGTGTACATTTTGCAATGTCGTGTGGAGACAGCGAATTGGTGAACTTTGGACTGAAGGTGAATCAGGCAGCACTTTGTGTGGACAGAAATGATGGTGTTGCTTGTAGATATTTTTATTGACTGGTTTTGGGCACTCATTGGCTGAGCAATGGCTGGTCAGGTGCATAAAAGCATGGTATGCTCATTCAAAGGAGAGACTCGTTTTTGATGAGAGGAGTTGCTTACCTGAGATTGAGTCAGCATTTGTGGAATTGATTTGCCCATTAGACTTGTATATAGTTTGTTTTTTGTGTACTTCCAACCAGTTCTCACACAATCTCAAACAGAATTTACATGGGATTCTATCATTTTGTTTCAATATTCAATAAAAAATGTATCAGGACTGTTACTATGATAATGGGGCTAAAGTATGAAGATTGGCACAGATTGATCTTAAAATTGAGTTCATCACATTGTCTTTGTTGCATGAAAGTCAGGTAACATCATGAATCCCATAACTTATTAGGATCGTAGACACACCTCATGCACTAGGGCCATAACAGGAGTGGTGTGATTAGCACAAGATGGCCTGACAGAGCCCATCCCTCTTCCGACTGTTTTTGAATTCAATTTTGTCTATCCTAAATTGATTGCCACTCAAAGCAAGAGAACCCAGTCAATCCTGCCTTGGCTGAAATTTGAACTTGGCATGCCAGTTTCACTTTCTACACTGATAACCTGACTCTATGCCCGCATCTAATATCTGAAGGTAATCAACCAAAAATGGATTTTTTAAGAAATCAGAATCATATTTTTATTGTCTGCATTGTTTTGCTGAAGGTTTTATTTTGTGTCAAAATTAACTTCTAAATCTGCAGCAAATTTAGCAATGTATAACCGGTTGCCACTTTCCCCACCAATAAAGTCCACATCATATTTATCTCTTGTAAAACTGAGATAAGATCTTTTCAAGGGTATTTGTGTGAAATGGTATTTGCTGTTAGGAAAGTTTGTTAGCTGTTGTGCTAGACAATTTTTTTCGATAAAAAACATCTTACACATTTATAAATCTGCAATTCACCCATGCATTGAATATTGCTGTCACATCTGGTCTGGCGCTTTTGTTATATATTTAGAGATTCTAGATAAAATCCAAAGAAGAATCTGCAATGTTATTTGAACTAACCTGGCATCTTGGGTTCAGCTACTTTCCCACTACTGTAACGTAGCTTCCCTGTGCCTTTTCTATAAATATTTTCATGGTAATTGTTCTGATGAGCTTTCCTCTTTGGTACCATGAATTTAAGTGCAGTACTAGGTTGGCGGCAAGGTTTCATCATTTTACGGATGAAATGGTCTGATGTAACTAAGTTCTATGCTAACAGTTTCTTCTCTTGCACATCTTGCTTGTGGAACTCTCTTCCGGCTTATTGCTTTCCAGTTATCTTTGATCTTTAATAATTTAAGTGCAATGTCAATCATTATTTTCTGTCTTCTTAATTCCTGTTCTTTTATCGTTCTCCTTAATAATGTTTTCTTTTTTTCATATTTTCCACACTCAGTAACCCTTTGGTTCTTAGTGGTTTTATCATATTGTTTTTTTTTGTTTTACATGAAAGTCATATCATACCCCATCATGAGTTCTATCACTCATTAGTGTTGTAAGGGGACCATATATACTACAGCCATGACAGCAGTGCTGTGTCTAGCACATTGTAGCCTGATAGAACCCATCCCTTTTTTGTTTTTGAATTCAGAGTTTTGCTTCTTCTAGATTGGTTGCCACCCAAATCTAGAGAACCCAGTCTGTCCTGCTATTAAAAGCCTTGGCTGGAATTTGAATTTGGTACACTAATCCCACTTCTATAGTACATGTATATCCATAACTCCTATGCTATGGCCATATCAGATTTAAGTCATTGTTTTCACAATAAAATTAGAATTAACCAGCCAATGCTGGTAAAGTTTTCAGGATGTATTTGTTATATTCGAATGAAAAATATACTGTGTGGATTCCAATTTAGAATATCAGAATCTTATTTAAAATATTGATAACAACTTATTTGGGGATGTGAGGTTTTATATGTTTAACATATTATAAATAAATATATATGATACTATAGTTAATGACGTTTAATATTCAATTTCAAATATAGAAAAAAATCATAGCCATTGTTAGACTTTGCTTCAAATTAGATCTCTTTCTGATTCACTCCACATCAAAACCAGCCTGCTGAATGCAAACGCTAAGCAGACAAATTAAAAATAAAAATGTCTCTCTCTCTGTGCATGGGCTCTGAGGATTGCATCAAGCTTACAAAACAAATCCCCTGCTTAAAATATAAAATACAATTTAAATGTCGAAGCCGATCACAAACTTTTCAATAAAGTAAAAGCATGATAAAAAACACTGAGTCATGTATCCACCCTAATACTCAAGGCAGTAGGCTGATATTCACAATTCACCAATGGCTCTAAGTCAGCTGACTTGACACAGGCTTCAACACCAAGCCTGTAAATTACCAACTCCCCCATCCTCCAGGTGACTTCCCTCACTTACAAAGAGACATTATGCCTTGATCCTTTATACTGGTAATACAAAGTATTTTATTTTGACATATATTGTCTCTTTTTCTTTCCACCTCACTGGCAGTACTTTGTTGTTTCTGTTTGTTCTTTTACAACGATATGTGGTATATGACACCAGGATTCATAATAAAAAGCTTCAAAAGAGAAACAGGATATTATAATGTTGTAGTGGGTGTGATAGCTATGATTTGTTTTGTCAGGCCTAAGTTAACATCTCTAACTACAGAAACATGAATAAACACAAACATGGATTTATAGAACAAACAATAACAACTATTTATTAGGCAGAACACTACCACTGTGGAAAAGAAAATGATGTATCTGTAGGAGGCACGGTGGATTAATGGAAAGCGGCTCGGGTTGAGGAATTGGATCACATGTATCACGCATGACTGACTCTGTCAGAGCAAGTAGTTTGTTGTGGGAATGGCAAGCATTAGTCATAAATAACACTTATAAGCTTTTGGAAGTGTATTTGGTTTTAGAATGCAAAGCTTGTACTTACAAATAAATCCAATTATCTATCAGCAGAGCATTAGTTCTTCTTGTGTCAAATTCCTTGTCTGGGAGTTGTGAGTGAAATTTCCCATGTGGCTGTGTCTCCATCTGTCCCTATACCACTATCTGTCTAAATGCTAATTCTCCTCTGCTTACATTGGTAGATATAGGCTCAACTTGACCACAATTTCAGATTCTGTGTGATTGGCCAAATGTTGAATCCTTAATTCTGTTTTGCTGGTTTTGTCATTTTACAGAAATTGTGTCCATGTGTTGTTTGTGTTACGATGTCTAAATATCTAAGTTAACTAAAGCTTTAATTCAGGTTACATCCGTCTATGTGCCAGAAAATATCCTTTAGGTTTTTGGAGGTGGGACAATGTTATTGAGTCATGAGAAGACAATGGAGATTGTGAAAAAGTTGAAAACAGAACAGAGAACAATCAAAATAAATTGAGAACATTGGCAAGATAAGAACAAGAAAAAAATATACTTTAAAAATATCACAAAATGAGTTCTGAGAAAAATGTGGACTGACCAGCAGGAAAATATTGCAATGAGCTAGAGAGAAAAGATACAGACTATTAAGAAAATTGCCTAATGACATGGAAGCAATCAAGTAAACATTACAAAAAAAACCCTGTTTTGTGAAGAAGTGCATAAAAACTGATTTATCAGCAGTAGTTTTTAATGATGAATGTAGAGCTACATTGGATGGACCTGATGTCTGAGCTAGAAGTTGGACCCTTCATGGAAGCTCTAAGCCAAAATGTGACACAGAGACCATGAGGTGGTTAAATATTTATTCTGAGAGGTAAAGGGTTAAGCCCAGAATGTAATGTAAGCTGAGAGAGAGAGAGAGAAAGGGAGAGAGAGAGAGAGAGAGAGAGAGAGAGAGAGAGATATTTTCCTTGGAGAAAATGGGACTGCCTGGATTCATTCTCACCTAAAGTTTATTTTTCTTATCTGGCATGTGGACAAAAACAGATTTTGAGAACAATTTTATCTCTTCCTTGAGAATTTAGGCAAACAAATATATTTTCGTAGACATTGGGAAATGAAAACAAGGAATGAACCCTTTTTCTTAGGGTCGAAGTTATGAAAGCAGATCCAGTAGTTGCTGAGAGGGTGATCTGGTTTGTGTTTTCGCTGGGCATAAATAAGTCCAAGAATGGAGAGATGATTTTATCTCTGCCTTGAGGAGAATTAATGCCCTTTTGTCCACATGATTTAAGAATTAAATTTGTCACTAAGACAGTTGTGCCAGCCCTGAGAGGTAAGCTGAGGTAGAATGCCGAGAAGGAAGAGAGAGGATTAGGTGCTGCTTGTGTGGAGGGGTGGTGTGAGATGTGAAGTAAAGCGGGTTGGAGTTATGGGGGAGCAGCAATCCCTGTAACTACTCCCAAGAATGTGAATAATTATTAAAATTTAGAAAGTTGATTAAGAAAGCAGAAATAAAAAACAAACAACCCTTATTAGAATTAATGTGGAAATTAAAGAATCAACGAATCCCAAGAACCCTTTGGCCCCACGCCAGTTTTCTTTGAGAGCTTGAAGACTTTGGCTGCAAATCCCATATCGAGTCCATCTGGAATCCACATCAGCTGCCACCAGATTTCCTGATTCCAAAGAACTTTGAACCCAAATTATTAGGTGAGTCACAGTGTCACTATAGAGATTGATGTGGGAAGAGTTAATTTTTGTTGCATCAAGAATTATATAAACCAATTGAAGATTAGCCCCATGAATCTTTTGTTTTTATTTTCATTGTGAAGATATTTCTCCTTTAATTTAGCACCTGCCACAGCTTGAACTGGCACTGCAATTATTATGACATTTGATCTTCCACTGCTCTGAGCTCCAAAAAACAACATGGGCAGAGTTGGTATGGATTGAAGTGGTCAGTGACCAACAACCAGCTTGGACCAGCATCAGCACAGAGTTAGCCCTGTGATTAAAATGTTGTCCTAAAACCCCGAGGACCTGACCACTAAATGTGGTTACATCACTGGGTGTAAGCGGTGTAAGATATGTCATGAAAATAACTTAGAAGATAATGATAGTGTGGGTTGAATAATGTTTGAGCTAATATTACAAGCAGAAAAATTGATAATGGCATCAGAAAAAAATGAAAAAAATTAGTGTAATTCCCTGAACAAGAAATTTTTTGAGTAGTACAGGTAAAAACAAAGGCACTAAAGAGTATATCCTTGTAAGATAATACTCCTTCCCATACTGCAAAGCCCATCTTACCAAAAAAGGTTTTAAAGATACTAAATTAATAGGATGGTTCTCAGCCTCACCAGATATTAATCAAATAGATTGATTTATGTTTTACAGCTTATCAACCTTTTGCAAGTTATTTAAAATCAGAAAATATTTTTGGATTGTAAGAATTCTTGGGAAATAAGGATTTGCCAATAAAATTCCTACTAATTAACCCACAGCTGGGGTGGGGGAAAGAGGTAGACTCATACCTTTCCCAAGGGTATTTGCACATGTGAATATAACGAACCCAACTGGAATTAGAATTGATTTCCAATTCTGAGCTGTTATCTATTACACCACCTGCACATGGTACCTGGTATTCCAAAGCAGTCACCCATCTAGGCACTGACCAGACTTAACATTGCTTAACTTCTGGGATTCTAGAAGAACTGATGTTTCAATATGATATGGCCAGGCTTTTGATTATTTACATTATTTGGACTGTTTTCCTCATCAATATTGTCATATTCACAATGTTTCAGCCGTTGTATACTCTGGTCTTCTTCAGGTGATTGGAATTTCGAACTGAACCCTTTATTTCATCCACCGGGGTAGATTGTTCTAGTTCTATGTGTCATGCCTTTTCCAGATGTTTCAGTTTCAGTTATTTTCCTTTAACTCAACTCTCCAGGTATTGAACTCACAATTCTTTTGGTCAAGTCACTGGATTACTTCAACTGGTGCTTTTATCCACTGGGCCATGTGTCCTGAAGGATGAAATATAGGGTTTGGTTTGAAATTCCAATCATCTGAAGAAGGCCAGAGTGTACAGTGGCCAAAATGTTGTGAATATGACAACAAAAATGCAGACAACAGTCCGAACAATGTAAATAGTGTAAATAATTACAATACCTCATCTCAGATTTATAAATAAAAAAATTTTGTTGCACTTGATTTGTTTGAATTATAAAACCTGAAACCTGAAATCAAGTTATCAGTAATTTAAATAAGGCTAAATATTATAATCTAAATCTCACAGGATATATTACTCCTATAAAATATATCCTGAAAATTTTTTCAAAATTTGTCAGTTAATGTAAATATTACTGGGAAAATAAAATTATTGCATAATAAAATTTGATGGTGTAGGTTTTAAGCAAGCTCTCAGTGACAGCAGTTTCAAATTGAATGTTCATTCTTTCTATTTTTTTTTATGGGAATGTATTATTTACAGGCCTGCTACCAGAGTGTTTTAAGTGTAGAAAAGTTGGCCTTTAAGTCAGGAGGGCCACATGTAAGAATTTACATTTAGATCACAGAATTTTCATGAAGAGATGGGCAAATGATTTTCAGCAGGCAGCTAACCCCTATACACACTTTGACAACAGTCCTGATTATTTATTATTTGATGCCTAAATCTCTATGTAAAAAAGAAATCCTATAAATGACAAAAATAATTTTATTACTGTAATTATTTGCATATTCTTTCCATGTAGGTCAAGCTTTCTCAAAATTCCAATAATTTTTTCATGTACTTTATTGAATGCTTTTGTGTTATTTATAAAGTTATATTTACAGTTATATGTTAGTCTGTATCTATTTTGATCATTAGACAATATTCTGATTTAATTCTGTTACAAGCTCTATTCATTAGAAGCCTACTCATTAGTTTTATTATGTGGATTATCATGTTTCTTTTTTTTCTTTTAAATATCTATAATTTTAATTTAATAATTTAATGTTTTATAAAAATGTTATCCTTGACTGATAAGTACTATTCACCTTCAGGTCTGCGCTCTAGGAAGCTTGCCTAATTGGCTTTGTTGCAGTAGGTGCATGTTCAAATCACGTTGATATCACCAAATGTGGTTTTGCTTCTAGTTTGATTAAGATCAGTGACAAACAAAATTTATTAGTTTGACTAAGAACAGTGGCAAACAAAATTTACATATGTAAATGATGGTTCATCATTGTTAGTGGAGGTGCAAGGAAATAGAATAAATTTCAACGAGGCGATATGTTTATATCTTTTTTATAACAGGAACAAAAAGAAAATACATCAGTATGCATGTAAAGGAAAGGAGACATTAAAAGTTAGTACTTATGTGGGTGATACATGCCTATATGTGTGTGTGTGTCCCATGCTGGTGTTGTCACTATTGCATGCTAGAAGGAAATGAGAGAAAAGAGAGAAGACAGGAAGTGTCCCATTTTTATATCCGCTTAACTGAATCACCTAAGGACATCTTGGCAAAACTGACCAAACCATATGAGTGTAACCCACAACTTACTGATAGAGTAAACCCTAGATAAATTGGAATATAATCCTCCACAAGAATGATCGTTTTCTTCTTAATAATCAGTTACACTTTTCAGTCTTTACCTATCATCAGATTTTCTTTTTAAAAAATAAATAAATAGACTAAAATAAAAAGAATATTTCATTAGTTTACGTGATATTCTAGTATTTAAAGGATATTTTGAGCAAAAATGATTGACTAAGTGTAGCTTCGATGTGGTAAAAGGTTACAAGTATGAAGATAAAATAGTTTTTTTTGAGAATTGGTGCTTGCATAATTTAATAAAACACATTCTTTCCCTCAGATTGAACAGAAACAAATCTACATTTTTTACTGTAATTATTCAAAAATTTGATCTTAGAATAAATGTTTTCCTTTTCATATTAGTCTAAGACAAATTAAATATGTGATTTATGTCAATTATTTACACTATATTTTTGTTTAAGTAGCACTTTTTAATGACTTCATTTTTATTCATTAAATTTAATAAAAGCGTATAGAATGAAAATATCCATAAACTATTGTTTATATAAGGTTAATGAAAATTTATTCTTTTAAACAAATAACAAATTCTGGATTATTGCACTACTGGTCTTTCGTATTTCTTTAAGTACTATTTCTATTTTTCGCGCGCTTTTTAGGAGAGGGGTGAAATTACAGTTTTTATTTTTTATCCTTTGACATCAGTCTACCGTGTGTAAATAAAGCGTTATTTTCATTATGTTTTTTACTTTTTATGTAAAAGGTAAGCAATACTTTTAGAAAATTCATTTAAATAATCCTTAAATTTACTAAAAGACTTCGAAACAGATCCTTCAGCCAAATATTGAATTTTAAAAAGAGATTTTTGATGTTTACATTTTTTTGGGGTGACGGAATGTTCCAATGTTTTAAAAATACATAAAAAAAATTATTTATATACGCAAATCTTTCTTAACAAGGAACTGAAATTTAAGTTTAAAAATAGCATTTTTATTTTATTTTATTTTCCTGATTTAAAATGCGTCGCGTTGTTTTTCGATTTTTTTTCTCTAGAAAGTCTGTGGCGGTACCTAATTTAAATTTAATATATTGATTTAAATTAAATCATTTAATCGAGAAGCTAATGTTGGAAACGGGGAAGATATTTCGTCAAAAAAAAAAAAAAAAAAAAATGTATCAAGCAGTCAAGTCCGTTCTATTAACCATTGATCTGAATATTGAAGCAATTGTTTGGTCATTGTGGTTGAGTCGTTTCAGTTTGTCGTCAGCCATGATGTTGGATGTTTGTAAAGCTTACTGCTTGGTCTTCCCTTTGAGGCCGGTATTTACATTCGTTATGTAATATTCTCTTCAAACGAGTGAGAGAAAAAAACAGGGTCCGTCTTTTTGGAAAAGAAAGCTTAAAAAACTACAAATACCAGTGAGTAATAATATTTCATTCATTTTTTTTCCCATATGTTTTTGTTTTTAGTTTATTTCTGCTTCCATCAGAAAAAAAAATCACGTGTTTTTACTATTTTTTAGCTAACTTCAAAAAGTTATATTTATCGTGCCTCATATCGTGAAGTTTTTATTTTTTAATTTAATCTTTAAAAAGTCGCTAAAAAAGACAAAAAAACAAAAACAAAATAAATAAATAAATAAACAGATCTGGAAACACTCCTGTAAAATAATTTATAAATTAAAATTTTAAAAATTACTAAGTATTTTTATTTATTTTTTTTTTTTTTACTTCTAAATTTTCGTTTTTACTTTTTTACTTAACAAAAGCCAAAAATTATTTCTTTGAAGCGCTTTTTTGTTAAATTTCAAATACAGTCTTTGATTTTCATTTTTCCCGTAATTTAAAAATTCGTTTTTTAATTTGAAAAACAAAAATTTAAATAATAAAAATTAAAATATGCCATGGAAAAAAAAGTGTAACTCCAGTTTTCAAATTTACTCGCAAGATATTTTTTAAAATTTAATACACAGATACTCATAATTTTTTTAAATAAACTTTATTTCTTTTTTGTAAATTAGAATCTCTAGCTAGATCTACCTTTATCTTTTTTTTTATCTTTTTAGGAGCATTAATAATTTTTTGATTTAATTATACCAAATTATTACCATTTTATTTGTAAACTAATCACACGAACATAAAATTCAGTTTTACCCCAAAAGCACTTCTTGTCTGTAAAGAAAAAACAAACTCAAATCCAAATGAACACGAAGTTCGTCGATTATATAACAAAGTAAAAAAAACAGAGCGCAAAATGTGAGCATAAACAAAAAAGTTTTTATGACATTTCTGATTTAATGCTTCAATGAAAAGCTTTCCTTTAAGTTAAAAAAACCAAACAAAACAAAAATAAAATGTATCCCAAATGTTTTTATTTAATATTAAAACATAAATTTTCAGTTTTTTTTTTCACTTTATTAAGTTATTTGGTGATAAATGACGAAATTGACTTTGACGAAACTTATTTTTTTTTCTCTTTAGATGTTACTGCACGGTTTTTTTGCCGATGAGAAGAATTCAAGGACTAATCAGTGAAAAAAAAACAATGTAAGTATGAATAAAGATAAAAAAAAAAAAGTAAAGGAAAACTTACTTGCATTATTTATATTCGGATCTTTATCCTCATGCTCTTTGCCATTTTCATAACGTTTCGGCCGTTGTACGCTCCGGCCTTCTTCAGGTGATTGAAATTTCGAATCGAATCCTTTATTTCGTCCACCCGGGTAGATTGTTCTAGTTCCACGTACCATGCCTCTTCCTGATGTTTCAGTTATTTTCCTTTAACTCAACTCTCCAAGTTTTTTGGTTTACCACTGCTGTGGCCTGGTATTGAACTCACAGCTCTTTGGGTCTGGTCACCTGGCTCTAACCAACGTTTTTATCCAAAACTCACTTTAGGAAAACTCATCTTAGCCGACTTGTTTCGCCCTCTGAGGACTTTCACTTTATCAAGGCAAATGCAAGGATTTAAGTATTAAGAAGATTAAAAATGTTATTTGTTTTTCAAAATTTTTAAATTTAAGAATGCTCATAAACATTCATCAGGTTAGCCGAAAAGTAAGTATAAAAAAAATAATATCCCAAAGGTTTGTTTTTAAATTTAAATCTTATTTGCTATTTCCTGCATTAATGTGCATTTATTCTCACAGATTTTTAATTAATAAAACAATTTCCGAGTTAATTTTTAAATTTGCAATTAATCATTTGATAACTGACATATCCATGTTGTTATCCAAGAAAGAAAACTAAATGGCCTTTTCAGTTATTTACAAGATGGCATGCAAGGGGCTCAACACTTCAGTTTGCAGCACATGAATGCTGAAAAATGACTGATCCTGAACCCGTTTATACAGGTTCAAAAAGGGAATATTTTTGGCTGAGCCTACGGGCTCGGAAAACCCACGTTAAACCCGGCCTTGTGCCACATGCAACCCTTGTGGGGGGGTAGCTAGATATCACTAGCTGAAATCTTTTTCGGCTACACAGTCAAACTCTCTGCCTTCAGACAGAGAGGAACCCGTACGAGGCTCCACTGAAGGGCAGAATTTTGTTCGGGGAGGTAACCTGACCCTGAACCCGTTTATATGCCTTCAAAAGGGAATATTTTTGGCCGAGTCTACGGGCTCGGAGAACCCACATTAAACTCAGCCTTGTGCCACATACGACCTTCATGGTGGGGTAGATATACGAGTCAAAATCTTTTTCAGCTATACAGATATTCGGGCAGAGAGGAACCTGGACGAGGCTCTACCAAAGGGCAGAGTCTCGTTTGGAGATGTTGACCAACCCAATCCCGTTTATGCGGGTTCTATGGGGATTTTTTGGCCGAGCCTACAGGCTTGGAAAACCCACATTAAACTCAGCCTTGTTCTACATCTACCCTCATGGTGGCGGCTAGTAAATATTGACTAGCTGGGATCTGTTGAGTATGACTCAGACTTATGCGAGAACTACTGACCTTCCAATAGTAGCACTCACTACTGGATTGACTTGTGACAACCTTGTACATAACTGTTACCTTTATTCTTGTTGTACTGGTTTCATACAGTAAACCTTTACTTATTTTATCCACCTTGTTTTTCAAATATACAGTGAGGCGAAACAAGTATTTGGACAGTAAAAAAAATGGATTTAGAATCATATATTGAAAGAAAAGCATTGTCTAAAGCTCACAATATATTCGTAAAACAATTATAAATGCAAATAAAC
This sequence comes from Acanthosepion esculentum, assembly GCA_964036315.1. NCBI lineage: Eukaryota > Metazoa > Mollusca > Cephalopoda > Sepiida > Sepiidae > Acanthosepion > Acanthosepion esculentum. Next base: position 107,693,424 of record OZ038488.1, read on the forward strand.
AGCAAAAATAATTAGCACGGAATATAACATATTGTCTTTGTCACTTGTAAACCTTTGTTTGTTAATACATTATTATTTGTTTGTATATATATATATATTGGTTCTTGTTCTTTTACAACATCATCTCCCATAATTCGACCAATAAAATTTAATAATATGCTGTCACATACAGAAACATGATTTCATTTGGTTAATAAATATAAAGTTTACAAGGTTATCAATAGTAATGTGTCTTTCTTTTGCAACACCCTGTATTTATTTTTCAACATGCACAGGTTGCTACTGTATGTGTCACAAGGTCAAGGTTCAAAGTGGGTTTAACTGCAATATTGCAGAAAATTGCCCAAGCTCCCTCGCCTCCCCCCCTTTTGGGGACACCTCAGGTGCCGTGCAATAAACCCATCCCTCTCCCAACAAAGGAGAGGTAATGGTTGGGGGGTGGGGACTTTTCCCCTGGGGCTTGGGCTTAATATTTATGATACTTTCCCAGCATGTGCCAGATAATAGGTGGTAGGGTTAATATAAAAAACTAATTTATATTATGAATCTCTTCAACTGAACATGTGAAGAACAAGTTATTAATTGGATATATAAATTATGGGAAAGGTATTGAAGTTCTACATTTTAATAAACACAATTTGGGTTTACATGTAATTGTAATGTAAGAAAACAAAGTATTCCCCTTTGATTGTACTATCTTAGTATCCCATTGCTTTTTGATAAAAATATAAATTAAAAATTGAACAAAGAAAAACGTTTATGAGGTTGTAGCATTAAAATCAATGAGAGCAATTACTAACAGAACAAAAATAAAGTTAAAAACAATGAATTTTGAAAATATAGATGGAAACAGATTCATTTAAAAAAGGAATACGAAAAAAATGCCTAAAGGCGAATATAGTTATAGCAATGGGTTCAGCTGTCGCGTTTTCTTTCCATCAAAATAATTGCACAGATATTTAGAGAACTTGAAACGATTATTTGATTACTCATTTTAGCGCAGCATTTTACTTACAATTATTGCCATGTGATGCAAACAATAGTCAGTGCATTATCTTTAAACAAATTAGCTGTAAATAATCAAAAGTATCTTTTTATACCCATCCCGACTTATTTATTTGCCAATTAAGATTGCTTTTACATGAGTTACATAAGTAACAAAGTAAAGGGATTAATTGAAATAAGTGCGACGTAATTTGTTGTGTTTGTAGAGGAGTTATAACTCTGAGTAAATAATTATAAACCTGCTAACATTTATATGTACAAAAATACTCATATGAGAAACATCAAGACGTGGAAACAACAAAACAAGTATTATTTATTATCTGATCATTACACAAGAAGAGACCGTCTGAGTGAAACTGTGAGTTTGGTGTCAAATGAAGATCAAATATGGATTGGAATCTGACAGAAGGATAAGATAATGAATAAGTAAAATGTATACAGTCTTTCTCATATGTTTTTTTTAATTATAGATGTGCGTAATGAGTGTCCAGATAATTTAGCTGGAAAAATACAAGAAGTGTCTTGTGTTTTATTACTTTGAATTTTTGTTGAGTGCCAAAAGATAAATGTTAATATTATGCTCTGAAAAAGGAAATGGAAACAAAATTTTTGTTGATGCCTGTTTTAACGACCTACTTCTCTGAGAATGTTGTGTGTGTGTAGAGGAGAAAAGTGGGGTTGATTCTCATTGCTTTAGAATGAGTGAATTAATGATAATTATTATAATTATTTTTTGATTACTACAATTAATTTTTATTTATTTTTTATGGAAGCAAGAAAATGACTATAATTAATTTTTTATTCATGTATTTTTTGTTTATGGACAAGACACGTCTAAAAAAAAATTGCTCAAAAAATGCCTTCTGCGAAATCACACTGAAAACAATGGTTCTCATTTGATTACAGAGGTTAAGCAGTGTTGAGCATGGTCAGTACTCAGATGGGGTTCCATTTGGGAAAACTGGGCACTGTAAGCAACCTCCTATAATCTGAAATACTTTTTGGCTTTAAATAGCCCACAAAGAGTTGATAAACTGTAAAAATACAAACATATTAATCAATCAGTTAATCCATCCTGTAATAAAAAACAAAAAACATTTCTAAAAGTTTTGTAATGTTCTGTGAAAAATAAATTTTAGAAAATATATACCTCAATACATGTGTACAAAGGTAATATTTTTTTTACATATTTACAAAACCTATAAAAGTGTAATCTCACAAAATGAGGGTCTAAATTCTATTTGTATTACTGTGAAAATGAGCATGTGGTTTGTCTTACCTGTTTATAAGGATCAGGTAAATGTAATTGTAAAAATCAAAATTTCATGGAAGGTGCGGGCAATTTTCTGAAAATGTAAAAAAAGTACAACAGTTTGAATGATGCAAACTTTTTATAATTGAATCTGTAGGATGGTTCTTCTTTGAAATCTCTCTCTTTCTCTCTTACACACACACACACACACACAATATCATTATATATATATATATATAGATTCTTTTCTTTAATCTCCTTTTTGTTCATTAGATTTCATTAGCTAAGCCAACATAAAAAAGGATTTTAAAGTTTCAGGTTTACAATGAATTAAGTATTTGAATCTCTTTTTTCTGTAGTTTTTTTAAAATTTTTTTTTACTGGTAGTGAAAGTGATAAGGTAATAATCAAGAGAGACATGTGGAGAAAATTAGCACTTATGTAGTTGAGTGAGATAGACTTGTGGGTGAAATGTTATAGTGATTTTCCAAGAGTAGCTTAGATGTGGTACAAGGCTGAAAGTAAGGGGCACCCAGTGAGGATCGAACTCACTACTCAGCCGTAATTGTTCTTGCTAGCCATTACACCGCCTCGAGGTGCTCAGTGGTTGAAATGTTATATGAATTATCACATTGCATGCATCATGTCATTATTTCTGACCTCTCATTCAGTGCACAAAAAAGTTTCTTTTGTGTTCGTTTAAACCAGGATGAAAGCATGTACATTTCATATAACCCACCTGATACAATTTCAATACCTTTGCTTTTCTTCTCCCCTTCTATTATGCTTCATGTTGTATGTTTATTTATTTTTAAATAATAAAGCGTCAGGGGATTATTTAGCCCGGATCACCTGAAGATACCAAAATGTTGAAACCAAGTTAGTGTTATTGACTAATATCTTAATTTTTTAATTTTAAAAGTTCTACATATTAAATTTTTATTTTTTTATTTTCTTTATACATGTATTGAGCACTTTTTAATACTATTGTTTCCTGGTCTAATTCAATTCTAACCAATAATATATATATATATATATATATATATATATATATATATATATATATAGGGTGTCCATAAAGTTTGCGTGCACTTTACAAAATTTATAACTTTATTTGTATTTGTGATAGAAATAATTTGTAAAAAGGATTAGAAAGAAGTAAATCTATATTTTTTAAGGTTTTATTGAATTTTTATTTAAGTTTCCACATGTCGTCCATCATTAGCAATACAAAGGGTAATACGATTTTGCAGTTCATAGAAAATATTTGGCAACTGATTTACAGTAATGCCTGAAATCACATTAGTTATTTTAGCTATACTTAAAACTAGGTACATTAAACTTTATAACATTTTTTACAGTTTATTTCTATCGCAAATATAAATAAAGTTATAAATTTTTTAAAGTGCACACAAACTTTATGGACACCCTATATATATATATATGTTTCCACTCTGAATCCTGTTTATTTTTTTTTTGTATGTTTTTCCTTTCACAATTCATTTCAACAGTTCATTTTTCTTCATAATTCATTTTTCTCTGTTATTATTTTATGTTACATGAGACCCAGTAATTTGTGTAACTACATCCCATTGATTAACAGTTCTCTCTGCTCTTGAAAACCTGAAGCAACAAATTAACTTTTACTGCATATCATCACTAGCTGAAATTTTTAACATTTAATTTTTGAAGCTTTGTCAATTTTTGTTCCATTTTACTAAGTTAAACCTCAGTCAATTTCAGGTTTGTACCCTAACGCGTCTCTGATTCATTCAAATCCTAATTTCATTTATTCTCACTAATTAGTCTTCCTAACTATAATTTTTTTTGCTAAACCCTTTCTTTGTTCAAGGTTATTTTTTACTATTCTGCCATTGCCTATCTATAGTGTCACAGCTGTATAATTCTTTTTTAATGATTATATATTGGTGTATTGTACTGGTAAACTAGTTCAGTGGGTAAATAAATCAATCAATGAATTTTACCATGATGATCATAGTTTGAGATAAGCCTACAGGTGAAGGTGATGAGAACAGTTATAAAATTTGAATATTTCTTGCCTAGATACTTTTTATTTTTGTATTTATTCAATTAAGAATAAAACTACCTGTGACCTATGAGCTGTGTACCAAATATTATTGAGAAAAGGGACTATGAATCAGCAGAAAATTTATATATTTTTCTCCTCCTCCAGATTTCTTAATAAATTAAGTCATGTCTAATATCAGAAAAAAATATTGTTTTCTAATCCAAAATTGGATACCTTCCATGGATCAATGGTTAGTATGTTAATTAGAATTTTATTTAATCAATTCACTGCAAGCAAGGTGATAATGCCACTAAGATGCAAGGGGCTACTGGAATTGAATGAGGAGGAAAAGGCTTTAGAAGGAACTAGAAACCCAATCCTAAACAGGGAAAAAGGTATAAACTTCTGTTTAAAAGACTGGAATTAGAAAGCTAGTGTTTTTAAGTTCAATCCTCACAAGCTGCACCACTACTTCTAATATTGTTAATTGGAAGAAAATATCAGTATTTCTTTTATGAATGTGTATTTTACTCATTTTCTGTTTTTAATGAGTTTTGTATGTGTGGGTGTGTGTGACCACAGCTATTGTGCTTCTAGGAGATTTTTTTTTAAAATGCTGTATTTTTTAGGATATAGGTAATCATGACTCTTCACAGCTTCCTTTATTATCTGCAAACTTGTTTTCATCCATAATAGTATGCTGAAAACAAGCTTAGTGTCCCAGCCACTAACTTTAGCACTAGATGTGCTTACATTTACAGTGAAGTACATAATTATAAGGCCAGCTGAATTTGATCTTTAAAGTTTAGCAATTGAGCTAATTTTTTTAATATTTTGTAAATTATTATATAGTATTAATAATCTGAAAGCTTCAAATAATTACTCAGAGTAGAAAATCACTTGTTGTAAAATTATTAAAAAACTTGAAAAACGATTGGTGCATAATTATAAGGTCATTAAAAAGTTTTTATTACAAAAGCGACAAACACTAAAAATTTATAGAAATTAATATTTAGTTTGTGATTGGCTATTACTTCAAACACTCTATTTTTCATAGAATAGATTAAATTCTGAGTGTCGTTTTGGTTAATTGAATCACAGGCTATCAAAATTTCACTTTTGAGTTCTTTCTTGTTATTAAGTTGATGTCCATTCTTGTATACTCGTCTAACCAATATCCCCCAAAGGTTCTTGATAGGATTGAGATCAGGTGATCTAATCCATAACATTGATTTGGTTAGCTTGAAACCACTCCATAGTGGACTTGGCTTTGTGAACAGGAGTGTTTTGCTGAAACAACAAATTCTGATAAGCCAAAGCATCAAGTCTTGTGTCAATGAAAACATTTGGAGTTTTGCCTTTGAATGCTGCCCAAATCATAACACTCCCTTCTCCTTGCATACACTTGGAAAAGACCAACTTCTCCTTTCTAATGTCATGCCAATAATAAGATAACCCATTCGGACCATCCAAATGAAATTTTTTTTCATCGTAAAATGCCATACCTTCCCAATGCTTGTCCCAAGTCATATGACCTTTGGCCCAATTGAAGTGCTCTGACATATGGTGCTTGATCAAACATAGTGTTCATAAGCTTGCTATAACTGAACTCAGACAATCTGTTAAGTTCTTTCCAAACTGTCCAGCGGGAAACACCCAATTCCAGAGTTGCCTGGATCTTGGAACACAATGTGATGGCATTGCTTGCTTCTTTTTTGATTGCTCTGACATCCCTGTCACTTAATTCCATGCTTCTTCCAGCTCTTTTCCTGGCTCCATGCTCTTCCGTGTTTGATAAAAAGTTGTTAATAACCGTTTTTGAATGCTTAATCCTAACAGCAATTTCTCTACTACTTAAATTTTCATGTTTGAGTGTGATTATTTGACCTTCTTTCAAATTCACTTAATTTTGCACCCAAAGGCAGAGTTTATGTTAATTTTGTTATGTGCAAATGCTGGTGAGTTATTAATAATAATTTATAAAATTTTAAGCGATTGTTGATTTAAATTATTTTAACTTGCAGTGCTCTTTTTTAAATGGCCTTATACTTATGCACCAATCGTTTTTCGAGTTTTTGAAGAATTTTACAATAACTGATTTTCTACTCACAACAATTATTTGAAATTTTCAGATTATTAATACTATATTACAGAATGGAATCTGATCAACAAAAAGAGATAAAAAAATGTGTGTGTATATATATATATATATATATATATATATATATATGTATATATATGTGTGTGTGTGTCATTTCAAAGAAGAACCATGGAATTCCTACAGGTTCAATTATAAAAAGTTTACATTATTTGAACTGTTGTCCTTTTAAACTGTTTCCACCTTCTGTAAAATTTTAATTTTTACAATTACATTTACCTGATCCTTATAAGCAGGTAAGAAAAATCACGTGCTCATTTTCACAGTAATACATATAGAATTTAGACCCTCATTTATTAAATATTAAAAAATTATCTCACTTGCTAAAGTTTAAAGATAAAATTCAGCTGGCCATATAATTATGCACAGCACTGTAACTTATACTCTAGTTGCATACAAATCTTTGTAGGATACTAATATAATAAACTTCTTCATTTTCTTACTTTTTCTGCATAGATCAGTCATTATCTTAGTAGTTGGGCCATTGATATACAACTTTAAATATTTTTGCTTCTTTTGAATTCTTGCTTTATTTAGAGGATGATCAGTTGAATGAGGGATATGGTTTGTTCATTAGTCAAATAATCTGATCATGTTCAAGCTTGCATAGGCATCACACATCTAATGTCAACGCTGATACTATCTTACCTGGCTGACTCATGATTACTCTTTTTATCTCCAACTGTATAGCTGAATATAAAATCTTCCTGAATAGTCAGCTAGTTCTTGTTTTTTTATGTATTCATGGCCAAAGCCACATTTCAATTACATCATGTGTCTCACCAAACTGCTTAGATTTAATTGGAGAAAGTTTACCATTGATATATATCTCATAAGGCCAAGCCTTATTATTGAACACATTATATTAAAAATTGTTAACTTTGTAAACAAGAGCATTGAAGATTAAATAGGAAGCATTTGTTCTAATATGCTAAGAATGTATTACTCTTGTCATTCATGAAAACAATTTCAATTTAAAAAAAAAAAGGAATTTGCATAAAGAAATACAAGTCGGTGTTTACATTTTCTCTTTTTTCATGACACAAAAAAATGCCATTTATGGAGAAGAGTCACTGACAATAAAAAAATTTATTTCTTTGAGAATTTAGAACAAAGAAAATTATAAATTCAGGACAGCTTTCAACATTTTAATCTAAATTTTCTGCTTTGGAGAGTCTTAGGGATTTTTGAATGTTTTAAATTTATTTTTTTAATCATTTCACCCCAAGGAAGGCAATAAAGCCACTAAGACACACGGTGTTACTGAGTATGAGAGAATATGAGAAAGACAAAACATTATTAAGGAGAGAGAGAACAATAAAAAAACAGGAATTAAGAAGACAGAAGATGAAGATTGACATTGAATTTAAATTTTTGAAGATCAAAGTTGACTGGAAAGCAAGAATTATTATTATGGGTTGCAGACATTCTTTATTTAGAGTTGCAAATGCAAAACCAGAAGCCACCACAGGGCTAGGATTGGAATTTCTTTCACGTGTGATATTTTTCTAGATAATCACTTATTTAATACTCCACAGCACTCCTACTCACGTTCGCATAGAATCCGGGACTGGTATTGAAAAGTTTGTAGACCAATGACTGAAAACAAACCACTTTTGGTATACAAAGTACTTTTAATATTATTGGTCATTAAGACCAAACATGTGAGCAATGACGAAGTTTTAAAGAAAATGGAAACAAAGAGGAAACTTCTACTTCAAATCAGGAAGAGACTGATATTCACAGGACAGTTTGAAGGCAAGGGAGACAGAGGAAAACAACGCATAGCATGAGCTTAGTGAGTAAATGGATGGCGGAATGGGTTTTAGGAGAAATAATAGAAAGATAACATTTATTAAGAGCTACAAAGGACAGGAAGTTATTGAGAGCCATAATTGTCTATGTCCTGTGGGTTGATAATGCTGCTAAATGAAATCATCCAAGCAACCAACACAAAAGAACTCTTTCATGACATTAATCCATATAATATCCTAATCCATTAATCCATATAATATCCTACAATTTCTTAAAGAAATCGAACTGTGTTCCAAAATATGACTTCAACAAATTTTCAACATAAAACACACATATCATCACCTCTAATAATTATGTCCACACAAACATGTATACACAAAAAACCTTAGTATCATCTACCATATATTCAGTTGCTAAATGACCCATAAGGAGTTGATATGCCATTAAATAAAACAAACAAATGTCAAACACACAATAATATAAGCATGACAGTATGAAAGCACTTTCTTTCTTTTTATGTACCATGTCCTGAGGCGATCATGGCTCTCTCCACCTTCCTCCAATCCCTTGCAGCTCTCAACAAGTTCCTTACCTCTGCTTCCTCCCTCAGACCACAATCTGTCATTCACTTGCTTAAGTCCGCCAGGTATGTTGCACGTTGTTTTCCCTTGTCTCTCTTTCCCTCTATTCGACCCATGAGTATCAGATTCTCCAGGCCTTCCTTCCTCATAATGTGTCTCAGAAACTTCAGCTGCCTCTGCCTGATATTAAGTATAAGTCTTCTCCTTGTTTGCAACCTCTAAGATTTCATTGTTGCTCAAACGCTCGGTCCATGATATCCTCAGCATCCTTCTGTAGAACCACATCTCTGTCGCCTCGAGTCTCTTCTTCATCTTTGATGAAATCGTCCAACATTCGCTGCTGTAAAGAAGGACAGATGTCGCGTAACTGTTCATTATTCTTTTCTTTGTTACCAAAGAAATCCTCCTGTCTTGCAGTACTCTGCCCAGCTTTTGGAATGCGTCCTTGGCCATCCCAGTGCGTTTATTGATTTTAGTGTCGCACTTACCATCCTCTGTCATGATGCTTCCCAGATATTTAAACTTCCGCATCTGCTAACAACTCAGATTAAAGCACTAGTCATATCAAAGTCATGTCAAAGATCTGTTGTTTTCTTCCATAGGTCTACAAACTTTTTAGTAACATGGTCACATTGTACCATTTTACACATTTTTGTTTTCTGAATAAGTTTTGTCAATTACTTAAATTTGGATGAGAGAAACGGGTTAGTGATTTCAATATTTCAAAATGTCGTGAATCATATGTGGCCTGCCGACTGTAGTTTGGAGACGCCTGTTTTAATATGATGTTATGAGTTTCTTCCATTACATGCATAAAAAGATGCCTGGTATAAACACCAGTTATTTATTTATTTATAATCAATTCACCTCAAGCAAAGTGATAATGCCACTAAGACGCAAGGGACTACTGGGAGTGAAAGAGAGTGAAAAGATATAGCGAAGAAAACAGTGAATTACCTTGTCAAACCAAGTGACAGCATGTAGCGTTTATCCTATGACAGAAAATGTGGCAAAAAAGAAAGTTACTTGCTGAAAAAAGGGCACATATTCTACATGATATGCTAAAGATGGAATATTCAAATTAGAAACAAGTCAGTCGCAGGAGTTGCCATAAAAGTATTTGGGATATGCTAATATTGTGCATCCTCTCTAGGTTGTTGATGAATGAAAAAAATGCTTTGTCGAGGAGGAAAGACAAAATTTGTGTATTTTGGCTACCGTGTTCATCGGTGAGTGAGTTATTTTTCTGACTGGTTACGTGCATTGTGATTTGTGATATAGTACGTGTGAATCGCAATTTCAACATTTCTTTCTGCCCCTGATATTTGAGTCTGAACTTGCGATTTGTTCTCTTCATTGTGGAAGTAATCTGCGACAAATATTTCCTTTGCAGTCCAAGAACTCTTACAAAAGACTTTAGAAGCAACTGGAAACCCAATCCTAAACAGGAAAGAATCAATAAACCATTGCTGTTCAAAAGACTGGGGAGGAGTGTGAACCGAGCAAACTTAGTATTGCCTTATCATTCTTGGCTTGTGAAAATACAAAATACCACGTAGAAGAGCTTATTATTACACATATGTACAAAGTATGTCTTGAAAAGAGCTAACTATTTAATATTAACAAAAAATATAGCCTACTTGGAACTTTAAACTTATCTTAGTATCAATTCCACTTTTCAAAATTCAGCATATTCCTCTTTCAGGAACAACATCAGCTGCCTAGTTACGTGCTCCTAAATTTCATCCATAGACCAAAATCTCTTCCCTTTCAATATAGATTGCCGGAAGTCAAAGCAGCCAAAACTGTACCGTAGACTAGCCTGATAGATCTGGGTGATGCAATGTTTTTGCCAGAAGTCTTTGCATGTGTTTGCAGATCTATTTCCGCAGTTAGTGTGAATACAACAGTCATACAGGACAGAAGCTCACTCAATAGTGTTTCACTGCTGACTGAATAACTCCATAAAAGTGTGTGTCTATTTACACATTGAGGAGCTATATTCTTACATGGTAGGTGGTTATAAATCTGGTACATTCTTTTTTGATGAAATGTCACATGCCTCTTGATACTCTGTCACTATTTCTATAGCAAATATCCTAACAGGCTATGTTCCTTAGTCTCTTCAGTTAAGACCTTTACTGCTAAGATATGCCGTGCTATGTACACCAGGTCAAATCATCCTCCATCTCTGCATATTCCATTGAGGTAAGGAGGAAGTTCTGTTCCGACAATGCCTTCCTAAGAACCACTACCTTGTGGAACAGATACCTGAGAGGATATCTTCCCTAATCACTAACCTCTTTTAGGTCAGCAGTTATCAAATTCATTCAGTAACCCTCTACCTTGAGTGGCTCTTGAGCCTTTTATTGGGTGAAAAATGGTGATATTAGTGTTTTAAAAGGAGGGTGTGTTGAAAGCCCCTCTACATTATTCTAGTCTCTGTTGTATCATTTAAAAGGAAACATTTTTCTTTTGTTTTAGTTACATTCTGCATTTGTGTATATGAATATATTTTTTAGTGCAATAAAAAGTCACATAATTGTTTTAATTTGAACTGGAACAACAATACACCTTATAAAAGAGAAAATATGAAGAAAGATTTTTTTTTTTTTTTTTGCCTTTTACTCTATCTGTGTAATCATTAAAATGGAGGCATTTGGCTCACATCAAAGAAATTTTAGCCAGAAGAAATTGTGTGGGAATTTGTGTGGGAATTAGTCCTGTGCATAAGTTACAAGTGATTATGAAAAAATCATTGGATGTCAATACAGAATAAAACATTTATGAAACCTGAGATCACAGATGGGACTCTGGATTAAGAATCTCTATGCTAAACATTAACTCTCTCTCTCTCTCTCTCTCTTTCTTTCAATAATTAGTTTTATATATCGAAAGAAATTTTTTTTTAATGTAAATATAGTTTAAGATATGGAAATGAAATAAACTTGTTGATATAGGCTAACTGTCGTCTGTGTATAAAAATAAGACATTTGCTACACATTCCTCTCTATTTATATAAGCTTTATGTAAAACAGGTTTGGTTTCGGTTTTTCTTTATTCTTTTAATACAAACTTGTTCTACATTTTCATTTTCAGGATTGAAATATCTAAGTTCTCAAATTTATTTCAATATTTTTGTGATGCAACTTATTTTAATTTGATTTTCAAACTAAATTTTGTTTTTAAATGCAAATGTCAGTTATAGAATTTGCTTTGTGTACAAATTAGGCAGACATAGAATGCTTTTAATCACTAAATTTTGTTACATAACTCAGATGCAAGCTGTGAAATGATTTGTGAATACTTGAGAAAATGATTAGCACACGTGCAGAAAGAAGGATGTGGGGGTTGCATTGTGGCGTGCTAATTAGATTTGGTTTAGAATTGTTAAGAAGACTTTGGTGAAGATTGCGTTTTTGGTTAGCATATCACATTTAAATTTGCAAAAGACACAAAGAAGAAATAACAAGAGATTATGTAGTAATCAACAATAAAATGTATTGAAAATAAACGAGTACAACAATCGTGCTTGATGAAATAAAATTAAGAAAAAGGAAGTAGTTTCCCTTGTACTGATGCAAGATTGAAAATATGTATTAAAGAACTTTCTTGTTTAAATGTTCAGAGTTCAGTGATAAATGATAACTGAGTTCAAGTATGAAAAAGCTCGTACAAAAGGATAATAGAATTTTGAGTTTGTTACTTGGCTTTTGGACAGACAGTTCACAGCGTAGTGCAATTGTAATTTTGTGTGTGAGTAGAAGAATGTAGGTACACGTATGTAGTTGAGCTCTGTTGATTTATTTGTTCTACTACTGTTCTATAGTTTTATTTTTGTGGTATTTATACTTTTTGAGTAGGCTCCAGAGAGGAGTGGGAAAAATATCGAAAGGAATGTTTAAATTATATGATTGGTCAAAAATCAACCAATCACTGATTTTTTACTAAATCAAGTTTGGCGAAGTCAATGGCAGAAAATTTGGTGTGGCTACTGCGATGGATAAATTGTCCTGTAGTAAACAGTACTTATTTTCTAGCCAATAATTACTAAGTATTTTGTGGGCGTGGTGTATCGGAGTAGTCACTACAACATCATGCAAAGATGGGCAGAGCTTTCTGGTATAGAGCGGTGTGTTTCATCAGTATAACAAAACTGTTTTCCATTCTCTTCACCACTAAAAATTAGTGATATTTTTTTTAATATCAAATTTGGATTTTATTATTAATTTTTCTTTTATTTATTTGTTGAAGGAGTTCCACAGGTAAAGTAAAAATTTTGTTTTTATTTTCTACTTTTTAACTACAGTATGAAATCTGGACAACTTAGTGGATGTAGTTGGTAGTAGTGAAGCCAAAATTTCAAATGTTATCCAAAGTCTTCAAACTGGTACAACAGTCAGACATCTCAGTATAACATACTACTGACCACTCAAAGCTTTAGGCTGACCTGTAAAGGAGATATCTATCCACACATACACACACTGTATATACTGTATTTCTCGACTATATATAACAGTTTTGATTTTTTTTTTCCAGAAAGCTTGTCTAAAAATTCCATGTGTCATATACTTCAATAGATGGGTTACCAGTACAAGACTAACACCAGAACATTAATGTTTGACACATTGATCCTCTTATAACACTAGAATTAATTATATATGATTTAAATCTTGGAACCTAAAGCATTATTAAACAATAAATATGGCAAGCAAGAAAAGGCAGTAAAAAATGACAGGACATCTAAAACTGGAAAATAGTGAGAAATTTTAATAAATCTAAGGAAAATGTTTCTTGCCAGTCACTCAGAGGTTACTTTAAACTTGAAAAGGTCTTTTCTGCAATCAATTGATGTTGGTATGATAAGCTTCATGGAAACTATAACTTGCGGACTCATTTCTGCATCAGTTATTGATAATGGCTGAAATAGCCTTTAAAATTGCTTGATTTAGTTTGCCACCATCACAGTTTCACCATTGTTTTTCTTAACCTTTTGAACCCTGCATTCCTGAACAATTTTAACCCTTCTGCCTGAGGTCCTGAGTCAAAATTCGCAAATAATTGGTATGTAATGTTTCATGGTAGATATAAAAATAGTTACAAGTGTCTACCCACTGTTCAACCGGTGGCTGGGCATTACATTAATTTTCTCTACCACTGGTGGTCAGGGAGTTAATATCTCCTTTTGCTTCTGGTGTAGACTTCAGCTTAAGTTCTAGATTATTCACCCTATCAACAGCAGTTACAAGTGGCATATTCTGTTTCTTAAGAAATATGATACCATCTGGCAAGTCAGTAAAATGGATAGGGATATAGGTCAGTTTGCACATGACTGACAATTTCTGGGGTAATTCTTTTGTAACTGTGGTTGAAATTGCATCTGTTTCACTCGGTTTGATTTTGTTGCAGTTCTTTGCATTGTATTCTTGTTATTAGATTAGGGTTTGCCATTTGAAATTGAGAAAGCACTGACATTGATGAACAAAAAAAATAGTGTTGAATTGGTTGAGAAAATAGACAAACAAAAGAATGTAACAAAACTAAATAGAAATATTTATTCTATCAGGAATATTTCTGTCTAGAGAAAATTTAAAGGAATGTTCCAGAAAGAAAATGTGAATTCTAGGAATGTTCTTAAGATTGTCTCTGTAAAAATGATGAAACTGAAAAAGTTGAACTTACTCTGTTGGTGATTTAGAGAGTGAGTTGAGGTGTATTGTCAAAGCCATGTGCACCTACTGCACATGGTTAGTTTTAGTGTCCTATCCAAATCTTAGCCTGAAGTAAAAGGAAATGAACTTCTTCAGATTTACATTATGCTTGCTTCTAATTTTTTTCTTTTTGCACGTGCCCAAAAGCTGAAAAGGGCTTGCTGCTGCTGTTAAGGTTAATAATGCATGCATGTCTAGTGAAAAGATTTAACATCTACAACAGTATAATGTCGATGGAAGTCATGTTCCCCAATGGGTTTAGGGGGCATTAACAAATCTGGTGTGATGGCTTTTCAACATCTGAACATGATTAGGCACTTTTAAAAATACTTTTTTTTTTTTTACATTTGATCTTAGGGCATTTATGTCGAGAAAACAACTAGTGTATTTTATTGACAATTTGACGGAAGACATGTATAAAGCAAAAGTAGTATGAAACATGGACAGGAAGAGTACCTTATTTGTGTTTTAAGTAGGATGTAGAATCTTCACAAAGTTCTTAAGAAATATGACTAATAGAAAACGTTTCATTGAAACTAGATTTGATTATATGTATTGTCTTTCTAGGCTTCATCACATCCAAAAACGAAAGAAAGAAATGTGTGTGTATTTGTATGCTTAAATAGTGGATCATAATACTTTTTCCCTAAGCTATATTAATATATTAACAACTTTTGATATGAACTAAGAATTATAAAGAAAAGATACAGAATAAATATTAACAGCATGTTTAAAAGTCATTCATTTTCTTTCTTTAATCATAAGAAACACCACCTTCAAAAAAAAAAATACTATGATTCATTATTTAAGCATACCCACAAATACACACACACACATTTCTTTCTTTCATTATCGAATCTGATAAAGCCTAGAAAGGTGAAACAAATAATCAAATGTAGTTTCAATGAAATATTTTACCATTTGTTAAATATCTTAAATAATCTTATTTTAAATAAGGTTTCAGACATTATTTAAACATTGGCAGGGTCATAAATCACACTTCAACTCGTCAAACCGCCATGAGTGAAAAAATTAAGAAAAAAATTAGTAAATCAATTAACTAGATTTTGTAAAAATTTTACATAAAATATAATGAAAAATAATTTTATTTGCAGTAGTGTTTCTCAACCTGTCATCAAAGGTCATCAGTAGGTGTGTCTCTGGAGGATATGAGTAATTATGGCTTTCCACAACTTCCTATCTTTTATAGCTCTTAGCAATGTTTGTCTTTTTACTATCCCTCAACCTCCCAGTTCTGCTATGCATTTACACAAGCTCACAAGATAGGTGACTTGCTGTCCCCCCCCCCCAGTCTCTCTTGTCTTCAATGTCTCCTATTTCAAATTCTCTAAGCCCTCTTTTCTCACATGTCCCAGAAATGTCAACTGTCTCTTTCTGCTTCTAAGTGTGTCCTTTTTGTTCCCATTTTCTCTATAATTTCCTTGCTTCTCACATGCTCTATCCATGGCATTCTCAGCATTCTTCTGTAGAACCACATCTTTGTTGTTTCAAGTCTCCTCTTCATCTGTGAGGAAATTTTTAACATTACCTACAATATAGGAGGATTGATACTGGAGAATATATATATCAATTTTAGCAAACATGGACCTTTATGCCTGCAGAAAACCAAAGTGTCAAATGGACATTTTTTTCCCCCATGATACCACTTTTAACTACCTTCACTTTTCAACAATGTTTATTGTTTTAAAAAGTAATAATTAGAATTGTAATAAAACCTAAACATATGAAAGTGAACTTATACATTTACTTTGTTGAGAATTGACAACAAAATAATAAACACTTTTAGATTGCTTATTTACACTATTGATTATATTGTTTATGGGAATGGTTGGCAAAACGTCAGCTCATTGCAACTGTTTCAAACTTTATAGAATGGTAAATAATAAGGATTTCCTTATAGTTTGTTCACATATTTTAATAATTTAGTAAATGTTTAAAAATTTATGAATAAAAAATTGTTTTCATATTTATTTCTTAATAAATTGGTAAATGATAAATATTGCATTGCATTAGTCTTAATACAATTGTCCAGGGTGTCCATAAAGTTTGTGTGCACTTTAAAAAAATTTATAACTTTATTTGTATTTGCAATAGAAATAATCTGTAAAAAAATGTTATAAAGTTTAATGTACCTAGTTTTAAGTATAGCTAAAATAACTAATGTGATTTCAGGCATTATTGTAGATCAGTTGGCAAATGTTTTCTGTGAACTGCAAAATCGTATTACCCTTTGTATTGCTAATGATGGACGACATGTGGAAACTTAAATAAAATTTCAATAAAACCTTAAAAAATATAGATTTACTTCTTTCTAATCCTTTTTACAAATTATTTCTATTGCAAATACAAATAAAGTTATAAATTTTGTAAAGTGCACGCAAACTTTATGGACACCCTGTATTAGTTTTTAGAATGTTGTAAATATAAAATTATTTTAAATAAACAATCTAATAAATAAATAGTCCAATAATGAATCCTGGTAGCACTTCTAATTCTCTCAGAATGTCCTTGTTGTATAGGTTGAAAAGGTCTGCTAAGATGACACATCCTTGTCTTACACCCCTTTTTATTCTTTGTATATTTACTGAACTCATTTTCCTATATGCAAACCATACAAATAAGATAAACAATTGTAAAAATAGAAAAATGAATAACATTCTTTTAAAATGTTAATGCTTGAAAATTGCATAAAACTTTGCATTTTTTTGTATCTTCAAAAACATTCCGGTTGCAATCAGCTGTTAGAAAAATTTCAGTATTGCACTGAAAAATAACAATTAAACTTTTCAAAAATAAATATTCTTTTTCCTGTCAAATCTGAAAAAAAAAAATTTCATTAAATTAAGCAAGCACTAATTCCCCACTGAAAACAGTTTTTGAGTTTTGTAAAGTTTTGGGACAAATTTGTCAAATGTTCATAAATTTTTTATTGAAATAACATCTTCAAAGATTTTCAATTTTACTATCATCCCTACTCAGTTTAAAAGTATTCACAATGTAATTAAAGAGTGTGTGGAGGGTAACTGCCCAAATATATATTTCCATTACATTTTCTAATGAAATAACATATTCAATATAAAATTTATTCATTAATGAGTAAGTTCTGAAAATTTGATTTAAATTGTATAATTCCCTGAATTTTGATAATTTTTTATATAATGAGATATTTGCTTTACTGCATTAATTTTGGAAAAAGTGCATATATTTTGGGTCAACTTAATTTATTGAGGGTTAGTCATCTTCATTAGTCATTTAGATTGTCCCCATTCTGATAACTTGTATACATTTTTCTAGCATTGAATATTAGCATTTCAGGCATTTAATCTGAAAAAACAAGTGTGTGTGTGTGTGTGTGTGTTTTGAGTTGAAAAAGGCTGCTGCATTCAGCATTATTTGAAATAGTCTATACTCATGAGGTAATTTTGGATTTCTCTGTTATGTAATTTTATATATATATATATATATATATATATATATATATATATATATATATATATATATATATATATATATATATATATATATATATGAGAGAGAGAGAGATACAAGTTTCATTAGCCATTATCAAGGATGATTTTCTTTTTACTTTTAACTGAATGTATAGATTGTTTTATGTATGTATCTAGAGTTATAGGAATTTTTCTGTGTTTGGAAAATAAAACATGTCTATAACACAAGATATATCTGATACACTTGTGCAGTCTTGTGTCCATTACCATTCATGCAGCCGTTTGTAAAAACATCTACCTGCTCACAATATGAATATCCTGCCATTGTTAAATGGAACACTTCTCGGTTAACTCCCTACTACATATGTTAAACATTGAAGATAGACTAGCTACAAATGTACACAAATGGCAAATGTAACCTAGTCTATGTGGCAACACAGTGCCATCTACTGTAAGCTTTCTTTAAGCCTAATAACTCACAAACAAAGAATTTGCTGACATATGTTTATATGGACATTTCTTCCTTGATTTTGTTGTAAGGAACCCATCCCCAAAGTTTGTAAAAGTATTTCTGATACATCCTCTATATATAAATATAAAAGTGGACATTGAAGTCAACACGCAGAGACAACAGGCCATGTGTGTTGTTTTTGCTTGACTTTTTATATATATACAGGTCAGTGATGCATTGTGGGCCGTCTATTGTATTATTATAAGGTTATTTTGGTGAGCGTGGTTTCTCAATTTGTTTATTATTTACTTCGTTTATTTACTTATTTATTTGTTTGGATTAATTTATTTTACTTGTTTTTTATTTTATTTTGTTTTTATTTTTATTTTCATTTATTCTTATTTGCCTTTCAGTTTTCAATTTTTAAGTAGCGTAGTAAAAATTTGTTTTCGTGTCTACATTTTGAGATGAGTTCTTGATTATTTATTTGGTAGTTTGTTTTGCTCTGAGAAGGTAATTATAGCTATTTTTCTCCAGGCAGAGTTTATAGTTTTTGAATTGATTGTTGTAGGCTGATATTCTTTTCCTTATTTTTCATGATATTTTTGTTGTGATTTATTTTTTGTTTTTAATCTCCCAGATATATTTGGAAAGCATTGTGCTGTTTGCATACAACGTACATGGCCTGATGATTGTGTTTAACATGAAACAGACTGTTGCCTCTGTGTGTTGACTTCAATGCCCACTTTTATATTTACATATACTCTATCCCTGACATTGAGCACTTTAACCTATAAATATAGCATACCTTAAAACTATATTTATCATTATATATACTTTAAAAATCAGGAGGTCAGTTGAATCCAATATATATATATATATATATATATATATATATATATATATATATGAAGCATTTATGACATTTTGTTTGAAGTTCTGAACTCTAGTGATGATAAATGCTTACTTTGATTTATAATTTAATGTTACAAAAAATACAAAAACAAAAAAAGAAGAATATCTAAATATGGATTAATTATCAGTGAATCTTTTGTAGTGGGAAATAGTGTGTGTGTGTATATATATATATATATATATATATATATATATATATATATATATATATATATATATTGCTTAAAGGATTACTTAAGGAGTGCTACTTATACTATGTAGTAATAAGCAGCTACATTACCCCTCCACACACACACACACACACACACTACCACCAGGCTTTTCTGGTGAGGAGCTGCTAGACACCTAGTAGGATAAAAAAGTAAGATCTGTCAAAGGACAGATAAGTCCTTTTGTAGGTTCGATAGCCATCTAACACACAGGCTGTCTGTCTTATTGCTTTTACACAAAGGCAAATTACAACTAGTATATAGTGCCTGGCAAAATGCTACAGCTGGAACTGTTGCTGGTTTTCTCAGACTTTCTGTGCTGCTGGAGTTCAACTGTTCCTGCTAACAGAGGGTGTTGCAAGTGGTTTGCAACACCCTCCACCTAAGACTTTAATCTTAACATTTGTGTATTTCTTTCAACCAAGATGTTATTGTCGACTGACACACGCACACACAGTAATACAAGTAATTAGAATGGCTCTTCTGAAGTAAAAACAAAATCTCATGCTTGACTTGCAATTGTAGAAATGAAAAGCTCAACAATTGATTTTGCACTTTAAAGAATACATTGAAATTTGGCGAAGAGCTTCTACTTTCAACAGAATGATTGACTGATTGATAAAGCTATTATTTAATTATAATGAGAGAGAGCTATAGAAGAAAGACTTATTCTCCCATTTATGAACCCCCCCCCCCCCCCCGATATCCATGATATAATAGCATCATATTTTATGGACGGAATGGAATGGTTGAAAGGAAAAAGAATGACAAACTTGTTTTGTTCTCAGAGAGACTTTTATATTACTAAGACATACACAAAATTATATATATATATAATATATATATGTGTGTGTGTATATAATGTATCCCAAGCAGAAAACCATGTATGTACATAACAAAGCAGAGTGTCAGGATAAACAAAAAAGAAGGGTCTTACATATAACATGGAGATACTCCTGTGTCTGGAGAAGCCATGTTTAGGACTCCGGATTCCAACAGGTCAGATTCATCTACTATGTCCCAAGCAAGGACATATTTCACAAAGAGGAAATGGTGTGTTTTTGATTTTCCCAAATTGAGCACTGCAAACAAAAGTTTATTTCTATCTTGTGAAAGATATATACCCAAAAAGAAATGGCTCCATGGACTTGTAAGCTGTAGCATTTGGCAGCTGGACGTCCCAGGCAGAAGCCGCGCAGGACAAACAAACACATATGTTTTGACACCAATAAGCTTAATGACTGAATTTGACTGCCTCTTTGGTCATTAAGTGGCTGTCATGTGACCCACATGACTTATCTCCATCAAAGGGAGATAAGCACCTTCTGTATCCTTACAGAATGTTTCTTTATAAAAGCTTTTTCTGATAATCTGTATTATATAATGAGGTAAGTTTTGTTGATATTTCAGTGACTATTCAAATCATAGAATATATTTAATCAACTTCATTACTACTACTGGTTATGAGATAGAGTTTTTGAAAAAAATATCCCTGATTTAAAATCCTGCAATACCAAACAGCTCTAATACAGATGTAGATAAAATAACCACACACACAGACAGAAAGATACTCTCTAAGCCTGGACATTAAGATGTGATAAGCGGAAGTAATTAATTTAAGTTATGATATTATTATCTTCAGAGATCCCAACTCATTTTCCTCACACACAGTTTTGTCTTTCATTCATTTTAACCTGAGGAAGCCAGTGGGAACATGTGATCTCCAGCAAAATGCCTCATTAAAAAAAAAATATTCACTTTGTCTCATCACTTTTGTTTCAGATACTATTATGCATCCCACAAAAACATAATTTAAACTTTGTAAAAGTTCTAAATTTTCAAATTTGTTGTTTTTTACTGCTTCTAGTTGATCATGTGATAGGTTTTCATAATGTGTATTTAAATACAGTGCTAACCAATTGCAAGTGCATTCAGGTGCGTGCTCCCAGATGACTGTCAGGTGCAAAACTTGTGCATGTGTTTGAGTGTTTCTAGCTGAAATTTTTATTGTGCCAAATTGTGCTTTTATTGTGATTATTGTGTTAAATTTTTATTTGTTATCTACGTAAGTGTATTTTCCATGCAAGTTATTCCTCGTAATAATGTTGTCTGTTATGTGTTGGAAGCAAGATACCATATTAATGACCCCAAATGGAATATGGCAAAACTGATATAATTTGCCATTAGCTTCAAACACAGTGTATGGTTTGTCTTCCCCTCAAATGGGTATTTGGTGATATACGGTGTTCAAATCCAAAGAAGAATAGATTTTATATTTAGAGATTTCTGAAGCCAGATTGTCCATCCATTGTAGGGTCTAAGTGTCGAGTCGAGTGAATCTATTAATAGTTCTACTATAATCCACTAATCTTTTTTTATGCCATTTGTTATCTACAATTAAAATTTGAGCTCACCAAAGAGACATGCTTTCCTCAATTATTCCATCTCTTAGCATTTTTATTAACCTCAGTTTTAATAAAGTGTTTATCGACAGTTCAAAATTGCCTAAATTTCATAGAATTAGGTTTGCAGTTAGGATCAAGATTCTAAAATAATGGAGGTATATCTACCATCACAGATGGTAGGCTACAAGCAATCGAACTTGAAATGGGCTTTTCTCAGGATCGCTAAATGCAAAAGATACTTCTAGAATGTTGGTTCATGAAGTCTTGCCCGAGAATTGCATCACTACAAAGACTGGGAAGTGTAACCTTCAAATTGTCTCTGTGCACTGCCCTTTTATTGAAGTATTAAGGGACGACAAAGCCATTGACACATTCCCAAATGCAGGTTTTATTTTTATCTGGTGTCTTTTTGCATAGTCAAGCAAAATAAAAGGTCCAGAGCTACCAGTGTCCATTAAAGCAGGAGCCTCATTTTTACCAATCAATACGTACACTGTAGCCTGTTTTAATAAACTAGGTGGTGCAGTGATCACCAATCTATAAGATTGAGTAAGTGAGGTGGCCAAGTACCAGCCGACCGACATACTTTGGAAAAGTGCCCCTTTTTTCTGCATTTGTAATATGTGGTGTCTGGTTGGGCACATTTTACAACTCTGACATCATCCATCACAAAAATATCATTTAGTGCTTGTTAAGGCACACGCATCGGTGGCAAATGAATCTTTGTTTTCTGATGCCATGGCTCCCACAGTTAGTGAAAGCAGATGTGAATATGATTTTGAGTTTTTCTGTGCTAGGTATAGAGTTCTGGCTTGATTAACCGCCATGTGTAGATCAAGGGTTTTGTTTTCTAAAAGACACTGTCAAATGGAATTAAAGTGCAAGCCAGTAATGAAGTCTCAGTTTTGAGCATTGTTAACCGCTTTGAAACTGCATTCTTTAGCTAGTAGTTGTAACCCCTGAACATACACATCAGTATCTTCATCTTTATCCATGCATTGCTACAACATGTCTGGCAAAGATTTTGTTCGTAGGTTTCATTTATAATTCTTTGAGGTGATTTACAGCAGCTTCAAAAGTAGCATACTCGGCAATATGGTCATAGATGTCCGAGGAAATGCTCTTAATTAAGGTAACCAATTTGTCTTATTCATCATCTACAATATCACATGTAGTTTTTTGTAGGAATGAAGTAAAGGTCCAATACCAATGATTGAAGATTTTAGTTGCAGGGGGGGGGGGTTTAGGAGATACATCTAATCTCCTAACTCAATTCACTCTTTTTCTCAATTGTAACAAGGAACAGAATTAAAGAAGTACCTTGACGAAAAGGTGCATAATTCCGGAAGAGTCCAAATCGAGGGAAGTTAATGCTTATGACATTGGCCTTAAAGGGTAAAAACAGTTATTTTGTTTAAAATGATGAGCTTTTTATGAATAAAATAAAGCACATTCCTATGAATGAAGTATAAATATGCCTTTTGCAGTCGTCTTCGATATTTCTGTTGCTAAAATGTTTCAATGTTGTGTTTTTTTTAATTTATTAAACAATTTTTTACTGTTTGATTTGTTTTATCTGCTTTTTTTTTTTATTTATAAACTACTTTTTTTTTTCTATTTTTTCTTTTTTAGAAAAATGAATAACACAACTGTTCCAGAATATGGTTCCTTGAATAAGTTGTATTCTGCTTTAATAGAATGCTTTACTGTGATACTGGCTGGTTACTTGGCTGGCTGTACTGGTATGATCAAGCCAAAATATGGTAATGGAATCAAGGTGTTTGTCTGGAACCTGTGTCTTCCATCCATGGTTCTTCTTGGAATGTGGGAACTTAATTTTCGTGAAGTCAACTGGAAGTTTCTTTCCTGTATCTTTATTGCAAAAGTTACCATCTTTTTTTTGGTACTGGTCATCACCCTTCTTGCGTACCGACCAGTAAACCTTGGTGTAGCTGGAATTTATGGTATTTTTACCACAGCAAGCAATGATTTTGCTCTGGGTTATCCAATATGTAAGTAAAATGATCAGATCTACTTAAATGTATTTTTTTAAAACAAATTTTAATATACAATTGGCCCTCCACATTCTACAAATTTGGAAAAGCCACAAATAATTTTAGCCTTCTACATTCTAAACCTTAACTCTTAATGCTGTTGACCATAATTTTAACAAAATCATATCTTAGAAATGTGATACCATGGACACCCACATAGAAAGAGGAGAGGTGGTTTTATCTCTCTCAAATGTTTCGGTTTGATGGACCAGCAGATGATTCCTTTTGAAATTAAGATTTCTAAGTGGCATCCACTTTAACCAAAGGTTAATGTGGAAATAAAGGGGTAAATGAGGGTGTTTTGGAGATCAAGTGGCAACAAAACCGGAAATGGAGTATATCTGGGTGCTGGCCTATATTAAGTCATACTTGGTATTAGAGAGAGTTCTGGTTCACTCTTGGCAGGAGATGGAGTGTTGTGCAATTCTGAAGCCTCCATTCATATTGCTAACCACAATAGTTGGTAGAGAGAAGAGCTGACATGGCAGAAGTTGTCCCAAGTATCACCTATTTACCCACCTGGATGAGCAGGTGAATCCCTGTATAAAATTCTACATATAACATGGGAAACGGGGGTCGTGTTCTTATTTCTTGATGTGGCATTTGTCTTTCATTGTGTTAACTTGCAAGCATGCAGCAGACCCCATCCCTAGACTTTGGTGCACACTGATGAGATCAAAAATCAGAATGCAACATGGAGTAATCATCTGCCGGTTGGTAGGAAAGCTTGGATGAGGGTGGCATTTTATGTTTACAGAAATAAAAACTGGAGAAAAAAAAATCTAATACAGGAATCCCTTGATTAGTGCGGCTAATGTGTACGTTGGTGTTGTATCCTTAAAGAGGTTACAAACTGTTATAGTGGAAGACACCTTATCTAGATAATAGACTCTCCCACCTATTATAAATAGGAGTCAGTAGGTAGTCGAGGAGGAGTAAGTTATCAGTGACCACAACTCGATTACTCTGCGTAACACTTATTTACAATTTCCTAACGTTTCTGTACGTTTACCCCATTTAGGACGCATTTAGTCCGACTACAAGTTATATTGTGGAAATAACTCCACAACACAAACAGACAAAGGTGGTACTAGAATGAAGGAACAGCAACATGTGTGTAGATGAAAGAAGCGAGGTTTATTGTAAAAAAGTATACACCACTGAAAGACGGAATAGGGTAGCAGGCTAGTAATTCATGAAGCAATCCTCCAGGTATATCCTCTGCTCTCTCTATATAGCTACCAATATAGTCAGTCCATATAGGTAATAGGGAATGTGGGACATTCCAGCAATCGGTAACTATAAAAAAATCAATTTTGAATTACTATGGTTAAACTGAAAAACGTTTTTCCACATTAATTGAGTATTATGTATACACTAATTGAATTTTGGTAAGTAAAAATTTTAGTGTACTAATCAAAAACACATTAATCAAAAGATGCCTGTATAAAGATGATTATTGTTTTTATTTTATTTTTTTGTTTTTGCACAAACAATATTTTGTTTTTAAATTGGTGCTTACATTTCATATTTTTGTTATTCATTATTACTATATAACAATTATGTTATATTACTTTATAACAAGTTGTATTATTCTGTAACATTTACGCTGTATTACTCTTTCACAAGAAAGTTGTATTACTCTATAACAAATACATTTGATTACTCTATAGCAAGTATCATCTATAACACTATAACAATTAACATATTATTCTATAAAATGTTATATTACACTATAAATATTACATTTATATAACAAGTATTATACTATAACAAGTTACATTATGTTATAACAAGTATTACTGTATAACAAGTGTGTCAAAAGTATGATCTTTACAAGATGGCACATAAACTATTTGACATAAGGTTAATTCAACATTGATAAAACTGGTCATCCTGTGGTTTAATGGATTGAGCATGTGAACTATACATGTCTTCTACCTTCTGTGTACACATCAGTCTCATCTTATCTGGACAGCCAGATAAATGCCTCACGGCACTTATCATTTTGAAGACAGTCCTGTTCATCAGCAAGTTTATTAAAGGCTGAAAGGGTAAAACTAGAAAAAGAAATAAATACAAATGTAACAGGCAGGGGAAGAAGAAATATAACAAAAAAGACAAAAAAACTTAAGGGTCGTAATGGGAAAGTAGCAAATTGTTTGCTACATAAATACATTACAATGTTGCAGTATAAGTTCTCAGAAAGGAATTAGTTACATGAAGTCACAATTTGAGAAATGTGTTTAAACAGCTGAGAAAACATAGAGAGATGCAACAGTCAAATAAATTCATCCCTGAAGATGATTTCAGAAGAAGATTGAAAGTACTTGGAGAAATTAAAAATGAAAGTGATTATTATAGTTAGAACACATTTGTCACATCATTTAATTGCAATACAGGGAAGGTTATTTGTGAGTATGAACAAATTTTAGTAAGAATAAGCAGACATAATGTCTGTAATTTATTTAATCAGACGAAAAAAAAGAAAAAAGTAAAATAAATGTATAAAAGGTTGTTACCTTAAACAGTGTTCAAATAATAACATGACATTAAAGAAGACCAATGCAAAGAGAAAAGGTTTTAATGGTTACATACTGTGTGATGCTATCGTTGGGGGTAAGATTTAGGAGAATAAAAAGATTATGAACCATGTGCTTGAGACTGTTTTATTATGCCAGTTTTAGTGACAAATAAGGGCTATCAGAAAGTGGTCAAAAGCAGTGACTAATTTAAACTATACCTAAACTGAAAGGGGGGGCAAACAAACTGTACTGTAGTAACAGAACAGCAACATTACCAAGATTGAACAAGTCCTCCTGCTGCATTTGGGATGAGGAACCCTTGCAGCATATTGACAGCTGAGCAAAGAGCGGAAGGCTGATATTGGGCAGATTAAATAAACCCTAGTAGCTGCATTTACAATTGACTTGTTTGTGGCAATAATTTATAATGTGGTGTTTACCTCCTGGTGAAATTGTGGTCATGTTCTTGGCAGAACTGGTGAAGCTTACTGTACAAATCAAAAAACTGCCAGAACAAGGGATGATTTGTGCATTTATGTCAGGACTGTCAAGCTGTCTTGAGTGTCCACTTCAAGTCTCATCCAGAATCGATAACATGACCTTGTGCCAACTGCTAACCAACATCCACATCATCATGACTGACGAAAAAGAGTCTGAGGAGCCAGTTGTTGCAGCCAATGGAAACCTTGATGACCCACTACCAATCATCATAATAGTATCACCTGTTAGCCCAACCATTTAGTCAAGAACTGACAGCATGAATGTGGAGAAATATATGATGGTTCAGCTCGAAAGGCACACACTGATGTATGTTGCTTTTGATACCACAATATCAACCACATTGTATTGAAGTGTCTGGTAAAGACATGATAGCGCCAATTTCATCCCCTTGCAAGCCCTGAAATACTTATCGGTGAAAAGATGTACCTGGTGGAGTTTTGGTTGTTCTTGGTTGCTTAACAGGGGTTTGGTTTGTTGAATGTGGAGTAAGCAGGAAAGCAAGTACCAATGTGAATTGCTAGAGTGGCTGGATAACATGTGGCTAGTACCTTACCCCAATGAAGATCTTGGTTTCCCAAAAGGCTTAATTCCACTAATGCTTGTAGTGCCAAAGAACAAAGGGTAGGTTTGTGCTGTGTTGGATGGGGGCATGTCAATGCATACACAGCTTATGCTGATGTTTGCACAGAAATTGAGAGAATGACAGTAGAAGGGATCTAATGTGTCTGTACTGAATCTTTGAATGGCCTATATGAAAATACATGTATACTTATTACTGAGTCTCTTTCAAACCATAAACTTCAAGGGGAGATTCTGACGTGAATGGGTTTTGGGCACAATGTGGCATCAACGATCATTGCAGCCATTGTAGATACAGCACTAGAAAATGAGTCTATTTGACATGCAATTTCAGCCTATATTGATGACATTTGCGAAGACATGGTGCTTGTAGTACACATTAATCAACGTCTTACTGATTATAGACTGACATGCAAAACCTGTAGCAGTTGGAGAACAAAATTGAGATGAGCCATTATGATTATTTACATTATTCAGACTGTTATCCTCATCTTCATTGCCATATTCACAATGTTTTTGGCCGTTATATGCTCTGGCCTTAAGATGAGGATAACAGTCCAAATAATGTAATTAATGTAATTAAGCAAGATAGTACTAAGCTTGCAAGTCTGGTATGGGCATGACCAATAAATCATGTTCAAGTTGTTTCCATAATGTTTGCAAAAAGTTCTTTGTGAAAAAAACAGTTTTCTGCTGTGTATTGAGTTTTTAGTTTTCGAAACAGATTGCTGAAAATTTTTGCTCGTACTTGATATTGGACGAGGGTTGAATTGCATTTATTTCATTCTAGTTTCTTTTTATAAATGTTATTTGGTTATCTGCAGCTTATTTCTGCCTACTTTTTTTTTTACAGTGAAAGCTTTGTATGGAAATGAATCACTGTACCTCAAGTACATCTACCTGTTTGCCCCAATTTCATTGGCATTCCTTAATCCAATTGGATTTATTCTAATGGAAACTCACAATGCGAATACGTTGACGAATCTTCCTCAAAGACAAAGCAAATTGATGAGATTTCTTCACATATTTATAGACGTTATCCGCAACCCCATTGTCATGATGACAATTTTGGGGATAGCTTGCAATCTTATATTTGGTCAAGAAGTTCCTGGAATTTTAAAAAATATTCTTACAGAATTAGGTAAGTTCTGTTTTTCGTAATTTAAAAAGAACCAATCTGTCATTAAATCAGGTGTAATAATTGTTGAAATATTTTAGGGATATTATCCCAGCAGCAGAAAGTCTGTTCAGTCTTTAATTACACTGACAAAAATTCACCAGGCATCTGAAAGTGTCTCCCTTCCAGAGAAAAACAACTAGCTTAAATTGAGCTACATGGCCTTAACCCATCTGAACCAGTAGGGGAGACAAGTTAAGTCAACAAAGCATTATTTTTTATTACTTAGAGGATATAAGTTCAATTCCTATGCAGGGTAACAAATATTCTACATAGAATAGATATTAACAATAATGTTTATCAATGTAAAAATATTTTACTATTATGACATAAATTACTACAATATTTATTGCTGATTAACGATGCTGTGTAGTGAAACAATAACAGTAATATTTACTGTTTCCTTATAAGGAAACGTTTGGCATTCATTAACTGAGCAGCCAGTACTATTGTTAGTTGAAATTTATAAAATCTTTCTATTAAAATAATTTTTCAGGAAAATAGTTTTTTCAAGTTCCGTAGCTGTTATTACTCTTTCCAGTACTGACAGGGTTTTCCTGCCTAAACTTTTATTTGAAGTACTGTGGAATGTTAACATCTTATGTCATCATATTCTCTTCAAGTTACATGTGATATCTAATTTAGAAATGGACATATCTTTTGCTGGCGTTTGTTAAGCAGGTGGAACAAAGCTATTTAACCGCTGCTTGAAGGAGAAATTCTTCCCAAGTCTCTGCAAAGTGTCAAATGTATACCTGCTTTTTAAGAGCATAGGCGAGAGCTCATCCACACCCTAAGGTCATTAACAATCTTTTTGAGGCTATAATTGACAAGAAGTTGATCCCCTAAATAAGAACAGCCTCTTGAGTGACAAGCAGTATGGGTTTCGATTAGCCCAATCCATTACTGATGTCCAAACTACTCACAGAATCAATGAGGCACGAGACAACAAATACACTTCAAGGACCATAGCATTAGATATTTCAAAAGCCTTTGACAAGGTGTGGCACAAAGGACTGCTGCTCAAGCTCCCCTGTTATGGAATCACTGGAAGAGTCTTCTCAACAATAAAGTCCTTCCTAATAGGTAGTTGTTAAGGACCAGTCCTCTGAGGCCCTAGCAGTTGATGCAGGCATCTCCCAGGAGTCACTTTTTACTTTACATAAATGATCTGCCTAAGAGTATTCCCCGATCATTTGTGAATATCTATGCTGATGATACAATGATATATGGGTACATCTCCAAAACTTGTGTTCTAATCTTCTAATGTTCACAGCTAGGACCTGCCATGATATTCACATTGTAGTGACCCACATTTATCCCCTCCCATATTCCATTGATGAGAAGTAAGTTCCACTCAAGCAGCTTCTTCCTGAGAACAACTGCTCTATGGAACTGGCTCCCAAGAGGACGCTTCCCTGATCACTATAATCCTAACCTGTTCAAGTCTATGGTTAGCCAATATCTTCCCCACCTATTTGCATAAACTGTGTCCTTTACTCTATAACCCTCTACCTCAAGTGGCTCCCTGGCCTTGTACAGGATGAACCTCACTGTTTTTACAGTGAGCCCCCCAAAACTTGACTGCTCTATGAAATGTACATAAAGGCTTGTAACACGGATATCAGGCAAAATATCATTTTATGCAAGTTGTTGTCTGCATTCATAGTAGAAGTTGAGAATTTTTTTTTTTTTTTTTTTTTTTTTTTTTTTTAAGCGTATCACCCCCAGCAAGGCCGGTGGCCACTATCACGCATGGGGTTACAGAAGGGTTGGAGGAAGAGCAGATAGGAGTGGTAAAGGAAGGGATGTGGAGAGAGAGAAGGACGGAGGGTCGATCGAGGCAGGGGGTTACGGGAGATATAGAGCGAGAGCAGATAGGAATGAAAGATGTCAGGAAGTGGATAGATCAAGGCAATTGGAGATGACGATTGACGCTACACTTAAACCGTTGGAGATTGTATTTGTCAGGGAAACAGTAATGTCGATCGAGGCAGGGGGGTTACGGGAGATATAGAGCGAGAGCAGATAGGAATGAAAGATGTCAGGAAGTGGATAGATCAAGGCAATTGGAGATGACGATTGACGCTACACTTAAACCGTTGGAGATTGTATTTGTCAGGGAAACAGTAATGTCGATCGAGGCAGGGGGGTTACGGGAGATATAGAGCGAGAGCAGATAGGAATGAAAGATGTCAGGAAATGATAGATCAAGGCAATTGGAGATGACGATTGACGCTACACTTAAACCGTTGGAGATTGTATTTGTCAGGGAAACAGTAATAGGGAAGGGAGTTCCATAGGCGAGATGTGCGAGACATGAAGCTATTGGAGTAGAGAAGACGTCTACATCTAACAGTTTCAACGGTGAAGGGGTGGGAACGGGATGCCAGCCTCGTAGGACGCTTAAATTCACGAGGCTTAGGGACAAGCGAAAGCAACTCCTCAGAGCAATTACCGTGGAAGTACTTGTAGAAAAGGCAGAGCGATGCAACATCGCGTCTGTGAGAGAGCAACTGCAGACGAGATGACAGATCAGGGCCAATCACATTGCATATCCGTCTCTGGATCTTATCAAGAACCCTGAGGCAACACGCAGGGGCCCCAGACCATAAATGGCAGCAATACTCCATGCTGGCTATTATATGAATAATTATTTCATAACTGTAAATTGGAAGTAGTAAAGATTAGTTTTAAAAGGATCTTTCTTTTTGTACAACAATGCAACATTAATTTCATATAAGTCCCATTTCTTTTTATTTCCCTTTCAGGTAATGCCTTTAGTGCTACGGCTTTGTTCTTCCTTGGTTTGAACCTGGTTGGGAAAGCAAAAAAACAGCTTGGATTTGGATTAGTTGTGCCTTTTCTTCTAATTATTACCAAAACGTATGTAAGGAAAAATAAAACTTTTTTATTTTCCTTAAACTGTTTTCTTTTCTATTCAATAAACAAGAGAAACTACAGCAATATTTTATTTAGATCAACTTTTTCAAATTTTTTTAATATTCTAATATTGGATAAATTAATTGTGGATATTGTTCTCTTAGATTCTTATTGAAAATTTGTGACATTTGGTGATGTAAATTCTGCTTGCAATCACTTCCTCTTCTGGTTTATGGAGATTGAGAGAGAAAGAGAGAGAGAGAGAGATGCATAATGATGTTTTCTAGGAGTTGTAGCTTTGTATTCTGTGAAAAGCAATTTCTACCTTTTTTTTTCTATTATTTTGAAGCCTCTAAAATATTATTTGATGTTTCATATTCTGATGAACTTTCAGCCGATGTAAATAATTGAGTATGTATGTATGTTGTTGAAGGTTATTTTTAGTGGATAGCGGTATTTCAGTTTTCTTGAGTGCACAGGTCATTAACCAAAATAAACAGTTTAAACAAACGAAGCATGTACTCAAATACAAGTATCCACTAAAAATATGTTTGAAGTAGTGTGTGTGTGTGTGTGTGTGTGTGTGTGTGTGTATCACACATGGCAAGATTTTATCCACCTGCACTTTTTCATTAAATAAAATGTTACTTCTATAATTTATTCAAAAAGACAATTAATATGATGCTGTGAGTGTACTACACTTATAACCTTAAGCTGTGTGTGTATGGTGTGTATATATATATATTTTTTTTTTTGTTAACCATATTTTTTTGTTAACCAGAACACTTTTGATCTCCTCCGAAATCATCCTCAGGGTTGAAATTCGAAAACAAACTTAATGTAATCATAGTTATTGTGATAGTGATTTTTGTAACCATGCATGAATGTACGCTGTTATAATTATTTTAATATTAACCATTGTGTTTGTGATGTTTTGTAAACAAACATCACAATTCCCCAATAATCTCAGTAAAAAAATAAAACTAATTATATATTATACTAAATTTAACACAACTAACTTCATCATATGCAATAACTCTTTTCTGTCAACTAGTGCTATGGAAAAGACCAACATTGTACATCAGTTTAAATGTCCTTTGGGAGATTGTAAATTGTAAGTACATATATTGGTTGCACAATCACAACATTATCATGATGTACACTTTGTTTGTTGAGTACAAGTTCTATTGCACAACATCTAAAAACATATTCCTGTCCACCTTGACAATATAGAAACATATTTACTGACAACACCAATATAATACACCATAAAAATAATAAACAAAAACTTCAAATTCTTGAAGCCGTCTATATCAAAAGCAACCAACCAACACTGAATAAAATTTATTATGAGTAGAGTTTTAAAGCACATTTCAATTGACTAACATTTAACACCATGTTGCATTTTACCACCTCTGGTTATCCCCTTGCATTGGGAACACTTGTTTACAAAACATCATAACCAGAACAGTTAATTTTAAAATAATTATAACAGGGCACATTGACATGTGTTTACAAAAATCACCATCACAACAATTACACTAAATTTGTCTTTGCAATTCACCCCTGAGGATGATCTCTGAGGAGATTGAAAGTACTTTGTTAAAAAAAACATGGCGCCTTCCTTGATGAATTGCAACTTAACATCAAGAAGATAATTAGAGAACTAGAAAGGATTATTATATAAATAAATAGACATAATATGTCTATATTATTTAATGAATCATGCTTCATTGGAAATATGCTGCTTATATAAATAAATATCTATCTATCTATCTATCTATCTATCTATCTATCTATCTATCTATCTATATATATATATATATATATATATATATATATATATATATATTACATTGCTACGCAAAAACTTTCATGTTTTGGAACTATAATGTTATTTCATCGGGTGATGTAAAATATTATAATAATCAGCAATCACTCTGTTCACTTGTCAGTGGGAATCAGCAATCAACTGTTTATATTTCTTTTTATATATGCACTTTTCATTGGTGCAAGGTTTATTTATTTTTTTCCTAATAGTGTATATATATATATATATATATATATATATATATATATATATATATATATATATATATATATATATATATGCACACACATTGTCTGCTAGAATATCTTACAGAAGTGTAATTTTATATAATGAGAGAAATTGTGGGGGATATTTTGCTATTTATGTCAACTGTAAATATCAATATAAATAAAATTTAAAAATTGAATAAAATAAGGAAGAACTCACGAAAATGAGTATGAACATATTTCCGTGTGACATTTGATCTTATGATTAAACACACTTGTAACTTTTTAATGGCCAACAATATAAAGATTTTGCTTTACTTTTCATATTTGTCACAATATGTCAAAGTGTCTTTTGCAGATTTGGGGATTTTTACTAAATTTAAGTGCAATGCAAAACAATATTTTTCTAAATTTTGCAAAATTCCCAAAGAGGGCTTATGACATCCTTGTTGAGTTTTTGTTCACAATTCATTTTTATTATTGGAAAGCTTCTGCTCTTTACTGTTTATTGAATAATTTAGTCACTTCTAAAAAAAAAAAAATAAATGAAATTGAAAAAACTTAAAACAAATATTTACAAAGCTAATTGATAACATTTTTGATTTGAACGAACTGTAGCAATACTTGATTTGAACTAAATTATCAGCTTTGTATATTGTAATGTGAGATATAATGAACTGGGAAAAATTCTTTTAAATTGCTATTGAAAATTTGTATAATTTGTTTGTCCAATGTCAATTCTGCTTGCAATCACTTTCTCTTGTGATTTATCATGGGGTGGTGGTGGTGGTGGTGGTTAAAGATGCAGATGTATAACTGATGGTTTCAAGGAATTGTAGGAAATGGATGAAATTGGGTAGGGAGATTGTTTCAGCAATTTTATAAATACCCTGAAAATCAGCATTGAAATATTTTTTTTTCTCCCTGGGCTTGAACAATGACCTCTGGCACTGTCAGGAATATAATTAATTTAACTATGAGGCAGGCTGTAATAATTGTATTCATTTTTTGTCTTTTCTCATCTTAGCTTCTTTATAACTATTAATGACTTGCAAAATTAACATGGTAATCATCTTCCTCTAATTGGTATCTTAATCTTCATATTAGCTTTGCTGCGGAGGCAGGAATGGGTAACATGGAAAACAAAACTTTGTTTTCCTTACTATTATGGACGTTAATTCCATCTCCACCTCAGCAAATGTAAATCCAAGTGTCAAACAAAAGAGAACATTGCGTAGAGGTAGATAAATGTATAATTTATTTACATATATACAAAGATTGGTAACTTCTGCTGTTGCTAAGGCAACAGGGAGAGATAGTGGTGAAATTATAAGCAAAATGTACATTGATGGTCATTGTCATTATTGGCATCTCTCTCTCAGTATGTCAGTGTTGACAACAAATGCTGGTCTGTGTCTCACTCTGTGTCGGTGTTGACATCAAATGCGGGTCTGTTTGAATTTGGGTATATATAGTTTGGGGCTTGAAATTGAGGTTTTGGTTTTTGAGTAGAAGTGGCTCTGGCGGGTCATAATGTATTATTAATTTTGTTTTGATTAAAGTGGATGTATGCATGGAACTGATGTGAAGAAAACTTATTTACGCAGTCTGCTTTGGGTCATCAAATGGTCAACATCTAGTTTGTGTAGAAAATGTAAGGGCCACAACAGCTTGCATGCTATAAAGCTATTTATAATTTACAACACATCCCTAAAATGGCTTTAGAGATATTCAAGTGTTGACATGAAGTATCTTTTAACAGCTATTATTATTATTAATTGACTCTATCCTCTTTCTCTTTCAGTATTTTACTGCCTTTGATCATTTGGGAAATTGTCAGTGCTGTCCAACCTGGGTCGACTGTCAATGAGACTGAAGCATTTGGAACATATGGTTTTCTTTATGGCACATTTCCAACAGCTCCTTCGGTTTTTATTTTTGCTAGTCAATATTCAATGGCTGAACATATTGTAAGTTTCTAGTTCTATTTTTAGATTTTTACTTATTTATATATTTGTATTGTTACAAAAGTCTTTTATTTCCTCCTTCCAAAACATTTCTAAATATATTTGACCCACTGTCCTCAGGAAACACTTTAAAGCACAATGAAGTGACTTTGGAGACATTCTGTATCCTTACATTATTTTCAAGTTATTTTCAAGTGTCCAATGATTTTGCATAGGTTCACTGGTTTGAGATTTGTTGTATTACACTGTTTTTTTTTAAAAATTAGAAGTGTAAAGAACTTTACTCCTGTTAAATAGTTGAGGTTCGTCATTGCCTATATTGTATATTACTTTGTGGTAAATTTTATGAATTCTTGGTAACTGTTTTAGGTTACTCTTGGTAATTGACTCTCCTGGGAACTGTCTATAACTAACTCATTGTCTCTAGGTTTTTTATATATTGTTCTACTAACCACCTCCTGTGACTCTTACTGGAACAATTCACTGAGTGAGGGAGTGATACCCAAAAATATTATAAAAATTATTTGCATTATAGATTTCATTTTCTTTTTTCAGGTTGCCAGTGGGTTGGTCCTGTGTACCATCTTGTCTGCACCCCTTATGTTTATCTCTGCCAAAATGAGAATGATGATGTGTTATCATTCAATCAATTACACCCACTTGATTCAGGGCACATCATTTGACATTAGCATTCTTTCATTGATTGCTTGCGTAAGTTTTTCAGTCTTTCCTTTTTTAAACTTTTATTTCTTAAGAACCAGATTTAGAATTCAAAATAGTTTATTTTTAAGTTTGTTTTGCAAACACTGTGTTTTTGATATGATGTAACATTTTTTTATAGCATTCATTTCAGAAAAAAAAAGTTATTGAATCACTGCAAATATTTTAGTTAAATAGATGAACCATAGCAGATGTAATTCTAGTGTTGAAATAAATCTTAAAATTAATTCTAGTAATTGGGATAAAGCGAAAATGCTATATGCTTACTATCATATTGCAATAGTGAAGTTGATATTGAGCCTGAGCAACACCTAGATAGGTGACTGCTTGGGAATATAAGGTGCTGTAAACTTGGATGTGCAGATGGTGTGATGTTTAATGGCTTGGGATGAGAAATCAAGAGTGCTGAGTTTAAATTATAGTCTGGTTTGTTACATTGACTTACACAAATGCCCTCGGGTGACCATGAATTGAAAAGAGACAAGATCGCTTAACCATGTCGCATACACTCCTACCAACATGCAGTGGGCTAGTGTATGGTAATGGCCTATTCCTCCCAATGAATCTGGGGAAGGTCTACATCCAATGAACGACCTTCAGAGGCTGAGAAGAAGAAAATGCTATAAAACTATTTGGGAGCTGCTAATATCTTGTTGAGGATTTCTTTGTCATGAGTTATCTTATCTTGGTAATGAATTAAATGATTAATCCTGACAATAGATATTATTGAATGCAGTGATCACTATGATTATCTTGGAATGGCTGATAAGATATCTTGATAGAAATTTCTTTGACTTAAGTCATATGTTTGGCAATGAATTAGATATAAAGTCAGGACTATTTGTTGATGTTGATGAAGGTTTTGACTGTTGTGGAGAAGCTAATCAAGTATTTTACTGATATGGTGTTCACAAATATTCCAATTTTAAGATTAATATTAAAAACTAGTGTACTCATGCCATCAAAAAATGATGGCGATTATTAGAAAGTTTTAATATTGAGACGCAATGAAACAAAGGTTTTGAAACAATGCACTGAGATTCAATCCGAGATTCACAACTAAAATAGGACTGACTAAGGGAAGTAGGCATTCATATATTTACTAGTTTATGTTGAATTACCTCTCTTTGTATCATAAAGCATAACATGAAAGATATAAATAAATAAGTATACAATGGTAATTATAGCGTTGATTAGGGTTGCCTGATATATAAATTTTAATTTTAATTTTAATATTGGGATATACATTTACTATTGTGAATGATATCAGGTTTTTTTTTTTTTTTTGTTATTCATACTTCAGCTATCTCATGAAATACTTGCTAAGCAGGCTTTTAACACAGAAAAACTAACTCTATATACATTTGATCTTTGATTTGGTTGGTTGCTTGATTTTGTTTAGTGACATATCAACCTGTATGAATTATTTAATACCAAAACCTAAATATTTTGCATGCAATTTTATTTTATTTTATTTTTTGAGATAATAATGGTTTAGTGATACAAGTCTTATTAATTCTAAATGACTTTGTGGTGCTACTTTTCTGTAGGTTTTAGCATTTTCACTTAATTCTTATTTAGAATTGTAAAATTCTTTACAAAGGTTGTCCCAGAAACTCATCAAGGTAGATTAAAAGGCTGAAGTATGAGGTACAAAACCCTATCAGGCTGGAGCAACTTATCCAATGGGTGGATATTCCAGCTAGCAAAATTTTTCATTTTCCTTTTACTTTCTTGTTTTAGTAACATTTATATATTGTTACACTTTCTCACTAAGTATTATTATAGCAAAGAAAACAGCGACTTACCTTGTCAAACCAAGTGACAGTGCGTCGCGTGTATCCTACGATGGAAAATGTGCCAAAAAAGAAAATTACTCACCAAAAAAAGGGCACGTATTCTGCATGACATGTTGAAGACGGAATATTTAAAAAAAACAAAACAAGTCCGTCGCAGGAGTTGCTATAAGAATATTTTGATATACAAAAATTGAACGTTCTCTCCCAGCTGTCAACGAATGGAAAAAATGCTCGGCCGATAAAAGCAGTTGGTATTCTTGAATCGGGGAGAGATGGTGTATTTTGGCTTCCGCGTTTGTCGTAGAGTGAGTTATTTTTCTGACTGGTTACATTGTGATTTGTGAGATAGTACCAGCAAATCGAGTTTTTGACATTTCTTTCTGCCCCTGATATTCGAGTCTGTACTTACAGTGATTTGTCCTTTGTGTTGTGGAAGTAATCTGCGACAAATACTTCCTTTGCTTTCAGAACGCTTACAATTACAATGAAGCAAAAACAAAAATCTATAGTGAAAACAGAGAAAAAAAATAATAGAATTCTTTAAAACCAGAAATGTAAAATTGGTTCCTCTAGATATCTAACCAATCAAAAGTCTACAACCCTAAAACATTGAAATACAAAGAATATCTTCTGTAAAAAGACAAAATGTATGGTTGTCAACAAGAGAGGCAAGGTGTGAGTTTCAAATTAAAAATATCAGAATCAAAAATGCAGAAATTTATCTGGGGAAATGTAGAAAAAAAATAGTGGCAGTGGGACTGGGGACAAAAATTTCATCTTTTTGTTTCATCCTTTCTTTTTCCTATAACACATGGTGATGGAGGTGAGGGCAGTTTGTCATTTCAGAAAGCCAAATTTTTTTATGAATTAGACTTTTTAAAAAATGTTATTTAATAATTTTAATAAAGAAACCAAAGAATAATGTAGCTTTTTGTCTCAAGATGATTTGTGGTGCTACTTTTCTGTAAGTTTTGCCACTTTCACTTAATTCTTATTTAGGATTGTAAAATTCTTTGCAAGAGTTATCCCAGAAACTCATCAAGGTAGATTAAGGGCTGAAGTATGAGGTACAAAACCCTATCAAGCTGGAGCAACTTATCCAATGGGTAGATATTCCAGCTAGTAAAAGTTTTCATTTTCTTGTCTTAATAACATTTATATATTGTTACACTTTTTCATTAAGTATTATAATGAAGCAAAAACAAAAATCTAGACTGAAAACAAAAAAAATGAAATTAAGGAAAATTGAAACAGAAAATGGGTCCCTCTACATATGAAATGGGGGAGGGTGAAAACTTTTTTGCCTGACCCAAAAGAATGATTGACATCCATGAAGTTTTTTTTTCTTTTTCAGGTTTGGGTTTTTGTTGTCTTAATTATGAGCAGTCGTTGGAAAAAAATGCCTCATCAGTTAACTTTGTGTTTGACAGTCTCTCAGGTTAACAAACTTTTTTCTTTGTTTATTGAATGTGAACTTTTGTTATATTTGGTATGATGATTCTTTTGTTAATCATGATTTAAATTCAAACATCATTCCCTACTGACTGAAAAAAACCCAAAACAAATTGGTTTTTGAATGTATTAGAAATATGATGTATGAAGTTGTCCTTTTGTTTGCAGTTGAAAATTTGTAGATAACATGTTGCTGTCTTTTTTCTTTATAATAAGAAAGTTACTCATTCCCAAATTTCAATGTTTTTATTAAGTAAAGCTAATGAATTGTTTATTTCTGGGGTTGACTGGTCAACTTAATCCGAGGATAAGGAGACATTTACCTGGCAGGCTGAAGGTAAAAATACATGCACTCATGCACGCACACACACACACACACACACACACGTGAAAAAAACTCTCAAAACCTCCTTTTTCTTTTCTTACATCAACACTTTGTTGCCTTAGACATAATTAATTTTTCAAAATAAGGAGTTTAAGATGTTAAAAGTGAATAAAGGAGAATTGTGATATTTTTTAAATGTCATATTCACCTTTTCTTTTTTTTTAATAGTGGTCTTCACCCTGTACAAGGCCTGAGGGCCACTCGAGGTATAGGGTTACAGAGCAAGAGGCACAACTTATGCAGATATCTATGGAAGATAACAGTTAACCCTAGACTTGAACAGGTTAAGATTGTCGTGATTGGGAAAGCATCCTCTTGGGAGTTGGTTCTACAAGGTAGTGGTTTGTTGGAAGAAGCTGCTTGAGTGAAACTTACATGTTTCCAAAGAAATACGAAGGGAATGAGGGTGGTTCACTATAATGTGTGAGGCATGGTGAGTCTTAGACTTGAAGGTTAGGACTGGCAGAACTAAGGAGTAGAATTCATCTGAACGCTTTCTATAGAAGTCATAATAGAGTTGTGAGCAGCTTGCAGCATTTCATCTGTGAGAAAGGGGTTGTAGGATATAAAATAGTTTGTCACCCACAAGGACACTGAGAGGACTTTATCGAGACTGGAAAGTGAAAGTAGGGCAGCTACTTGATCCTAAGATAAGGGCTTAAATACTTTTATGAAACTTCCCATAAGTGGACATTGAGGTCAGTACCTAGCAGCGACTGTCTGTTCCATACTTAAACACAATCATCAGGCCATGTGTGTTGTATTCTGGCTCAACTATTTATATATGCTGAACAATGTTGCATTATGGGTCTGTTATTCTAATGGTTATTGAGATATTTAGAAAAATGTTATTTATCTCTACCTCTATTCATGCAAGTTCTTTTGGGGCATTGAAAAACATTTCATTTTTAATCTGAAGAGAATTTAGACTGTGATATTTTGGTTTTGCATGTGAGTTTTCTCAAAAGTTAAAACAAAAAGAAATGCAGCAGTGTATCCCAAATTCAGAGATTGTCTTTGTCCCCATGAATGATGAAATAATAAAAAAGAGATGTCCTTATCAGAGAGTGTCATCATACAGCCGAGAACAGGAGACAACAAGTCTGTCCCTTCCCAATCTGTTTTCTTCTTCTTAGCTGGTGGATTTTCAAACACAACATCCAAGATTTGTGTTCATCTAATCAAATATTTGATAGAAATCCCTGATCCCTGTCACTCTGATTCTTTGTCTGGTAATTATAAAAACAACATAGTTTGAGAAAGATTTGCTCACTTATGGATAAACACACAGGATCAGATTAAATCCAACTGAAATCACAAATGCATGACCAGACCTCATACTTATATTAAATAGGAACATTTTTTTTCTCTGACAGAAGTGAAATTCTCTCACTATGAAATAGAAACAAATAATGCTTGAAATTTTTAACTGCTCTCCATGTCAAAGAAAGTGTTCTTTAACAGTGTCAAGTTGAACACTTGCAGATATGAACAATTTACTGTTTAGTCTGTCAGTGAGCATTCAGGCTTGCATGACAGCCTGCAAGAGGATCTAGTGATGCTTTGATGCCTTTAGCATCTTTCAGTTATTGGTTGTTTTGGGCCTGACTCCGCAGACAATATCTTTGCTGTCTCAATGAGAATGTATTGCAGACCTTAACTTGCATCGTTTTGTATTATAATCTAGATATTGTCATATGATATTATGGAAAATTGGGACAGGGAAAGAAATATAAATTATATGAATGTTAAAAATTCTGAAAAAGAAATGACCTTTGAAAATGGTGTTGATAAAATATCAGAAGTTTAACCCAACTTCAGATATAATTGAATAGCATTGATTTCTTTTTTTTTATTGTGCTTTTTAATCTTATTTGATGACTGTTTTTAATTCTTTTGCAGATGGTTGGTGCAATTGGAGTAATTTGTTACCATTTAAGGGACGAAAGCGTTTCTTGGCAGTCTCATGTTGATTTTGCCTTAATCAGCATTGGTAATTTGAGTTCCATTTGCTGGGCGTCACTACTCAGTGTTGTTATATGTGTTATTCGTACACAGAGAACAACCATTATTTTAAGATATCTCATTATCATTCTCTTGACTGGAACTGCGTAAGTTCATTATTATATTTTTTTAGTCTTTTACTATTATCACTTATATTTTCCTTATGAATAACCTAAGTCCTACCAATGTGGAAGTATTTTTTAGGTATAGTTTTCTACTTTTAATATTGAATCTTTGATTTGTAAATGATGGTAATTGTAGTTTTTGTTTATTTTCATGCTTGTAACTTCAGAATTGCATGATGAAGATAAGTACATTTTTTTTTTTTTTTAAATAATGTCAGTACTTTGGAGCTTGTTCTTCAAACCTGACTTTTCCATTACCATAAGAGGATAAGTGCTTTTTTTTTTTTTTTAACTTTATTTTGATTTTTTCCTTATTGGTGATTTAATTTTGGCCATATCTTTTCTGAGAGTTCAGATCAGAAATAACATCGCAAAGGTAAATTAAGAAGAATTAACTAATACAATATTATAATACTATGATGGCAGTCTACTACATTTCCAAATTCTGAGACTGTCACTGAATATAATAAGCACCTGAAGAAATCTGGAGATTGCAAAACATTGTGATTCTAATGACTAAGATAATGATGCCAGTTCCAATAAATCAGTTTAACTTTTTTGTTTTCAGGCTTCCTGTAGTTCTCACTGGAATCTTCCTTTTGTTTACTTGGGAAAATAGTTTTACCAATTTTGATCCTTCTTTTCAATACGGAAATATTCAGGTAATTTTATTATTAGATATTTGCTATTTTATAAACAAATGTAATCTTTGATTGTGCTGACTTGTTTAGTTTTATGGATATGTGTGTGTGTGTGTGTGTGTGTGTTCATATGTATATGTATATAAGTGTGTATATGAAAGGGTGTTAAAAATTTTTGGACTCAATCCACCTCCTAAAATCTGAACAAATAATAAAAAATTAGATACTTTTTTTTAATAGATGGTCTTCTTGGTCAGGCTGAGAACTTTACAGCACTTCATGTATCTGTGTGTGTGTGTGTTTCTTTGTGTCTATATATAAACATACACAATAAATTGAATATATATTGAGCAGGCATTATTGAAAAGTCTATATGGAAACTATATAGGTACCTCAATAAGCCTAATGAAGAAAAACAATTTACATAGCAGACATTTATTTTTCAACATATTTTCCTTGTCAATGCACATAATTCAATGGTGAATATTAAGCACACAAATCAAAATTCAACTAATGCCTGACTGTTATTCTATAATCTACTCTTGTACACATCCTCAAATCCATTATATGTAGCTATGTACATACTCATCTACAAATATGTAATTTTATATAAATATATAGTGTTTAATTTTGTGTTGTAGTTGCTTAGCGAACACTGAACTTTTTATCCTGGAAAAGGTCTTTGAAAATAAAAAGCAAAAACAGAAATTTCTGTGATTCAGTTTTTCATTTATTTCCAGTCCACCACAATATAAACCACTTTTATAGATTAATAGTCTGAGTAAAAGTTGTGATAAAAAGTGAAACATAAAATGTAAATAAAATTAAATATATTAAGAATAATGTTTGAATTTTCAATAATTTACAGGCATATGTACAGCTTTCTCTGAACCTTGTGTCGATCATCATAACCACGTCATCTTTGGTTTATAGCCAACGCTACCTGGCTGCCTCCTACCAGTTACACAGAACTTCCCAGAATAGTTCCTCAATAAATAATGGAGATTTAGTGAGTGCAAACAGCGTTGATCCAGATGTATCAACTGGGAATATACAATCTTCCTTGGATTTACCAGCTTCTGCTACAGAATTTAGTGCCAACCATTTAAACAATCTGATTCCTACAGCTGATCATGATGATGGTATGTGAAATAGCAAAAATATCGGGTGTGGCATAAATATTTACCCATTATTTAAACATAAATTGAAATACACCTGTTCTTAATAATTTCATGTTTTGCGTAAGGCTTTCTAACATTCTTTTGTTTTACTGTTTACAGTTTAATTAAATATGGCGGCTCAAAATTGAAAATGACTGCTATAAAGCATTGTGAGGTGATTAAACAGTTGCAGAAAAACAGTTTTTAATGTGTGGAAAAACTTTCAAGAGAAGCAAACAACCTCACCAAATACAGTTGAACCTTGGTTCACAAATTTAATTCATTCCTGAAGCCCATTCGTAACCTGAAATATTCATAATCTGAAAGTTTTACTGTTGAGCTAGTTAGATGCAGCCATCTATTCTATTCTAATAGTTTCTTTTCATGAACTTCTCACCTCTGGAATTCCCTCCCAATTTCTTGCTTCTCTGCTACCTGCAATCTTCAAAAGTTTACATGCAATACCATTTGCCATCTTCTGTTTACAAGAATCTTGTTCCTTTATTGTCCCTTTCTTCATTTCTCCTCACTAAAGTCTTCTCATTCTATTTCACTCCCTGTAATCCCCTGCGTCCCAGTGACATTATCACCTTGCTTGAGGTGAAATGATTAAAATATATATATATATATATATAAAATATTGTCACTAAATATAACAATCAACCTGTAATCAAACTTTTACTAACCAAAACCTAAAACTTATTTTATGATAAAATGAATAATGGCTAAAGGTATATGCTGCACTCGGTAAATACTCTAGTTTGCAATGAAAAGGTACTTACTGCTATTGATAGATAGAACGTCCATAGCCTTTTATTTCATTTATTATATTGTTGTAATTACAAAATTCTCAGTGCA
The DNA here is from genome assembly GCA_964036315.1 of Acanthosepion esculentum. Lineage (NCBI taxonomy): Eukaryota > Metazoa > Mollusca > Cephalopoda > Sepiida > Sepiidae > Acanthosepion > Acanthosepion esculentum. The sequence continues at coordinate 107,738,232 of OZ038488.1, forward strand.
ATGAGTTATCTATTTTGGTATGTTCATTATCTATCTATTTCAGTATATTCATTATCTATTTCAGTATATTCATTATCTATTTCAGTATATTCATTATCTATCTATCTATCTATCTATTTCAGTATATTCATTATCTATCTATCTATCTATCTATCTATTTCAGTATATTCATTATCTATCTATCTATTTCAGTATATTCATTATCTAGCTATCTATTTCAGTATGTTCATTATCTATCTATTTTTGTATATTCATTATCTATTTATCTATCTATCTATCTAGCTAGTTAGTTATCTAGCTATCTATTTCAGTATGTTCATTATCTATCTATCTAGCTATCTATTTCAGTATATTCATTATCTATCTATCTATCTATCTAGCTATCTATTTCAGTATATTCATTATCTATCTATCTATCTATCTATCTATCTATCTATTTCAGTATATTCATTATCTATCTATCTATCTATCTATCTATCTATCTATTTCAGTATATTCATTATCTATCTATCTATCTATCTATCTATCTATCTATCTATTTCAGTATATTCATTATCTATCTATCTATCTATCTATCTATTTCAGTATATTCATTATCTATCTATCTATCTATCTATCTATCTATCTATCTATTTCAGTATATTCATTATCTATCTATCTATCTATCTATCTATTTCAGTATATTCATTATCTATCTATCTATCTATCTATCTAGCTATCTATTTCAGTATATTCATTATCTATCTATCTATCTATCTATCTAGCTATCTATTTCAGTATGTTCATTATCTATCTATTTATCTATTTCAGTATGTTCATTATCTATCTATTTATCTATTTCAGTATGTTCATTATCTATCTATTTATCTATTTCAGTATATTCATTATCCATCTGTATGTATATTTGTGTGCACATATGTGTAGTGGACATGTGGGCGTGTGGTCAGAACATTTGCTTTCCAAACATGAGACCCAGGTTTGAATCTCAACACAGTTAATTTATCAGTGACTTCTTGATGTTATCCTACTGGGAAGGTGATCCCAGCCTGTGGCACCTTTGGAAAGTATCTGGAAACCACACCAAGGATTTACCCAATCCTTATGAGTAAAGTTGGGTACATGGAGCTGTTTGTTGATAATTGTGCCAGCATGAAATTGTAACCAAGGGTTTAAATATACTGGCCTTGTTAAAATGCTGTTAAAATGTTGATCACACCAGATGAGGTGATCTCTCTCACAGGAGCTGTAACTAATGTCTGCTCAGCATAGTTGCAGTATAAACTATTGATAGGCTCTGTGAATGTTGAATTAACACAAAGTGTACCTGATCAGACATTTGCAGCAGAAATGGCAAGCTACACTCGCAGACAGATATACTTGGAAACAAGTGGCCAGCCATTATATGTATTGGTATGTGACATAATGAATATGCATACATCTGTGTTCCCCCTCACAGGAATATGATTGGCTGGTGTCAGCCATAAATTCAGGCTGATGTAGAGGTACATGGTGCGCCATTGTAGTACGCCATTAGACTGAGCCATTGACGATGCCTATTATCCTACGCCTATTGCCTAAGCATATTGCCTATGGCTACGACGAGTACCAGTTGATTACGGCTACCTGCTAGATTGTACTACTCGGTTACAGTAGCCAAAACCACTTAGCTACTTTGAACAAATATATCCCTTTCCGGGACATATCAGTATGCATATGTTGCAATATTGGTTGGAAGGCGAATTAACCTTATAACCACTGCTGTACACTAGTGTGCATTGATATATTAGCTACCATTATTGATAGATGGAACTAACAGAGCCTCTTATTTCATTTACTGCTGTGTATGTAAGTGCACATATCAAGGTGTTTATAATGGTTAGCCACTCATTTCCAAACACACCTGTCTAGCTAATCCCTGTTGCAGCCTCTTGCTCAGGCATATTTGTGTTTATTCAACACCAACAGAGCCAACCTGGGGTTTATACTGCAACTATACTGAGCATACCTTAGTTGCAGTTTCTAAGAGGGGGTGCATAATCTGGTGTGATCAGTAGCTGAATAAAGTCACTATGTTCAAAGCCTCAGACTTAATAAATTTATGCTAACACAACAGTCAGCACTTTCCAAACAGTTTCCTCTATTCAGTTTCACTATCAAGGCTTGGGTCAACCTGTGGTATGGTTTTCAGGATTGGTATTCTGGAATTGTCTCTACTGGCAGATATTATCGAAAGTTACTTCCTTGATGATGGTCAGAACACCAATGTTTTAACCACATAGCCATATCTGATAAATGATTAGTAACTAATATTAGTGTGCACAAAACCAAACATTATTATAAACACTTTTTTATATCTGTATTTTGTGTGTATGACATTGTCACAACATCATATATGGCTAAAACCAATGTTTGGGCAACTATGGTCATTGTTCTCTAGTGGGTTGTATCGGTGGTGTCATTGTATTAGTCTTAATGGCAGGCTTCAGGCCAATACACTAAAGTTGCACTGTCTCTGTTTCTTACTGGAAATCAACTCGGCCATCTTTTCACCAGGAGAAATGTTTTCTTGTAGTAATAAATAGCACAGTGCATGGACTGTATTGGTTTCTTTTATTGTCCCCAGTAGGGAAATTCTGTCAACTACTTTTCAGTGATGGAGAGGGTGAAAGTGAATGAGAACTTTCTAATCCCACCATTTTCATACCAACCTAAAATTCTCACTGGAGCATAAGAAACTCTTTTCTACCAGAAAAACTTGCATTCTTGCTTGTTGCTGATTAGTCAATTCATGAACCAATGAAAAGATGCTGATCTCATCCTGTTATTTTTCCTTTTTACTTGCAGGATTTGTGACCTTGTCAAATATATTGTATTTCAGAAATACAATATATTTCCAATAACATGAGTAGCTGTTTATTAATTACATTTTTTTCTTCTTAAATTATCCTCCTTTATTCTACACCCACAATGCTATGGATGTGTGCATGTGTATTTGATGGATATGTCATAAATTAACTTCCTAGCTACAGAGTCACACTTAAGTGCATATTAAAATTGTATTTATATTTTTAAATGCCATGTCACTTCAGGACTTAGGCAATCATGACTTGCCAGAGATTCTTTTTTATTACCTGGGAATTCACATGCATTCTTGGGAAAGATAGTTGCTTCTCACTGCCTTCTTCACTGTTTGAAATTCAAAGTTTTCCTTCTCTGAGACTAGTTTTCCCTTAAGGTGATAGAAATCGGTTTACCCTGTCATTTAACCCATAGCTGGAGGGAGACAAGACAAATTCATATCTTTCTCAAGGGCATTTGTATGAAAGTGGACACAACAGTATGCTTTATATACATTTTTTTAATGTAATAGTGCATTTACTTGTTTTTAACCTTTTAGCATTTTAGATTAGATTGCATATAGGGTTGTTTTTTTAATTTTTTTTATTGACATATGAACCTCTATGAGTTATTTAATACCAAAATATTTTGTACACAATTTTATTTTATCGGAAATAATAATGATTTTAGTGATACAAATCCTACTAATTAACCCATAGCAAGGATTAGAAGAGGCGGATTACTTTTCCCAAGAGTATTTACATATAAGGGAATATAAAGACCCAACTGGAATTAGAACTTAGTTCTCTGATTAACAATTCTGTGCCATTAGACATTACATCACTTGCACATCCAAGCTTACAGCACTTGGTATTCCAAAACAGTCACCCATCTAGGTACTGTCCAGGTTTGATGTTGTTTAACTTTGGTGATCATATGAGAATCAATGTTTCAACATGATATGGCTGTAAGCTATATACAGGGAGTCGCTCTTATTTGTAAGAGATTTGTTTCAAGACCCCTGTCAAATACTTGATACTGAAGACAGCACTGAGCTATATGCAAATTCCTCCCACCTATGATAAAGTTTAATTTATAAATTATACACAAAAAAATTTAACAATAATAATAAAATAGAATAATTATGAAATATACTTTTGTTTTATTTTTATTTTTTTATAGCAAATATATTTATTGAACAAAGTAACTAATAATAACAAAAAAAAAGTCATTGAAACAAAGCAAGTTCAGTCGACCATTGATGACAATTCCAGAACAACGTAACTATAAATATACTATACTGAAAGTGTGTAATGAATATAAGATTAAATTCTGTTATAGATTTTAGTAACTGCAGCATATTGTTTTTTTTCTTATTAAGAATTTTCAATTTTTATTGAAAGGAAAAACTTGAACTTTGACATACGACCTAGAGCCAGATCAGGCCTAAAATGAAGTACTGCCACCATATATGGGCAGGAGCTAGCCAGTCGTTACTTTCCAGTCTTGATAGAATCCAAAAGTGTTCCTGCTTTTGTGTGGGTGACAAATTGTTTTCTCATAGATGAAACATCACAAGCCACTTGCTGCTCTATTGCTATTCCTATAGAAAGTGTTCAGATGAACTAGATTCATTTAGTTTTGCCAGTTCTAACCGTCAAGGCTAAGACCCACCATTCTACACACATTGTAGTGAATCACCCTCATTCCCTTCATATTCCGTTGGTGAGATGTAATTCCACTTGAGCAGCTTCTTCTCATGAACTGCTGCTTTGTGGAACTGACACCCAAGAGGATGCTTTGCCAATCACTACAATCTTAACCTGTTCAATTCTAGGGTTGACTGTTACCTTTCCCACATATCCACATAAACTGTGCCTCTTACACTGTAACACTCTAATGTGAGTAGCTCTCGAGCCTTGTGAACATCATTGTAAAAATCATATGAAAGTTGACCTTATGACCTTCCACTGGCTGATGAACAATACCTTGAATTATATAAAGCAACATCAAAATGACATCAAAATGTATAAACTTGCATCTTCCATTTATTCCTTTATACCACATATTAATATCTAATCGTTGTCAATTTTGACTTTTTTTTTCCAGATTTGCTTTTGTCAACACCGATATATGAATGCCATACAGCGTCATCTGAGTCCGAGGCTCACTTGCTTAATACTGATGATTCTGATGACTTGCATGTCACTTTTTATTCAGAGACAGACAGAACAGATTTGGATGGGACAGTCAATGGTGAACAACAATGTCAGATTTTGAGACACCTCATTCTCTTACTCTGTCTCTTGTTCACGATGTGTGTGGTGAGTCAGTCTGTATTTCATTGTTGTGTCTATGACACTTTCTTGAACCAACTATTGACAACTTCTATTGTATTAGCATAGTTTTAAAATTTCATACTACAGTTATTTTGGGGAAAATTTTTAAGCAAAGTATTTTCATGTTGTTTTTTATTACTATATTTAATCCCTTTTATTACTTGTTTTCTCAATGAAAAATTTGTTTTTTTTTGATTTAACTTAAATGTACAGTTATAGTTGTGACAGTTTAATTTCACAGTTTGTGTATAGAGAAAGTTCTCTGCAATAGTATAAACTCTTGTTGCAATTCCCTCATCGTGCCAGAAATCATGCATATCGCTACTCTCACCTCAGTGAACAGCACTGAGCTTGGATCATCGACCATTGTTCTGTTCAAAGAAACTACATACGTGTGTAGGTTTAAAAACTGTACGAACAGTGCACCCAGTTTGGTCATATGAGAATCAGTGATGCAAAACTGTAAATAAATGGTGAATTCAATTTCATATTAAAAGAAGCCTATGAGTCTATTGCACTATACACTGTAAACAAGTGGGTTGGTAGTGACCACAATGAGTATTAAAAATGAACAACTCTGATGTTGTTTCTTCACCTGAATCAAGTTGCCAAACATGCATGGATCAAATTGGCCTTACTCTCCCCTTTTTAAGGTAGGAAATAAGCCATCAATACATAATATCAGACAATTTTAGTGTTTGTTTATAATCAACAGTTCCATCATTTCTAAACAGAAACTATAATCTGTAATTGGAATGAAAGTAGTGATGGCACTTCCACTGAGTCCATCATAAAAATTCAGAATATTGAATTGAAAATTTCTAAACATTTGAAATATCTTCATGCATGGATGAGTTACAGCAAATTTAGCATATGAGATAAAGAATTTAATAAGTTGTGTTTGGGGTACTTTTATTCAGCAATATAAGATGCTACAAAACCCAACTATTAACCTGAAAACGTTAGTCATATTTTTAAAGATTCTTGTCTTAACTTTGATATGGATGTCATACATGGTGTCAACTCTTTCAGAGGTGTCTAGACCGTCATTGGTATACTACTGTTTTGTAAAATCAGTGGTTAAAAATAGCTTCAACCAAGTTTATCCTACAAATTTTATTTTTAATAATAATTCATCAGACCCTATAGACTAGTCCTACAAAATCACAAAGTGTTGCCAAATAATAAAAACTACATCACTTGAAGACTTCCAACAGCTGTAACTGTGACTAGAAGAGAAAACAATGATACACTCAATAAATTTATTATGATTTGAATGAGAAAAGAAAGAAAAGGAAAAAAAAGTTATCAGCACTCACCCGTTCTCCTGTAATTTTTAAGTCAATTTTATTTTAAAAAATATTTAGCAAATATAAATCTTATATTTTTAAACTCTTTTTGAACTTTTAGGACATCCTGTATTTTAGAATAATTTTTTGCTTTGTTCTTTTTCTCTGCATTATAGGAGTTTGTGTTTGTGTCTAAGTTTTACATTCAGTGTATGCTTTGATGCCTATTAGTGAAAAAAATAATGTGGGCTTAAAGTAATCCTATTGAACAAATCTAGCTTACAAAAAAGTTCTTTCAAGTTAAAACTTCTGAACAAATTTGCTTTCATTCATAATTTATTAGTCATTTATTAGTTGGTGTCATTCAACTTGGTATCTACGCTGATGTCACAACTATTTACTCCTGTCTTAATAATAATACGTTTCATTGGTTCGATAAGGTCAAATTGGCAGCTGACCTAAAAAAATATGACCTAAAATCTGCTGTTAACTGTGGCAAGGAATATCTTGTTAATTTTAACACTCCAAAACAAAACTGCTTTCTATTAATCATTTGAAAGAACCATTTCTGCTTTCCATCAGCATGGCTTATGCTAACTTCCAGGAGAGTGACTTAGTGTGCTTTCTCTGGCTAATGTTCTCTGCTGACATGAAGTGGAAAAATTATATTGAATCAATTACTAGGTCGGCTGCTAGGAATATTGGGACACTGTGTTGTACTAGACAATTCTTCTCTCCAGAATCTATCTTACATATCTATATGTCTATCCTTCATCCATGCTTTGAATATTGCTGTCATATATAGTCTAGTGCTTCAGCTATATACTTAGAGATTTTTTATAAAAATCCAAAGAAGAATCTTCAATGTTATCGGTCCTGACCTGGCATCCCAACTTCAATAATTTTCCACCTGTCATAATATACATTCCCTATGGCTTTTCTATAAATACTTTCATGTTAATTGTTCTGATGAACTTTACTCTGTGGTAACTAGACTTTATAAATTTAAGCACAGTACTAGATTAGCAGCAGGGTTTCATCATTTTACAGTTAAATTGGCAAAGATGTAACCATAAATTATTTGCTAACAGTTTCTTTTCTTGCCCGTGGAATTCTTCCAGCTTCTTGCTATCCAGTCAACTTTGATCTTCAAAAATTTAAATGCAATGTCAATTGTTATCTACTGTCTATTTGATTACTTTTCTTTTCTTTTATTGTTCTCATTCTTTAATAATGTTTTTCTTTTTCTTATTCTTTCACACTCAGTAATCCCTTGTGTCTTAGTGGCTTTATTACCTTGATTTGGATTGAAATTATTAAAAGAAAAGAAAGAAAGATTTCTTTTTAAATGTTTAAATAAATTGTTACTGATTTTCCTTGTTTTAGGCATTTTTCTTATCCTTGTGGCGATTATCTGGAGATGTACACCAGTCTGGAGCTTATGTGGAAGTTGTGTTTTTACACTGTGTCCTTACAAACGGACAGGTTAGTTGCATTGCTTGTCAAAATATTATCATGGGATATGATAACTCAATATTCAATTTGTCCAAAAAATTACTTTTAATCAGAAGATTATTTAAAATTGCACTTTGTAGCATGTATTTCATTGTGTAAATTGCTTGTGACCTATGACCTCAAGTGGAACTCCTACCCAAGATCCTCCTAAGAGCCATCACTAAAGATGCAGGACAAATAGTCAGTTTCCCATATTTGACTCCTCCTCTCGTTCTTCTTTTCTTTTACAAGAGCCGGATTAGGCTCTTGTAAAAGAAAATGGAGTACTGCTGTCATCTATGGGCAGCAGCTAACCAGTCTTTACTTTCCAGTCTTGATAGTCAAAAAGTGTCTCCAAGTCCATGTGGGTGACAAATTATTTTCCACCTTACAACTCCTTTTTCAAGGATGAAACCTTGCAACCATTTCACTGCTCTATCGCTGTTTCCATGGAAAGTATTCAGAAGAACTACATTCCTTAGTTCCACTATTTCTAACCTTCATGGCTATGATCTGCCATGACACGCACACCAGTGAACCACTCTCATTCCCTTTGTATACAATTGGTGATATCTAAACTCCACTTGAGAAGCTTCTTTCCACAAACTGCTGCTTCGTGGAACTATCTCCCAAGAGGATGCTTCCCCAATGACAGCAATCTTAGCCTGTCCAAATCTATGGTCAACTGTTATCTTACCGACATAAACTGCCTTTTTATATGTAACTCTACCTTGAGTGGCTCTTGGACCTTGTACAGGGTGAACATCATTGTCCCCCCCCCCTTAATATTGGTTTGTTTTAATAATAAAATACAATTGATATATCATAGAAACAGGAACTTTTGTGGAGATTTTAATTAATTAGTTCCTTAATCATCTTGTTATATAAGATGTTTCAAACTGTCAATATACCTAATTGGATCAAAGGAGTACATGTATTTGAATGTCTTCATTAGAAAACAGTTTGCAAATCTGTTCAACTGTAGATTTTAGAAGAAATATGATACCTCTTTTTATTTTGGCAGAACATTAATAACTGATTTTTCTCTTAGGTTAAAAAATAGCTTGCGGATATAATACATGATTTTTCTAAAATTATAGGAAATGATTTCTGTATTGTGGCTTTGATTCAAATGTCTCTTTTTGAAGACTATTTTCATTTTTGACTAAAGTTTAACATTGCTTATTATTATTCATTCATACAATGAAAAAATGACAAATATATTTAAGAAATTTTTCAATTACATATTGGTTATATATTTTGCATGGGTAATGTAGAATTTTTATTTACACAAATTTGTCATTTAAAAAAGAATTTTGCTTTTTAAAAGCATTAAAAGGAACATTATCCAATAAAAAGCTGATATGAAAGAAATTAAATAAAAAGCAATCTATTAGTAACTACATCTCTTTGTTTTTTGAAATGAGATACTTTCTTGTTACAGTAAAAAGACATATTTATTTATTGTCATGAATTAATGCCTGCTATTTTCATAAGGGAATATCGCATTGCTAAGGAGGAGCGATAAAACTCTGTGATTAATAAATAAATATAGAGGCACAAAAATGTCATATTGTGTTTGATATTATAAAAGAGATTATTAATATTATTTTTTTCTTTCTTTTAGGGATTTCTTCTTTTTCTCATTTTTGGTTTAGATACAGAATTTGTGATCAGTCCTTTTGTAGCAAGGTAAGTCTTTTAGTTCACACCATTAGTAAAAATGCATGTACACAAATTAATTCATGCAATGTTGAAAATTTACTTGCATCTGAAACAAAATCGAAAGCAATTATCAATATATCTGAATAACATATATATATATATATATATATATATATATATAACAAAATGTAGTTTTATGGCATACTATATTTATAGGGTAAAGGGAATCAATATCTGGGATAGAGCATGTGTAATGGCCTGAAGTTTGTCTTCAAGCATAGAACTGACTTGCTACTCATACATATAAGGGAGTATTAAAATGTTATCAGTACCATGAACCCCTTCCCAAAATATCTGATATTTAGATTTCAGGAAGAGAGCCTGGCTAAGAACTTTTAGAACTCCTTATATATATTTATTATACATGGTTACATAGTAACATGTAAGTTACTACTATAAAATTCTACATTTTGTTTCAATGTTTAATAAACAATGTCTCATCAGGTAGTTAACAATGATGGTAACCTTTTACTTACTATTTCATCAGTAGAAAATCCAAGGGTTACTAAAATATATATTGGAAGTACAATGGATAATTTTAAAAAACGTTTCTATAATCATCTCTCATCCTTTACTAATGCTGATAAACGAAATATGACTTCACTTTCTAAAATTTTTTTATAGGAAGGATATATATATATATATATATATATATATATTAGAGAAAGTTATTCTACATGCTTCTTAGAGAATATAAGTAGAGTAAGCTGATGAAAGAAATTTTGGATTTCTTTGGTTGGTCTACTAATATAAACAGCATGGTCATAGAAATCAACACTGCTTGGTGACTGGTAGTTTCTTGCCTTAAGTGATCATCAGACTATGAAATTACCAGTTATATGCCTACATGTTTATATTGTATATCTATCCTTGAACCCTTTCCCCATAAAATATCATATTCAATCATATGATATATAAACTATATACATATATCAGGCAAGAGATAGGTAACTGTATAACAAAGTGGAAAAATTCTATATATGTTTTTCTCCTACTAAAAAAAACTACTTCAGAATGTTTCCATTGGTATTTTTATTTATGTAGGGGATATTGAGAAAATTATAAACTAAGATAAATAATAAAATAAAAGAACAAATAGGAAATGTTTATAAATCTAACATGTTTCACTTTTATTAAAGCTTCATCAGAGATATAACAAAAGTAAAACTTATTAGATTGATATATGTTTCGTATTTGTTCTTTTATTTTATCATCCTGTCAGATTCCGATCTATATTTGATCTACATTTAATCTTTAACCCATATATATATATATATATATATATGCTTAAAAAACAATTTGAATTTGTTCTTAAAGAAGGAAGCTCTGATTAAAAGTTCTACCTCAAAGATAATTATGCACTGTAACATTCCATTGCTTTATTGTCTAGTCATGTTACTTTTTTTTATTTTTACATATCATTTATTTTTGGACTTGGATTTTAACATTTAAAAAAAGATTTGTAGATATTTGCTATTTCTTTATATGCAATAAAACTTTGAATTATATTTTTGTTTCCAGTTTTAATAATAATTATAGCAGATTGTATTGCAATTTTCTCATAAAATACTATAAAATGGAAAAAATGAAATTTCCCAAAAGTGGAAATGGAATCAAGGAAAACTTGAAAGGGAAAATTGGGGTCCCTAAATCTATCATGTTTCATTTTTATTAAAGTTTCACAAAGCTTTAATAAAAGTGAGACATGTTAGATTGATATACATTTCTTATTTGTTCTTTTATTTTATCATCCTGTTGGATTCCGATCCATATTTGATTGGCATTTGATCTTTAACTCATTAAATACAGGGATGTGTAACTTTAAAATTAAATTTTAAATTTCTGGTGTCTGATATGTTTAGATGGACCAGCTAAACAACCTCATTCAGCTTCCTACTGCTTCTGTTTTTAAATACTGTTGTTTTTAGAAAATGACGTACTGTAAGAACCTGGACATAAATTTACCATGAAAGACTCAGAAATTAGTGCACTTTCTCTATATTTTCACCTTAATAAATTAATTTCTCCTTTAATTAAATCTGCATTCTTGAAGTTAAAATTATGGTTAGACGATTATGCTTAATGATTAAGGCACCGATACTTTCATTTAAAATCCTAGATGTTTCATTTAAATATTTCTTGAAGAGAAATTCATTGAAAACTGTCTTGAACTCCTCCAATATTGTAATTATTTCATGTAATGCTTATTGCAAAGCACATATTCATAAAAATAAGAAAATAAATAATTTTGATGAAACTAGTCACCTAATACTGACTTACAACCTCAATGACTTAATATAAAATTTGTTACAACTACTTCAAAAACAATAAGATTTAATTAATGTAAAATAAAATATCAGCCTAAAACTTGTTAATTTATGCTATAGACTATAAAAAAATGTTAAAACTTTAAACAGAATCATTAGAAATATTAATAAAATATTTTGTTATCTTAGGATGTCTATTTGAGTCCTGATGAAATATGAATGTGTGAGGACATGTGTTTACTAAATTTGAAGCTAGTAAAAATCAGGATAGCTATCTATATTCATATTTTTCTCTCATTTTAAAAATTTTATTATACTATCTTTTTAGATGGTCTATTCAATATTCCTTAACTAATGGAATTTAGTTGAAGCTCATAATGCTCAAGATACTTGATGTTAACGTGTTTTTATCTTTTTGTTTCTTAGGTGTCGTCGTTTATTTTGCATAGCTAATTGCTCTGCAATTTGTGCTGATGCAAGAGATAAACAGAATGAAAATGTGAATAAAATATGCCATCAGTTTAGTAAATATCACAGAACTAATTGCCAAGCTGAAATAGCTAAGGATATTCGGTAAGTCATTTTCTCTTGATTATTGGCATTACAACAATCATTCTCACTCTTTTGTACCTTTATTTATTTATTTATTTATTTATATATATATATATATATATATATATATATATTTATTTATTTACAAACACAAATAATAAAAAGTTACAAAAGATAATAACCTTCAATAGTGCAATCAAAGACTTGCCCCCCCCCACCTCCAATGCAACTGCAGAGACAAAGCCACATGTTCACTATAAGGAAACCGCCTACAAATGAACATAATATACAAAGCTAAGGTAAATGCAAAAAACACTACAATGCACTACATTGGTGCCATAGAAGGAACATTCAAGCAAAGAAAATACAGCCACAACCTCTCATTCTCCAATAGAAAATACTCCAACAGCACAACACTATCCACATGCATATGGCCATTAAAAGACAAAAACATCAAACCAAAAATAAGCTGGGAAATCATGAAAACTGCACATGCCTACAGTAACATATATGTAGATGTCTACTTTTCTGCATGAAAAAGTGGCAATAATCTCCCACACTCAACAAAAGAATTACTAAACTTAAGATTGGAAATAATTTCAAAATGCAGACATGAAAATAAATATCTACTATCACAGTTCATACCAAACAGATAATACCTACAACAAAACTGAGCACAAACAGGAAAGAACCTACTGAAAAAAATGGTAGAACACTAAAATACATGAACATCAAAACCACCAGAGCATAACCACCAAAAGGCACCAATGACACTACTTGCACTGTTGCTAACCCTACCACCACACCACATACCCATGAACATAACCACCACCATAACAGTTAGTACAGCCATCACAAGAGATAAAACCATTAACACTTCAATATTATTATTCTGTAATGACAACTATTATTACTTTTGATATTAATATTGTTGTTATCACTTTTTGAACCTACTGAAAATAACTACCACTATTACTTTCACTATAAGTACTGTTGTTACCACTTTAAGAACAATCACTTCATAACCACCATTAGTACTGCTTTTTATTATTGTCATTGTTTTTATTATTATTATTACCATCATCATCATCATTATTATGGTTACCACAACTATTATCATAATTACCATTGTTATTATCATTTTTTTATTGGTTATATTATTATTATGATTATTTTTTCCATCATCATTAAGGCTAACTCTTCCTTTTATCATAACCAATAACACATCAATTATTATTGATATATCAATAATAATATCTCAGTTATTATTACCATTAACAGCCGACCTGAAAAATGTCAAGACCACCCCCACCTGTTCCTTGTTAAGAGAACATTGCTACATATGTAACGCTACAGTCTTGACACCGAAATAGAATGACAATTGTGTGTATATATATATATATATATATATATATATGCTCAAACGCATGGATGCGTAACTGCGCCTAACCTCAGTGTCATCCCAAGCAAACACAGAAGAAAATTCCTCTCTCTTCCACCACACACAAATAATCAAACACAAATAAGCCTGAATAGATCCACTTTTGACAAAATGAACCAGTTTGTCTGATGATTGCAAAAGCAGGGAAACCTGGGGTTACAAACTACTTCCATGCAACTGAATATGCTAGCTCTATCACACATATTGAACACTTTCCACTAACTACTGCTCATATAAAATATATATATATATATATATATATATATATATATATATATATATATATACCCAAGTCTAGGATTGGTGTATATGGAATAAATTCCAGTAACCAATGATTACTATTCTTAAGAGTGCTCAATACAGAGAATTTTAAATAAGCAATTATATATATATATATATATATATATATATATATATATATATATATATATATATATAATTTATTTTATTTACCTGTATGTATATATATATATATAGAGAGAGAGAGAGAGAGAGAAAATGTATGATAGAATGGAAAATGTTTACTTGTGACATGTTTCGCCCTTTAAACTTTTTCCAATTTGTCAAACGATTTGCCTAATACTCTTCTTGATATAGAATTAATATGAAATTCATAGATGTTGCCACTCATTGGAGCACTGTTTAACTCTGCTCTGACAAGTGGCCTCATTTATGTGGCCACAAAACTTCAAAGTAAGCATGAGTTAAGTGAAAAAATATTTTTATTTTAATTATATTAATGCTCTATCTCACTCTTTGATTTTGATCACTCTTCCACGAAGCCTGCTTGTCTTAAATGCCTTCTTATCAGCAAACCATTGAAAAATCAGCAATTTTGGCTTCAAAAACAGTCTTTCAAATTAACACACATACATACATATATATATATATATATATATATATATATATATATATATATATATATATATATATATATATATAAACATTGAAGTCAAAACACAGTGGCAACAGAATGTTTCATCCTAAACACAATCATCAGGCCACATCTATCTATGTATCTATATATATATATATATATATGTATATATATATATATAAATAAAAGAACGAAAAGAATAAAATTTAAACGTTCATAACATCAATTTAAAAAAGGACTCAATATAAGAGTAGAGCAATAAATATTTATTATAAACTGTTACATTACAATATGCATGTTCTAATGTAAAAGTTATATATATATATATATATATATATATATATATATATATATATAAATCCCTTTTCCTGTCGATAATACTTGATAATTGTACCCATCTTCTTTGTTATTTGTAATGCATTTCTGTAATAAATAATTAATAATGTGTTTATTTGGAAAATTATTTTAAATTCATTCTGTAGTAAAATTATTAATAATATATTTACATTATAGATATACTAGAATAATATATTTACATTATAGATATACTAGAACATTATATTTACATTATACATATACTGGCCCTATTTTGTCCATAACATGAGTATTAATTCTTTACAACTGACTATTTCTTGATTTCCAGAATGTGTTTCATGGTACATACTATAACCCTATTCTTTCAGTAATTTTCCCCCTCATTTCTTAACTACTTACTTACTTACTTTCTTTACAATTTCAATGCATATCATACAGATTAAGTGCCATAACTTTGCTCAAATAAGTTTTTTGGTAAAATATTTAAGAATTCAATCTAATAATCATGAATTTCTATTTCAATTGCCAATGCACCTATGGTCATTTTTTTTTTTAATTTGTTCATGTGCCTGTGAATATCCTTCCTATATGAATTGCCTTTCTAATATAGCATTTTTGAATAAATAACACCAGTCACATTTTTTTTTTTGTTTTTTTTTTTGACCCAAATGTTGTAGTGCAATGGGCACATGTTTCTGGGCTATTTTTTCATGCTGAATCTGAAAATCAAGTCCATTTTTTCCCATCGCATCAAGTTTTCTCAGTTCAGATAATTTCTATTTTTCTTAAAATAGGCCAAAATATCTATTTAACAGTGATATGCCAGGGCCAAATAGAATCAACCTTAAACGTTTTCAGGTTAGAATAACATGTCATAAAAGAAAAATTATCCCAATAACTTAAAGAATGCATTTTCAGCATTTTCAGTTCCGAAAAAGTTTTGAGAATAATCTCACACAAAATTAAATTAAGACAGATGTTTCATCAATTTTTGAATCAAAAGAGAAAAAGATGATACAAAGGAATGAAAAATATATTTAATTTTGGCCATCCAAAGTTAGAAATTTTCTCTTTTTGGAAACTCTACAGTGCTTTTGAAAAGGTTGATCTCTTTTGATGCTTCAGCAGAAATCAACCATCATGTTAACATCTCATCTGCAAAGTGCCTATTTGGCTATGCCTATCTCATATTTGGCAGCTATTTTAAGTCCTTATAAAGAAAATTCTAATCTTACTAATGTCAAATAACAACGCTCATTTATCGATGTTCCTATGCATGTTACACAGAGACTGCATGACAATAGCAGACCTCCGTAAATTCAAGTGATATGATAAAATCTTCATATAGTTTCAGGCTTAAAGTGAAAACTACTAATAAAAGCTAAAATCACTCTTCTTGAATGACTTCTAAAGAGCTTCTTCTATGAAAAGTAGAGAAGAAACACAAATCACAAAGTTTTAACAAGCTAAGAACATTAAAGGCACAAGGACATTTTCCAGTGAGATATATCTCATAAAATCAATCATTTTCAGGTCAGCTTGTTGTGGATCTAAGAAGGCTTCGTGAATATTTTAATGATTCGCTGTAAATGAAACATGCAACATCCACAAACATAAATTTAAATAAAAAATCAAATGATAACGATATTCAATTACGACAAAAAAAGGATATGCTTGGAACAACAAATAATTTTTTATATGCAGAATATTACAATTTCGTTTTGTAAAGATGTGTGCAAAATCTTGATCACAGTATTTTTAGAGAAAAGTTCTTGTTGCTGGTTTGGAAATGTTTCGTATGTTTGTAATGTAATTTGGAAATGTTTCGTATGTACGTGCATGTGTGCGTGTGTGAACATGTTTTCATAAGCATCTGACTGCACATGGTCAACATGTGAATCCTTTTTACAACTACATTTTGTAGCGAGAGAAATCAAGGTAGAAAAGAGAAAGAGCAAATTTGTGCCTGATATTTATAATTAATGTAATCACGTGACAGGCTCATGGAAAAGAAGCGGGGAAAACTTGACTTGGTCACGTGCTGGAAAAAGACATATGCAATGCCCACTTGTGTGTTTATTGACCAATTAGAAGTTGAGATTCCCTGAAAATATGTATGAAGCTGGGTAAGCTCTTTGATGCACTTTTTGCACAGATTTGTACAAAATTAAACATTGATAAGAAAGTGGTATCGGGATGCTAAAAGCTTATCTGAATTGAAATAGGTTAGAATTAATTTTGAAAGTTTTTTGGATACTTTTTCTATTTCTTCATTTTAACATGAAAAAAAAAAAATTTCAATTATGTCACTTACATATTTATGCTGTGGCATATCCCTGTGAATTAGGTTTTTTGGCTTATTTTAAGCAAAATAGAAATTATCTGTGCTGAGAAAAGGTGATGTGATAGGAAAAAATGGACTTGATTTTTAGATTCAGCATGAAATAACGTATGCCCATTACCCAAGAACATTTGGGTCGAAAAAAATGACAGCCAGTGTAATTAATGATGAATATACTATTACAAATGATAATAATGATGAATTCACTATTACAAAAGATAATGATGGCTAGACTATTACAAATGATAATAATGATGGCTAGACTATTACAAAAGATAATAATGATGGCTAGACTATTACAAAAGATAATAATGATGGCTAGACTATTACAAAAGATAATAATGATGGCTAGACTATTACAAAAGATAATAATGATGGCTAGACTATTACAAAAGATAATGATGGCTAGACTATTACAAATGATAATAATGATGGCTAGACTATTACAAATGATAATAATGATGGCTAGACTATTACAAATGATAATAATGATGGCTAGACTATTACAAATGATAATAATGATGGCTAGACTATTACAAATGATAATAATGATGGCTAGACTATTACAAATGATAATAATGATGGCTAGACTATTACAAAAGATAATGATGGCTAGACTATTACAAATGATAATAATGATGGCTAGACTATTACAAATGATAATGATGGCTAGACTATTACAAATGATAATAATGATGGCTAGACTATTACAAATGATAATAATGATGGCTAGACTATTACAAATGATAATAATGATGGCTAGACTATTACAAATGATAATAATGATGGCTAGACTATTACAAATGATAATAATGATGGCTAGACTATTACAAATGATAATAATGATGGCTAGACTATTACAAATGATAATAATGATGGCTAGACTATTACAAATGATAATAATGATGGCTAGACTATTACAAATGATAATATGATGAATAGCCTGTTTTTATAGTTTTATAACTTAGACAACAGTTCAATTTTTCTTTTTAATCATTTCTCCCAAAACAAGTCAATAAAATCACTAAGTCACAATGAGTTACTAAGTGTCAGAGAATATGAGAGACAAAAGAATGAAAAGACTATTAAGGAGAGAGAACAATAAAAGAACGGGAAGTAAGAAGGCAAAAAGTAACGATTGACATTGCACTTAAACTTTTGAGGAGCAAAGTTGACTGGGAAGCAAGAAGCCAGAAGAGAGTTCCACAAGTGAAACGTGTGAGAAAAACTATTAGCATAGAACTTATGGTTACATTTAGCTATTTTAACTGTAGAATGATGAAACATTACCGCAAACGTACTACACTTAAATTCATAAAGTCTAGGTACCATAGAGGAAAGTTCATCAGAACAATTGCCATGAAAGTATTTATACAAAAGACACAGAGAATCTACATTATAACAGTGGGAAAGTGACTGATCCTGGATGCTAAGTCAGAACCAGTAACAGTGCAGATTCTTTGGATATTATCAAAAATCTTTAAATATATAGCAGTAGCACCGGTCCAAATGTAGTAGCTATATTCAAAGCAAGGTTGAACGTGATGATTTTTTTAAAAAATTCGATAAAAGAATTAAAAAAAGAAGTTAACTGATATTTTCACCAGTTAATATTTTAGATTCAATTTTGTTTCTTTAGTTCATTAAACAATTTTCTTTTCTTCTTCAGGTATGGCCTTAATGTGCACCATTCTGCTTTTATGGGAAACATTCTATGCAGGTGGCTTATCAATGCAGGATTGACTGAAGACACTTCTGAATCTTTAGAATATGGACAAAAATTGCTTCAAGGGAACATTATCAAAAATGTCAGTAACAATAACCAAAGTTTCTGCTCAGGATATTTGTATTGTTTCTCTTGAACTCTTCTATTCAGAATGGAATTTTAGATCTTGTCTGATCCACTGCGAATGTGAATTACTCTTGAAATGTATTACCATTCTTGGAGGTGATTTTTTTTTTATTTTTTTGCATTACCTCAAAATGTAATTTTTTTTTATACATCTTGATGCCTTTCATTTAACTCTTTTTTTATTTATTTATTTATTTTTTTAGCTGTGAATGAAGAATAAAAAGCATTATCAAGCTGATAATGCAGCATTTCTGAAAAAGAAATTCAGAAAATAGAAGAAATTTCTTTTTACAGTAATTTCTTAAAAAATTGTTTTCAAGCATTTATTTTTAAAGTTGAATGTCACTGCTGATAATAAAAATTCTGCTTCTTTAAAAAATTATTTATCAAAACTCTAGTGCAAAAAAAAAGGATAAAAATAAAAAAAATAAAGCAAAAATCAAAATTTCCACCCAAAAAGTAACTAGTACTCCCCCCCGACCAAAAAAAAAATTTAGGATATTAAAAATAACCTGGTGCTCAAGGTAAGTGAATATAATTTATTCACACCTTGAAAATCTGGACATTGTTAAATTCATAACTTGAGTTAGCGCTACCGGTGATGGCATAATTTTTCACAGAAAAATTAAAGCATTTATATTCCCTGTCTCTACCCAAAACTCAAAAGATGCAAACAAAATGGAGCCCATTTATTTTGAGTTGATTTCCCTCTACTATATAATAATTTTGATATTGTTTCTTATAAACTCTTAGTAACTTTAAAGTTGAACTTTTTTTATATGGAAGCTGATAATCTTAGGAAAGACAATTTTAAGAGTATGTGATTTTTTTTTTTTTTTTTTAAATGCCATGTCCCTTCAGGTCATTAGTAATGATGGCTCTCCACAGATTACTTTTCTTTATTATCTGTGAATTGCTGTGCATTTTTAGGAAAGATAGCAGAGAGTTTTGTAGTTGTTTTCTCAACAGTTTTGAATCTAGTTTTCCTTCCTTCTCTTAGACTGGTTGTTACTTGAAAACCCAGTTTAATTCTGCTATTTAACCCATAGCTTGGGAGAGAAAAGATGGCTCCATGCCTTTCCCTAGAAACTGTTGTGTGAAAGTGAATGCAACAGACCCATCTGAAATTTGAACTCTGCTCATTAATTCCACTTTCTGCTTCAAAAACAATTACAGAGAGCAGCAGAAATTTACAGACCATCATAATGAAAACATTTTGAAAATAATTTTATTCCAAGTGAATAAATGATTGTCAGGTTTAAGATTATTTCTAAAATTGGTTCTAAAGATGAAAAATATCTTTTGTCAGTTGAAATTAACTGATCACATGGTATTAATTGGCCGACTCTTTGATGAACATCAGTTCATATGGTACAGAGTCTGTATGATTGTCTTGAATAAAAACAGGAATTTCTTTATTTGAATTTGAATATTTTTTAAAAGGTAAGTGATTCTTTGGTAGATTTGAAAAGAAAAAAATTGAGATGCAGTCTAAACATGTCAACTAAGTGGGTTGTCCATCAAAATACTCCATAGCATCCACTCGCTTCTTCCTGGTGTTGTTTACATGACACCTCATAGGAGTTTTGGTTGCATATATATTAGGCATTACTTTGTTTTCCTGCAGTTTCCATATTTTTATTACAAGGAAATAGTGTGTGTGTATGTATATATATATATATATATATATATATATATGGTGTGTAGGGTTTGTGCGTGTGTGGTCTGTCTAGTGTGTTTGTTTTTTGCCAGTATGTGTGCATATATTTGTTCTCCATGCATATATACTTTATATATATTATAAAGAAATCTATACAGTAACTACATGTATTTTGTATGGTGTGTTTGTGTGCGTGTGTGGTTCGACCAGTGTGTTTACGTGTATGGGGTCATGATTTGTTTAGTGCTGGTTTAAATTTGTCTATGAAGTTTTTTTCTTGTATTTGTAGGTAGGAGTAATCATCTACCTACAAATACAAGAAAAAAACTTCATAAAAAACTTCCTGTGTACATATATATGACAAAATGGGGGGAAGGGGGTTAAAAAACTCCTAAGTAACATGCTTGAAAACTAGAAGGAATTTTTTCAGATTAATAATGGTTTTATTAATGGGGTCAGTCTTTTACACACACAGATTTTATATATATATTTATATATATATTTTTTAATATATATTTATATGTATATATTTATACATATTGTTTGTATATGTATATATATATATATATATATTATATATATTTATATGTATATATTTATATATATTCTTTATATATTTATATGTATATATTTATACATATTGTTTGTATATGTATATATATATATATATATATTATATATATTTATATGTATATATTTATATATATTCTTTATATATTTATATGTATATATTTATATATATTCTTTATATATATATATATATATATATATATATTTATATATATTCTTTATATATATATATGTATATATATATATACATATATATACTTTTATATATATGTATATATTTATATATATTCTTTATATATATATATATATACTTTTATATATATGTATATATTTAAATATATATATATACACACATATATATACTTTTTATATATATGTATATATTTATATATATATATATATATATATATATAGTGATGGGAAGAGATACAACAAATGTTGATTATAATTTTACATTAAACACCCTGGTAAAAATATATAACAGCTATGTGTGTATGTGTACACACACATGCTGTAATTAGTGTATATTATAGTTAATTACTAAGTACAGCTGTATTTGTCACAAGGGCACATTTATTGGGCACCCAATAAGGATTGAAATCACTACAGTAGTTGGGAAACTAACTTGTCAGCCATTATCCCATGACATGGAATTTACTGTACATTATATGTGAATCTTTGATGAAACTTCATGTTTTGTATAAAATTCCTGTTTTGTTTAAATTGCCTAATTTTGTTATAAAGCAAATATAAAACCTTTTTCCAACTGTGATGAATTTTCCCAATATGAGGTCTGATCAAAAAAATAATGGAACTAGTGCTATAAAATGAAAACTACCACACATATCAATTTGGCATTTAATCTCTTTCTTTAGTAGTCCCCTTCTGAAGCTATACACTTTATCTCAGCATCATTTCCATTGATGGAAGAATTCCTGTAACTCCTTTGGGGGGGTGGGGAATAGCAAGCCTTGTTAATTCTCTTGGATTTCCTCAACATCTTGAAATCGTGTTCCTTTCAAGTGGGATTTGAATTTTGAAAAGAGGAAAAAGTCATAATGGGCAAAGGATCTGGAGATTATTATAGGTGATGGACCTGTGGAATCTTGTGCTTGGCTGAAAACTGCTGCACAAACTGCGTTGAATTGGCAGCTGTGTTGTCCTGGTTGAGCTGCCACTTACCGGACACATGAAATTCTATCCTTTTCCAACAAACAGCATCCCACAAATAGTCATACTACTTGTTTAGCGTCTGACCAGGTAGGTCATACTCATGATGAACAATGACCTTGTAGTTGAAGAAAACTGTCAACAGGTGTCTTCACATAGCTTCAAATCATTTATGCTTTCTTCAGTTTTGGAGAGGTTGGGGACCTTCTCCTGTGTAGGTATCCACCAAACTTCAGACGAGCACACTCTATACACTTTCCTTCCGAGCACAGCTATAAACAACAGAAGTGAGAAAGAACATTAAACTTAATGTGCATGCACAACAGAGTTCAAGGTCAATCTGTGCCAATCAGCTTCACTCTGTAACTTTAGCTCTGTTAATATAGCAACAGTCCTGATACTTTTTGATTAGACCTTGTATGTATTGAACTTGTTCTTTCTGTTCAATTGTTTTGATATTTTTAAAAATATGTTCTCCCACCAGAAACATGGAAGGGAAGATCTTGTCCGTTATGAATAAGATTGAAATAAATAATTTAAATTTTTCTTCATTTCTGGATGACATGTCTGTCTGGTTGTCAAATTTAAAATTTATTTCAAGAAGTGGAATTTTTAATTGAAAATTTTTGTTTAAACTGGTTTGCTTGGCACTGAGCTGTGTACCTGAGAAATCTTTATCAACCAATTCCAAACAACCCCCCCCCAAAAAAGACTTATTTTTTGTTTCTTGATTTTTATTTTCTATTTATAAATAAATATTTTTTTTCCTTGATTTGTTGTTCAGATTTTCTTATTAATGATTTTGATTATTTTTATTTTTCCTCTTTAATAAATATTTCTTTTTTGTTTATTAATCTCAAAATGAAGTCTTTAAATTGTTTTCTTTCTCAGTGTTCTCAAGGAGCAGGTGTTACACCTGGAATTATATATTGTTTAAAATTTGCTATATTTACAGGAAAGAATGCTCAAAATCAGAGATAGAACATATCTGGTTAGAAACTGGATATGGAAGTCAACATGGCAGGGTCAATATCTTAAGTGATCATCATTCCTTTGTCAAACAATTGATTAAAGTGTGAAACTGCCAGTCACAGTGCGGTGTTGATTTCTATGTTCATATTGTTTCTGCCTCTATCTTTTTTTTCTCAACCACTCTACACACAAAGAGAGGATGAAACATTCTTGCCTCCAACCCATATCAGAAAGTCTCTCCAAGTAACCAAAACAAATGAAACCAAACGATCACTGGTGTTCCCCGAGGCTCTATCCTTGATCCTACACTGTTTCTGATCTTTATCGATGATCTTCCTGATGTCATCAGTTTCCAAGTAGGCATCTATGCAGGCAACACTGCCATTTACTCCTGTCTCAGTAATAAATCCAGCAATGTTGACAAAGTTAACCTGGCCGTTGGTCTCAAAAAGGACCTTCAATCAGTGGTTGAGTGGGACAGGAAATGGCTTGTAAATATGAATGTCTCCAAAACTAAACTGCTCTCATTTAACCACTAGAGAGAAACTTCCCTGTTTGCAATCAGCATGGCTGATGCTCAACTCCTGTAGAGTGTCTCACTGTATCTTCTTGGCCTCATGTTTTCAATTGACTTGAAGTGGAACAACTACATTGAATCAATAGCTGCATCTACTGCAAGAAAAGTTGGTTCATTGTGTCATGCCAGAAGGTTTTTGTCATCGTTTACAAATGTAGCATTCAGCCATGCATTGAATTCTGTTGCCATATCTGGTCTGGTGCTACTGTGATTCATCTGCAATATAATCGATCCTGAATTGGCATCTCGACCTCCAGTCACTTTCTCACAGATGTGATGTGGCATCCCTCTGTCTTTTCTACAAATATTTTCATAGCAACTATTCTGGCAAGCTTTTTTCTCTGGTATTATTATCAGGTATTATCATTATTTCAGTTCCACACAGATGCCACTTTTGTTCCAAAATGACACTACCATTTACTCCTGTCACAATAGCAAATCCATCAGAGCTGACAAAGTTAACCTGGTCGCTGCTCTTGAAAAGGACCTCCAATAAATGATTAATTGGGGCAGGAAATGGCTTGTAAATTCTAATGTCTCCAAAACTAAACTGCTCTCATTTAACCACTATAGAGAAACTTCCCTGTTCGCAATTAGCATGGCTGATGCTTGACTTCACAAGTGTGCCTTACTAAACCTTCTTGGCCTCACGTTTTCCACTGACCTGAGGTCGAACAACTATATTGAATCAGTTGCTGCATCTACTGCAAGGAAAATTGGTTCTCTGTGTTGTTCCAGAATGTTTTTCTTGTCTGAGTCCATCCTACACATCTACAAATCTATTTTTTATTACATGCATGGAATACTGTTGCTGTATATGTTCTGGTGATCTTGCTGTTCATCTCGAGATTCTTGACAAAATCCAAAGATGGATCTGCAATGTGATCAGTCCTGACCTGGCACCTCAACTCCAGTCATTTTCTCACAGATGTGACGTGGCTTCCCTCTGTCTCTTCTACAAATATTTTCATGGCAACTGCTCTGATGAACTTTTTTTCCTGCTGCCCTGACTGCATGAATCATGACTGCATGAAGGGAAGAACTGCTCAGACTGCTGCTTGGAAGGTTGGTTCACTGTACTAGTCAATTTTTCTTACTGAAAAATGAGAAATTTTTATCCTTGGCCTATATATATATATATATAATGTATTGGTACCTCACATTAAAATGACCATGTTTCTGCCATATCCTATGTCCATGGAGAGTTTAAGTTAAATACAAGATTAAAGTGTAATATCTGTTTCATTTCCTCTCTGCTGTCTGTAATGAAAATCTAATCTTGGGGATTTCAACTTTGTGCTAACATCTCCCTATTGCACAAAGGTTGGGGGTCAGAATACTTTCATGCTTGGGTATTGGGTAATTTTTTGGCGCATGAAAAACGGTATGAACAAGTAACGGAAATTTGAAAAAAGTAGAGATTAGAGAAAGTTCTTTGTGCCATATCCCTTCAGGTCATTGACAATCATGGCCCTGAATTTTTCCTTCCTTTGTAGATCTTAATAACTTTTTTTTTTTTTTGCCATCTCCCCAAACCCTGCTCCACCATCCATTCAATAAAGCTCACAAAATAGCTTGTGCATTGCTTTCCTTTCAATCTGCCCTGTGAGTATCAAATTTTCTAAGCCTTCTTTCCTCATTATGTGCCTAAGAAATTTCAACTCTTTTTTCTTGATGTTAAGCGTGTCATTTTTGTTGCCATTGTCTCTAGAACTTTGTTGTTGCTCATGTTTGGTCTAGGGTATTCTCAACATCCTTCCTTCAAGTCTCTTTTTTTATCTGTGAGGTAATTGTCTAGCAATCACTGCCTATCGGAAGACTAATGTTACATAACAGTTCAGTACTATTTTCTTTGTTTTTAACGATACATAATCTTTTTAATCGTAACATTTTCATGTAACCATATTTTTTTTGTTCAAGGGACAGTACTCTCAGTAAATATAAAAAGAAAAAAGTTACTTCCCTTAAAAACCGTTTAAAATTTTGGTCAGCTAAAAAAAAAAAAAAAATTTTATCATTAAAAAATGTAATAATTTTTTCAAAAGTAAGTTTGAGTTTATTTTTTTAGAAGTCCTGGTTGTGTAGCTGCTGGAGCAGTTTGCGTTCACTTCCTGCTGGTGAAAATTAATGAATTTACTTTGGCCCCCTAAAAAAATCACAATGGCTGCAAGCAATGGCCGAATCTTCAGTAATTGTTTGAGAAATGCAGACAAAAATGATTTCCTCTTGTGTCGTCCTGGGCCACTGAATTGCTTAGTTTGGCACAAGGTCAACGTAACGCGGTTTCAATACACTAACGAATGTTTAAAAGATGAACCTGTTAATTCCACTATAAGAGAAATTTTTATAAAGAGTAGCTTAGTCTGGTACAAGGCCACTATAAATAGAACATTCAGTAAAGATCGAACTCTGAACATTAGCTACTTAGTAAATTGCAATGTAAGTGTCCTGTAGACTAAATTTAATTTAGTTTTGTTACAAGGCATAACACGAGACACCTAGGAGGATCAAATTCACTATTTAGTAGAAATAATAGGACGTTAACTATCAATTTACAGTAGACGCCCATTTGACAGTGTATTTTATTACTAAATTTTAATTCAGTTGGTTATGAGAAACATATTCTATTTAATCACTTGGGAGAAAGAAATCACTTTGTATCAGACGATATATTTTGTCGATATGCCGTCACACAAAAATATTTGTTTCATTTACACTGCTACATTGTTATAGCATTGTTGCCTGGCTGTGCTGGCCCGTTCTAGGAAAACTAGGAAATTGCCATTTACTGGAAATAAACGACAGTCTAAAGACAATGACGTCGATTCCGCATACTCTGAAGTGCGAACGAAGCTAAACGAGACTCCTCCAACATACACTATCATAAAAATAGATCAGAAAACTGGTTGTATTTCACGGTGTCTTGTAAACGTATACCTCGACCACAGGCAATGTAAGTTACACGTGGGCGTATAAATAAATACGCTCACAGTAGCGAAAATGTTAAGAGTGATTAAATGATCCTACGTAAACTTGTATAATTTTAGATTCCTCGCCCCTTTGCACAGAGGGGCCCTGAGTTACACTTTTGAAAGATTCGTTGTTGATTGGTTGGTTATTTCTGTTCATCGACATATCTATGGGTTATTTTAATACCGAATCTAAATATTTTGTACGCATTTTTATTTTATTTTGGGAAATAACGGTTTAGTTATACACGTGTTATTAATTAACCAATACCTGGGGGAGAAGAAAAGGATTCATGCCTTTCCCAAAGGCATTTGCACGTAAGTGAATATAACGAACCCAACTGGAATTTGAACTCAGCTCTCCGATTAACAATTCTGAGATTATCAATTAGACTACCCGTAAATCCAAGCTTACAGCATCTGGTATTCCCAAGCGGTCACCCATCTGGGTACTCAACAGGCAGACGTTGCTTAACTTCAGTGATAGATTCATTGTGATATGCATAGTTGTTTGCACATTTTATACAGTGTAACCCGGGTATAAGAGACCCGGATATAAGATAAACCCTGATATAAGAGAGATTTTCTCTGGTCCCAAATTAGAGCCTGTGTTAATAAAAGAAAATAGACAAAACCCGGATATAAGAGACTTCTTCTCCGGTCCCGACAACTCTCTTATATCCGGGTTACACTGTACGTACATAAGATGAACTCCTGTGGTTGCAGTAATATGAGACAGTATTTTCTGAATATCTTTTCCAAGAGTGGATGAATAGTCTGTTTTGGGACTGAAATATTTGCTTCACTTAACACTAGAACTTTTAATCAGTATTCGAATCAAGGGAAAAACAAAGTTTCTTTTATTTCTAAGGTAAGCGGACCTTCTACCCTCAAGAGAACAGTATGACGCAATCAGTAACGTTTCATCACAGAGTAGACCCAGAATTTTTGTCTATCGCAATGAACGAGTGAATCTCTTAAGGAGTCCGCATTGCTTTGAACGCCTATTTGGACTTAAGCTCACTCCAGACTTCAAGTGGAACTTGTATAAACGATCTATCGCTAAAGATGCTTTTAAAATGGTCTGTTCGCTGTGCCGCTCCAGTAAATACCTGACTCCTCCTGCTATCTTCTACCTTTACAAGAGCCAAATCAGGCCTTAAATGGAGTACTGTTGCTATATATGGACAGGTCAAGTTCAAAAGCGCTTACGTTGCCTTGTGGGTGATGAATTATTTTTCACCCCATAACCCCTTTCCCACAAACGAAACGTCGGTATTTGTTAAGACTCTGTCGCTATTTCCATGGAAAATGTTCTCACGAGCTACATTTCTTAGTTCCACCAGTTCAGACCTTCACAGCTAAGAGCCACCATGTTACGTACACTGTAGTGAACAACCCTTATTCCCTTCGTATTCTTTTAGTGAGAAGTAAGTTCCCACGAAACAAACCCCTTCAGTAACGCTCTATATCTCGTGGCTCTTGAGCCTTGTATAGCGTGAATATTAATTAAATAAATCTTTCTATTCACCTAACAGTCATAAAATCTATCTATCTATCTATCTATCTATCTACAGGGTGCGATGAGTAAATTGTCGCCATTTTATATATTTAATTTCGAGCATGCGCGTTGTTTATGATTTTGTTGACTGCGCATTATGGTAGACTAAGTTGGACACCGTCTGTGAGAAAAAGAGCACCATGACACAATTCATTCCTCCAGAAATTTGGAAATGGCATGCTGTACAGCTTGACATTCGCACCAGAAGCTCCATTACGAATATTTCAGAGTGTTTGGGTGTAAATCTGAGGACAGTGCAGAGGATTCGGAAAGAGTTGGATGATATATCCAGTTAACATCATGGTGTTTGGAGTGATCAATCGTGATGGCGACGTTATGCCTCCAATCATCTTCTCACAGTTTCTCAGACTCGACACGGAGGCCCACATCAAGTACTTTGAGGAGGTAATGCAGCACTGGGTTAAGAAGGTGGCTGCTGGAAGACCCTATGTCTGGCAACAGGACTCTGCACCATGCTACCCAAGCAGGAGAACCCAGTCACAGCTGTCAGACAATTTCTGCAACCACATCACCTCTTATATCTGGCCACCTAACTCCCCAGATTGCACCCACTTGATTATATGTGTGGGGCGTAGTTGATCGAGAGACCATCAAAACTCCTTGTGGCACCATAGATGAATTGAAGGCAAGGATTATGGTAGCATTCACTAACTTAAACAAGAAGAAAAGTTGAAGCCGTCTAGAGGCCATGGTTGAAGCCAATGGCGAGTTTATTTAATAAATATACTCTTTAGATATTTTGCGTAATTTTGGTAAATATATCTGTTAAAATGAGATGTCAGTGCTATTTTTGCGTTTCCGTAATTTAGACTATCTATCTATCTATCTATCTATCTATCTATCTATCTAACCACAAATAACATGAATATGTGGTCATGTACACACATACAGACACGTACAGTCATTTTATTTCTTTATAGAAGATTAAAGTGGTAATATTCTCAAAGCATCGTTCACCCAACCGTATATTTCACTGAAAAAGTATTTAAAGTTACAACCACATATATACAATGACTTGCCAAAAGCCATAGGATCGTATGATTGTATACATGATTGTATATATAATACAATGATACGGTCGTATCACTGTGTCGTCTAGCCCAGCGAAGCCCCCTCTAGCAATTCGAGGCGTTATCGATTCAACAAGTAGTTAAAAGACTCCTGGAGAGATGTTGAGCCATGTATAGCAGTCTACAGCTCTTTGATATTTTTGGTGCATGAAGTGGCGTGCGAAGAGACCTCTCTACTACATCACATAAATGCTCCAAGGTAAAACTCAGGATTTTGAATGCTGATTTTCGAGGTAGTCTTTTGGCTGTTTTTTTTTTGACCGAACCTTTAGTTACGTCTCTCATCTAGTCATAGAAAAGGGTGGGGATTCAATTACCCAGGCTGACAGAACCGGATATTTTATCCTTTTAAAATACTTTACACCCTTGTGCAACTTAATTAAAACAAAACGAATAATTCCGTTATTATTTACTATTTTTTTCGTATTTGTCCAATAAAAAATGAGCCAATGCACATGTTAGTACTTCGTATGTCCATTCCACGATGTCGTTCCTTGCAGATTGACCACTGATTCTTAATTGGATTTAAATCAGGAGAGTTTCCGAACCAGTCGATAGTACTTTGATTTGCTCACTGGTAAGTTTTGCCAGTGTGTTCGTGCTGTGCTACAATTTTCGTATGCTTCCTTGGAGTAACTTTCAACGTAGACAATGGCCGTAGGATCGACAGTCGAGACAATAGTGTCTGGGCGTGATAAAAATCTAATGCAATCACGGATGATGCAATATTTTTCAAGGCCAAACAAATTTCTTCATACACCCCGAAAATAGATTCATCTTACTGCACACCACTGCAAATGACCTAATCTGAGGTAAAATTAGAAATCGGTTACACCCTGTCACTCCAGTGGGTCTAGAACTGACCGTATGGTGAAAGAAAGGCAATTAAAGCAGTTGTTTCAATTAATTGGCACAAAGCCGCATATCTATTTTTAAATTAAAATATCAAAAGTTTTGCCCAGAAAAATAACTTCATAATGAAACAGAAGAATAGCTTGTAACAGTTTTTAGTTTACTATTTTCAGCTGCATTATTCTTTGAAGTATGAATGCCTCACTCACAGAGTTCCTGGTTGTTTCTGAAGTTTAGGACTATATTTTTTATGCTTAAAACAGATTAAAAAGTATTTTATCTTAAACATTTTAGAAGTTTTGTATGCAAATGGTTTTTTTATGCTTACACACATTTTATAAACAAAACAGAAAAAATATCTCGATTTTTAGACCTTTAAATTATAAAAAAAAAACAAAATAAGACAATTGATAAAATTAACCCCTGGTAACCTTCAGTGTCATTTTGGAGGTCATAACCCGCTATCCTATCATATTACTCTACCCGTTACCAATTTGCATCAAGTGTAACTGTTGGACTGCAATAGAGACGATAATAACCACAAACTAATTCTATCTCTAAGGGTCTTCAGTGACTTCCACCCTAATATTTGTTAGGTGAAGAAACATTCTAGACCTTCATAGAAATCAAGCCACTAAGACGAAAGGTGTTATTGAGTGCGAGAGAATATGAGGAAAAGAAAACATTATTGAGGAGAGAGAATAAAAAAAAACAGGAATAGAGAAGAAAGTGGATAACGATTGACATTGCATTTCAATTTTGAAGATCAAAGTTGACTGGAAAGCAAGAAGCCGGAAGAGAGTTCCACAAGCGAGAAGTGCAAAAGAAGAAACTGCTAGCATAGAACTTACGGTTACATGTGGTCATTTCAACTGTAAAATGATGAGTACTTGCCGTCAATCCAGTATTGCGGTTAAATTCATAAAGTCAAAATACCAAAGAGGAAAGCTCGTCAAAAAAATTGCCCCAGAAATATTTATAGAAAAGGCACAGGAAAGCTACGTTACGGCGGTAGGAAAGCAACTGAAGTCGAGATGTCATGTCAGGACGGATAACATTGCAGATTCTTCTTTGGATTTTATCGAGGATCTCTAAATATTTGGCAGAAGCGTCAGACCAGATGTGGCAGCAATATTCAATGAATGAATGGAAGCATATTGGATTTATAAATGTGTAAGATAGATTCTGGTGAGAAAAATGATTTAGCACGACACTGGGAACGAACTTTCCTGGAACTAGACTTAGGGAGTTGATTCAATATACTCTTTCCACTTCTCAGCGGAAAATGTTAGCCCATAAGAGTACAAGGAATCACACTCCGGGTGGTTAGCATCATGCAAAAGACGGTTCTCGAAGGCGATTAAAAGAGAGAGTTCCGTTTTGGAGGTGTTAAAATTAACAAGCCACTTCTTGCCCCAGTTAACAACAGTTTGTAGGTCATTTTTGAGATCAGCTGACCATATTGAATTAATGCCTTACCATTAAGACAGGACTAAATAAGTATAGATTTACTTGCCCCCCCCCGCCCCCACTCAATCAGGTTGTGGCACAAGGTAATTTTTTAACGTGGGGACCAGAGTGTTTTCACTCGGGCTGCTGGTCTAAGCTGGTCTTAGCTAGTCATAGCTTATCCAAGCTGGTCTAAGCTAGTCATAGCTGGTCAGAGCCGGCCCATCGCCATGAAAACTACCGGCGTTAGGGACATGGCCCTGTGCCAGGTAAGTAGAGATTTATTTGCCCCCCCGAAAGGACTAAATAAGTATGTCATCTGCATAGATACTGAGTTGAGAATTGATGACATCAGAAAGGTCGTTGATGAAAGTTTAGAACAATGTAGGCTAAAGGATAAATCCTAGAGGAACACCTGCCTTAATATAAAAAGATCTGTGGCCACTGAAGTCAGCCGTCGTTTCGCGATTTGATAAGAAAGAGTGAATCAGATCAAAAATTTGCCCAGAAACACCGTAACCGTTTAATTTGTTAAGAAGACCATCATAATATGATTTCACTTAACAATAAATGGTGTACTATGATTTTTCAATATCAAATTGCCTATGTCGATATTTTCTTGGCAACATAGCAACCTCAATATCTCAGTTCATTTTGGTATAACTTGCTTCATTTGGCTAGAATTGGCATTCTTTGATGACCTTCAGTGAGGCCTTTCGGCTATCGATGCAAAAAAAAAAAAATGGATCCCAGAGATGTTCCGTTTGTCCGTCATGTCATAACATATAAACACACACGCACATATACATATGATTGAAACATGTTGTTTGCAAT
This sequence comes from Acanthosepion esculentum, assembly GCA_964036315.1. Classification (NCBI taxonomy): domain Eukaryota; kingdom Metazoa; phylum Mollusca; class Cephalopoda; order Sepiida; family Sepiidae; genus Acanthosepion; species Acanthosepion esculentum. The sequence goes on from OZ038488.1 coordinate 107,771,267, forward strand.
GCTTTAAATGAAATGAGTATGAATGTGCCGGTATATCTATCTATCTATCTATCTATCTATCTATCTATATATTGAGTAATTAGTACGGATGTCCACGGGTATCGGCGCGGTATATGAAATCGATGAACCAGGTTTAAATGGCTTTGAGAAAGGCCTTGATCAATCTCTTTTCCTTCCAGCTATGAGTTAAATAGCAGGATAGACTTAGTTTTGTAATCTTAGATGGCAGCCAATCTAAGAGAAGGTCACTCTGAATTCAAAACCATGGAGACGACAACAGAAAAGAAGGCATGGATTTTAAAAAAGTATTTCACCACAAGCAAGCGGGAGTGCCACTAGTACGCAAGGGATTACAGAGAGTGAGAGCAAGAGCAAAGAGGGGTGATTGAGGAAAGGATATAGAGAAGGACGGGGATCAAGATCAAGGCATTAGAATATGCTGATTGACATTACATTTGAATATTTGAAGATTATAGCTATCAGGGAAGCAACTAAGAGGAAGGGAGTTCCACTGTCGAGAGATGCGAGAGAAGAAGCTCTTGGAGTAGAAGAAGCAGTTACATTTAACCGTTTTGACAGTGAAAGGGTGGGAGCAAAATGCCAACCAAGTAGCACGCTTAAATTCATGCAGATGGGGTACCAGTGAAAATACCTCGTCAGAGCAGTTGCCATGAAAATATTTGTAGAAAATACACATGGAAGGCACAACACATCTGTGAGAAAGTGACTGTAGATGAGATGTCAGATCAGTACCTATCATCTTGCAAATCCGTCTCTTGATTTTGTCAAGGACCTCGAGATGAACAGCGGGGGCACCAGACCATATATAGCAGCAGTATTCAATCCAAGGATGAATGGTTGATTTGTAGATTTGAAGGATGGGCTCAGGCGGGAAAAACCTTCTGGCGCGACACACAGAACCAACTTTCTTTGCGGTAGATGAAGCTATCGATTCAATGTATTTGTTCCACCTCAGGTGATTGGAAAGCGTGAGACGAAGCAGGCGCAGAGAGACGCTCACATGGATTTGGGCATCAGCCATTCTGATAGGAGGCAGGGAGAGTTCGCTATTGTGGGTAAATGAGTGTAGTTTTGTTTTGGAGGCATTAAAATTTACAAGCCATTTCCCGCCCCAGTCAACCACAGATTGGAGGTCCTTTTTGAGACCAATGGCCAGGTTAGTTTTGTCAGCAATGCCGGATTTACTATTGAGACTTCAAGATAAGGAAAAATCTGTGTCGAGCCATGATTGCTTACGTTGCGAATCGATACAGCATTAGATTTTATTTGCAGAACAATAAGTGATTCAATGTTGTTCCACAATCTTCCTGCATTATTGCATCTTGTATATTCAAGTATTTATAAAAATGCTATAAATGTGACGTAAATATTTGTAGATATGCTAACTCTAACCATAACCGCTTATCCTCCAACCGTCGGCATAAACTAACGCAACAAAATCCAATTGACGTTTCAAATTAGCTATCTTCCTCGACATGTCTACAAATAGTGTTCTTAATTTGTATAGGACAACTACGAGACCAAAGAAAATGGCCTGAGGTGGGTGTATAACACAGAGAGAGAGAGAGAGAGAGAGAGAGAGGGGGAGGTGAAAGAAAATAGAACAGTGATGATTGGGGAGAGGAAGAAGAAAGGGAGAAAGAGCAGCAGTCATGATTTAGAATTTATATTTAAACTCTTTTCCGGAAAAGAAATATTTCAACAATCTGCTCTTGGGAAACTTCATTTTGACAGGTTCCTGTCGGGACAAATGCCGGGCATAAGTTGTTAAATAATTAAAGGTTAATATGTTCATTGCGTGTGCATACAGTCACATTGTCTCTGAAATAGATTTATACAATCACCGCGGCTCTTCTTTCACACATACACGCTCTCTTTCTCCATTTATCTCTCTCTCTCTCTCTCTATCTATCTATCTATCTATATATATGTATCTATGTATTTACACATACACGCCGAGGCATATATAGCCTTTTTTGTATACTTGTACATGCATGAATATATATATATATATATATATATATATATATATATATATATATATATATGGAGAGAGAGAAAGAGAGAGAGAGAGAGGTTTTATTGAATAATATAGATATATTGTGTCTCGTTATTTTTATACGGATCCTTTCCAGTTGTCTAGTCCGACATGCGATTTGCAGGTCGGGACTATCAAGCAGGTGCGGAAGTTTAAATATCTGGGAAGTGTTCTGACGGACGATGACGTGCGACATTGAAATCCGAAGACGTATCGGAATGGCAAAGGACGCATTCCAAAAGTTAGGCAGAGTATTGCGAGACAGGAGGAAGTCTTCGGTGACAAAGAAAAGAATACTGAGCTGCTACGTGACATCTGCCCTCCTTTACGGCAGCGAATGTTGGACGGTCTTCTCAAAGATGAAGAATAGACTCGTGGCAACGGAGATATGGTTCTGCTAAGGATATCCCGGATCGAGCGTGTGAGCAACGATGAGGTCTTAGAGAGGATGCAAACAATCAGGATGGAGTGGTAGCACCTGTTAGGGTCCCAGCTATGGACAAATAGTAAACCCCTAAACTGGGGTAAAATACTGAAAGTATAAAATACATTTTCATCGTAAAAATACCATTTTTAATTGATTTAAAAATACCGTTTCTTAATAGATTTAAGAATAAATATATTATCACCAATAGATTTTTGTAAAGAGAAAAATACTCAAGGTTCCAAGAAAATTAAATTTCGGCATTAATGACCCATAAGGTGTTTATATGCCGTTAAACAAATAAATAAATACATATTTTATTATAATAATGCAGAAATAATAAATAAAATAAAATAAAAATAAACTGAAATTACATTAATGAATAAAAGATTTGCAATCTTTTTGTGCAGCCTCGTTCCCAATCGCCGTTACACATGACGTCACGCTAGACCATTTCAAACGTCCAGTTTTCCAAAGAATACCAGTAAGAAATTCTAACTACAACACAGACACCACATCGGTTCTTAATCTTCTTCTTTTATGTGCCGTATCCATTCAGGACGTAGGCGATCATGTCCGTCCACATCTTCCTGTCCCTTCTAGCTCTTAAAATGTTTTGCCTCATTGTTATTTCTCCCAAACGCTGTTCCGCCATCTATTTGCTCAAGCCCGTCAAGTATGTTACGCGCTGTTTACCTCTTTTTCCCTCAATCTGTCCCGTGAGTATCAGATTTTCCAATCCCTTCTTTCTCATTACGTGCCCTAGAAATTTCAACTGCCTCTTTCTGGTGTTAAGTATCAGTTTCCTTTTTGTTTCCATTCTCTCTAAAACCTCGTTGTTGCTCACATGTTCGGTCCAGCATCTTTCAGTAGAACCGCATGAAGACTCTTTCTCATCTTTGAGGAGATTGTCCAGCATTAGCAGCCATACAGGGTGACAGATATAACGTAACAGTTCAGTGCTCTTTTCTTTGTTTCCAACGAAGTTTTTTTTTATCTCTTAATACTCTGTTTAGCTTCTGGAATGCATCTTTGGCCACCTGAATACATCTTCGCATCTCAGTGTCGCACTTTCCGCCCTCTATTTGGACACTACCCAGATATTTAAATTTCTCTTCTTGCTTGATTTTAGCATCTCCGACATGTAATTTGCATTTTGGGCTCATCCACTTGCTGATAATCATGCATTCTGTCTTTTTGCAGTTTATGCTTAGTCCTTTCTTCTCGCTTTCCCACTCTACCTTCTGTAGGAGGTTTTGTAATTTCCTTTCCTTATCTGTTATCCGCACTGTGTCATCTATTATCTAATGAATTCTTGTAGGACTTTCAATTCTCTTAGAATTGCCTCGCTGTATAGTTTGGATAAATCCGGCGAGAAGACACATCCTTGTCTTTCTATTTTGTCTTTCTATTTTGTATATCTGCTGAACTCGTTTCTGTCCGTATGTAGGCGGTTTGCTGCCAGTATAGATTCTTGATTATTCTAATGTCTTTCCCGAATATGTCAAGGTTACTGAGCAGCTCTAACAGATGTTTGTGACGTACTTTGTCGAACACCTTTGCGTAGTCTATAAAACACAGGAACACGTCCTTCTGCATTTGTATTTCTGTTTCTGATAACATTTAGAGCATAAATATCGCATTCCTTGTTCCGGTGTATTTGACGAACCCGTACTGTTCTTATCCTATCTCTGGCCTGATTCTGCTGCGCGCTCTATTCATCAGAATTCGAATGACGAGTTTTGTTATGTGGCTCATTAGGCTGATTTTCAGCTGGAGTTCGCATTCATTTGCGCCTGGTTTCTTAGGCAGTACTATGAAAATAGATGTGATTAGGTCTTCAGGTTCCCCCCCCCCTTGTATGATGCAAAAGTTGAAAGTCCTTGAACAAAAATAACAAATAAGAACTTCGAACAGTTTATCCACAACTTCGAGCACAATACTCAACACCTTATTCGAAAATTGGAAAATATAATAAAATAGACCTAATAGGTTCTTTTTATTTAAACTTTATATATATATATATATATATATATATGAACACTCTAGATTCTAGCTTTGATTGACTTAAAATCCAACTAAACTTCTCTAACATATATAAAGCAAACATACAAACAGCCACTCTCTTGAGTTCTGGACATTGGAGGTGATAATGTATTTGATTTAATTTGATTCCTGGTTGCTACTTATCCTCATGGATCACAAGGCATTTTCCCACGCATACAGTTTTGTTTTTCTTTCATTCTAACCTGAAGAAGCCAAAGACAGCGGACGTTCTAGCGAAACGCGTCGTTAATAAATTTTCCACTTTGTCTCATCATCTTCACTTTTGTTTCGGATATTGTCACACACACACACACACACACACACACACACACACACACACACATATATATATATATATATATATATATATCCACAGGCATGTTTCGCTGTATCACAACTCATTAGTGTGGTTAGACATCCGGTTCTTTCAAACGGATATCAAAACTCGACTGATCTGCCATCAGTCAGAGACTCTCCTCCTAAGCTCTCGGCGGACGACAGAGAAAGGGAATCTTTTAACCTATTATATACGTGATGTATATAAACGCTAGACCAGCAGCCAGAGCGTTCACTTCTGGCGAAGAGCTAAGCGTTAAGCAGGAGCAGCAGGTGTTAAAATTTCCCTTTCTCCATAGTACTCAATCGGCGAAAGCAAACCATCCACAAACGAGAGCAAGTCATTTCGATGCATCACAACTCATCAGTGTGGCTAGACATCCGATTGCTTCAATCCGGAATCGAAACTCGACCGATTTGGCATCAGTCAGAGACTCTACTCCTAAGCTATCGGTACATGGCAGAGAAAGGGAATTATATACATATGTACATACATGCATACATACATACAGAGAGAGAGAGAGAGAGAGAGAGAGAGAGAGAGAGAGAGAGAGAGAGAGAATAGGAAGAACGCTCCGAAATTAATACCTCCTGTTTTATGTTCGTCCATGATATCAAAGACGCAGTGGAGGTTGAGCCTTCCCGCCAATAATCCATAATAACTGCCATGTTATAGTTAGCAGCTGAGTTACAATCTGGGAAAATGGCGTCTGACAGATTGAAACCACTGTCATTCATCGAAGCAAGTTCCCTAATATAAAGCGATAAATTCGACATTAGGAGAAGCTCAACAAAAGGCCAAATCTTGTCTGGTCTTTTCTTCATAGAACATGTTTAAATTTGGTATTCCTATTTAGGTATTCTTCTTCTTCTATGTACCATGTCCGTGCGGGACCATAACTCTCCACAATTCCTTGTCTTTTGAAGCTCTTAGTAAACTTTGTCTTTTCGCTATATCTACTAATCCATGTTCTGTCAACCATTTACACAAGCTCATTAGGTTGCTTATTCGCTGCTTACCTCTATTCCTTTTGCCTTTAATATGTCTCGTCAGTGTCAAATTTTCTAAGTCTTCTGTTCTCGTTATGTGCCCTAGAAATTTCAGCTGCCTCTTTCTGATATTAAGCGTAAGTGTTTTTTTTTGGTTTCCATTTCTCTAAAACTTCGTCATTGCTTACGTGTTCAGTTCATGATATTTCCAGCATCCTTCTATAGGACCAAATAAATTACACATACACACTCATATATATGTCTTAGTATATTGTTTAAAAGTTGCTATATTTAGAGGGAAAGACTGCTCAATATTGGAGATAGAACATTTATATATATATATATAAACAGTGTTGACATTGGAAACATTTCTGCACGGTGACTAATTTTCACGCTTCGATGTGATCTTCGACATTGGAAACATTTCTGCACGGTGACTAATTTTCACGCTTCGATGTGATCTTCAGATCGCATTGATGACATTTGTGCAGATCTGTGTACCTATGTAGTGTAACTCACTATTAATGATCTCTTTTACAGTCAGCTTGCCTTGCACGAATTAACATCCAGTAATTTACCGCTTGCTTGACGGGTTTTGTTATGCGTAAACAATCTTTGTTATCATATATATATATATATATATATATATATATATATATATATATATATATATATATATATATATATCATAATTAAGTAATTCATCGAGTTTTAGAAGAAACAGTATGCAGAAAGCACTGGACGGCCGTTTCGTCCTATATTTGGGACTCATCAGCAGTGCGCATCCACTACCAGGAATTGAAACCCGGACAGTTACGTTATTAGGCAAACGTCAATACTAACTGTGCCGCATATATATATGTATAAAAGTGAACATTGAAGTCAACACTTAGAGGCGACAGGCTGTTTCATGCTAGACGCAATCGTCAGGCTTCATATTTCTTTATATATATATATATATATATATATATATATATATATATATATATATATATATATGTAATGAGAACGAAAAGAACATAAATTCAAACGTGCATAGCATTAATCTAAATGAGGGCTCAATACCAAGAGTAGAGCGATAGTTATTTATATCAATCCAACGTGTTATTCAACATATCCCGTCAACTGTTGAACGTCGTATTAACCAGAAACGTCTTCTAGTAAAGAGTTATTTGACAAGCATAAAATTGTTTACAATAAAATCCGTAGTGCTAGTGGTTATAGATCTTCTGCGATTAAGAATGTAGAAAATTATACTTATTCTAGGAAGAACAGAAACAGGAAGGTCATTTGGTATACACCTCCATTTAATAAATTAGTTCGTACCCAATTAAGGCACAAATTTTTCAACCTGATTGATAAACATATTCCTAAGAATAGTTAAATCTTCAATCTTAACACTCTGAAAATTAGCAACCGTTGTACTAGCAATTTGGATAAAACTATTAAATCACACAATAATAAAACACTGAAACTTTATAACGATAATAACTATAATCCAAGCACGAATTCTAATATATCCCTTGTAATTGATCTATGTTGTTGTAGGAGTCCTGATCAATGTCCATTATCAAACAAATGTTTAACGGAATCCATTGTATATGTGTTCTATTTCATCAATTGAAAACGCTGGGAATATTAAATTATATGTTGGTTCCACTAGGAATGCCTTTTAAAAAACGATATTATAATCATGTATCTTCTTTTACTAATGATAGCAAGCGCAATATGATTTCACTTTCTAAATATTTCTGGAAATTGAAAGAAGAAAACAAGACACCTAAAGTTAAATGGAAGATCTTCAAACAAGCCAGAACTTATAGATCTTTGTATGAACCTTGTTTTTACGTCTACAAGAAAAATGTGTATTATTAAACTTTTGAATAATAGTCAATTGTTAACCCAAAGATATATATATATATATATATATATATATATATGTATATATATATATATATATATATATATATATATATATATATATATATATATATATATATATATGTATATATATATATATATATATATGTATATGGTGCGTATTTAGGCAGCATTTTTTCATTGATGTATGTTTCATTAAATAATATAGACAAGTTTTGTCTATTTATTTTATGTAAATTCTTTTCAAATCGTCCGATAAGCTTAATAACATTATCATTAAAAGAAAGAAGAAAATCACAATATTGATACAATATTGAGTTTGTCGTTGCTTGGAAATCATCTATGTAAACATAAACAGACTATCATTATTGTTTTGTCCGTGTATTGGTTAATATATTTTAATGTAATTGTCATCTTTGATAATGGCTTAGGTAAGCCGAAAGCTTAGATAGGATTAAAAAATATGCAAAATAGCGTTAAGACCCCGCATCTTTAAATGCATATAAAAAAACTAACACACTTCACCTATGGCTTACGTCACAGTACTCTTTGCCTACATCACAACTCACTATTTCTACGAAACTCACCAATTGTCTCTACGTTTCCTGATGATGACTTATGATTTTTGAAAGCTTGGAATACTTTTGTTGTTCCGAAATGAACTTCGGACAATTCCTGACGGAAATTTCTGTAATTTTGAAAAGTCGATCATTTAAATTAATCGACACAAAACGTTTGTTTTCTTTAATAATATTTGCCTTAAATGTTTAAATACAGACATTTATTAAAATTTAGTTTTATTTATTATAATTGCCTTCATTTCTAGTAAAGGGAAAAGACCAAGAATCAGTTATTACTTTTCTTTTTTTAACTTTTGGCTTAATATTCAGGAAGTATTGAATATAAAAGGAAAAACGCAGAAAAACAACGTTTTCGAGATTGTCTAAGTACATTCAATTGCAAAATTGCTTGAGTTAAATATGGCCGTCAAAAATGACTCGTGGAAATTAGTTACCAGTAAAGAGTTGCGTAATTTGAACTCATGTATTTGTGATGTGACGTGAAAGTCCCATCACACATTGCCTGTTTGGTGTGTGTATATATATATATATATATATATATATATATATATATGTATGTATGTATACGGGGGTACATACGTACAGGATACGTATATATTTACGTAGTCATATAAACATCTGTTTATACAAAGATAAATATATTTACACACGCAAGTATATATATAATTATATATGAATGGAATGTATGTATATGTATGCATCTCTATGTACACGCATATGTGTAGCAAAAGTTATATTTAGGTACTCATATGTGTGTGGGGGAAAGTATCTACGTACAGGTTATAGATGCATTGATGTAGCCATATAAACAATTATACATATACACATGTAAAAAACTATATGTAATATAAGTATATATGGATGTATCTATGTGTATGCATCTGTATGCGCGCACACACACATTTATAAATATATGTATTTAAAGGACTTAACGTAGTTTGTTATCGCAGTTGCATGGGTGAATGTCAGCCAGTTTACTGCACAGGTCAATCAGTGCAGTGCAAAGTTCAAAGGTCTTTGGACTGAAAAGTTCAAGGTTTGCCATAAAATAACCCGGAAATGGATTCCAGCTGTCATATTTCGGTTCCTGTCTGTATGAGGTCTAATATGCTGCCCCCACCAACTCCTGCAAGCCAGACACGATTCTCCCAAACGAACATTTTATTTTAGTTTCAAGACCTCCACAAAAACATTTATAACGAATAAAAGAGCAAAACAATTCCCCACCCCGCGTCACAGCATATAATCGAAAGTATCGGCAAGAGCTATAAAATAATCAATAATAGCGTTGGTTCATTAGAATTGATCTCTTTGTTAATTATTATTCATCTGGTTTAGTGATTCTGCTATATATTTAGATTTTAGAGATTCTTGGTAAAATCCAAAACAGTATCTGCAATGTTATTGGTCCTGACCTACCATCTCGGCTTCAGTCTCTTTCTCACAACTGTAACGTATCTTTCCTGTGCCTTTTCTATAAATACTTTCATGTCAGTTGTTTTGATGAACTTTCCGCTGCCTTACCGAGACTTTAAAAAATTAAGCACAGTACTAGATTGGCGGCAAGGTCTTATCATTTTACAGATGAAATAGCTAGATGTAACCGTAAGTTCTATGCTAAAAGTTTTTTCTCTCGCACTTCTCATTGTGGAACTCTTTTCCGGCTTCATGAATCCCAATCAATTTTGATCTTCAAAAATTTAAATGCAATGCTAATCGTTATCTCTTGTCTTCTTAATTCTTGTTCTTTTATAAACCGCTCTCTTTCATAGTAGTTTTTTTCTCATATTCCCTAACACCCAGTAAACCCCTTGCATCCTAGTGGCTTTATTGCCTTGTTTGGGGCGAAATCATTAAAAAACTGTATTAGTTTCATATCAATTTAAATATTTAAAAAATGTTTTTTAACAGAGGGGTACAACATTGAAATTCGAAGGCACATTGGGATAGCGAAAGAGGCCTTCCAAAAGCTCAGTAAAGTATGACGAAACAGAAAAATCTTGTTAGAAACAAAGAAAAAAGTACTGAACTGTTATGTAATATCAGTCCCTCTATATGACAGTGAATGCTGAACAATTTTCTCACAGATGAAGTAGCTACTTGAAGCAACAGAAATGTGGTTCTACAGAAGGATGCTGAGAATACCATGGACTGAACATGTGAGCAACGATGCATTTTTTGAGGAAATAGAAACAAAAAGGATACTGATACTTAAGATCGGAAGGGACAGATTGAACGTTGGGTCAACCGACACGTACTCACTAGTCGTGTAATACTCTTCTGTTGTACTTACTGTTTAATATATGATGCGCCTGTAACACTTGTTTGGTTATTTCTTTAACCATTTACTTCTTCACAACACCTTCATATTACCCTGGTGTGATATTTCTTTAACCATTTACTTGGTCACAACACCTTCATATTACCCCGGTGTGATATTTCTTTAACCATTTACTTGGTCACAACACCTTCATATTACCCCGGTGTGATATTTCTTTAACCATTTACTTGGTCACAACACCTTCATATTACCCCGGTGTGATATTTCTTTAACCATTTACTTGGTCACAACACCTTCATATTACCCCGGTGTGATATTTCTTTAACCATTTACTTGGTCACAACACATTAATATTACCCCGGTGTGATATTTCTTTAACCATTTACTTGGTCACAACACCTTCATATTACCCCGGTGTGATATTTCTTTAACCATTTACTTGGTCACAACACCTTCATATTACCCCGGTGTGATATTTCTTTAACCATTTACTTGGTCACAACACATTAATATTACCCTGGTGTGATATTTCTTTAACCATTTACTTGGTCACAACACCTTCATATTACCCCGGTGTGATATTTCTTTAACCATTTACTTGGTCACAACACATTAATATTACCCCGGTGTGATATTTCTTTAACCATTTACTTGGTCACAACACCTTCATATTACCCCGGTGTGATATTTCTTTAACCATTTACTTGGTCACAACACCTTCATATTACCCCGGTGTGATATTTCTTTAACCATTTACTTGGTCACAACACCTTCATATTACCCCGGTGTGATATTTCTTTAACCATTTACTTGGTCACAACACATTAATATTACCCCGGTGTGATATTTCTTTAACCATTTACTTGGTCACAACACCTTCATATTACCCCGGTGTGATATTTCTTTAACCATTTACTTGGTCACAACACCTTCATATTACCCCGGTGTGATATTTCTTTAACCATTTACTTGGTCACAACACATTAATATTACCCTGGTGTGATATTTCTTTAACCATTTACTTGGTCACAACACCTTCATATTACCCCGGTGTGATATTTCTTTAACCATTTACTTGGTCACAACACCTTCATATTACCCCGGTGTGATATTTCTTTAACCATTTACTTGGTCACAACACCTTCATATTACCCCGGTGTGATATTTCTTTAACCATTTACTTGGTCACAACACCTTCATATTACCCCGGTGTGATATTTCTTTAACCATTTACTTGGTCACAACACATTAATATTACCCCGGTGTGATATTTCTTTAACCATTTACTTGGTCACAACACCTTCATATTACCCCGGTGTGATATTTCTTTAACCATTTACTTGGTCACAACACCTTCATATTACCCCGGTGTGATATTTCTTTAACCATTTACTTGGTCACAACACATTAATATTACCCTGGTGTGATATTTCTTTAACCATTTACTTGGTCACAACACCTTCATATTACCCCGGTGTGATATTTCTTTAACCATTTACTTGGTCACAACACCTTCATATTACCCCGGTGTGATATTTCTTTAACCATTTACTTGGTCACAACACATTAATATTACCCTGGTGTGATATTTCTTTAACCATTTACTTGGTCACAACACCTTCATATTACCCTGGTGTGATATTTCTTTAACCATTTACTTGGTCACAACACCTTCATATTACCCTGGTGTGATATAAGTTCCACTCTAGCAGCTTATTCCCACACACTGCTGTTCAAGTCTCGGGTTAACCGTTATCTGCCACACATAATCAGTACCTCTTACTCTATACCCATCTACCTTGAGTGGCCACGGGACCTTATATATGGTGAACATCACTGTAAAAAATAATTAAATGCCAGAAAATTCTTTTAGATTGTAAGAATCTTTTTTAAGATAATAATGATTTAGTGAGAGAAGTCTTACTAATAAAGACATAGCTGGTGAGGTGAGGTGTATTCATCCCTTACCCTAAGGTATTGGCGCGTAAGTGAATATAATGAACCCAACAGGAGAGATTAAAGGCAAGAGGGACAGAGGAAAAGAGCGCATAAACTCCCTAGCTAGCTTGAGCATTTGGATGGCGGGACAAACTTTAGGCGAGATAAGAAAAAGATGAAATTTATTAAGAGCTACAAAGGGCAGGAAATTGTGGAGAGCCATGATCGCCAACGTAATGGAGAAATACGGAATTTAGAAGACTCAGACACAGACTCTGACTCCGACCGTCAATCATTAAATAGTAAACATGGAAAATAAATAATTAATTCCTGATATGAGCTACACGAGTATACTTTACACTGGGTAAACTAGCTTAAAGGTACAGGCTGTTCTGTCAGTTGAGCTACAAGTACTTTGAGTAATAGATAGTAGATTTATCAACTTTATCCATTTAAACTTGATCTTGCCTCCGATTGTTGTTTTTATCGTCACTGAAATTAATGTGTAGGTTTCGTAGCGGGTATCGTCGCTGTAATTAGGATTGGCGTGTCGAGTTAAATTTTCAGTTAAGGCCGTTGCGTTTACTCACGTACAAATACAGTTCCCCAACTGTATTACAATTTTGCTATAAACAGGACAGAATTCTAATCTCATGAGGCGGTATCAATACCACTCGATATGTTTTCAATAAAACGTTACTATATGAAAGGAAACTACACCTATAAGGAAACTGAAATTTTATAAAACATTTATTCCATAGTAATAAAATAACAAAAATTTGATTGTGGAAGGTTACGCCTTTCATTGACCAGAGAGTCCAAGTGTTTACGTTAGAGACAAGAAAAGTATCTCAAGCACAATACTGCTTGCCCATCCCTTCGTTAGTTAGTCCTTTAGTTAGTTCGCATGACCGTTACGCCTTGCCAAAACCTCATGAATAATTCAAACACACGCCTCTTTAAGCATATTTAATAAAAATAAGCCACTTTGGACATTTAATATAATCAAAAACTTTTTTTTGGAATGTAGTTAATTGTAACTGTGTAAAATAAAGGAGAATCATTTAAGACGAGCTATTAAGAAAGAATTACGTAACAAATAAACAGACACACAGGTTATTGGAAATGTTGTATTGCTGTAATATGAACGGTGGGTGACCGTCTGTGATTGAAACCCTCGCACAATCGATGCATCACGACCGTCAATACAGGATTGTCAGTCCACAGTCGGTCCTTGTGAATGGGGTACCACGCCATGTCAAGGATTTCTGTCCTTTCTCTGACTCAGATCCATCAACAAATACTGAAGACAATGCGTCCGACCGAGAGTGGGGACGGGGAAATATTGGTGGATATCCAAGACGAAGCCAATTCGTCAGAGAGTAAGAAGGAAGTGAGTGTACTAGAGTGACACAACGTCACTCCGGTAGAATCAGCCGAAAAAAAATAGAAGAATGCGCCACCCCATCTCCTGAGAAATACACGAAGAAAGATACCTATGATAAACTGCTCTATATGTGGTCAAGATATCAGAGGTGGAGAGTGGCGAAAATTAGCATACCTAGTTGCATGGCTGGGGTCGCTTAGTCTTCTGCGTGCTGGGGGAGGGAAAAGAAAGAAAAAAAGGCAAAAGTATGACGCCATTAAAAAAAAATGACTATTCGAAGCTTTCGTCTGAGGGAACTGGAGAAGAAGACCTTGTGCAGAAGAGTGAGAAGCGACGTTGGAGTTAGCTACGTTCCCTTCGAGTGTTTGTCCCGGGTGCCAGTCGTTTCCTTGTTGAAAGTGCCACCTACATTTTTATTGCCAAGCATTCGCCGTCTGAGTGCAGGTTCGTACAGGTTTGATATAAAAGTGGTTTATTAACACAGACGCATAGGTTATTGGAAATATATCGTATTGCTGAAATACGATATATTTGACAGGCTCAGTTGACGATCACAAGCCTCTCAAGAAAAAAATTGAAAAGAAGCAGGATGTGGAGATGCCTTTTCATTGGCCCGTGAATTGACAAATCAGTAACTAACAAGAACGTGATGTTTTCGGATAAAATATAATTTCTTACTCCAAAATTCTTTAGTGAGAAATTTTCGCTTGGTAGCGAACACATGGTCTGCAAACAGTTAGGACTGGTGATTTCTGTCACTCACTTTTACCCTCTTCATCACTGACAAATAGTCGTCCAAATTTCCCTCTTGGGGGCAATAAAAGAAGCTAATATAGACCATATGTGTTTTGTGCTATTCATTATTATAATACATTTTTCATCCTGGTGAAAAGACAACTTATTTGACTTTCAGCAAGAAACAGCGACAGTGAGACGTTTGTATATTGGCCTGAAGACATTCGTGAAAACTAATGCTGTGACACCTTCGCTATAGCTCACTACGGAACAACGACTGTCGCCATCCATACATCAGTTCGAGCCAAGACCAGACAAGCCCCAATCGAGATTGACATCAAGAAACGGAAATAGGGATGGATCGGCCACGCACTCCGCAAGCCTGCTTGTGTTGTCACCAGGTAGGCCCTTGATTGGAATCCACAAGTGAAGCGAAAAGTGGGTCGACTAAAATAGACTTGTCGCAGAAGTGTTGACGCAAAGGTGAAGGCAGACGGCACGACATGGGCCGAGCTGAAGAGGATCGACCGGAACCGCGCTCATTGGAGAGTTGTTGTTGCGGCTATATGTTCCCCAAGGAATCAAGAGGCATAAAGGAGAAGAAAAGAAGATGATGGTGCGACGATGGCGCATAATGCTAAACATGTATCATATAACAAAAAGATCAGAACAAACCTCTTGGCTACTGAAAATATATTTATTCTACACTCCGTAATATGAAATTCTTTTTTATTTAATCTCCGTTTGGATTATTTTGATTAGGCAACAAAGAAAATGTAAAACCTAATGAGCCAATCGTATTCCATGTTCTAAATACTTTGTAGGGATAATTCTGTCTACTTTAATCATTTACTCATGCAATTCTTATTCATCGTTGATGTTGTAAAAGCGTATAGAAATACAGATGTTTACACCAAGAATCCTGGTAGCTTTTGATGCATAATCAAGTGATGGGAATTTTTCTCAACCTTTCAGCATTCTCTGACTTTGTCGATTTTCAAAGATGTGATTAGGATAGTCACAAAATCTTTCTTCCATCTTCACGTTTTCTAAATTGCTTTCCTGTGATGGTGTTTGGAACTGTTCTCAGTGGTTCAAAGACCTTCATTGTCAAATTCCATAATTTTCGTCGCTCTCAACTTAGTCTTGACGTGTATCTTACTCATATACTTCCTCGTGGGAAAGAGATTATTTGTTGCCATTTTCTCATCAGTATATATTTTGCGCTTATATTGAAAAATGGCATCAAACTAACTTGATCCTTAGAAAAATGTCAATGTACGCCCATAATGAAGTTGTTCTTTAGACTGTGTAGGGATGATCCGTCTTAATATAAAAATGTCAAAACATTTTTATTCTTTTTAATTCTCAAAGATATTTTCTACTTTGCACTGAAACCATTAAATAAAATGCTATCACTAATCCGAGACGTCATTCTTTTATGTTTAATTCGTTACGACCATTTTGTACTCCTAGACTAGGTAGAAAAGGAAAACAAGAAAAAATGACTGCCAACTGTAAGAAGACGGAATCTATGGTCACTAGCAAGTTGGGTAGCCCAAGATGCAAGTAATGCAGTAGAGATATCAGAATTAAACAAGTACGGAGATTTAATTATTTAGGAAGTGTTACAAGAGATGACAGAAAATGTGACAGAGAAATCCAAACGCGCATAGTGATAACTTACAATAACTTAAAGAAGTATTAAGAAACATGAAAATTGCGTTAGAAATGAAGAGCGTTGAACTGATACAATCTATATATAATAATATGTAATATAAATAATAGTGAATGGTAGACTATTCTCTCACAGATGAAGAGGATATCTGAGGGGACATGTTTATGCAGAAGGATACTGAGAATACTATGAACAGAACATGTGAACAACGATGATGTTTTAAAGAAAATAGGAATAAATACGAGATTTATACTTAGAATCAGAAAATGTCTGGGGCACATAGATTTCCGAAAATATGCTACCAGAATACTACAATATTAACTTAGTCAAGTCTAGGATCAACTGTTGTCTTTTCACCGTATCCTCATAATCTGCACTTATGACCCCCTCTTAAGTTCATGTAACAACCTAATTCAATACCTCTCTACCGTGAGTTACTCTAAGGCCTTGTAATGTGTGCAGAACTAGTAAAAAAAGTCGTTTTCATATTTCCAAGTGGATCACCTTCTTTACCCAGTCCTGCCTATTGTTGTTTTCTTTATGCGACTCACGGTCTCATTTCTATTTCCATACAACCTATAGTTTCTATTTTGCTGTGTTCTATCCTTGTCTTTAATATTTCTAGTATCGCATTATTTTGATCTACCATTAATAAGGATTTCCATTCTCTTTTCAAGTGGCTCCGTTGAAACCTTCTTTATGTCTTCTCATCAGAATTTGCTTTTTCTCTAGTGATATGTCTTCCACACAAGAGAGTGGGCTTTTATGCACATTAATCTTTCACAATAGGGTGGGATTGTATACGCCTTAATCTTACACAATGATTTATCTTTAAAATGGGGTGAATAATTGGGATGAACAAGATTTATTTCAATCTTCCGGTAGGTCAAGTGTTGTGCGAAGGGTTTTTAAGTTTATCCGAATTAAAAAAAGGCGTTCAACCAACAGTCGCCGAAAAATCGGAAGCTTAATAGTAATAACCCTAACAAACACTAAAACAACAAATAAAGCGAATTCGCATAAAGGTTAGGAAGGAAATTCCCATCAATACTGTAATGATTAATAACAGCTATTTCAAATGAATGGTTAGAAAGGAAAATCTCAATAAATAGCAATACAAGCTAATAACAGCTATTTCAAATAAACGTTCACAATGAAACACCCATCACTACTGGAAAGATTAATGAAGGCTAGGAAGGAAATTCCCATCCATACTGGAACGAGAAATTATAGATATTTCAAATAAATTTTAGGAAAGAAACTCCCATCAATACTGGAGAGAGTAATGAAAGCTTTTTCAAATAAAGGTTAGGAAGGAAAGTCCGATTAGTACTGGAAAAAGTAATAAAAGATATTTCAAATAAAGTTTAGGAAAGAAAATTCCGTCAATAAAGCAATAAGTGCTAATTAAAATAAAAGGGGAGAAAGGAAAATCCCATCAATACTGGAAAGAGTAAAAACGGCTATTTCAAATAAACATAAGAAAGGAAACTCCCATCAATTCTGCAAAGAAGAATAAAAGCTATTTCAAATAGATGTTAAAAATGAAACGCCCATCAATACTGGAAAAAGTAATAACAGCTATTTTAAATAAAGGTAAGCAAGGAATCTCCTGTCAATAGTGGAAAGAGCAATAACAGCTAATTGAAACAAAATGTTAGGAAGGGAACTCCCATCTATACGGTAAAGAGTAGTAACAGCTAATTCAAATAAAATGATAGAACGGGGAAATCACATCAATACTGTAAAAAGTAATAACAGCTATTTCAAATAAATGGTAAGGAAGGAAACTCCCATCAATAATGGAAAGAGCAATGACGGCTATTAAGCTTAATTATACAAAGTGTAGTAATAGTAATTCCAGATGCAAAATAACTAATTATATCAAAACGACAGTAGATCAAACCCAGAATAAAGTAAATGCCGACTTTGTAAGAAAATGATGAAATAATCATTATATAAGTAAAGGCGGCAAGCTGGCTCAAAAAGAGTGCATAACTGAAGTGACAGGGTAGGTACAGTCACATACTAGAAATTGCGCAAAGGACTTATGTTCGGCCTTGCAAAGAAATTAGAGATTATCAGAGAGAATAAAGTGAACTAGATTCAGTCCTTGACAGCCAGACCGACCACTCCATCCAAGAGAGAATGCAGCCTTTGATATCTTCAGCTCCTAATGTCTGCAGTATCGGCCTATTAAGTGAAGTAGAAAGAAAGCGAAAAATGTGTTTTTAAATAGCAGAGCTTTGTCGGAAAACTGAGAGAAGTTGAAGATTGAGACCGTGTCCGTAATATGGCGCGTTAATGGGGCCGTGTAAAAAGTACTAGAATTAGTATCGCGTGAATTTAAAATTTGTAGAATTGAAATTGAGATCTTGGTATTGTTAAATCTGCATGGTTGAGATCTGAGGGGACCTCCTATCATTCAATCTATAACTACAGCTACTACATGTACCTGCTGTGAAGGGACCTACACTATCAAAGATATAAGATTTGAGCCTGAAACGGGTAATAGTAACACCAATAAGGAAAAGAGAAAGGAATTTGCCGAAAGGTTTTTGGGTTATCAAGCCGACAATTCCCCCATCCTATTTATGGACGAAACCAATTTCAACCTGCATACTAAGAGAATTCAAGGTCGATCTTTGAGAGGAGAAAGATGCAGTACATCTTCAACAGCTTCTAATTGGATTAATTGGATGCATTGGTTCCAAGGGACTAATACTTCATGAAATTCATCGAGGTTCTTACAATAAGGAAGCGGTAGGAAATTGGATAAAGGAATGCTTACGGAAGGCCTATAAAATCTATCAGAAACCAACAGTTATTCTCCTTGACAATGCTCCATGCAACTCCAATATTGAAATAGTTTTACTCGATCCAGAATTTGAGCGCAATCATTTTCTCCAAATGGCACCGTACAGACTTATGATTAATCCAAAAGAAAACGTTTGGTCGGTTATAAAAGCATTCATCAAAAGAAAATTGGCTGAAAATATGGGTGAGATCCTAAATGCAGAAATTATATCAGGGGAAACGAAAAAGGATTTTCGATTAGACAAATTGGAAGGCAGCATTGAAGATTCCTTAAAGGAAATAACGTCAATACTATGCAATCGAGTCATAGCAAACATCTAAAGAATACTTTCATCAATATTAAATTTGAACGATGTCAAGTATTATGGTTATATCAATAAACACTATTTTTGTGTTAAATTTGGATTTTCTCATTTTGACGTTTGAAATTTTCATTCTGAATTTAGAAATTCTCGTTTTGAACTTGTAATAGTATGGAATAACTAATAAGTAATTAGTTCCGAAAATAAATTGTGTTTCAGAACATTTTATATACAGCAGTGGATATTTAAATATTTAAATTAATTCAAACGTTATTTTTAGTAGATACTCGTGTTTGAAATAACGCTCCATATTTTTTAACAAATAAATGCCGTGACTTATTTAAAATTAAAAATGTGGCGTCTATTTCAAACGAGGCTATACACCAAAATAATATTTGAAGTAATAAAAAATGTGGGATTAAAAAATTCATTAATTCTTTAGAAATTGCTTTGTTTACGTTTCGGATACAAAATTGAACAGGTATGGGATTTTGAGAAAATATGAACAATGGGATGTGAATTCCTTAAAAGGGTAAATAGAAACTTGCTGTAAAGCTCTCTGATGCAGTCTAAAGCAGATCGGATTATATCTATCTATCTATCTATCTATCTATTTATCTATCTATCTATAGGTATAGAGTTGGGTAAATCAAGTAACTAGGTATTAGTAACCGTATATGCGCGCGTTAGTGTGCATAGACAGGTAAGCAAATAAATATTTACTAAATTAATTTAACCGTGTAAACAGTGCTCGATGTGGTTACAGAGCTAAGAAATATATATTAATGAATACATATACCTACGTTTGGAGTGCGACTTAAGTTTCGTTGTTTTACCAACTCATCAGGCACAAATATATATATATATATATGTGTGTGTGTGTGTGTATGTGTGTGTATGTGTATATATA
Organism: Acanthosepion esculentum; assembly: GCA_964036315.1. NCBI lineage: Eukaryota > Metazoa > Mollusca > Cephalopoda > Sepiida > Sepiidae > Acanthosepion > Acanthosepion esculentum. The sequence continues at coordinate 107,791,632 of OZ038488.1, forward strand.
TATATATGTGTGTATGTGTGTGTGTGTATATACTGATTCCTTGTAATGGGACGGTATGTGTGTGTGTGTGTTTGTGTGTTTGTGTATGTGTGTATGTATGTGTGTGCGGGTGTACAGAATGTATGGAGAGGGGATATACACATATATTCAGGCATGCTGACAAAAGCACACGAAAATGGAAATAGATCTAAGAGCACACAGGGGTCATTAAAAGATAAGCATGCCGATAACTACTCCATCATTTCTCGAACCAATCTTAATTGTTTTATAACCCTTCACGCAGACCTTTTCACTGCCAGTTCAAGAAAGACGTTTGGATTACTAACACAAAAAAGAAATTGTCTTATATCGAGAATATTTAACATCGAAAAACATGAAGAAAAAAATTAATTATTTTTAATATGTGGAAATCTCCACCCCTTGCCTGATGACGGATGCGTGACCGGAAACACGTGTAACAAAATTATGGAAAATAAAGCATAATATTTAAAAAAAAATCCAGATTACAACCAAAATGTTTGCGGTTTCTCTCTTCTTTTTAATATACACACTTTTCTCTCGTTGGAACTACTATAACCTCTTCCTTATATATATATATATATATATATATATATATATATATATATATATATATATATATATATATATATGCCAATGTTAGTCTGTAACCGTAGCACACTTTTTCAATTAAAGGAAACAATTTTCTAAATTTCAATAGCTCATGTTACAGAAATTTTGGATTCCCAAGTTTTCATTACTGCGACTGTTTTCGGCGATTTTTTACGTGATTTCTTGCGACGAATTTTTTTTACGATAACAATTTTTATAACTTGTAAATACATTTGGGAATAATCAAAATTAATTGCGATATCCAGCGGAAGTCATTCATGAAATAAAATAATTATTTATACGGAAAGTAAGGACCTACGTACATCAAATTGTCTTTAGATTAAGTGGCGGCAGAAGAACTATCGTTGAAATTTTAAAAGGTAAGCTTAAATATTAATGCAATACTTAAATACAGCGATTAATTTTGAGTTCTTCTGTAGTTTATTGTTGCTTATCTCATAAGGTAGCAGTATGTTTTGCAAAAAGAAATCTCCGCCAACAATAAGTAACCATCAAAAGGCAACGAGGAGAGCTTCCAATGCTTAGGGACTCAAACACCTGAACAAGCAGAAGGCCAAATAAAGAGCCCTCCGCAGCAGCTAGCTTAAATGCCGCACGATAGGGCAACTTTTAAGCTAGTATATATATATATATATATATATATATATATATATATATATATATATATATATATATTATGAAATGGACAAAGCCCGACAATTATTTTAAGACATTTTTATGTTTATACATTCTTTTTATAGATACACTAGCAATAAAGCCCGGCGTTGCTCGGGGTTTTATGTAGTCAAATTGCTTTGGAGTTTGAATTATTGAACTTACGCACGTATCCGTAGTTGTTGCGTTCACTGATAGGCCGGGAATCTCACTGGTAGTAAAATCAATGAGATCAAAGGCAACCGGTTGCAATAGGTGGCAGCTGTGTTGCTGCTCCGTGCTTACCCGGAGACTACCACCCGTTCATAATCGGTCAAGATTTTTAATTCTGGCAATGTAAAATAGTGGTTGCGTTTTCACTGTAGGACTCGCCCATTCACTATTAAGTCCATAAGTTTTCCCAGTTTTAAGCGGAATACGTGGGCAGTAATGTCATGTCTGTGAGTGCAATCCTGTCCAGGTAGGAGTTCATGCGTTATCTCAACTCATTTTGGGTTGCAGGTAAATGTTATAAATAAGTCTGGCTGCCCATAATGCCTAACGTATGCCATAGCGTCCTGCGTGCGTTCATGCTTGTAACGCCCCCGCCCCAAGTGTAGGTAGAGGGTAGAATTCCCTAGGTCGCGGGGATTGACTTCATTTTGAAGGCTGTCGCGTAAGTGTACGTAGGAGTCTGAGCGCAGCAGTTTCTGATGATTTCGTATGAAACATACGATTCCATCTTAGCGGCCATGTCAACCGCAAACTGGTGAAAAAGCTCCCTGCATCTATGAAGCAAGTTGAAGTCTCCATCCTTAACCATGAAACGGTATGAGTAGAAGGCCTTGCACGATAAGGCTTTGGAAGACGTTGTAGGTTGGCCACCCGGAGTATGAAGGGGAATGCCGAAGTGGTAGCCATCGTCACCATAAGGGAAAAGTAAAGGGTAATGAAATGCGTCATATGATCGATGGGTCTCTGAAATCCTGCGAAGAGCGCCGCCTCTTGATTTGAGGACAATATCGGAACTGCGGTCTTGCTCCCCATGTATAATAGCGGCCAGGAGCATTGTAGCGGCGTTCATGTTCATCATGAGGCCGTTTGTCGGCGTCAATTACAATGCTGAAGGAAAGAAAGGGAGCATTTTCCAAAGCATATTTGAAATTGCGAATGTAGCTGTTAACCTCGTGAAGCATGGCCTGAAGTAGTAGTATGACGTCCCTGCGAGGAACTCTTCCCGACGGCGGCAAAATACCAATCCGGGGGTTGTAGTCTGCAATAAAGTACAGTTGAAGGAATTTAGGCGTAGAGGTCTCCTCAGGCAGCAGAGACCCAATGCTGTGGTATACCTACCCCTGTACATTGAAAGTGGGCATCCAACCCTCTTCTCGAACCACCTGAGCCGCAAATGAGGTCATTTGAAAGGAGTTATTGTATTGCCTAATTGTTTTAAGGAAGTGTTTGGAGTTAGGATGGGAGTCGGCTATTAGTCCCTTCAACGGAGTAGGTGGTTCATACAGAGTTGGCAGTCGAATTTTGCCGGAGGAGCAGCACAGACCGACAGACTCCCCGGCCAATTTGCGGGCGTTGCAGAATTGGCAACCGCAGGTCATGGACCCTACATTGATGTGGTCACGCGTAGTTAAGTTAATGCATTTGTCGTAATTGAAAGCCAAGAAAGACCAAAAAGGGCTACTGGGATAGGTAATACCACGGGCGGCCGCAAACCGCTGAATGTCGCCGTCGAGGCGTATGCGGCGAGCTTGGGGAGTTTGAAATAAGCGCACAGCGGCCATGTTTGTAGCAGCCCTTGAAAGTCTGTTTGCCCTTGTCTGTGGGCCCTCGGAGTTCCTGGCAGAAGAAGTCGCTGCATCGTTGCGGGCATTGCGGGTTGACCGCTGCAGCTCTGTTTCGGTCTCCCTCGACCTAGCTGTTGCAGCAGCGTCCCTGGATGGACGGGTACGCCTGCGGTCAAATGTTTCAGCTGCTCTCGACCTGGCAGTGGTGGCAGCATTTCTAGCATTTCGAACAGACCTACGGAGCAGTGTCTCAGCAGCCCTAACAGTTGCTGTTGCGGCAGCGTCCCGGTATTGACGGGCACGCCTGCGGTCAAGTGTCTCTATTGCCCTTGATTTCGCAGTGGCTGCAGCGTTTTATACGTTACGAAGAAGCCTTTGATGATGGGTCTCGGAAGCCCGAGATGCAGAGGCGGTTGCTGCAGCCTGTGCGTTCATTCTCGACCGTTGTGCATTCTTGAGCCTTGATCGCAAGGAAGCCCTGTAGGCAGCTTTCCCAGCCAATCAGGTGGCACGCTCCTCTTGTGACTACGAGGCCTGCGTGAGGGCGCTGCGTTGAGCGAACTGTGATAGTCGCATTGTAGTCTGCTCCTGGGACTTGCGGGCCCTTCTTGCCCTCATAGCGTACGCTCTTGCAGACCGAAGGCTAAGGCGTACCCTCCTTTATGGCGGCATGGGGAAAAGTGATGCTAGTAGTGGTTGATTAGGGTTGCTTAATTGCAGGAGTACAAAGTCTAACTTAGTATCGCAAAGCGTGAGCCAGAATCGGGAAGGCAGGTATTTAAGTGAAACAGCTGAATAAATTGTTTATGGTAGTTGGAAAAATGTAGTTAAACAGACAAACGGAAAACAAAAACGTAAGAAACAACTTGCGGTAGGAGAAATGATCAGTTGAAGGAGCCTATCGTATCAACCGGATGGCGGCGTAACAGGAGCAGAAGTGAGACTTTCGTCAAACAGCTGTTCACAGCAGGTTCAAATGCGAAGTATTACTGGCCAATCGGTTGTGCCAATCAGCGAGCGTCCTAGGGTCTCGAACACCAATCAGCGACTGCGTACTGCACTCAGCCAATGAGATACCGCTATGTGAAGAATGATCACGCGTGTGTGAATAACAATCAGCTGTAGAGTCTGTAGTATAGACGTCTCAGTTGAACATATGTTTGGTGTATTCGCAAATTCCAATGAAAACATGATTGTATCGACTTTCCTCAGGTATTAGTTGGTCACAAAGGAGCTCACATGGCAAAAGTTTTTAATTGTCACGACTAAAGCCGATAAAGTTAATCAAAATCCCAAGCAAGTTGCGAAAAACATCGCCAAATTCAGGTAAACTCGATTTGAAGTCAAAAGGGGTATGATTTCATCGATTTTTATCCGATAATTGAAACCGATATTGAAAACGAAAGTCAGCACCTCAATACTGTCGGTAAATACTATGCTGAACGGGAATTTTTCTGAAAATTCTTTGCCATTTGCGAAAAATATAATCCCAAATCAGCTAGACTGGACTTGAATCGGATGTCCCAAAGTGATCGATTATATTGATCTTTTCCAGTAATTGATATCGATATTGAAAATGAATGTCAGCACCTCATAACTGTTGATAAAAACAATGCTCAACATAATTTTGGTGGAAATTCTTCGCCATTTGCGAAAAATATAGCCAAAAATCACCTCGACTGGATTTGAATTGGAAGTCAAAAGTGGCATGATGTTATCGATTTTTTCCGATAATTGATACCGATATTGAAGAAAAAGGTTAGCAACTAATAACTGTTGATAAAACTAATGCTCACCGTTTTGACGTATGGTTTGTTTATGATTGTTGAAGCGAAATCCATACGTCAAAACAATCCTTATTCCCCCATAGCTGAACACTTTAATCAATCAGGACACTCATTAGACAACTGTAAATGTTTATTGATTCTGATTTCAGTTCCACATACACACACAGAAAAAAGAAAAATACTGGATTTTAAAATTAAATATATATAAACAAGGGTTAAATAAAAACTTGGGTATTTTAAATTTTTATAAATATTTCAATACTTAAACATTTTTTTAGATACAGTTAAAAAGATTTTGTTTACACAACATCTAAAAATATTATTACACTTAGATTTACGTTAAAAATATTCGAACACAGTTGCATTCCATATCACGTGACGTCCGCGTCTCGCGACGGACGCTACTTGTAAACAAACCTCTAAAAACAGTTATTTCTGATGGAAGATCGAGGTCGGTCTGAAATATCAAAATACATATATATAAAAAAATATAAATAAATACTTTCATAAAAAACATTACATTTTCTTTAATTTACAACTTTTTAGTTGTTTTTTTCTATATGTACATATTAAGAAAGTATACGTGGCTTCTCATTATGGTGTATATATATATATATATATATATATATATATATATATATATATATATATATATATATATATATATAATTGTGTATTGAGGCAGCAATCCTTGATTTATCTATGTTTCATTAAAAACGACAGACAAGTACTACGATAAAGCTTTTTATTTAATTTTTCTTGTGTTCGAACAAGTGTCTTCTTTTTTGGGACACAGAGGGTGTGGAAACTGTTCAAATGTTTCTATTCCAGTTTCTGCACACTCCGTGTCCAAAAAAGAAAACACTTGTTGGAATACAAGAAAAATTAAATAAAACGTTTAATCGTAGTACCTTGACTGTGATTTTTAATGAAACACACACACACACACACACACACACACACACACACACACACACACACACACACACACACACACACACACACATATATATATATATATATATATAATATAAAAGACTCAAACATTAATATTCCATGGTTATAATTTATTACATTGGAATCGTAATCACGATCCAAATACTCAGACCTATAAATTCAAAAAGCTGTAAATTTACATTGAGCACTGTTTTGTAAAAATAAAAATAAAATATCAATAAGAACACCGGATTATATATGTTACTGTTCTTTCTTTATATATATTTATATATATATATATATATATATATATATATATATATATATATATATATATATATATATATACGTCCCACATCGTCCCACACAGAGAAATTAAATCGCATAAAAAATGCAAGTGATATATATGTGTAGGAGACTGATAAAAAGAAGGTCATTTGACGAGAGACGAAGTAGAGCCCTGCTGATATAGCTTTGATTCCTATTTAGGATGGATAAGTTTTGTTATCGTCAACCGAAATGCAACTGGTTACCGCATTCGCCTATGTCGCGAAATAATCAGCAAGGAACAGACTCTTCTCATCAACGGGCTGTCGTCCCAAAGAAAATTTAAAAATATCAGTAAACTCGTCCTGTCAAACGGGAGATAGTCGCCCCCTCCCCAATCCCTACGCATGAATTTATTCAAAATAATATCAAGACAAGGCCAAAAGCGTGGTGATTCAAATAAATTTAGTTGAAATTGCGAAATCTTAGTAAACATTACGAACATAATTTTTCCTTATTCATCTGCGCTTTAAGGCGCTTCTGATGTAAAATAGGAAAATTTGATTTTTCACTTTTTCAGAAATTCAACACTTCCCTCGGTGTGAAAGCTGGTGTTTTATGCTATGAGTACCAACACCAAAAAGTAGATTCATAGCTTTTACTAATTTTTGAGAATTTAGTTTTAAAGATCGCCTGAAAAAATGTACAGAAATCCCTAATTACTGCAGTATTTTGCTTACAAACTGATTTCAAAATTTTACTATTTCAAGAATAAATCCAAATAATGTTGATATCTTTTGTATTAGATATATTGAATGGAAAATATATTCGAACCAGAATTCTAATTATGAATCACCACAAGGAAAATATGCAATTTCTTTCACGGTATTCGATGAGTAAAAACTGTGTAAAAAATTATAAAAGATTACAAAAAGGCTGTTCAATGAATAAGATTTGTTAGATCGTTTGTTAGATAATAATTACTAAAAACAGAAGATAGATAAAAGTGTATATATATCACCATAATAGTGTTGGACACATAAGACAAAATGTTTTAAATTTGCATTGTTTATTGAAAATCGCCCTAAAACTACTGCACTGTGTAACATCATAACATAGTTAAATTGTTCAGTATAAAGTTCCTTTGATGTAAATGAAGGTCTTATTTGATGGTAGACTGATTTAGTAATAATGTGCTTGTGCCATGAATCTTGTCCATATACAAATTTGTAAAGGTCCAGGAAATTATACAAGGTTGTGCTATACGTTGATCACCGGAAATGTGTTGTTATTTATCATGTCAAACCCCAGCTTTCAAATTGAGTGTAATAATCACGGCTCCAAAATCGACCCCTGCCCTAATGTAAAATGGATTTATTGATAATCATTTTTCGACTAATCGCAGTTGTCTTTAGAAAGTGGGTAATTCACATAAGAGCACGTTTACGTTATGTCAGATTTTTGCCACAGGAGAATTGATATTTGGTAGTTCTCATTGGTCAGACACGCGTCACGTGTATAAACGCAAACGATAATATATAAATACGTGTGAGGAACATTTAGGATGTTAAAGTTTGGGATAGTATAAGAGTGTGTAGGTAAATAAACGCTTGTTTGTGTAGGACGGTTACGTTAATTTATATAAGTGTAATCAAAAATCATAACAATCCCGGACTCTGTTTCTTTGCTTTTTCGTTTCTATTCTCGATCTCTGATGAAGTCTTAATAAAGCTGAAGCATGTTAGATTGAGAGTCGTTTCCTACTTTGTCCTTTATTTCATTTTATCACACACACACACACATACACACACATATATTTTTATGTACTAATATATATATATATATATATATATATATATATATATATATATATATATATATATATTAGTAAATAAAAAATCCAAAATTACTTCATATGGGGAAACATTGAAATGGATAAATTGGTTTAATTACCTCATATGAGGAAACATTGAAATGGATAAATTCTGTATTAATTTTTCAACAGCTGTCACAGTTAAATTTCTAATTCCGACACGAACTCAATCTATATACCGGGGTTGAATAAGACGAAGTTTCCCAGATGAGGCAATTTTGGATTTTTTTTATGTACTAATTTATTTGCTTTCTAAGAATAAATACATTTTTTAAATATTTTTTTAATATTTTATATTACTAAGATCCACTTGGATTATATACCAACGGATTTATTACCTTTATATAATAAAACACATAAGGGCACTATAAGAACAGTGTTCGATGTAAAATATAAGAAATATATAAAAAAAAAACGATACTCAAATCAAAATTACAAAGGACCAGCCTTATTTATGAGCACAAATGCTCCTCAGGGAATTGTGTTTCTGATCGAACCAATTTCATGAATTATTACATTGGTCATACTACTACATACCTATCTAGACGACTTAGTCACATATATCCAACCATAGGTCCATCAGGACTCATTTAAAGACATTCAAAAGCTACCAAACTCCACCCGAAACGTACTAGTAGAAAATGCAAGTATAATAGCCTCATCTTCCTGTAAAAAAAAAAGATAAAAAATAATGGAAACCCTAATAATAAAAAAAGAAAAGCCAACACCTAATAAAATTAACTATGAAAACGATCACAATGTGCTGACCGTGTTCGGAAAATAAATCATTCCTATAACTTTAGACATAAAAACACACACACACACTTAGTTAAAAATAAAATTCGCCCTTGATAATGGCTAAAAATTAGCCGAAAGCGCTCAAACATGCAGAACTTCTGGACAGGTTTTATACACTTTGTGTCTAGAAAAGAAAACAATTGTACAAACACAAGAAAAAAATGAATAAAAAGCTTAATCGAATTAACGTGCCAGTTTAACGTAACATGTATAAAAGAGGGATTGCTGCCCATATATACACACACACACACACATATATATATATATATATATATATATATATATATATATATATATATATACATACATAAATACATACATACATATATATATATATATATATATATATATATATAATTCTGTATATACATGTACGTACTTGTATCCACATGGTTGTTTACTTACCTATCTACCTACTTATATACATACATGCATATAAGTAGGTGTGTCTATCTACTTAACATTTCTAAATCGGATGTCTAAAAATGATTTAAAATGGACATCGAAATATTAATATAATTTACATGTTATTCGATAAGCACTTATTTTTTTTATTGGTATAATTATTTTTAAAATCAGTTTTATTCACTTTCTATAATATTTAAATTTTACATTTGGGAGAGAAGAGGTGTGGTTAGGGGAAATATTCCTGCATATTTATTTTATGCATTTCTGACTTTGTCAGGAGCTTGTGCAGAATGACCCTCACTATTATAAAGATTTGTAAAGCAATGAGGAAGTCGTTGAAACTTCATTGAATCGTCGTTCACCTATGTAAATTATACAAGTCAAAAAATGATTTAGTATTTTGTTGGATAATCTTTTGCTTTAATAACGGCCTTAATTCTTCGTGGTAGGCTATAGAATCAAATGGACCACTCCAACTTTTACTTTTCGGCAGTTCAATTTACACACTAAAATACTCAATGAAGAAGCAAAGTAGTCTATTTGCACTTTAAAATTTATTTTAGTAAACAAGGATAACCGCAGAATATCATAATCAATTTTAATGATTTCATTCAGCTTTAGTCCATTCAGCTAGTGACTACCTTGATCTTGGTGTTTCTCACACAAGATATCATAATCAATTTTGATGATGTCATTCAGTCTTAGTCAATTCAGCTAGTGACTACCTTGATCTTGGTGTTTCTCACACAGGATATCATAATCAATTTTAATGATGTCATTCAGTCTTAGTCCATTCAGCTAGTGACTACCTTGATCTTGGTTTTTCTCACAAAAGATATCATAATCAATTTTGATGATGTCATTCAGTCTTAGTCAATTCAGCTAGTGACTACCTTGATCTTGGTGTTTCTCACACAGGATATCATAATCAATTTTAATGATGTCATTCAGTCTTAGTCCATTCAACTAGTGACTACCTTGATCTTGGTTTTTCTCACAAAAGATATCATAATCAATTTTGATGATGTCATTCAGTCTTAGTCTGATAGTTTCTCTGTTGTTGAGATCTAATTTATTTCTTTTTCTTCTGAAAACATCCACAACAGCCGAAAATTCAAATTGCATCATCCATGTGGCAGGGAAAGAAATAATGTAGGGAAAATGGCTACAATTTTTTATGGCTACGAATTCTCTGTGGACCACTAGAAATGGTATGTGGACCATCGGTGTTTCATCTGGACCACGTTGAGAATCTCTGCTATATACTAAATTCCTTATAACTAATGTTTATTTACTTACAAAAGTATGTTTTTTATTTATTGTGACGGATGTAGTTTATCGTCATACCCAGGACGCTCTACTTGCGTCAGAGGCTAGTGCAGGATGAGCCTCGCTCTCATAAAGATTTGTAAAGCAACATAGCATAGAGTAAGTCGTTGAAACTTCATTGAATCGTCGCTCACCTAATGAGTTTATATGAAAGGATGGGAAATCAAGAACAAGTGGGAATGGTAAAGAGTTTGTTTAGAGCTAGAAGGAAGCCGTTTTTATAGCTTTGCAGGTTATTTCAAGCCAGAAAATATATTTTTAGATTGTAAGAATGTTTTGAGGTAATAATGGTTTAGTGATACAAGTCATACTAATTAACCCGTATCTGGGGGGGAGAAGAGGTGAATTCATAACTTTCCCAAAGTTATTTCCGTGTAAGTGAATATAACAAACTCAACAGGAATGGAACTCGATTCTCCGATTAACAAATCCGAGCCATTATCCATTACACCACCCGCACAACTAAGCTTATACCAACTGATATTCCCTTACACTCACCCATATAAGTACTGGCCAGGTTTATACTGGAACCGGTGTTTGAACGTGATATAACCGTAAGCCGTAAGCCGAAGAAGACATTGTGCAGAGCCATGATCACTCAAGTCCTGAAGGACACAGAACATTGAAAAGGACGTTGGGTGATGATACATCCAAAGGGGACATGAGTAATACACTTCAAGAATATTTTAAAACAAACGAATAAACAAGTTTTGTCGGTGAAAGGCGACTCTTTTTTATGCCATGCCACTTCAGGACGTAGGCGAACATGACCCTCCACATATTCCTTTTCGATGGAAAGTGAATTACCATACATGCATTGGAAAGATACTGGAGTGTTTTCCCCTCTGTTTTTCTATAGTTTGGAAGACAGATTTCCTTTTCTAAGACTGATTGCCACCCAAGGCTAGAAAGCCAATCTATGCTGCTATTTAACCCATAGCTGGTGGAAGAGAAGTGATGGACACTTCCATTAGTGTGAAAGTAGACGCAACAGACTAGCTCGGAATTTGAACTCGTTACACAATCCGGACATCCAGAGAAGCGACTTTTTTATACTTCTTCTTTGTCCGTATTCCTCCAGGATCTTGCCGATCATGGCTTTCCTATCCTTTGTAGCTCAATAAATTTTGTCTCTTTATTATCTCTCATAAACCTTGCTCCACCATCCATTTACCAGCTCGCCAGGTAGATTGTGTGTTATTTTCCTCTGTCTCTCTTGCCTTCAATCTGTTATATGGGTATCAAATTTTCTTTTTTTATTATGCGTCCTAGAAATTTCAACTGTCTCTTCCTGATGTTAAGTATAAGTGTCCTTTTTGTTTCCATTTCCTCTAAAACTTCGTCGTTGCTCCCAGGTTCGGTCCATGGTATCATCGTCATCCTTCTGTAGAACCACATTTCTGTTGCTTCGTCTCTTCTTCATCTTTGAGAAGAATGTTCAGCATTCACTGCCATATAGGAGGTTTGATATTGCGTCGCAGGTCAGTACTCTTCTCTTTTTTTCTAATGAAATTTTTTCTGTTTCTTAATACTCTGCTTAGCTTTTGGAAGACCTCTTTCGCGATCTTATTTCAGCGTCAAACTTTCCGTCATTTGTTAAAATAGTTCCCAGATGTTTAAATTGTTGTACTTGTTTGATTTTGGTATCTCCAATTTGTAATTTGCATTTTGGACTGTTTCTTTTCCTCACAACAATGCATTCCATCTTCTTGCAATTGATGTATAGTCCTTTCTTCTCGCTTTCTTTCACTAACTTCTTTAGGAATTCTTGTAATTTCCTTGTTGTGTCTACTATCAATATTGTGTTATCCGCATATCTTATTTTGTTAAGATTGTGGCCGCCAATAAGGAATTGTGGAAGGATTTCTACTCTCAGAATCGCATCACTGTATAGATTGACAACCGAGTAGTGGTGCCTGGCTCAACGCAGTGTCTTCTTCATCTACCGGTACCCTTCTAGATGATGAGTGCAGTCGGGTCGGAGTCGCGATCCGTCTTGGACTCAAATTATGTGAGCGTCACAGATGCAGATGTGGAGCTTCCATTGATGAGTTTGGTTTGCATCTTCTCTCCAGTCGTCGTAGTGCCGGCCGCTTTCCACGGCAGGCAGCAATAAACGACATCATCAGAAGAGGTCTGAATGCAGCTGGGTTCCCTTCCCAAATCGAACCCGTAGGCCTCGACCGTGGTGATGGAAAGCGGCCGGATTTAAAATGGAGTAGTCGTTGATTTAGGATGTGACTTGTGTGGATACATTTTTGGTCGGTAATTTGATCAGTTCCGCGGTTGAGCCGGGGTCCGTCGCCTGGGACGCAGAGATAAAAAAATAGTTAAATATTCTTCTCTTACTGATAGATTTATTTTTTATTTTTTTCACTTCTGTGGCAATGGAAACCCTCGTTATTGGCCCTCGTTCGATGGCGTTCCTTCAGAGGTTTGGCGCGATTGCGATTCGATTAAAGGATGAGCCTCGCGAAACGAAGTGCTTGCAGCGTGTCTCACTGGCGATGGTTTGGGGTAATGCTTTCTCCATCATTGTGGCTGGCAGAGGATAGCAAAAAAAAAAAACAACAAAAAACAAAAAAAAACATTTTGTTTATAGTTACTTTGTTCAAACTTTTTTCAATAAATAATGTTTAATATCTAAAAAAAAAAATTCAGATGTTCAACTGAAAAAAAAGAAGGTTTTTTTTTATTGGAATCTGAACGGAATTGGTTTTTCGCAAAAATTGTAAGTTGAAGAATGGTTTTCGAAAGAAAAGAGCCGTGAAGTTTCAAGCTGAAAGAGACCTCTGTTGTGGGTGCACTTGATATGGCAAATTTTTCTTGTACGCATTTTGAATAGTGAGTGTACGTACGTTGCATATTTAGTGACAAAAATGTTGAGACGTACGAGGAAATGGTTAAGATGGATTGAGGTCATTGCACTGCATACGCGTGAACTGCTGACATTTTGGTGGAGCTGCTTGTTACGTGGTAAAAGATTTGGTTTACAGAATTTAAGAAATCTATCTTGGCGTCATTTGTTTTGTTGCTATTTGACTGGCAACTGGTTGAGCCGTGTTGAGAAACAACAAACTTGTTAGCTCTTCTTTTATAGAGTCACTATATATATGACTTGGTGTATGTAGCTTTTACATATCAATAAAGTGTCACTGCTGACACTGGAATTTGAACAGAGATCGCCAGAGAGCAGACATAGGAGATCCCATTTTGAATAAGTAGATCACGTGATAGCAAAAGAAAAATATATATGGGAATTAGCGTGGCGTCTAATGGATCATTATTTCTACTCTATCCTCTATTACTATACGGATCGATATTCTCTATACTATCCTGTATACCATTTCTCTAAACTGATCACTATACGGATTACTATTCGATGGTTATTTTTCGAGTGAGCATTATCGAGCGAGTACTATTATTTGAAGGCGTCTGACACCAGTATTGTTCAACGGCGTTACTATAGTTGTATCTGTGATTACAAAGTCTCTACTAGGACGAGCATTACGAAAGTGACGAGTATTCGTTGACATTACAAAAGTGGCAACGAGTGTTCGTTGATATCACAAAAGTAGTGTAGTAAGAGTTTCGAATGTGTATATATGATTATTTTCATTATTTACATTATTCGGACTATTATCTTCATCTTCATTGCCATATTCACAACGATTCGGTCGTTGTACGCTCCAACCTTCTTCAGCTGCTAGGATCTCTGAGATGAAGTCTTATGATTACTTGCATTATTTACATTATTCGGATTGTTATCTTCATCTTCATTGCCATGTTCACAACGTTTCGACCGTTGTACGCTCCGGCCTTGTTCATGGCCCAGTGGATGAAGAGGTGGGTTAGGTTCAGTGACTAGACCCAAAGAGTTGTGAGTTCAATACCATGTCACAGTAGTGGTGAACCAAAAACTTGGAAAGTTGAGTTAAAGAGAAATAACTGAGACATCCGGAAGATGAATGGCACGTGGAACTAGAACAATCTACTCCGGTGGACGAAATAAAGGGTTCGATTCAAAATTACAATCACCTGAAGAAGGCCGGAGTGTAAAATGGCCGAAACGTTGTGATTAAGGTAATGAAGATGAGGATAAGATTCCGAATAATGTAAATAATTTAAGTAATCATAATACCACATCTAAGAGATCTAAGCAGCTGAAGAAGGCTGGAGCGTACAACGGCCGGAACGTTATGAATATGGCAATGAAGACGAGGATAAGAGTCCGAATAATGTAAATAATGCAAGTAATCATAATACCTCATCTCAGAGATCCAAGCAGCTGAAGAAGGCTGGAGCGTACAACGACCGAAACGTTGTGAATATAGCGATGAAGATGAGGATAAGAGTTTGAATAATGTAAATAATTCAAGTAATCATAATACCACATCTCAGAGATCCAAGCAGCTGAAGAAGGCTGGAGCGTACAACGGCCGAAACGTTGTGAATATGGCAATGAAGATGAGGATAAGAGTCCGAATATTGTAAATAATGCAAGTAATCTCAGTGTGCATATGAGTTGTAACGGTTAAGACGGTTGAATATGGCCTTTGTTGAAGACCCGTTGTCGAAAAGTTTTTTATAGTCAATAATCGGCTGACTAGAGCCTAATATTTTTCCTTAGTCTCTTGGTTTACTTTGGTTTAAAAATAACTTTATTTTATGATTGCTTGAATAATATCGTTATGTCTTGAGGTCGCGATGTTAGCTTTGCTCGAATTTTACCGTTGTCACTATTGTAACAAAGCTAACCGATTTTTTTATTTTCGGTATTGCTTTGGGATCTCATGAGACAACTTTCGGTAGTCTCCTTGAAGGGCTGTTATCTAGGCAGTTTCCTCATCTACCTTTTAAAAGAGTATCAACATGATATTGACATAAACAAGCCGCCAGTTCTATTTTGAAGCTGTTTGACATAATTGTTATCTAATGTTTTGTAGATGTAGCAAAAATATATTCGCCCTTGTATGTATGGGCGCGACTGAACTAATTCTGATGCCGAGCTATTAAGTGTCATGCTATCGTTGTAAAATCTAATAAATCCCTCATAGGTAGAATTAATGTTTATTCATCATCGGATTTGTGTTTATTCCTTCACAGTTGAGGCGCTTATATACCTTCCTATCAATGGGTTTGTGCCACCCAGTTGGGTCGACTACCTGTTCCCATGTTGGGGTAGCCACTGTCATTCTGTAAGGTGTGAATCTGCACCTGATGGTTATGAGGACACCTTCAATGTTAACTTTTTGATATACCTGTCTTCCCTGACGTTCTGGCGTTACACAGAGTGTAGAGTCTATTTTGGTATTAGCGGTGAGCCCAGTACATAATGCGGTCATCACAGATCAACTTCTTTTAGGTTTCTTATTGAAATTGAATTCAATTCAGACCATCTGATATTTCCTGGTGGGCATTACATAATACATATTCATAAATCACCCAGTGAGGCGCAAACTCATTCTCAGTATTTAGCAAGTGTATATTATAACGTATATTCCTCAGGATTAAGGTCACGTTGAAACACCGGTTACTGTACAATCATCGAAGTTAAGCAACATCGAACCTAGTCACTCCCTAGATGGGTGACCCTTTGGGAATACCAGGTACTGTACACCTGGATGTAATGGATAATGGCTCAGAATTGTTAATCGGAGAACCGAGTTCCAGTTCCCGTTGGGTTCGTTATATTCACTTACGCGCAAATGTCCTTGGGAAAGGAATGAATCCTCTCCAGTTATGGGCTAATTAGTAAAACTTGTATCACTAAATAATTATTATCTCCAAAAAAAAAAAAAAGAAATTCTTATAATCTAAAAATATTTTTTAGCTTTAAATAAGCTGCAAAAGGGTTGATAATCCATAAAAGACGAATCAATAAGTAAAATCCTTCAATACATATACTCCGTATGCGCATGTGCACAACTCGAACGCAACATATTTCAAAATTTCATATAAAGACGTGGTTACAAGTCCGTGTTTCTGTGTATGATTTAACTTTCATATGTTTCTATCTGAGAGGAAAAATCTTACGAATATCAGTTTATTTCTGTTTCTCTCGCACCGCTAACAGCGTCCCTGTCGTTGCGCATGCGTACTCGACTCCTGGATCATTTTACCGACTATTCTGTATTTTTAAAACTCATCTGAACACCCTGTCCATTTTCCCAACTCCTTGTCTGTAAGTCTCTGGGAGATATCTTATAAATTTATGTGTAAAATCCGTCCAGCCGGCATTCAAAATTTGCTTGAAAAATAAAAGTGGTGGGGCAGATAGTAATTTTTCTTCATCTAAGTTCACATTTTGCATGAGGGCCTGGGGAGCTGTAATGAGAAAACCCGAGAAAATATTGATGCATTTTCAACACTGTCTCCAAGCACTAAATAACGTTACGAGAATTTATTTCATTCCGCCGTTTCTCCCTAACCCAACCCGCTTCTGAGTTCATTGTTCAACGAAGCCGGCAGCAAGCACTCAAGATATCCAACCGGCGACTCCGATTCCCAAATGGTTTCTTGAGTTTGGTTTCAAACATCGTGTCTGGTGGGAAGAGCAGGGTAGAGGCCACGGCTCATCTGGTAATGACAATGTCTATGAGATTAATTTCTTTTTGTTCTTGATCTTTTTCCAACTTCGTAACAGGTGCTTTCTCTTTTGATTGCGACATTGTAATTATAGTTCAGTAGGTTCATGCTTTATTGAAAGAAACCACCAGGGCATCTATCTATCTATCTATCTATCTATCTATCTATCTATCTATCTATCTATCTATCTATCTATCTATCACAAGTTGTTTGTTTCTCTTTCTCTGCTTGCAGAAACACATACATATACATATGTGCGTGTGTATTTTGTGTAATTTCTGTCTTTAATATATTTAACTCAATAAAACTCAATGAAAGCTGTTGATATCTGTCTTTCACATACACACACACACACACACACACACACACACACACATATATATATATGTATGTATATATATATATATATATATATATATGTACGTATGCATGTTGCTTATGTATTTTGTGTAATTTCTGTCTTTAATATTTTTAACTCATAAAAAACCTGTTGATATCTGTCTCTGTCTTTCTGACATATATATATATATATATATATATATATATATATATATATATATATATTTTAAATAAAAACAGATTGCTTTAAGGTTCCATATAATAAATTATTTCACCACAGCCATATGTATATATATATGTATATGTAAATATATAAATGTATATGCATATATATATTCAGTCTATCTATCTATCTATCTATCTATCTATCTATCTATCTATCTATCACAAGTTGTTTGTTTCTCTTTCTCTGCTTGCAGACACACATACATATACATTTGTGCGTGTGTATTTTATGTAATTTCTGTCTTTAATATTTTTAACTCAATAAAACTCAATGAAACCTGTTGATATCTGTCTCTGTCTTTCTCATATATATATATATATATATATATATATATATATATATATATATATATATATATATATACAAGTATAGGATTGGTGTATACGGAATAAATTCCAATAACCAAAAATTACTATTCTTAAAAGAGTGCTCAATACAGAGTAGAGCAAATATAATTATTTATTTGAAAATTATAACATAAATATGTTATAAAATCACTACATAAATATATCACTTGAAAAGACACCAGTGGTGTTGAAACAAAATGGCTGTTTTTGTAGTGATTTTATAACATATTTATGTTATAATTTTCAAATAAATAGTTATATATATATATATATATATATATATATATATATATATATATATATATATATATATATATGTGTGTGTTGCGTGTGTATTTTGTGTAATTTGTCTTTAATATTTTTAACTCAATAAAACCTGTTGATATCTGTCTCTGTCTTCCTCATACACACATATATATATATGTATGTATATATATATTTATGTATGCATATATATATATGTATATATATAAATGTATATGCATATATATTTGGTGTAGCTGTGTTCAGTTTATCTATCTATCTATCTATCTATCACAAGTTTCTCGTTCTCTCTCTGCTTGCACACACACACATACATATATATGTGTGTATTTTGTGTAATTTCTGTCTTTAATTATTTTAACTCAATAAAACCTGTTGGTATCTGTCTCTGTCTTTCTCTCTCTCTCTCTCTTTCACACACACATACAAATATTTACATGTATATATTTATGTATGTATGTATGTCTATATATATGTATATATATAAATGTATATGTATATATATATTTAGTGTAGCTGTGTTCAATCTATCTATCTATCTATCTATCTATCTATCTATCTAATCAATACATATCGATCTTAAATCAATAAATCAATATCCTAAATCAGTAAAAATCTCCAAGATGCAAGTTACTTTACACCTGGAATCATTTTGAAATTTACCGCTGGCTGGAAGGTCGAACATTGACGACCCGTACTGTAAAATGAAAGTATTTGTGTCAGCTGCGGCAAATAGCAGTTCTTTAAATAAAGCGTGCGTCTTCTACAGTACTTCCTTCGGTTTAAGTAACCTTTTAAAATTACATCTGTTCTTAGAGTAATGATTGACAATCTATCTTAGCAAATAATTATCAATATCATGAAGTCAAACTGGGTACCCTACACATGACCACAATAAAGTTCATTAGATGGCATTAGGAGATTTAGTTTTGATATGTTATGCTTTTTACCTTATGAAAGGTAAAAATTTAAAGAGCTATACAAACGCAGAAAGACGAACTTTGCGTAGTCGATGAAAATTGTTTCATAGACTACGCAAAGTACCTTGAACAAAGGTACGCAAAGGCATTCAACAAAGGTATGCAAAGGCCTTCAACAAAGGCACGCAAAGTACCTTGAACAAAGGTACGGAAAGGCCTTCAACAAAGGTACGCAAAGTACCTTGAACAAAGGTACGGAAAGGCCTTCAACAAAGGTACGCAAAGTACCTTCAACAAAGGTACTCAAAGGCCTTCAACAAAGCTACGGAAAGGCCTTCAACAAAGGTACGGAAAGGCCTTCAACAAAGGTACGCAAAGTACTTTCAACAAAGGTACGCAAAGATCTTCAACAAAGGTACGCAAAAGCCTTCAACAAAGGTACGCAAAGGGCTTCAACAAAGGTACGCAAAGGCCTTCAACAAAGGTACGCAAAGTACCTTGAACAAAGGTATGCAAAGACCTTCAACAAAGGTACGCAAAGTACCTTGAACAAAGGTACGCAAAGGCATTCAACAAAGGTACCCAAAAGCCTTCAACAAAGGTACGCAAAGGCCTTCAACAAAGGTACGCAAAGGCCTTCAACAAAGGTACGCAAAAGACTTCAACAAAGGTACGCAAAGTACCTTGAACGAAGGTACGTAAAGGACTTCAAGAAATGTACGCAAAAGCCTTCAACAAAGGTACTCAAAGTACCTTTAACAAAGGTATGCAAAGACCTTCAACAAAGATACGCAAAAGTCTTCAACAAAGGTACACAAAGGCCTTCAACAAAGGTACGCAAAGGCTTTTAACAAAGGTACGCAAAGGCTTTCAACAAAGGTACGCTACAAAGATCTGTTGGAGCTTCACAGCAACCTTGATATATTTAGGAAAGAATGATCAAGAAACTATACTGGCAGCAAATAGCATACATGTGCATAGAGGACAAGTTCAGCGAATATACAAAAATAGAAAGGGGCGTACGGCAAGGATGTGTCTTCTCACCGGACTTATTCAACCTAAACAGAGAGGCAATTCTGGGAGAATTGGAAATCCTACAGGTATTCTGCATTGGCGGCCACAGTCTTAACAACATAAGATACCCAGATTACACAGTACTGTTAGCAGACACGGAAAAGAAATTACAAAACCTCCTACAGAAGGTAGTGAAGGAGAGCGAGAAGAATGGACTAAACATAAACTACAAGACAGAATGCATGGCCATCAGTAAAAGGATGAGCCTGAAATATAATTTATAGGTCGGGGACACTAAAATCAAGCAAGTGCGAAAATTTAAATATCTGGGAAGTGTTTTGACTGAGGACGGTAAGTGCGACGTTGAGATTCGCATTCAAAAATCTGGGCAGAGTATTGAAAGACAGGAGGATCTCTTTGGTAACAAAGAAAAGAGTACTGAGCTGCTACGGGACAACTGTTCTCCTTTACGGCAGCGAATGTTCGACGGTCTCCTCAAAGATGAAGACGAGACTCGAGGCAACGGAGATGTGGTTCTACAGAAAGATGCTGTAGATATCATGGACCGAGCGTGTGAGCAACGATGAGGTTTTGGAGAGAATGTAAACAAGGAGGAGGCTTATACTTAACACCCAGAAGAGGCAGCTGAAGTTTCTAGTACATGTAATGAGAAAGGAGGGCCTGGAGAATTTGATACACTCAAGCCAAATTGAGGGAAAGAGGGACAAGGGAAAGCAACGCATTACATACCTGGCGGGTTTATGAAAGTGGATGACAGAACGTGACCCGGGGGAGGTGGCAGAAGGACGAAACTTATTGAGAGCTACAAGGGGTAGGGGGAAGTGGAAAGCCATGATCGCTTACGTCCTGAAGGGATACGGTACATAAAAAGAAAAAAAAAAGAACTGTAAAAGGGCTTGAGGACTTTTAATTTGTCAACGGCCAGCTAATTATCACTGGAGACTTAATAAAGTCACTTTGGACAGTGCAAAGGGAAACTACTCTACTGTGTTAGGTCGAAGAAAATTCAGAGGATGGATACTGAGAATACTATGGGCAGGACATCCGAGCAACGAGGAAGTTTTAAGGAGAATTAAATAAAAAAAAGGTACTTATAATTAAAATCAGAAAGAGACAGTTGAAATTTCAAAGAAACATAATGAGAAAAGCGGTCTTGGAGAATTTAACACTCACAGGGCATACTGAATGCAGAGGGAAACAGCGAGTAATCTACCTATCAAATTTACAGAAATTCTGTAGTTTGTGTAAATTTGTGGCAGAACAGGGAGTGGGAAGGTTAGTAAGGAGATAAACATTGTTTAGATCTGCGAAAGATAGGAAGTTGTGAAGGGCCATGATTGCCAACATCTTGAAAGATTACGGTAAATAAAAAAAGATTGTAGATGATGGAGTGTCAAACATGATTTGCGAAATTTTCTAGCGGACACCTGAACATGCGCCATAAACACACACACACACACACACATCTCTCTTTATCTTACTCAGTTTATTCTTATCTTTCTATCTATTTATCTATTTCAGTCTGTTCATATCTATTTCCGTTTGTTCATATCTATCTATCTATCTATCTATCTATCTATCTATCTATCTATCTATCTATCTATCTATCTATCTCAATCTGTTCATATCAATCTATCTATATATGTATCGCGGTCTGTTCATATTTATCTAAAAGAACTCGGTCTTTCACAAATCAAGAGTTTGTATGTTGATTTTCAAAGCAGGAGCACAGCCCCTCTTTTCACTAGGGAGGTCGTTGAAAAACACTTATCCTATTGGGCCTTTTTCAGATTAAACTAAATACCTATATATCCGTTAATAGACACATACAAAGGAAAGAAAGAAATATGAGATTTAAATCATAAATCAATATCAAATCAGCATCTTCTACTTCTTCTTCGTGTACCGTAACCCTTCAAGACGTAGGCGATCATGGCTCTCCATAATTTTCGGTTCGTTGCAGCTCTTAACAAATTTTGTCTATCTGTTTTTTCTCCTAAACTTTATTCCGCCATTCATTTACCCAAGCTCACTAAGTTTACGTTTTGTTTACATTTTGTGTAAAACTTCGTCGTTGCTTACGTATTTGTTCCATGGTATCCTCAGCATCTTTCTGTAGAACAACATTTCTATTGTTTCAAGTCTCTTCAAGCGCTGTATCAAAATGACGATTTTTATCTTGGCACTATTAGTATTGTTTACCCCTTCAGCTATTTTTATTATTTAAAGAAATATTTTTAGTATTTTAATAACGCCCAATTATATGAAACTGTCGGAGTTACCTCCTCCTTAATTCCCAAATTGTCACTAGGGGTCATTCTCCCTATACTATAAATACTGGGCGACTTCTTGCCTCAATCTCTCTTTCTTTTCAGGCCTTTGGCCTTGTGCCACATTTTGTATATTTTTTATATACGAATAAATAACTCTTTCCTTCAGGCCTCGTGAGGTGCCGCATCCCACCACGCGTTGAGGTGAGGTAAATCCTCTTTTTCATTTCTTCATTTCAGCGAACACCTCTACAATGTGAGCTCTCGCAAAATGATAGCGTTTCCCACCCACTTGCGGGAAAACGCCGTGAACATTACACACACACACACACACACACACACACACACACACACACACACACACACACACACACACACGTACGTACGTACGTACGAACATTCACCAACATACACACTCTTTTTGTTCACACACACGCAAATGTTAATGTCTTTGTCACTTGTAAAATTGTTGTTTAATACATATATTTGTTGACACACACACACACACACACACACACACACACACACACACACACACACACACACATATATATATTTGGACCTTCTAGCAGGAAAGAAACGTACGTGTTTCTAATACAACAACCCTTTAACCCACACGGTCCTC
The DNA here is from genome assembly GCA_964036315.1 of Acanthosepion esculentum. NCBI lineage: Eukaryota > Metazoa > Mollusca > Cephalopoda > Sepiida > Sepiidae > Acanthosepion > Acanthosepion esculentum. Next base: position 107,814,706 of record OZ038488.1, read on the forward strand.
TACAAAACCTCGTGAATTTATGTGGCAAGAGTAAATGAAATGCTTTTCCAGTTGTTCGACGTTATGTATTTATTTAAATTTTCTCATTAACACTTTCACATAAATTTTAATAAATTTATGAAAAAAAAGTCGGTTTCAGAGTTATTTCTTTACAATATGACAAACAATAAATATTTCATATTTATATTAATAAATAGTTTAATATTTTTCTCATCAATTTTCAAGGAAAAAAATTGGAGAAATCCAGTTTCCTATGCTTAAGTTTTATTCAAATCCTAAAATTATTAAACCAATAAATATGGCCGAGGGCGTATTTGGTAATAGCGGTGTCAAGCGAAAATCCGTCCTTTTGAAATACCATTACACGGTGGAGTAATGGATAGCGGCTCGGATTGAGAAATAAATGATTAAACAATTTAGTGAAGACCTTAAAACAAGAGAGAGAGAGAGAGAGAGAGAGAGAGAGAGAGAGAGAGAGAGAGAGAGAGAGAGAGAGAGAGAGATTGTCCAACATTAACTGCCATATAAGGAAGACCAATAATATATAACAGTTCAGAATTCTCTTCTCTGTTTCTAACGAAATTTTTCCTCCGTTTTTACTACTTTGCTGCGCGTTTTGAAGGCATATTCTGCGTTCCAAATGCGTACTTCGGATTTCGGTGTCACATTTTCCATTCTCTGTCAAAACACTTCCTAGATATGCAAATTTTAGCATTTGCTTGACTTTCGTGTCTCCAATTCGTAATTTGCGTCCGTCTTGGGCTGTCGATTCTGCAGACAAAATTGACAAAAGGCTGACATTCATGGTAATCGACAATTCTTCATACATTCGACCGATTTCTTGATAGTAACGGTTTTCTTCATTGATTTCTCTGACATGAAGAACATAAAAAATAATCACATTGAGGTTACTACAACTTTGTTTTGGAATGACTATTTTCTTAGGCAAGTCTACAAAATTACTGCCGTCCAACTATTGTCAAAAGCATTCATGTTTATCGAAAAAGAATCCTAAATGATTCATTAATCATCAAATATAATGATATATTTTAGAAGTGGGTTGTCATTATTAGCAAGAATGAATCGATATAAAAGCGATAGGATTATCTCCCTTTGGTAGAGATAAGTCCCATGAGTCACGGCAGCTTATTGACGTCACTCCATACAATGACGCAACCGGCAGCCAAATTCAGTTCGTTTACAGCAGCCAAAGAGAAAAGTTGTTTTCTTTAACCTGGGCCTCCATGGTCTGGGCAGAGGCTAAATCTGCATCCTCAGAAGCTTACAAGTCCATGGTGTCGTTTCCCTTTGGTAATATATCTTTTTCGGATACAGAAAGAAACTCCAGTTCGCATTCCTCAATTTAGGAAAACCTAAGAATCACTGTCTCCTGTTCGTGGGATATGTCCTCGTCTGGGACATAGATTAATCCGGACCGTTTGTATATGTAAGACCCTTCTTTTTTGTTTCTCCTTACTCTCTGCTCGGTGTGTAAATATGTGTGATATATTATTCTCCGCGTGGGACCCGCGTGTATCAGCGTATATATAGTTTTGTGTATGTCTTAGTAATATAAAAGTCTCTCCGAGAACAAAGTATTTGGTTATTCCTTTTTCTTTCAGCCATTCCGTCTCGTCTGTAAATTACTGTGTTATTATATCACAGATATAATAATTACTCATAACGCCAGAAACGTAAATGGGAGAATAAATCATTCTTCCATAGCTCCCTCCTGTTACAGTCTTTTTGCTTACTTAATCAAATTTACATAAGAGCATCTGCGGTCAATCAGTTTCTTGACAGTAGAATCTTTGCCGACAAAAGAAAGGCAAAGAAAAAGATTAGCGGATTATCCTTTGCACTGACCACCAGTCATCTTGTTTGGATGCAGTAGCTGAAAATGTTTGCAAGAATCGCTCGTAAAAACTGTCTTCATTAGGGGAGACACGGTGAAGTAATGGATAGTGGCTCGGATTGAGGAATCGGAGAGCTGAGTTCGAATTCCAATCGAATCCATTACATTCACTAACGTGCTAATACCCTTGGGAAAGGTATGAAACCTCTTCTTCTCCATCCAGCTATGGGTAAGTAGCAGGACAGACTATAGCCTTGGATGGCAACTGGTCTACGAGAAGGACAGGTCTGAATTCAAAACTTAATCCTCTAACAACTTACTCACTTAAAAATTGGCTTGTTATAGAAACCGTAATGGCGTTCCTATGTTCCTCAAGGAATTTAAAGGTTTAATATATTAATATATATTCACCCTTCATTACTAGTAATGAGACGTTTCAATGACCCGTTTGGTTATCAGTAATAAATACATCTCAAAGCGAAGGAACGTCTGACTTTCTGCCAATCCGTATTGAATTTATTCGTTCATACCTTTCCTGTCACAACCATAGAAGAATATTGCAAGGTTTACTAAAAATGCGAGAACTGTTTTTTTTAATTTTTTTTTTTTAATATTATCATCCACAATGTTTCTTAATTAGTCGTTGTTAATGAACTTTGTCGGTCTTGATTGCGGCTTATCTTAAAAAAAAATATTCTTGTTTCTCTTGCGAAATTTCCCACCGTTGTAAAATCCGCTTGTTAGCAGTTTCTTCTCCAAATGTCAAACGAATGTTTATTGCTTCTTCGGCTACAATGAATCTCAATTTACATCGATGCAAAAAAGAGTAGTCGGGCTTGCTCCACGCACATATTTTCAAGTGAAAAACAATAAAAGTTGGCATTTTAAAAAGAATGTTATGTGTATTGCGTTTTCCAGTGACCGATGAAGAGCCAACAGCAGCAGCTTCGGGGGTCGACATGCGCGTGAATTGTTTCTGTGTATCGTCTGGGGAGTGTTCTCGGCGTTTCATGGAAATTTCCACTGCGAGCGACGATAAAGTGCACTTGCCGTGAAACAAAGCCACCCTGCGAGACTATAGCACAAGACAAAAAAAGAAAAAGAAAATCAAAACTCTTTTTGTAGTTCTTAAACTTGAGAACTGTGCAGTAAACATTTCCATTACAACAAAATGAAGAAAAACTCAACAAATTCATCAAGGAAACATATCCTGGGTTGGGCAAAGAAATTCGTTTCTTATTTCTTGATAGATGATATTAGGTTCCAATCCTCACTTTCCAGCCTCGACAGAGTTCAGAAGCGTTTACGCGGCCTTGTAGGTGATGAACTGTTTTTAATCTTCAGTCTCGCTATTTTTAGGGTAGATGTTCGAGCGAACTACATTCCTTAGTTCCACCTGTCCAGACATTCAAAGACAGGATCCACCATGCCACGTACACAGAGTCGACTCATCGTCGTTTCCTTCGTATTCCATTGGTAAAGAGGAAGTTCCACTCAGCCAGCTTCTTCCCTGAAACTGCTGCATTGTGGAATGGTTTCCCGAGAGGATTCTTCCCCGATCACTACGATCTTAACCTATATAGTCTACGGTCAACCGCTATGATATCCTCATAATATGCACTCGTTATAACATTTAGTAACCCTCTACCTTGAGTGGTACTTGAGCCTTGTATTAGGTGAACAATAGCTGGAAATTTTCCACTGACCCGAGCAGACTGAATTTTCTCCTATGATGATGAATGGTTGTACTCTCAATGAGGTGCTTCGTTTTGAATGTCTATGTCCATTCCAGACATTAAGTCGATCTCTATAGTTAAAGAGTCTGGAAAAACGGTTAGTTTATTTTACAGCACTATAAAGTATCTGATATATATATATATATATATATATATATATATATATATATATATAGTCTCTCTTCATTTGTGAGGAGATTGTCCAACATTAACATAGTGCACGAACACTGTCCATATTTTTTTTCATCTTAGTCTTTCCTGCAGGTATAAAAGCTCCTATTTTCGCATTACAACTGCCGACCGCTTGACGATTGCTTAACGGAATGAAACTTCTAGTAATAGTCGGACTGTGTACGCCTGAAAGGTGATTCTTTATTTAGAAAAACTCTACCATATTGTATAGTGTTGAGCACTTTTCTTTCTTATGTGCATACATGGCAGACTCTTTTTAAGAGCTGCTTATCTTTGTGTGTGTGCGTGTATATATATATATATATATATATATATATATATATATATATATATATATATATATATATATATATATACAGGGTGTCCATAACGTTCGTGTGCACTTTAAAAAAATTATAACTTTATTTGTATTTGCTATAGAAATAATCTGTAAAGAATGTTATAAAGTTTAATGTACCTAGTTTTAAGTATAGCTAAAATAACTAATGTGATTTCAGGCATTACTGTAAATCAGTTGGCAAATGTTTTCTCTGAACTGCAAAATCGTATTACCCTTTGTATTGCTAATGATGGAGGACATGTGGAAACTTAAAATAAAATTTCAATAAAACCTTAAAAAATATAGATTTACTTCTTTCTAATCGTTTTTACAAATTATTTCTATCGCAAATACAAATAAAGTCATGAATTTTGTAAAGTGCACACGAACTTTATGGACAGCCTGTATATATATATGACTAAAAACAAAAAAGAAAACTTTTCTTTACCAACGCGTTTCGTCTTCTGATAGACTTTAGCAAGCCAAATGAAATTATTTTATTTTGTATCATGTATTCATAAACAAAAGTAAAAAATCGTTAACTTTAAATAATATTATTAAGGCCTACTGTGAAAATCAAAGATAAATTATAAAGGATGTTATGTCATGTAATTTAATGCTAATTAAATGAAAATAACTGAATGTTGTTGAATTCTTATTTTTAATTTGTTTATATTTATTTATTTAATTATTTTTGTTTTATATTAATTTAATTGTTATATATTATTTTATTTTAATTTTTATTAGTTACATTTTTATTTATTTCAAATGATGGATGGTCTTGATTTGACGGTTTTCTTTTATTTTTTAAACATTTTCTTAAAAAAAAGTAAATAAATCCTCGATCCAGGCAACATTCAAGAAATCTCTAAAAGAAACTCCGCATTTAATTTACGGAGACAGACTGTCCATGTCTGGGGATATCTCTCTTTGTTCTTATTCAGCGCTACGCAGACATTCCTTGCCTGGCTCCCACCGGACCTAAGGATGCACTCACTACCAGACACAAGGATTGAACTCACTTTTACTATGTCATCAAATTCGTAAATAAAAAACAAAAACAAAACAAAAAAAAAGGAAAGACGCTTCCTTAACCTGCGGCAGAATGTACAACACACAACTGAAGAATTTTAGTCCTTGAGTGTTTTCATAGACGGATATAGACTCTCTTGACTTTAGGTGGGTGTCCTGGGTATGACGATAAACTACATCCAACAGCAAGGCCTCTGATCAGGAGGTTTTGAGGAGCGTGGAACTACCTCTTAATTGCTGGTGTTTTCAGGTCTACCCACACCCGGGGTGGTAGCACCTGTTAATTGGCAAATAGTTAACTCCTAAACTGGGGTCGAAACACTATGAAAGTGTAAAAATAGGTTTTAATACCAGCAATACATTTTTGCAAAAGATTATTACCAGTATTTGAAGAAAAAAAAATTGCCAGCAATACATTTTTGAAGAAAAAAATATCTGCAATAAAAATCTTGTCGGCATTAAATAACTCATTGAGGGTGATATGCTGTAAACCAAACCAAATGAAACTGTAGGTGGGAACCAGTCTGGGAGAAAGAAACTTTGAGTTCCAACCCAGCCTGAACATTTATTAAACACGTTCAACTAGACTATGGTCCCACATTCTAGTAGTAATCGACTAGGCTGTTGCATCATCACCTAGTTGATTAAAGCGTTGATTCATGAATTCGATGGAAGTCTAGGGTTAACCATTATTCTTCCTGCATAACCTCATCAATTTCATTTCTTGCATTTTCTTACGCTCATACAACACCACACAGTATCCATCTACCTTGAGCGGTTCTTGGGCCTTGTATTTAGTATGAAAAAAAAAATGAAGAGAGAACTGGAGGCAACAGAGATGTGGTTCTGCAGAAGGATATTGAGAATTCCATGGACGGCGCGGTAAGCAACAAAGAAGTGTTAAAGAAAATGGCAAGGAAAGGAGCACTTCTACTCAGAATCAGGAAGACACAGCTGAAATTTCTTGGACACATAATGAAGAAGGAAGATTTGGAGAACTTAACCCTCATATTGAGGGTAGGAGAGATATGAAAAGACAGCTAGTCACCTACTTGACAAGCTTGTGTGAATGGAAGGTTGATACGGGGGGATGGGAGCCTTAGCAAAGGGTGAAAAACTGTTAATGGGAACATAAGATAGGTAGTTGTGGAGAGCCATGATCACCCGTGTCCTGAAGTGATGAAGCTAACACAAGAAGAAGAATAAACATTTGGGCAGCAATCCCTCTTTTTTGCATGTATCATTGAAATTTGACGGACAAGGAATTTTGTTTTATTCAGTTTTTTTTGTAGTCTTACAGTTTTTCTTTAAGAATGTGTAGAAACTGTCCGCAGTGATTATAATCTCGAGCGCTTTCGGTCAATTCAGTAGCCATTTTCATGAATGAAAACCTCTTTGGATAATAATGAAAAAGGACATTTTCTACATACTATAAAAGAAGAACAGTAAGAACGCTAGAAAAAGTGAACAAAAACCTGATAAAATTTTCGTTGTCACATTCACCGAAACATGCATAATAAGCATTAATAAAAGTTTAGCATTCAGTTTTCGAACATCCCAACTATCGAGATAATTATGAAGAAATATGCAGATTCTATAAGTACTTTTCCTGTCTATATCATTATGTACACCCTTGTGCCAATTAATTGAAACAAAATGAATTCCATTATTATTTACTTTTTCCGTATTTTTTCAATGAAACCTGACCCATTGCACATGTTAGTACTTCGTATCTCCATTCCACGAAGTCGTTCCTTGCAGATTGACCACAGATCCTTGATTCGATTTAAATCAGGAGAGTTTCCGGGCCAGTCTCTAGTACTTTGATTTGATCACTACTATGGCTTGCCAGGGTGTTCGTGCAGCGTTACAATTTTCGAATGCTTTCTTGGAGTAACATCCACCGCGGACAATGGCCGCAGGACAACTAATCGACAGTCGAGACAATAGTGTCTGGGCCAAATAATTTTGATGCAATCACGGATGACTCAATATTTTTCACACCACTGCAAATGACTTAATCTGAGGAAAAATAGAAATCGATTACACCCTGTCACTCTAGTGGGTCTAAAACTGACGGTATAGTGAAAGAAAGGAAACTAAAGTGGTTGTTTCAATTAATTTGCCCAAGGGTGTATATCAGTGTCATGTCTTTGGGAACACTATAAAATGTTACACGCAAGAAATATGATATATAGATATGTGAATAAGTTTCTTAATGTGCGATTATGGTAAATAAATCCAAGTCGGTACTGATTATGGGTGTAACAACATTTGTGTGCTAATTTCTGAACTGGTAAGGTAGTAATAGGAGATTGGTTTGTTCAGATATTCATTCACCTTATTTTTTTTTCGTCAGTCAGTGACATGTCAGTAACGAAATGCTTTATTTCCATTTAGGCGATGCAATAGAGCGTGACCAGGAGTGGGTTCTGGGTTCGTGTTTTGCTTATGAGGGCCGACTGAATATATGCAGATTCAGCTGAAACATGGCATCTTATGAGAAAGGTTTTTTCTCACCATCTATGATACATGTCAGTCCATCAGCCTGTCAATCGATTTATCAATGTGTTGGCAAATCCCGTTTGATGCGCGGTCAGTTCGTCGCGATTTGGACTCGCGCAAGACAATTTTTCGTCAAAACATTAATAGATGAGAGGCGAATAATTACAAGGAATATTTGCTTAAGGGCACACAATTTTATGATGGTCATTAAAACAGATACACCCTTGCGCAAATTAAGCGAAACAGCCGCTTTAGTGTCCTTTCTTCCACCATATAGTCAGGTTTAGACCCACTGGAGTGACAGGGTGTTATCGATTTCTATTTTTTCCCCAGTTTAGATCATTTGCAGTGTTGTGAGATAACATGAATTTATTTTCGGATTGTATGATGAAATTTGTTTGTCCTTAAAAAATATTGCGTCATCCGTGATTGCAGCGGATTTTTATCACACTCAGAAACTATTGTCTCGACTGTCGATTAGTTGTCCTACGGCCATTGTCTGCGATGGATGTTACTCCAAGGAAGCGTACGAAAATTGTTACACTTTGTGAACACACTGGCAAGCCTGACTAGTGAACAAATCAAATTACTAGACTGGCCCGGAAACTCTCCTGATTTAAATCCAATTGAGGATCTGTGGTGAATCTACAAGGAATGACTTCATGAAATGGACATACGAAGTACTAACATGTGCACTGGGTCATAATTTATTGCAAAAATACGAAAAAAGTAAATAATAACAGAATCATTCGTTTTGTTTCAATTAATTTGCACAATGGTGTATAGTTATCGAAGAAAAGGGATGAGTGGGGGGGGAACAGATTATAATTACGGTAGACAAAATAATTAAATAGATATTAGTCGCTGTTCTTAATCGAGATCTGAAGAGTGAGGAACGAAAACCAGTCAGCTTCTTTTATTTCTTTCTTCGTATTTTCTTTTTTTCCATTCTTTTCGATTTGCCGTTTACAGTTATAAACTTTTCTTTCTTGCTTTCTCCTTTTAGTTACTCTTGCGTCTGTTTTAATGACCATAATTAGAAAGCGCTTTTTCAGATCGTCCTCTAATACCTAAAAGGAATGGATCTTAAATAAATTTTTTAGTTGTATTTCATACCAAAAAAAAAGAAGATTAATGAAAATAATTATATTTATTTCATTTATTTTCTAATTACTTAATAAGTAAAGTATCCTTTGTACGATCAGATCAGATCGACTTTACTGACCTACACTATCGCAATTTCATTGGAAAATGTTCTGACAAGCTACATTTCCTAGTTCCACCAGTTCGACATTCACAGCCAAGACCGCCGTGCCGTGTAGACATAGGTGAACCATTGTCATTCACTTTGTATTCCATTTTTTAAGGAACTGTCATTTCAATCTTTCAATGGGTAATGATATCTATGCGCGCCGATGTATTACGGTCTCCGCTAACTAAAACAATGCACCTTCCGATTTGCATGCAGGACAATCTTCCACGAAGCTTAAACTTTCTCTCTGCCAAAACATCCATAGTCTATGAATATAGAATCCAGCGCTAAAGATTAACATTCACGAGTCAAACACTACTGAATCTGACTATATCGCCAATACCAGCAGCAGCTGTTCCGTAATTCTTCAGTCTTCGATATCAAAGGCTGGCTGTGCATATTTGGGAAAAACATGGTCGCCTTTATACACGTCTTTTTGAATATTTTGAGCCTTCTGATTGATGAAAACTTCTATTGGTGAACTATAAAATGAGTCAGCCCATTTTGGCTGGCTCACTAGCACACCAGGGTACCCCAAAACTCCAACACATGTAAATAATTTTTTTTATCTAGATCCACCCTATTCTGTCTATGCCCATGAATATTAGCTGATTTACCTCATAAAGGTTTGACTCTTCGCCACTCATGGATGGTTATTCACTATAGAGTGGCTAACTACATACCTTAGCTGCACAATAGTGCTTTGAGACGCATCACACCATGCTGGGTGCGTGGGGACTAGTTGAGGACGCCGCGGAAGGCTATCTCGGAAAGGTACTACTCCTCTGCATGGAGCCCCTTAACCCCAATCTGGGAAGAATTCTCGACTTGATATTGTATTCCATTGATAAGAGCTTTCCGGCCATATCACGTTGAAACATTCCCGATCACTGAAGTTAAACAATGCCGAGCCTGATTATTACCTAGATGAGTAACCGCTTGAGAATGTGCGGCTGGTGCAATGGATAATGGCTGGGTATTGTTAATCGGAGAGCAGAGTTCCAATTCCAGTTGAGTTTGTTATATTCACTTACGCGCAAATATCTTTGGGAAAAGTATGAATCCAACTTTTCTACCCTCAGCAATGGGTTAATTAGTAAAACTTCTATCATTAAATCATTATCATCTACTCCACCATATTCTTACAATCTACAAATATTTCTAGTAACTTGCAAATGGTTGATAAGCCGTAAAGACGAATCAATCGATCAAAAAACCATTGATAAGAAAAAAGTTTCATTCGGACATCTTCTTCCCAAGTGCTTTGTGTAACAGACTCCCGTGTGGATCCTTCCTGAATATTATAATCTTAACCTCTTCAAGTTTTGTATCAATCGTTATCTATCCAACACAACCTCATAATCTACAATTCTTTATTTCATAAAACAATCCCATTCAGCAATTCTGTGTATTGTCTGTCTCTTAGGGCCTTGTATTAGGTGACCATAGTGGGTAAAAAGGGTGTCTAACAGGAAATCATCAAAAATAGGTATACACACGCAAACACACACACACACACAAACACACGCACACACACACACACACACACACATATATATATATATAAGAGATAAGATATTAGTAGTAGCAACCCATATATATACAAGAGAAGATATTAGTAGTAGTAACTTAATTTTTTCTTGGCCTTGTGGCTACAATTCCAAGAAAACTTTGGGTTACTACTAAACAAAAAAGACAATGGTTAAACATCGGAAAACATAAGGAAAATTAATTCCTTTTAATAATGTGGTAATAACCATTCTTTGCCTAATGAAGGTCGCGAGACCGGAAACACGTGTAGCAAAAATGTGAAAAATAAAGTATAATATATATTTAAAAAATCCATATTAAAACCAAAAACGTTTGCGGTTTCTCGCTTTTCTTTAAAATATACACTTTTCTCTCGCTGGAACAACTATAACCACTCCCTTATATATATATATATATATATATATATATATATATATATATATATATATATATGATCTCATGGGAAATAAATTCGACTTTTTCAGAAAGTTTCAGAATGATCTCATTGTAACTGAATAGTGACATGCGTAGAATAGGAAATGCTTACAGTTTTCGAAATCATGGAAAGCGAATTTCGTGTTAAGGAAAGTCACGTATCTGCCTGTATCTTGACGAAAGGAAAAAAAAGGACAGCTTATTCGTAAATGTGTAGGTAGTTTGTGTATTTCACCTCTCAGGAGACATCACAACTCGAGAAAGATAGCAACTTTTGGTTCCAGCTAACAGGATTCTGAAGGCATGTCTGAAGGGCAATTAAATTTGGGTCATTTTAGGTAGGGTTTCAAATCAATACACATTTCTTTTTTTAACCTAATTTTCATTATAATGGCAGCGATTTCGTGTAGTAGACTTTTTTATATTGTAAGTCAAACCAATGATTTATTAGTACACGTAGAAACAAAAAGATAGAAAGATAAATAGGGATCGGGATAGAGTAATTTTTAAGTAAGAAAGATCAGATCGAAACCCTTGATTGATTTAAGTAGAATGATTTTTTAATGACATATCCACTTATGACGTAAGCAATCATGGCTCTCCACAGGTTATATATATATATATATATATATATATATATATGTATATATTATAATTTTTTCATATAGACAAAAACAATTTACTCACGGCAAGATGCAACTTCGTTTCGGTGCATTTAGTTGCTCCACGAAAATGGTTGTACATTATATTATCTAACCATTTTGATTCTCACCAGTTGAGATTCAACTAATTGAACTGAAACGAAGTTGCATCTTTGTAGTGAGTAAATTGTTTTTGCCTATATGAAAAAATTATTACAAATAATTATTGCTTATAATAAATAATTATTGCTCTTTAATGCTGTGAACGTTAGAATTTATATATTATTTTCGTTCTCATTACATTCGAAGATATACATACATACATACATACATACATATATATATATATATATATATATATATATATATATATATATATATATATATATATATATATAGTGCGGGTAATAAATCCGTTGGTATATAATTCAAGTGGATCCTAGTAATTTCAAATATTAAAACTGATCCACAAAAAGAGCTCAATGTATTTATTATAACAGACCATTTAAATCCCAACCTACCTCGTATGGAGTATAGATCTATTTC
>OZ038488.1:107829248-107841748 GCA_964036315.1 Acanthosepion esculentum
TAGGTAAATGTTTGGGGTTCTTTAGTTAAAGAAAATACTATCCTCCTATATGGCAGTGGATTCTGGACAATGTGAGTAATGACCAAGTTTTAGAGAAAATAGAAGCAAAAAGGACATTTATACGTAGCATCAGAAAGAGACAAATGACATTTCTAGTGCACATAATGAGGAAAGAGGGCTTAGAAATTTTGACACACACAGGAAGCAGGCGAATATTAAAGGGCGCAACTTGCCTAACGAGGTTGTGCAAATGGTTGGCAGAACAGGGATTAGGAGAGATAGCTAAAAGACCAAATTTTTTTAAGAGCTAAAAAGGACAGGTAATTGTGTGGAGCCATGGTCGCCTACGTCCTGAAGGGACACGGCTCATAGCAGAAGAAAAAGAAGAAGAAGAAGCTTTGATGCTGGAACTATTTCGCTCATGGTGAGGGTTTTACCTAAAATTTTAAATCCGGTTAATATCAGCTCACAAAGTGCATTAGGCAAAAAGAGCTAACATTTTGAGGACACTTTAAGCAGTCAAAGGTTAATTCCCTTGTTATTATTACCATTATTCATTATTAGTATTATTGAATATATGATAAGAAAATCCTTCAGGGAGAGAAAGTATCACTGGCCCGAAGTAAGCTAGTAAATTAGTTTTGAAAATGAATATAACTTTCAATTTTAAGGTGATTATTAAAAAAAAATGATCCGAAACTTTTGACCTGTAGCACGCACACACACACACACACACACACACACACACACACACACACACACATATATATATATATGGGCGTTTCAGCTATTTAGTTATTCATTTCTGACGTATGCGTCGTCCTTTTTTTATAATATGTGATAGATCAATTTTCAAAGAGAAAGTTATTTACTGGGAGTGACAGTGCAGTTCTTCGTGCACAAATGTGAGAGAAAATGAAAGCAAAGAACTAGAATGTACCATTAGTCTTGCTTATTTGTTGTCTAGACGGTTTCAATTATTGTTTAGGTCCCTATCTCCGCCAGTCATTGTTTTCAGGCAAGATTGGACTCATTTTCTAAGACCTGCTGTATTGGTGAGTACAAAGAATCCGTTTATATTTCTCGACAACTTCAGCACTCTGTCAACGTCCCAGTAGTCTTCCAGCATTATCCCGTTTGATACAATGTCCATCATCTGGATAAAAAAAAATTTTTTTTAATAAAAACGATAATATTAAAATTGTATGAAAAATTAAATAAAATGTTGGAATTGATGGATGAATGAAAAGTGATGTGTAAACATTTGAAAAATAAAAATGATTCAAGATGAGGCTAGACGGTTTAAACCAATGATTTCCAACGTGGAGTGCATGCCCCACCGGTGAGGCATGGTAATATTTTGGGCATGTGTAGGATGTGCACCATTCGGCTTACGATACCAACAAAATAAGAGAGCAATTCGAAAATAAGTTATTAACAGTGAATTGTTTTCTAGTGAGTCTGAGTGAGAGTGTTAATGTTCTTAATACGTGTTCATAAATACGATACATATACAGTATGCAGACATAAAAAATATTTTGTGTGTATGTGCTTGCATGTGTAACTGGCATACAGGGTATTTCCCGTCTTCTCACACTCACGTGTCTCGGTCAACAAAGGAGAGGGCGTGATGCATGTCGATGGAAGAGCCCATGCTTTGTCGGACAATCAGCGCGTGTCAGCATTCAGTTTGCTTCCTTCACGTAAATTACAGTAAAATTTTGAATATGTAAGAATTAAATATTACAGGGTTGGTGGGCACCAGAATTTTAGAAATACTAAAGTGGGTTATGTCCCCAAATAGTTTGGGAACCACTGGTTTAAACTTTCCGTATCCATATTTTACAAGATGGCCTTGTCTTTGATGTTATAAAAAAGCAGTCAAATCTGAAACGGGTACGGTTTGATTAGTTAGTGACTATCGTGAGGATAAAAAGTATACCCCCCACCCCCTTAAGAAGGTGTTTTTTAGACGATTTTTTATCCACGTGTCTTCTTTATAAGAGGATAAATTTCGATTGCAAAGTCATATTCGAGCGAAAGGCTGTCATCGGACAGAAAGAATTAACCGTATCATGCTGCTGATTAAAAGATTGACCGTATCTTGCGTTTAAAGGCAGTCATCGGAAAAGATTCGACCACCGAGTCGAGTATACGGTGATCCGAGATGATAAAAAGCTTCTATTTCTACAAATGTTGAAGAAGAAAAAGACTCTTCTAAATTTTCTATGCTAATGTGTTTTTCTAAACATATGAGTTTTATCTCATGTACGAATGACTTTTATAAACTTATGAGTTTATCTCATTCGAATATCTTTTATAAGCCTGTGAGAGTTTAGCTCAAATTTGAGAACGCCTGTTCGAAAAATCCGAATATTTGTCAAAAGGACCCATAAAGTCAAGAAGTAGGACAACCATTTCTCATTCCTTTTCGAGCGTCAATTTTCAACTTATCAATCTTCGACATTTTGAATTGTGAACTTTTCGAAGTGACTTTTGTTGTTAAGAAATTGATTTATATGAACTGTTGCTCCAAAAGAAAGTTAAAATTCGTTTGTTGTTTGTTTTATAAGAATTGTTCTTTTCGAAGAGAAAACAGATTTGTATATGAAAGAGCTGTTAACCAGCCTTGATAGGTTGAAGTACACAAGGGAAATTTTGTGCATGGTCTATAAATGTGTTTTTTACAGTTTGTACAGTTTAAAAATATTTCATTTTAATAAATGTATGTTTCTCTGCAAATTCACTCATAAGAGTCCTCTTGTCTTTTCGTTAGCGTATGGTGATGGGGGGTAGAGTTCTCGTTGTTAATTGTTGCTTGTATCAGAAGGTAGATAAATAGTAGCAGTCCTTCGGGACAGCCGCTAGTTTGGCCTAAAGGTTCAACAAGCGATCAAATTGAGGTCACCATAACATAAACAAAATAACATACGAAAGAGAAGGGTATATCAAAAACACTTTGTATTTAAATGCAACATCAATGAATAGTACAATGTTTCTTGATTTACACGCACAAAGTCCGTTACAAAATGTTCATTCATAGAAGAGAAATCCGATTATTAAAAGAATATAAGTGTCTTTTGTTAATACTTAAGTTCATGACGTGCTGGTCACAGGAGATGAAAGGTGAGGTCAATGGGTTGGTAGGAGTCCTTTGATATCTCCGTTGGTGAAGGAAGGCTGAAGGCATCGGGTTTGACGGGTGAGAAAAGCGTAGCGACATTCACTGACGGTACTTCAAAGCTTTCTGACTTAGAAGTGAATTTATCGCTCTATTTATGTGTGCCCTTCGGATCAGAGTCAGTCTGCTGAAACAAACTGTTGGGTATGGCGCGGAGCTGTTTAATTGGTGGAAAATTGTTTATCATTCTTTTTATTTCTTTTTAGTTTTCCACCGGAAATTCTGCGTGGAGCCGGGTGCGCAGAGACCAGTATTGGTCATTTGCTGTCTAAACCTCTGAGGGTTAATATCCGGTCCTTCGCTTGCTCCGTGCCACCACAAGCGCTTCTAGAAGTATTTGTGAAGAAAAGGAAAACATTTGAAATCCTCCTTTGAAACCCTACTCCACCTTCTCCTCCTCTCTCTTTATTTCTCTCTCTCTCTCACACATACCTTTTTCTTTTTATCTGTTATATATTATCTTCCCCTGTTCACGACGACTAGATCCAATCACCTGTCATGGATTCAGTGATTCACTTCGGCGTTTCAGTTTCAAAATCAAAACTATGAATTAGGCTTCTTATGCCATTGTTTGGTCGAATTCTAGTTGTTTGCGTTATTCCTATGCAAACGTCTTTTCCCGCCCAGTCATATCTATTTTTGTAGTCTTTGAGTTTCTGTGTTTGGTTATGACTGCAGAATTATTTTTGCATTTCATTATTTTCTTCAAAATTGATTAATCATCATTATGATTTAGTTAATTAGAATTCGATCCCCGAAAAATATAATCAGATGTTTTAATTTTGCTTCATTTTAGCGTAAAATTTCAAATACTTAAACATTTGCTCACATGTAGTCATTCACTTATTTTTCTTTCTTTCTTTCTTTCTTTCTTTCTTTCTTTCTTTTATTTCTCTCTTTATGCACCGCCAACTTTAAGCAAAAACGATGCAAAAGACACGAATTTAGTTTTTGAAAGACTGGGCGAGTTCCAAGAAAATATACACCAATGAAACGGTAGCTGTTTTATTTTTCTTCTTTTTCTTTTTTTCTTTATTTTTTGCTTCTCGTTCTAAAATTACATTTCTTTCTTTCTTTCTTTCTTTCTTTTTATTGAGAAAACCGAAAAAGTAGAAGGAATCCCGTCTCACGTAGATAGCTATAATATATATATCATACATATTTTAAACGTTGTGATACTAATCTCCGGTAACTGCCTTAATAATAAAGTTTAATAATGTTTTAATGATGATGATGATGATGATGATGATGATGATTCACCACGAGCGACATCACGAAGGTAAACGTGGTTCGAGGTGACCCGATGATGAAATTTTTTTGTCACTGACTCCAAACGAAATTTTATGACTACCACAAGATCCCCGGATTTTAGACACCACTTCGCTGACACTGAAGCAATATGAATCCATTTTATGAAAAACAGGATGATGGACAAAGCTGAAGAAATAAATAAATAAATAAATGAATAAATAAAAAAAGAAAGAAAGAAAGAAAGAAAAAGAAAGAGGAGAATTAATTGTATTATTAATTTCAGTTGGGAAATTTTTTGTAATTATTACTCAGTCCTAATTTCGATTTTTAGTGTCTCTTTCTTGACGTGTTTTATCTCCAAAATTAAAAAAAATCCCAATTCTTTTCATTCTTATATCTAAATTATCTGAAAATTTGTTTATTATTATTATTATTATTATTATTGTTGTTGTTGTTGTTGTTGTTTTACATTTTCTTTTCTTGATGATCTTTGTGCGAAAACCGTTTTCTGTGACCCTCAGAATTTAAGTAAACTTCTTAAGTTCTTAACCCTCCCTTAAATAAATAAATAAAATTCGCACTGAGAGACAGACAATAATAGACTGTCGAGTACAAGTCAGTTAGGCTTCGAGTAGTGGCTCATTCAGTAAAGATTTCTTTTCTTTAACCAGCTGACGAGGATTCCAAAACCATTGCCGGCATCAAAGCATTTACATATCAGTGGCCAGTTTTCTTTAGCACGCACTAAGATCCTTGACGTCTGAATAATTCATAATTATATATATATATTATATATGTATAATTGGTTAAGTTATTCAACAGGTAGGTAAGGTTTTTTATTTTTTATTTATATACCTACGTAGACGTGTGAAAATAATGAGACAGGGTCGTTGCAAAATGGATAAAATAAAGAATAGAAGATAAAGTTAAATCACTTATCCAAAAGTATTGGGATGTAAACGTTTTTTTATAATCACAGGAGGACCTTAAGCGTAAAACAAAACACTAAACTTGTTGAATAAAAAATATCTGTACAGACACTTACACTACACAGATTATTAGAAAAATAGATATAATGACTCTGACAGATATTCACTAAGTTTTTAGTCACAATAGGAGAGTACTATTAAGAATCGAACTTACGTTAGTTAGTTAAAAAGTCTCTCTGTAGCAACACTAGTTTGTTATTTATCGCAAGTGCCCAAAATGGCAAGGAAGGGGGAAAAAAGGTATGTTCGCATTTCGGATTTGCTAAGTATTCAGAATGTGAAGATTATATAGTGCCAGTTAAGTGCGTGGAAATGATCAGTGAGCCTTCGAAAAATAAATCTATCTTTAAAATCTTGGTCTTTTGATTATTCTTGAGAACACAGGCTACTCGCATTAGAGGGAATTATTGTCGAGTGTTTTAGTTTTTTATGGGTCCGGTTTTGGGTAGAAAAAGCGCGAAGAAATTATTTTAATGGAATAATGTTATATGACGGTTGCAATCAACAATTTATTACTTACTAAACATTGAGGTCAATATTTAACCTAAAAAAAAACAACAAAAAACAAAAAAAACCCCAAACATCCAAAAAACAAAGAAAACACACACACACACACACACACACACACACACACACACACACACACACACACACACACACACACACACACACACACACACACACACACACACAGAGAGAGAGAAACAACAAAAAACAAAAATAAAAAGCGATTCAGTCTTGATAATGCGACATGTGACAAGTCAGAAGGCAAAAAATTAAAAGGACTTAGGCGTCCTGTTAAGAAATACTAAAAGAAAAAAACGTAAAAGTATTTTACACATGTGAACATATATACGATATCTTATTTACTTCTATAAATAGTCAAATTCTCGGTCGGGTCAAGATATAATTTTGTTAAGAATATATATACAACTGTACAGATACTTATGTGGAACGCATGAAATAACGTTACCTACCTCCCCCTCTCTCTCTCTCTCTCTCTCTCTCTCTCGATATATATATATATATATATATATATATATATATATATATATATATATGAATGAGAAAAACTGATAATATATGTATAGGTATATATGTCCATATATACTATATGAAAAACTGACAATGTGGTAATGTATAGTATATGTATGGGGGAATATAAAAAATTGATATGTATATGTGTGTGTGTATATATGTGTGTATATATATATATATATACACATATATATATTCATGAATATATATATATATATATATATATATATATATATGCGTAATGCAAAAATAACAAATGTGTCTCATTAAAAATAAATGAGCAGATATAAGGTAAAAATCTATCTATCTATCTATCTATCTATCTATCTTTTCATCATTCGTTTATCGATAAGCAATACTTAAGGACTCTTGTAGTCATTGTAGCTTGAAGTAATAATATCATTATTACCCTTTACAGTATACAATTCACGCACACACGCATACACATTTATAGAAAAAATGATTGCGATTATTGGAGGTTTGATTTTAAAAAAAAATAGTTTTTCCCATCATTTTTGTAATGTGTAAATTTAGACTTGTATAATAACAACGCAAAAAACAAAAGACAAAACAATAATATGTGATGTGTAATGATAGATAGAAAGACAGACAGACAGACAGATAGATAGATAGATAGACAGACAGACAGACAGACACATAAACAAACAGAGATGGTGAGAAAGAGTGAGTGGATGTATGAGAAATTGGGAAAAAAAGTTGAAATTTCTTAGAAAACGAAAATGACGAGACAAAAGGGAGAGGATAAGAGACAAAAAAGTGAATAGAAAGAGAGAGAGAGAGTGTAAGAGAGAGTGTGATTAAGAGAGAGAGAGGATGTGTGAGTTAGGATGCAAAAAATTACATAAAGTAGGGATAGAGAGGAAAGACTGTGTAAGTGAGTGAGTGAGTGAAAGGAGGAGGATGAGTGAATATTGAACGGTGGTGGAAGGAGAGACCAAACAAAAGGAGAGTGTTGTCTTGAAGAGACAACAAAATTATAGCTCAGTTTTTTACGAAAGCCGAAAGGCAACAGACCTGGAAAAAGAGGGAATAAAAGAAAAAGATAAAAAAAAAATAACCAAAAAGAAGAAGAAAGAAAAGAAAAGAAAGAAACTAAAAAGACGTTACAGAATTCTGCCATGTCTGGTTTACCAATATTTATATTTGTTTTTTTACAAATTACCGGGGAAATTATAATCGTCAAATCAACGCCAAGTAGACTGACTGAACGAGGTAGGTAAATTTGAATCTTTTGAAACTCCTTTTTTTAAAAAAAAAATTCATTTTTATTAAAGAATTCTTCATTACTTCTTGGTTTTTCATTTTTGTTAAGCTTCGGAGAATTGGCCCGCTATGTTGTTGAAATCGCTACGTAATTCTTTTCGACTATCATAGGGTAGTGTTCGGACTAAAAGTGAAAGCTAGAATTCTGTAAGGGCTGATTCTCCCCGCATGGGACCTTCTTTACTAAACCGCCTTTCTGCTGCGTGAAATTAAGTAAATATCAATAAACATAAATAAAGTTTGTACCATCCATTAATTGACTAGTTTTTCCTTCATTTTATTTTATTTTCCATTTTTTTTTATCACTGTCTTCAGGTCGTTAACCATTCTACGACCATTGCGATAAAGACAGAGGATACGTCTTCTATCAATCATGACAATTTTTTTTATTACTTTCACGCTTTTTAATTTTTTTGTTTTAATTACTTACGATATGAATAATTTAATTTTAACTGTTTACAATATCTGATCTGTTTTTTTTATTATTTGTAATTGTCAATTAATTATAATTATATTTTTATAGAAGTATTAATAAAAAAATATTTATTAATCGATGTTAACGAGAATAATTATTATTTAAAAATCTTTTTCATTTCTTTTTAAAAAAGTAAAACGAAACTACTTGTGTGGACAATTGTAGGAGAAAAACACTTTTTGCGCGTTTGGCCTGCGGGGCGATAAAATTAAAACAATTGAAATGTTACAGGTTTTTGTTTGATCTCCTTTGTATTCTATTATTTACTTAAATCGTGTCAAGTACTTTGGAAACTACTAGAATAACCGATACTTGTAGTTTGTAGGTACACTTTTTTAAAGTTTTTTTTATTGAGCTTCTGATATTTGGTCTATTGTTGGGGTTGAGAAGAAAATACCATATTTGAGAAAGAAAGAAAATACCATATTTGAGAAAGAAAGAAAGAAAATACTTTTTATCCTTTCTATTTTATCTTCTTTTCTTTTTTCTTTCCCTCTTTTATCATATTCTTTTCTTCTTTTTCTTACATTTTTTCTTTTCTCTTCTTCCTTCTACGCCATTTCTTCATTTTATTTTTTATTTAATTTCTTTTTTCTTCATTTCTTTTTATCTTCTTTTTTTCTTTTCTTTTTATCTCCTTTGACATCTTTTCATTTTCTGCTCTTTTTATATAATTTTTTTCTCATTTATTTTCCCTTTCAGTGTCGATATTTGATTCCAATTTTGAAGTCGACTTAAAAAAGTGTTTCCAGTTTTACTATTGATTTTTTTGTAAAATTACTACGTTCGATGCTTTTAGAGTTGGGATAATGGAAAGAGAATTAATAGGTCCCTTCCTCGGTAACCCCGTCCTCTCTCTAAATATATTACTTTTCTTTTACCTGAAACATCTGTTAATATAAGTATCATCTGAACTCTTTGATTACTTTTTATAAAAGCAACGTAATGTTTAAGATAAAGAACTTACACGAGTATTAACTGTTGATTAATCATTTGGCGCTGATCGCAACTTTCGATTACTTTCCGAATGATCAAGTAAATCTTACTTCATAGGCCCAAAGACGTATTGCGAAGAGAATTGAACTCGTATCTCATATACCAAAACTTGTCGTTCATAGAGAATGACTAGAGAACGAACACAATCCTACGGTCGTATCGTTAACTTTATACTTGGAATCTTCCCATCGTTTTATTATATTTTTACTACCTAATATTAATTCTAAATTATTTGAATTTTGAGTTAAAGTATTAAGGTTTTCGGAAAGTACGTAATTACGTTTTAACAGAAAGGATAAAAAACAAATGTAAGTTAAATGTGTTTAAATATTACTTGTAAAAAATGTAATCACCTTCATTTTTAATGATTGCAGATTAATCAGAAGGCAAATTTTCGACTAACACATTTAATGAAATCTGGGTACCCCCCCGCCCCCAAAAATGTTTGAAAGACTTTTTTTGACATCTTTGTACCTGAATGTTCGGCTGCTTATGAAATATTCTAGAGATCGAAAGAAATTAAATTTTGTAGGTGTGTTTGATTTCGCGAGTATGGAGAATGTGACAGAACATCCTGTACTGATAATCTTATTTTTTCTTTGGTTTGTTTTACAGTGTGGATTTTCATATTGAAGAATAGCAATTTTTCTGTTTACCATAGCAACGTATTACTTCATTTATGCAATTATGTTTCTAGCAATAAAAGTCTGCAGTGATAGTCCTTCCATGTTCCAGTTGCTCGTAAGGGATGACACATTTCATATTCTATCATACATATGTAACGACTTATGCGGATACTGTACTGTTTTTGGTGTTGGTACTCGTTTCACATTTTGTGATAACCCATGTCCTTTTTGCTTTCAGCTGACACGCAAAACCAATTTTTCATCACCTGTAACAATGCAATGCAAATATGAAACGTTGATATTCCTGGTTAAAAGACTGTTGCAGATGGGGAATGTTATGTCCGTTTCTAAATCGAAAACTCATGAGGAATTCAAATTCCTTCTTTTCAAGTTTTCTCACTATAGTACACTATAAACGACACAATGATGAGACCGTAAATTAATTCTAGGCGCAGTTTCCTACCGTACAAATTTGGTTATAACTTGGCTGCTTGACTCATAATTCATAGCGATGAAATACGTAATTAATTTCTTAACACACCAATATTTATTATTCTTGACCAGCTTAAAAGCCGCCCTATCGGGTGGCATTTAAGCTAGCTTCTGCAGAGGGCTCTTGATTGGGCCGTTATCACAATAGAAGTAGATGCGATAAGCAACAATAAACTACAGAAAAACTCAAAATTGATCGCTGCGTTTAAATATTGCATTAATATTTAAGCAATCCTTTTAAAAATAAACGATAATTTTTCTCTCGCGACTTAATTTAAAGATAATTTTATGTACTTACTTTCCGTACAAATAATTATTTTTATTTCATGGGTGACTTTCGCTTGATTTCGCAATTAATTTCGATTATTCCCAAATTTATTTCCAAGTTATAAAAATTGTTATCGTACAAAATTTCGTCGCAAAAATCAGGTACAAAAATTGCCGAAAACAATCGCAGTAATGAAAATTTGGGAATTAAAAATTTGCGGGTCCGGATCCGGCCCGGAATGTTTTTAATTTGCTCACGGAGTCGGCCTGATTCCAAAATGGTATGATATATTGGGCCTGTAAGAGTAAAGTTGAAAAAGTGTGGCACACTGACATTCGCATTTATTATGTAGAAGAAGATGAGATATTTAAAAGTTATAGAGTTGTGTCCCTTTAATTGAAAAAGTTTGACATACTGACATTTGCATTTATTATATCGATTTTTAGCTCGATTTTTTGTTCTCATTCCTTTATGGGGCGAAATATCTCCATCCGTTAAAGAAACTTTCCTGAAGTAAGACTAAAGAAGCAGTTTTCAATGGCAACTGAACTTGCATTTGATGTCCCGGGAGTTCTTTTGTCATGGATGGTGCTTTAACCCATTCGGCAACAGAAACCTATGGTTAGAGGCGCCACAAATCTAACATATCTTAAACGTTTAAAATTATTTAAATTCTGAACTAGATCATTTTGGCTTCATGCTTTTCTTTTTTTCATTGTTGCTCTTTATCACAAGGTCGAATACTCTTCGACCGTTAAAGTAAGCAATAGTAGTATTTTTCAGCGATACTTGGACTCGCGTCCCATATACTTGGTCTTTCATGGACAGCATCTTAACCATTTCGACCATAGAATACTTTAGACTGGAAGGATGTGAGGAAAAGCAACAATGAGATGAAGGAAAGATTAATATTACTAGGGTTATTTTTTAGGGAAAAATTGATTGGAACTCACTAGTTCGCGTGATGAGCCTTTTTGCTTTCTATAATTGATGCAAAAAAACCTGTACCGAGAGAACTATTTGAAGTCAGTCAATGGGATGCAATCCTATTATATTTCAGTTTGGCACCCCGTTAGTTAGCACGTTAGTAATTAGCACGTGCGTTATGCCTTGCCATTACCTCAGATAAATAATGAACCAATCCGTCTGATTGCGAAGAAAGAAGGAATAAAAAATATATATCAGGGACGCTCTTTTTTTTATTTAAGTGAGACAAAGAAAGTATTCATAAGAAAGAAAGAAAGAAAGAAAGGAAGGGACGAGAGAAGAGGTGATAACGTACTCATGCGTTGAACTTCTGCTTCAGTGAAATAGAAAACCTCGTCAGTTTTGAATATTTTCATTTGTACCCTCTCCCTTTTTATTCATATTTAGTGCAATTGTCAAAGTGATGCTCAAATATTTAACGATGCAATAGGGGAATTTTCAGGGGTATTTTATAGACGTGAAAATTGCAAGGAGTTGTTTTGATCATTAAATTAAGAATTTTGGTTCATCAGAAAATTCGAATTGGGGAACCGTGAAATTTTCCCGGGTACTCTTATTGAAATAGAGTCGTCTATAATATTACTTGTATTTATTGCAATTCGTTATTTCTATTTTACAGTGGGAAATAAGAAAAAAGAAAAAAGCAAACAAACAGATTTTCTTTAACGACAGAGAATTTGTTCTTATAATGATCATTAACTTGTACAAGGCCCGTGAATGACTCAAGGTAGAAGATTACAAAGTAAGAGACACATGCGGATAGGTGGGTAAGATAATTGTTAACCCTAGACTTAAAAAGTTTAAGATTGTAGCGATTGGAGAAGCAACTTCTTGAGAGTCGGTTCCACAAGGCAGTGGTTCGTGGGGGAGAGTGGACCTTACCTCTCACCATTGTTACAATGTGTGTGATATG
>OZ038488.1:107851748-107921748 GCA_964036315.1 Acanthosepion esculentum
CCTTTTATTCGTATTATTTGCAACGTGTGCAGAGCATTTCGCTTTCTAATCACTCACCATGGGATAATTTTTGCCAACAGTTTATTGTACAAACTGCCGATACGTTTTTTGTTTCTTCAATCTTGTTAACGGATGAGCCAATATTTAGAAGAGATGGAATAACAAATTTACACAACCAACATTTATGGGCGGATCAGAATCAGTTTGCGATTAATGTGTGTGCTGGAATTGTAGGTGACTGTCTGGTAATTCCATGTTCTCCAAGCACGTATTACAGAGCTGCCTATAAGGACTTTATTTCGAACACACTTCTCGACCTGCTAGAGGATGTATCACTGCTAATACGAAGACGCTTGTGATTCATTCATCATGAGGCTGCAGCACATTTTAGTCACATTGTTCGCTATGCACTGGCTGACATTTACCATGAAAGATGGATAGGTAGGTGGGGCACTAGTTTCATTGCCTGCACGTTCCCCTGACTTCAATCTTTTGGATTTTTATCTTTGGGGCCACATTAAACATTTGGTTCATGCAGCAGACATTAATAATGCATCGATGATTCATAAACATGTGATGGGGGTCTGCGAAATCATTCGACACGGTGTGGAAGTATTTGAAAAGGTCCACCGGTCAGTGATCGAACTGTTGCATTCGTGTGTAGAAGGATGCGGATTAAATTTCGAACATTTTTTGAGTTAGTGTGTTGAGGTATAACGATGGCCTTTTGAACATATGTTCATATGGATATTTTTGTTGTCAGAACACCATCCCCAAAGTTTGAAAAAGTATTTTTGATACACCCCATATATATATATATATATATATATATATATATATACATATATATATATATATATACATACATATATATATATATATATATACATACATATATATATATATATATATATATACATACATATATATATATATATATATACATACATATATATATATATATATATATATACATATATATATACATATATATATATATATATATATATATATATATATATATACATATATATATATATATATATATACATATATACATATATATATATATATACATATATATATATATATATATATATATATATACATATATATATATATATATATACATATATATATATATATATATATATATATACATATATATATATATATATATATATACATATATATATATATATATATATACATATATATATATATATATATATATATATATATATATACATATATATATATATATACATATATATATATATATATATATACATATATATATATATATATATATATACATATATATATATATATATATACATATATATATATATATATATATATATATAGATATATATATATATATAATAATAATAATAATAAAAACATGGTAATCCATATGGAATTTCCAAGAGGATTGAAAACTATTTTTTATAGCTTTCATGGAATAAAATTTATTACCTATGGAATTTTAAATGTTTCATATTCATTAATATATATATATATATTCATTAATATATAACAAATTAAAAAAAATTATATTGAAATTTTAAATTTTTTTCTCCTCTTGTAGTATTAAAACTTTTTCCTTTTCTTTTTCCTTTTTTCTTTTTCCTCTCCTTTTTCCTTTCGTCTGGATAAATTGACTCCATTTATTAAGAAAACGTCGGTCTGAAGAGATGAATATATTTTTGTATATTCATGAAATAAATTATAACCGAATGGATTTTTAAGGATTCTGTACTCATTAATATATATATATATATATATATATATATATATGCATGCCCTGTATACTTGTTTTGTCGACCTCACAGCAGCAAATGGCCACATCAACAGAGATTTACTCTTCTATTTCATTAGAAACCGCCTTCCGAATCCACTGAATGCATCAATATAATAGAGAGACTGTATCGATCTGCAGAATCTTACATATCACGAGCATCATAGTACGTAAAATTGACAAGAAGGCAACGAGCCCCAGTCTATTTAATATCTTCCTAGACGATGCCTTGCGTCTTTATAAACGCGCATGTGATGAGATGGGCACTGACCATTTAGGAATTCCCTCCCACATCTCAAACAAATCTACCAATAGAAAACAACAATCTTGCTTTTTCTCCCAAGGCCAATGTATTGAGCGGGTGCTGGCCGATGCTGATGACATAGGTATTCATAGTTGGGATAAGAATGATCTTGAACAGAAAATCAAAATCCTCTACCAAGTGTTTCAAAAAACAGCACTCAAGATAAATCTTTCCAAAACAGAAACTATCATCTGGAATTGGAATGAAAGCAGTGATGTTACCTCCATCATAAAAATCAGGAGAACAATGAGGAAATGAGAGCCCTAGCCTATTTAATCTCTTCCTAGACTATGTCCTATGCATATACAAGCATAGATGTGAAGAGATGGGCACAGATCATTTAAGCATTCTATATCACACCCCAAATGAATCTGCCAACAGAAGACAATGATTCTGCTTCCCCATCCCGAGGCCAATTTAATGATGATAAGAAGGGCTATGCCGATGACATAGATATTTATAGTTGGAATAAGAATGATCTTGAACAGAAAATTAACATCCTTTACCAAGTGTTCAAGATAAATCTATGATCTGGAATTGGAATGAAAGCAATGATGTTACCTCCCCTGAATGGAAACTATCATCGGGAATTGGAATGAAAGTAGTGATGGCACATACCAAGGAGCCATCATAAAACTTCAGGATGTCGGATTAGTAAATACTAAACACCATCGATACCTCGGTGTATGGATCAGTTGTAACAAATTTAGTATTGGGGAAAAGGAAATTGAACATAGAATAGGCTGCAGCAGGAGTAGTTTTGACCTAAAACGCAAATTGCCATAAAGCCAAACCTTGACCCGAAAACTTGAGCAATGTTCTTCAATAGCCTCGTCAGAGGCATTCATATGGATATCATGTATGGGACAAAAACCGTTCAGAAATGTATAAACTGTCAGTTGTACACAACCGCTTTAAATGGTTTAAAAAGACAAATTGGAAAAGCTTTTTAGCGGTGCATTTCGCCGACGTCACGTGTGTTAGGTTCGCCTTCTTCCGGTTGGAATGAAAGACTCAACTGTCGGGAAAATGCTTTGAGAATTTTGAGAATAAGAAGGGAAATAAATTAAATTACCTTATCAGATTCGACGAGCAGAGGCCTGAGATCAGAAAGTGTTATTTTTTTAATAGATCAGAGCTGTTGTTGTCTGTTTGATCTGAAATCAACCCACTCCGACCAGATCATTGTTTTTGCTCTATTAGGTGGTATATCGCATTTTACTATTATTGCTTTTGTGGTGATCGGTAATATTAGGTATGGTCTTGGTCTTAGGGTTTAAAAAGAAGATAAGCCACAAACGTTTTGGGTTGAAATGCGCATTTTTTTATTTAAAAATATATATTATACTCTATGTTCCATAATTCTGCTACTATTAATTGTTAACTGTTAATATGTTGACCGTGTTTTGAAAATGAAATATTATATAAATACATACATTCAACAATCTATTTTTAGTTAACATTTAATATATTTCAACCTTGAAAATGTCTAAATCTATAACTGAATGCGCTCGGAAAAAACAACATTTGGACAGCTTTTATATAATTTATCTACTGAAAACAAAAGAAAATTATAACATATGAAAAATTATATAAAAACTTAATCAAAGTACCTTGTTTGTCATATTTAATGAAACTTGTATATATATATATATATATATATATATATATATATATATATATCAATAAATATAAAAGTGAACATTGAAGTCAACACTCAGAGGCGACAGGCTGTTTCATGCTAAACGCAATGTGCCTGACGATTGCGTTTAGCATGAAACAGCCTGTCGCCTCTGAGTGTTGACTTCAATGTTCACTTTTATATTTATATTTACATACGCTCTATCTCTGATATTGGGCACTTTATCCCATAAATATAGCACACCCTAAAACTATATTTTTCATATATATATATATATATATATATATGTGTGTGTGTGTGTGTGTTTATGTGTGTGTGCGTGTGTGCCGGCTTAAGTAGCATATCTTCATTTATGCATGTTTCATTGAATATTATAGACTCATGTCTATTTGTTATAATAATCCTTTCTAGTTCTTCAATTATCTTCTTGGTGTTAAGGTGAAATTCATCAAAGAAGGCGACGTAGTTTTTGCTAACTTTCGATCTCCTCGAGATCTCCCTCAGAGTTAAATTGCGAAGACAAATGTAATTGTCATCGTTGTCATGGTGATTTATTGTAAACACGCGTGAGCGCACCCTGTTATAATAAATAATAATAACAAAATTTTAAATTTATCTGGTATAGCTATGGTGTTTTGGTTTTTTTTTTTGGAAACGAGGGTCCAAAATGCAAGAGAACTAACCATAAATAGTATATGCACAATTGCGTTGAATGTTAGTCAAATACCTTTCAAAACATTGCTACTACACTAGTAATATATTTTGTTCAGTATTGCTTATTTGATTTATATATATATATATATATATATATATATATATATATATATATATATATATATATATATATATTTCCTCACCGGTAGCACGACTCTGATTTCCATGCACAACGCAATCGCCTGGAAACTGTTTATTTATTATAAATAGCTCTGTTATATCGACGACTATTTTGTCGGATTTAGAAATGAACATTGTATTGTGACTAGCAGTTTAACGTCTTTTGTCCACACTGTTTGCATCTCCAAATGCTCTGCCTACAATATTGAGTACTCTTCTCGCAAACATAACAAATTTAATATATATATATATATATATATATATATATATATATATATATATATATATATGTTACGAATTAAATTTCTGGCTCACATTGACCGACCACTACTTCCAATTTCATGCTTTCACGCACTCGTTAGATGGTCGGCAGCTGTAGTGCGAAAATAGCAACTTTTATTCCCCCATTAAAAACTGAGGTGGAAAAAAATATGTCCGGTGCGTGCATATCATGCATATACACCAACTAAATTCACCTGGAATGGGGAAAAGCACCTATCCGGTTAAAATCAAATAAAGCTGTAAACATGCAATTGTCCCCCCTGATTATTTCGATCTTAACCTCTTCAAGTCTAGGGTTAACCTTTATCTATCCTACATATCCCCTTAATATTCACTCCTTACTTCCTCTTACACGCTTACAACAAACTAATTCAGTACCTTCTACCGTGAGTAGATCTTGGGTTTTGTATTGGGTGAGCAATTGTATTAAAATATTACTCCAGGGGTCTCCTCTGTAGAGTAATAGTTAGGGAGTTAACCTCGATGCGCTATAATATTTATTATATTACTGAATCCACGTCAGTAAATCTCACAGAAAAGGCTAAAAGAAATAAACTGTATGGAAAAAGATTGTATTGCGCCAGTATTCCAAATAGTAAGAACCTCGATCACGAGTCTTGTAACTTGTGGGGTCTCCACACATATATTGCAGTCATAGCAAGAATGGTGTGGATTTAGAGCAATATAGCCCGACGGACCCCATCTCTCTTCAGGCTGGTTTTGAATTCAGAGTTTTTCTTTTTCTAGATCGGTTAACCTATCAAGGCTAAAAGCCCAGTCTGCTCTATTATTTACGAAACTTCGAATTCAGGGTTTTTCCTTATTCCCAGTACTGGGTATGACGATAAACTGCATCCGACAGCAAGGCATCTGATCTGGTGATTGGAGATGTTGAGAAACGTTGAATCACCTCTTAATTCACAGGTCCAGCCAGACCAGGGGTAATAGCACCTGTTAGGGTCCCATCTATGGGCAAATAGTGAACTCCCAAGCTAAAACAAAACACTATGAATGTAGAAAAACACATTTTTATTGTAAAAATACTAAAAATACATATTTATATAAAAAGATTGCCAACAATACATATTGATAGTAAAATTACCAACAATATATTTTATCTGTAGTTGAAGGCATACAATTGCGTTCAAAATATATTTAGTTGAAGCCATAAGATTGTGTTCAAAGTATTTAGATTTCGGCATTAAATAACCCATAGGGGTGTTGATATGCTGCTAAACAAAATCAACCAACTAATTTTCCTTTTTCCAGAATGGCTGCTACCCAAGTCAAGTGAGCCCAGTCCGCCCTGCTATTTGGACCATAGCTGGAGGAAGATAGATTCGTGCCTTTTCTATGAACAGTTACGCAATATGAATGAAACAAACTTGGTTAGAATTTGTACTCGGCATGCCGATTTCACTTCCCACGCCGATAACCGTTATCCTACACGATATTCCACTTACCCCTAGAGTGAATCTACCTATCTTGAAAAACCGTTCGAATTCAGCCCTTTATTTGTGCTTGAACATAGACAATAGAAATGGCGGTAAATACGCAACACTATTAACGCAGGTTATTTTGCTTTATCATTCTGTAATATCACGAGCCCTGACTTAGTGCTTATTATTAATAATTCTCTAATGATAATGATAGTGAATATATTTCTGATATATCCAAACTCTTTAGTCGTCTTAGAGTTAAAAAGAGTCATGACGCATAAGCACATCAAAAAGTTCACACCGTTCGTCAACACCCGTCTTGAATTTCAGGAAGAAAGGCGGTAGCCTAGTTTTGAAATTCGTACCGTGTTTTGGTTGCACTTATTTGCGAATACGACATGACCTCAACTCTTAGAATTTGGGGATAGATGTTAGATGAGGTACTAGGGGCGGGCGTGTGTAAGACTCGGTGGGAGAGTGCAGTTCTCCAGCAGCTGCACCGTTGACAGCACAGTGGATGGGCGACAGTTCCACACCCTGGGGCAAAAATCACAGCAGAAGCCACTGACTCGTAAACGATGACGCAATTACAATAAACGCGTATAAAACTTGCGTAGGTGAGCGCCAACCGTAGAGCAATGTTTAGTAATTTCGTCTCCTAGACCAATGATAGAATAATGTTCGAATCAAACTGGTTTCCCATTATAGTTTGCCCTGTGTCAGACTAATTTAATCTCAGTAAATATCTAAAGTGTCTATTGCATCGCAATGCTCAGCGAGCTTGTCTCGAATATCAATGATAGTATAATGAAAATCGATCCTGACTGAACGCGTCATTATCGTTACCTTGTGGCAGACAATGCTGAGCTTAATAAATATTGACTCAACGAAAAATACAACTTGTTAACCCATTGCTACGTATTTTGGCAAAATATTTTGCCATTGATATTCCACAATATATATGGTTTGGGTTGTATTTGAATCTACGTCATATGACTCATGAGTCTATTGATCGAGTTTTATACTTTTTTTAAATCATTATTTACATTATTCGGACTATTGTCCTCATCTTTGTCGCCATATTTATTACAACGTTTCGGCTGTTGTACGTTCCGGCCTTCTTCAGGAGGTTGGAATGTCGAACGGAACCCTTTATTTCGCTCAATGGGTAGACTGCTCTAGTTCCACGTGCCATGTTTAATGGATGTCAGTTATCAGTTATCTCCTGTTAATTTCCCTCTGAAAGTTCTCCACTGCTTTAGCCGGGTATTGAACTCATACCCTTTGGGTCCTGTCACTGGATCTAACTAACGCCTTTATCCACTGTGCCATGTGTCCTTGAGGATTTTAAAAAAATCATTTCACCCCAAGCAAAGCAGTAGGGCCACTAGTACACAGGGGGTTACATGGAGTGAAAGTGAAAGACTGGGAATAGGGAGGATTGGGGAAAGGACAAAAGATGCAGCAATTGGTTCGATGCAGCCGCTCTGCTTTATGTCATTGGAAAACATGATGGCGTAGTGTGTTGCTGATGGCAACAGAAAAGTTTATATTTGGTGGTTAAATGAGAACACTTTTGTTTAGGAGGCATTTAAATTTACAAATCAGTTATTGCCCCATTTAGCTACTGATTGGAGGTCCTTTTCAAGAGCAGCTGTCAAGTTTACTTTGTCAGATCTGACGGATTTGCTACTGAGACAAGGTTAAATGTGATTGTCATCTGCATAAATACCAAGTTGTTAACTGATGACATCTGAGAGATCATTGATGAAGAACAGAAACAGAGTTGGACCCAGGATAGTGCCTTAGGGAACCCTCGCGTTCCTATGAAAGGATCTGGAAGTGATTCTGTTCAGCACGACCTACATTGGGGCTATATAAGGAAATATGGGTTATTTTTACATATGTGAATATAGGTGAACAGTGATCGAGTTTTTAGTTACTTCATGCTTCCACCTATTTTTTGATGTGTCTTGTTCCTTGCAATCAGTGTATACGACATGTAAGTGTGCACATGTTCAAACTCCACTTTAATAAGTACAATGAAGCAGCATCAGAAAACTATTACCAGACATCCAACCATATTTCAGCTCTACACATGACATCTTTCGATGACTATAGCTCTACATCTGGGATCTTTCGATGATCCTAGCACTTCATCTGGCGTCTATCAATGATCTTAGTTCACCTCTACACATGACGTGTAGCCCTATTTCAATGATCCTAGTCCTACATCTTATGTCCATCGATGAAACTAGCTCTACATTTGGTATTTTTCAATGATCTTAGTTCAGCTCTACACTTGGGATCTTTCGATGAACCTAGCTCTGCATCTGATATCTTTCAATAATCTTAGTTCAACTCTAGGCATGACATATTTCGATGATCTTTGACCAACATCTGGTATATTTCAATAATCTTAGTTCAGCTCTACACATGACATCTTTCGAGGATCCTATCTCTTCATCTGGCATCTTTGAATGATCTTAGTTCAGGCATCTTTTGATGATCCTTTTCCATATCTCGCATCTTTCGATAATCATAGCCCTACATCTGTCATCTCTCGATGATTTAATTCATCTCTACACATGACATCTTTCGATGATCCTCGCCCGATATCTGGCATCTTTTGATAATCGTAGCTCTACATCTGGCGTCTGTCAATGATTTCAGTTCAGCACTACACATGCCATCTTTCAAATGATCTTTGCCATACACCTGGCATATTTCAATGATCTTAGTTTATTTCTCCACATCTCGCATATGTCAATTAGTTCAGCGCTACACATGACATCTGCGCTACAGTTGGTATCTTTTGATGACCCACGCTGCACACCTGGAATCTTTAGACGATTTTATTTCAGCTTTACAGATGGTATCTTTCAATTATCTTAGCTCTACATCTGGCATCTTTCGATGGTCTTAGTTCAGCTCTACATTTGGGATCTTTCGATGATCCTAGCTCTACATCTGTCGTCTTTCAATGGTCTTAGTTCAGCTCTACACATGACATCTTTCGATGATCTTAGCCCTACATTTGACAAGTTTCTAGAATCCTTGCTCAACATCCTGCATCTTTCGATGATCCTAGTTCAGTTCTATACATGGTACCTTCCAATAATCCTAGAACTACATCTAGCATCATTCTATGTTCCTAGCTCTTCATCTGGCATCTTTCGATGATCCTACCCTACATCTCGCATCTTTCATTGATCTTATTTCAGATCTACACATGATATCTTTCGATGATCCTAGCCCTATATCTGTCACCTTTTAATGATACTCGCTCTACATCTGGCGTCACTCAATGATCTTAGTTCAGCTATACACATGACATCTTTCGATGATCTTCATTCAGCCCCACACATGACATATTTCGATGATCCTAGCCCTATATCTGGCATCCATCAATGAACCTAGCTCCACATCAGGTATCTTTCAATGATCTTAGTTTAGTTCTATACATGACACCTTTCGATGATGCTAGCCCTCCATCTAGCATCCTACCATGATCCTAGCTCTACAACTGGCATCTTTCAATGATCTTAGTTCACCCTTACACATGATATCTATTGATGGATGATTCAAGTTCTCTATATGGCTTCTTCCGATGATCCCAACTCCGCATCTGGTATCTTTCGATGCCCCTAAGTTTTAAGAATTGTTTTACCTGGAGGGATGTGGGGTCCCCATAAGCTTGCATTTTAAAGCGTGATAATCGATAGATGATAGTCATCCAATTCTGTGTCTTATTTCAATCTTAAAACCCTTAAGGTAATTTTAGGCAGTACAAATAAATGCTATCTTGTTTCTTTTGACTTATCGAATTGTACACGCGGATTTAACTGTTTTGAAGGCGCAATGTGTTGCTTGTTTGGTGGTTAGCATCAGTCATGAAATAACCTTTGGTGTAACGGCAAATAATGAAAATATTTTTGATACGCCTTAACAAAATATTACTACTACTAATAATAATATTAATAATATAGACAGTATTTAGATGTGTAAATGTAAGAATCTTTGTGATAAAAGTTTATAAATAAACGAAAATACTTTTGATGCACATTAATATTTTCGGCCGCCAAATTAAATTGCTGAAATATATATATCGGCTTAAAATGTGATAATAGCAATATAAATGATAAAATGAATTCAAATAACTTCTAGAATTCCAACAATACGGGTAAACTAAATGTTGTACGGTCTTTTGCCACTACCCTTTGTAAGCCAGTATATAATGAACAAGTATTGAGGCCGTGTTTGGGAGTTTAGTGCAATTTTGAAATGCCGTTCGTACGCCACTCAAATAGAATATAGCACAAAGCTGTGTTTGAAGCAGAAATCGCACACGTACATGGGACTAAAGACAAATAATTATTTGGTACTTTCCCATTGAGACTCCCTCAGCCATAAGGGATTGTCCCTGACCTTACTTTTTAGTACAATGGAAAATATGACCCCTTACAGATGAATGTATACTTATCTTGACTCTTATTGATGTTCTGGCCCCTTTTGTAAAGCTGTGTTATAATGGTGAGACGATTTTCCTCGCCATCTTAAATGGCAGATTATAAGGAGCTGAAAATCAGATTATGTCTTAACCCAAAACCAAAGTGGTGAAGAAATACATTGAATGCTTAAGAAAGCATTTGATGGGGATATCATGATTCAGAGTATAAGGCACACCGGACCAAACGTTAGTTTCTCTTAAGAAAAGGGACGCAGGTTCGAACCCTGCCGGAGAACACATTTTCTTTATTAAGTTTTTTTTCGAGTGCGCGGGCCAGTAGACTTAATATACACTGTTAAAAACGGGATGTCTATTTCAAACACGGTTATCTACTATTTCTCTCTTTCACTCTTTCCACACACACACACACACACATACACACACACACATATATATATATATATATGAAGAAATATAGTCTTAAAGTGTGCTATATTTATGGGATAAAGTGCTCAATATCAGAGATAGAGTGTGTACATATATATAGTTTGCAGTCTCTTTCAGAACGATGAAATGTGCCTAAGAAAGCTAGTTAGGTTTGTCAATTTTATGGTCAAATTTCCCGAGTTTTTGAGATACATGCCACTTACATCGTAGCAAACCACCCACATTCCCTCCGCATTCCATCGGTGAAGACTAAGTTAGACTCAAACAGCTTCTCCCCGCGAACCACTGCTCTGTGGAACAGTTTCCCAAGAGGATCACTATAATCACAATCTGTTCAGGTCTAGAGTTAACCGTTATCTCCCTACCCTGTCCATATAAACTACTTTTTAACGTAACCCTCTATCTCGAGTGACCCTAGGGCCTTGTACAGGGTGAACTTTACTGTAAAAAATTAAAATACAAAAATAACAAGATAATGGTTGACCATAGATTTGAACAGGCTAAGCTTGTAGGGATCGAGGTGGAAGCTTTTCGGGGTTTTGTTCCACCAAGCAACAGTGCTAAGATTAATAAAAAAAATGAAGCATTGCCAATTATTAATTTTTGACTAGAATTTATATTGTTTTATTTTATTTATTTATTATTTTTTCATTCTATAATTGTTTCGTTCGTAAACGACTCGGGTCTGAAATCGGAAGAAGTAAGCGCCAAAAATGAATCATAAACATATCTTTATCTCCAGTTGGCGTCTGGGCTCTTTCAGCAGCCCCTTTATCGAACTGATGTACCTGATTCTCAGCCGAATTCTTGTCTTTGGGTGGGAAGCGGTTTGGACGAAACGAGCTTGGTCCTGAGTATTCTAACCGCAGGGCACAACCTTCTCGTTACATTATAACAAGAGAGACAGAAGTTATTCTGGCGCTTTCGGGACACAGACTACAAGTACCGGGTAATATTTTGTTTCCGCGCACACATACATTTTTGCCCTTCCACGTTAAAACCGTCGAATTTTGCCATTTGGTAAGGATGGATGAGGCGAGTAAATTTAACTTCTACTAGTACTTTAAAAAATTGAGAAACTTCCTGCAGTGGATTTGTTCATAATTATTTGTTTCAAATGTAGAATTCTTTGAACGTTTCTCTGACAAACACAATCTGTCATCGTTTTCTAAAGTCGAATGAATAAAGATCTAACGTTCATAGTTGCTCAGGCGAACTTCGTCTTCGCTATCTCTTTTGAAAGCTTAGAACTTCTGTTTGAGAACAAACTGAAAGCAATAGATGAATGTTTTATTATTATCTAAATTATTTACAGTTGTAATAATGTCTCCATCTTTGTTGCTAATTTCAAACCTTCTTCACGTCTTTGTCGCTTTAATCGTCTGTTTTATTATTTCACTTATAAGTTTTTGGTTAATTTAAATAACACCCGATTTGCCAATGACATTCGCTGACAATACCTGTGTAATTTGAAAAAGCAATAACTTAAAAAAGATAGTAAAAGAAAACAAGAAGAAAGGACTATTAACTGTAAGAAAACAGAATGCATGGTTGTCAGCAAAAGGGAGAGCCCAAGGTTTGAGCTACGTATTAGGAATACCAAAATCTAGCAGATACATACATTCAGCTATCTAGGTAGCGTCGTAAAGGACGACGGAAAATGAGACGCAGAAATCCATAAGTGTATAGGAATAGCGAAAGATGTCACCTCAGAAACTATGTAAGGTATTAATGGATAAATTTCATTAGAAACAAAGAAAAGAATACTGAACTATTATATAATATCTAGCCCCCAATATGGCTGAGAATATATATATATATATATATATATATATATATATATATATATATATATATATATATATATATATATATATATATATAATGCCTTTAAATTTCTTGGGGAACATAGGGCCACAAGAAATCGTTGCGTTATCTGTAACAAGCCAGTTTTTAAGTTGTTGTTAGCCTACTACACAACACCCTACCTGAAGGAGCAGATAATATTAAGACTGTGTGAATTTATCTTCATCAGCTGTTTGTTATTAAATATAGTTTAAATTTTTAAAGGTAATTCCCAAAACTACTTTGAGACAAAACCGCGTGGTCATCCTGCCAGAAAGTCATGACTGATATTACCGTACTTCCCTCACCCTAAAATTGTAGTAGGAGTTGGGAAGTAGATTAGAAGTGTATCTGTGTGTGCGCGCGCGTGTGTGTGTGTGTGTGAGTGAGTGAGTGATATATATATATATATATATATATATATATATATATATATATATAGAGAGAGAGAGAGAGAGAGAGGGGTATCATGCTAGCTGAGATACAGCCAGTAAATAAAACCAAACCATTCTTTGTGTGCAACAGAAGACAACTTTCTAAACGAATACAGAAAGCTGTACATATATAGTTTGTATATAAAGTGTCTGTACCTGAATTATACAATAGTTTCAGAAAGATGAAATGTCTCTTATTTGTTGAAGGTGCATCTGGAGTTTAGGATGTTACGTCTGTTATAGTTGACAACCCGATAAAAAGGAAAGACCCTCGTGACAACAAAAACGAGAAAAGAGAGAAAGAAGGAAGATCGCCACTCTTTTTTTTTATCCGCTCCTACGAGCAGTTTTCATTGGTCACATATGTTTTGGACTATGTATGTAAGTATGGCATACAGAATATCAAACGAGCGCTAGATTCCACATTAAGGATACTATGAGAATACGAAAAATAGCAGTTGATGCTGGTCAACCTCCTTACAGATGAAGAAGAGACTTGAAGCAACAGAAATGTGGTTCTTCAGGAGGATGGTGAGAATACCATGGACTGAACATAAGACGAAGATTTAGAGACAATAAACACAAAAAGGACACTTATACATAACATCAGAAAGGAACAGTTGACATTTATAGGGCGCATAATGAAGAAAGAGGGCTTGGAAAATTTGGTACTCACAGGACAAAGAGAAGACAAGCGGGACAGGGGGAATCAACTTATCTAGTGAACTTGAGTAAATGGATCGCAGAATAGGTTTAGGAGAGGTAAAAAAAGAAAATATTAAGAGCTACAAAGGACAGGAAATTGTGGAGAGCCATGTTCGCCAACGTTCTGTTAAGGACGCGGCACGTAGATGTTGATGCTGTCAAGTGATCTGAAAAAATGTTTAACTGGTTCGGTTTTCTGTCAACTGTATCGCAAGTGGTAGAGAAGGCTTCCTAAGACAAAAGAAATATTTGAGGCTGGCGGATAGCTTATTCTTAATTTACAATTGCCGCTGTTTAGCAATGGCTGGGTGGAGACAGAAGGTTTAAGATGTTGTGGTTGAAAAGCGGAGAGCCAAGTTCGAATTCCAGTCAAATCCATTACATTCACTTACGCGCTAATACCCTTGAGAAAGGTATAAATCCTCTTCTACTCTCCCCAGCTATGGGTAAATAGCAAGACAGACCTTGGATGGCAATTGGTCTATCGCAGAAAGAAATGGCAACCTTCTGCGGGAAAAAAATCTTCCTCGTCAGTCATGCATCGAAAGATACATGATCGCCTAAGTATCACGCATGGCACATAACTGATTGAGTTGAAAAGCAGCTAAAATTTAGATAAAGAAATTATTAGTCAAACAATTTTGCGGAAGATCTTGCTAGAAAAGTAAATGTTTTCAGTATCCTAACATCCCTCGATTAATGCGCATTCGATTAATACTTTTTTGATTAGTGCGCTAACATTTTTATATAGTAAAATTCTACTAGTGCATACATGATACTCGATTAGTACGGTAAAACATTCTTCAGTTTAATCATAGCGGCTCGGATTGGGGAATCGGAGAGCCGCGTTCGAATTCTAGTCGAATCCATTACATTCACTTACGTGCTAATACCCTTGGGAAAGGTATGAATCCTCTTCTTCTTTCCCCAGGTATGGGTAAATAGCAGGGCAAATCGGGTTCTATATTGATGGCAACTGGTCTACCGCAGAAAGAAATGGCAACTTACTGCGGGAAAAAATCTGCCTTGATCGCCTCATCGTGTATCCCGCATGACACATAACTGACTGAATTGAAAATTGATTTTTTTATAGTTAACAATGGCCGCATTAATCGAGGGATTCCTGTCTATATTCTTCGGAGTTACTTTTATCCTTTAGGTTTCGCACCCAGCCTCTTTTATTAATCTTTATTTTCAACAGGTTCTCTTTTTGGAAAAGTCACGACCTTCTATCTGCTCGTCTCGGGATTATTAAATGACTGGCACCGGACACTTGCGCTCTATAAAAAGCGGCAAAAGAGCCTAAAAAAATGTTTCGTTTTTTTTTCTTTCTTTCTTCCCCGTTTATTTTATACCCTCTTTAGTTCTTTCGTTCCTTTCTTTTCTGATATATCCACTTACATATCACATGGGCACCCTCAGTTCTCGACCATCTCGCTCCATCAACACACCCTTAGGGGTAGGGACGGCTGTCAAGGTAAAGAATTTCTCATTCCAGGCCCATTATTGTCATGTGCAGTGTCTACAAAAGTCCCCCCGCCCAGCCAGTTTCGGAATATTTTTATCGCTTAGACAAGAAAATCAAGCATCTCCGAATCAAAACTTTTCGTTCTCCGTGGGGAATATTTTAAAATTAATCTACACATTTTATTCTACCTACCACAGGGGCTTACGGTCGTATCACGTTCAAACACCGGTTCCCTTACAATCACCGAAGTTAAGATATGTCGAGTCTGGTCAGTACCTAGATGGGTGGCCGCTTGTAAATACCAGGTGCTATAAGCTTCGATGTGCGAATCGCGTAAATGGTAACGGCTCGGAACCGGTAATCGTTATATTCACTTACGGAAAAAAAATACGAGGAAGAGATTTTATTTTAAATAATGCAATCATTTTCTTTTCTTTTTAATTATTTATAACTTTGAAAATTCTTTTCTTAATTTCTAATTATTTTGGACACTCCTAAATTGTTTCAAGTATTAATAGCCATTACTGCCAGAAATTGAATATCTCAAAGCAGTTGAAGACATCCCTGCTATAAGGATCTAAGGCGCTTTGTTTCTCGGTCTTTAACAAGAATGAAAATGGTAATATTAGCCGTGTCCTTATAAGTAAACATTCATTAACTGTGTAGTCAGTGCTGCTGTCGGTTGCAATTTATAAGATCTTTCTCTTAAAACAATGATTCATGAAAATAAGTTTTTCAAATCCAGTAGCTGTGCATTCAAGAAATGACGGCGGTTTCCTTCCTTGCCATTTGTTTGGGGTTGTGTGGAATGTCAATATCTTGATAATTTCATTATTCTGTCTCTCAGTTATATGTGCTATCCATTTTACTTGTTGCTGCTGTTGAAAGTCATCAAGTAATGTGGTTTCTGTTGTCTGTTGTTACAGTTAAGTAACCGCATCAAGATATGAAATCCAGTTTAGAATTACATAACCTGTACTTTATTCAGAACTGGTTCTTAACTTGACAACAAGATAGACAAATTTCAAATCTAAATTGTTTGTCCATTTAAAATACTGCATTCATGAGAAAATATTTAAAGTTTAAATACAAAATGAGTCATAAAAATGAATTCAAAGTGCTACACAATTCTGCTTATACACTTTCTCTGTTACCCAGGGGTTGTCACCAGACAGAAATGGAATTTAGCCCTTGCGACACAGATGTCCATTTCATTCAAATTGTGCGTATGCACGTTTGAGTTTGTGCATTTATATTTCAGTTCAATGACAGACAAAAAATATTTCTACAAAATAAAAAACTAAAAAACTTTAAAAATAATTATATTTATTACGGAATAATTTCCAAAAAGTTCAATAAAATCTTATTATTTGCAATTTTATGATTTTATTGCTCAGCCCAGGGTAGGGGTTATCCAGACTTATTGGGAGAGAAAAAAAACTGTATGTATACGTGTGCGCCCGCGGAGTGTAACTACATTAAGCGGTACAATATCATTTCCCCCGTCTCCTATGTAAATGATGTGAACTAGTAACAGAACTGTGGTTCTACAGAAGGATACTGAGAATACCATGGACTGAATATGAGAGCAACGTCGAAGTTCTAGAAACAATGACAACAAAAAGGACACTTATACTTAATACTAGGAAGAGGCAGTTGAAATTTCTGAGGAACATAATGAGGACAGAGGGCTTGGAAAATTTGATACTTATAGGACACATGGAAGATAAGAGGGCCAGAGGAAAGCAAGGCACAACCTACCAGGTAAACTTGAGTGAATAGATGGGGGAGTAGGGTTTGAGAGAGGTGGCAAAAATACAAAAGCTATTAAGATCTATAAAGTACAGGCAATTGTGGAGAGCCATGATCGCTAATGTTCTGAAGGTATACGGCACATAGAAGAAGAAGAAGAATTCTTGCAGCCTAAACGATCCAATGGAGTCATTTCCCGCACTTGATTGTATTTCACTTTACATCATACATATTGGTCAAGAAAAAATGATTTACAGTAAATCATAAAAATTGTTGCTTTTTATTTATGACTCCAATCTGGGGACTCGTTAAACTGCTACTCCAAACTGAGTGTTAGAATTCACATAAAACACTTTTACACTCTCTCCACACCCTGACTTAAAGGTCGGCATCCTTACCCAAAACACTCTGGGGACGAGCCTGGTTACTATTTTTTCATCAGTTTTTAACTCTTTTAGTCAGTTGTCTTTCCTTGAAGCATCGCGATCTTCAGTTGTCAAAGTCATTACGTTATTCAGGTTTATTCTAATGGCTACGGTTCTGAAGGATTTTTTTTTCAAGACACAACCTCGAAATCAAGTTTCTATCCGTTATTAATGATTATGTCTATAACACTCACTGATAATATAATTTGAGCATTATTGCTGGAAATTGTTCATTGATAACCGCCCTTTATTTTTTTTCACGTGAAAAATACGACGAATAGAGCAAAACTTGATAATTATTATCGTTTCTACCTTTAATCAGGTTTGAATTGATTTTTTTCAGGGTGTGTTAAGGGAAGTATCTGAGCTAAGTAGAGAATTGAACTTGCATTCCAGCTCACGGGGCCTTGGTATGTTTGTAGAGGACCCGTGTGTGTTTGCATGTTGTTGAATTAGGACACGTGCTGTTTATTCCTGCTAGAAGAAGGTCCAACTACAAGAACATGGTGGACTCAAGTTGAGTCCAACCGAAGATGTAAAGAAGACAAACAAGACCAATATATATATATATGTCAACAAATACATGTATTAAACAACAAATTTACAAGTGACAAAGACATCAACATTTGTGTGTGTGTGAATGTAAAGACTTTGTATTTTGGTGAATCTTCGTACGTACGTGTATGCGTGTATAAAGTTCACGGCGTCTCCCACAAATGGGAAGACGCAATCTTCTGTGAGAGCTTACATTGTAGATGTGTTCGCTGAAATGAAGAAATGAAAAAGAGAACGAGGCAAGAAATCGCCAAGTATTTATAGTGTAGCGTGCCCAGTATTTATATTTATAGCGTGCTCTAGTGAAATATTTGGACAATTAAGGAGGAGTTAACTCCGACATGTTATCTACTCTATTATTTACATCCTCTCACTGTTTTTGTTATTGTTATTAAGCACTATAACTGCAGTTGAGTTGAGTCGTCGAGGAGAGAAGAAAATAAAGCTTACGTTACTGAATATAAATCCCTTCTTTCTGTCTTGCATATTTGCTGTGGGTTACGAAAATGAATATTATAATAAAACAATTACTATTAGTAAAAACCGACTTTGTATTCCTCTATGCCCAATATGAATTGAACATAGAGGAAGAAAAAGAGAAAATCTAAGACCTTATGTGCGGGTGGTGTCAGTTATCTGTGTAGAAAGTAGAATCAGCAAGATGAGTTCAAATTAACACCGAGTCTGTTGTGTTCACTTTCACATAAATGATTTTGAGAATGTCATGAATCCATCTCTTATCTCCTTAACTATGGGTTAAATAACAAGGTACACTGGACTCTCTAGTCATAGGTGGCAGCCACTTTAAGTTTACTGTGATTTCAAAACCGTAGAGAAAAAAAGGAAATAACTCCACTCAAGAAGTCATTGCAATTCGCAGGTATTAAAGAAAAGGGATGTGTG
This sequence comes from Acanthosepion esculentum, assembly GCA_964036315.1. Taxonomy (NCBI): domain Eukaryota; kingdom Metazoa; phylum Mollusca; class Cephalopoda; order Sepiida; family Sepiidae; genus Acanthosepion; species Acanthosepion esculentum. The sequence goes on from OZ038488.1 coordinate 107,871,035, forward strand.
GAGAGTCATGATTGCAATGCTTCCTGAAAGGAAATGGCATTAAAAGGATAAACTGAACATCACCCGATTTGCTGTTTTTTATCACAAGGTGATATTCATGAAACAGCCAGTGAGGATCGAACTCACTATTCAATCATAATGGCTTGTGACACGAGTTTATTAACCATTACACTACGATGAGGTGCATTTGAAATGATCCGGTGATCAGAAATAAAATTATCACAAGATTTGGTTTTGTTATTAAGTATTGGATCTGTCTATATTTCTGAGATATATGGACCATATGTCCTCAAGGACACATGGCTCAGTGGATAAAGACGTTGGTTAGATCCAGTCACTAGACTCAGAGAGTTGTGAGTTCAATACTAGGCCATAGCAGTGTTGAACTAAAAGACTTGGAGAGTTGAGTTAAAAGGAGGTAACTGAGACATCCGGAAGAGGCATATTATGTGGAACTAGAACAATATACCCCGGTGAACGAAATAAAGGGTTTCGAAATTTCGATCACCTGAAGAAGGCCGGAGCATACAACGGCTGAAACGTTGTGAATGTGGCAAGGAAGATGAGGCTAACAGTTCGGATGATGCAAGTATTGGGTCATTGTAAAAGTTTCTGCCAGATTAAAAGATTACAAACAAAATGTTAAACACACAAAAAAATCAGTTACATAATCTCCCTTGTTTTTAGCAACTGTCTCCCATCATTCTACAATAATGATGCAATTTTTACAGAAACTTTGAGTTTTTGTCGGAAGAAGGTTGTGAAGTAGCTTTAGTCAATTTTTTGGGTCATTTAAATTGTTCTGTATAAACCGGAACAGGTGAAAATCCGAAGGAGCCAATTCAGGAGAATACAGTGGGTTTCCCATTTCAACGGTTTAACCTTCTGCAAGATCTGTTTTCTAACATGTGGTATTACATTGTCGTGGTTTAAAATTACACCTTTTCGACCTGCCAAAATCAAGCATTTTTCTTCAGTAGCCACATTGTGATTGTTGAGTTGGTCGCAATACTACTTTCCTGTTATTGTTTCACTGGTTGGAAGAAACTCAAATGGAATTATCCTTCTGAAATCCCACGAAACGGACATCAACACTTTCATTGTATGCAAGCCTGCTTTAACCATGGTTTCTGCAGATTCACAAACTTGTTACTAGCTCCGTTTGCGTCGAACGTTATCATAAACAATCCATTTTTCATCACCAGTGACAATTCTGTCCCAAAATGGCTGTGTTTCGTGACGTAACAGCAAGAAAATCCCCGTAGAAACACGATCGAGCTTGTTCTGTGCTGTCAGAGTGTGACACCCACGTGTCGATATGAAAAACGAACCCAAGTCTCTTGAAATGGCGTAAAGGCAGTGAAAATATCGATTTTCAAACTCTTAGCAATCTCTTCCGTCAAAATCTTCGGTTTATTCTCCACGATGGCAAGCAAAGAATCTTCATCGACGTGAGAAGGTCGCCCGGAGCGTGATTGATCGTTTAGGTTAAAATCGCCTTTCAACAAATCTGCCAAACCACTTTTTGATCGTCCGATGTTTTTTTTTTGTCACAGTTCCAACGCTTACTCTTTTCCTAACTTCATAGAACGATTTTTCATCCTCCATCTTTAAGGAATTTATTTGTGGACGTTCAACAAAGTCTGACTTGCAACTGAACGATGCAAGTTTTCAATATAGAATCCACGTGAAATCGGCACTAAATCAAACAACAGTTGCGGTGATTTTATATTAACAATGAAAATCAGGCACAGACTTTTGTAATTATCTAATATGTCCCTATCAAGTTAATTTGAATTGATGTACATTGGATTAAAGAGAGAAATGCATGGTTGATGAGAAACATCTTTATATTCAATTCAGTTTTGGAATATTCGTAATCGGTTACTTAAGGAAATACATCGAACCAATAATGATCTTGAATATTTTATTCAATACTGCAAGCCTCAGTAACAAGTAAGCAGCTAATATTTGGGAATTCATTGTTCTTCGAAAAGAAGACCTTATGCATAAAAAATGATACACTCACAAAAAAAGAAAAATATGAAATAATCGATTCACACTAAAAAACCTTGTACAATATGTAAATTCTAAATATTAAATTTTGAAAGCAATAGTTTAAAATCCTGGAATATATAATTCAATTTTTAAGAGCGCAATTTCTGACACGAAAGATTCTTTAACCGACTTTTCTTATTCTAAAATTACTATCTTTATTAAAATCTTCCTGTTATTATGATCTTTCATCATTTTCTGTTTTTTTAATTTCCTTTCTTTTATTGATAACATTTCTATAAATTTTTAAGACCAAATTTTCCATGAAGGAGTTTTTCATAATCTAATCTTCAGAAACCGATTTTTTTTACAGCTTCAAGGGATCTCCATATTTACTAAGCTTAAGGCACAAATATAGAGTATCGAGTTAGAATCGAACTATCTAATCAGATTCAGATGTGTGGCGCAGAAAGCGGAATCGCCGAGCCGAGTTCAAATTTCGGGCTAGTCTGTGCGCAAGAGAAAGGCATGAATTTATCTTTTTTCCATTAAGTAGTAGGTTAGACAGTACTCGCTAACGAAGGCTGGGAAAAATCAAACCGTGGATAAAGACATGGGAAACCACTCCACCATCATCCTCAAGAATGTATGGTAATTTACAAATAATTATGAAACGGAGTCTGTGGAGAGACATGATCACATTAAAAAAATAAGTTGTAACTGATTTTCAGGACCTGAATGTTAACCACTCAACCCCGATGGCGAACTCGCTATGAACTGAAATAACGATTCTTATCGATACTTAAGAAGCCAAGTGAAAACGAATGCAAACTCAAACGAACAATCAGCCTAATGAGCCACATAACAAAACTTATCCGAATTCTGATGAATAGTAGGGCGCAGTTGAACTAGAGCCGAAATAGAACAAGATGAGTACAGGTTCGGTAACGACACTGAAATAAAGAATTCGATATTTATATTTAGAATATAAGAAAGAGCAATATGAATAAAAAAGGATATATAACTACGGTTGAGAGATTGTTTTGTTTTCTTTTACGATATATCAACCTGAATGGGTTATTTAATGGCGACAACATTTTTAGGATAGATTTGTATGAATAGAATATGTATTCTTTGGTTTAGATTGGTTTGGTTTATTTTGTTTTACGGCATATCAACCCCAATGGGTTATTTAATGCCGACAACATTTTTAGGATAGATTCGTATGAATAGAATATGTATTCTTTATTTTAGATTGGCTTGGTTTATTTTGTTTTATGGCATATCAAGCCCAATGGGTTATTCAGTGCCGACAACATTCTTAGGATAGATTAGTATGAATAGAATATGTATTCTTTGGTTTAGATTGGTTTGGTTTATTTTCTTTTACGGCATATCAAAATCAATGGGTTATTTCATGCCGACAACATTTTCAGGATAGATCCGTGTGAATATAATATGTATTCTTTGGTTTAGATTGATTTGGTTTATTTTGTTTTACGACATATCAACTTCAATGGTTTATTTAATGCCGACAACATTTTTAGGATAGATTCGTATGAATAGAATATGTATTCTTTGGTTGAGAGTTTGTTTGGTTTTGTTTAAAGGCATTTCAATCTCAATGGGTTATTTAATGCTCACAACATTTTTAGGATAGATTCGAATGAATAGAATATGTCTACTTTGGTTTAGATTGGTTTGGTTTATTTTATTTTACGGCATATCAACCTCAATGGGTTATTTCATGCAGACAACATTTTCAGGATAGATTCGCATGAATAGAATATGTATTCTTTGGTTTAGATTGGTTTGGTTTATTTTGTTTTATGGCATATCAACCTCAATGGGTTATTTAATGCCGACAACGTTTTTAGGATAGATTCGTATAAATAGAATATGTATTTTTTGGTAGAGAGTTGATTTGGTTTGTTTTACGGCTTATCAACCTCAATGGGTTATGTAATGCCGACAACATCTTTAGGATAGATTCGTATGAATAGAATATGTATTCTTTGGTTTAGATTCGTTTGGTTTATTTTGTTTTACGGCATATCAACCTCAATGGGTTATTTAATGCCGACAACATTCTTAGGAGAGATTCGTATGGATAGAATATGTATTCTTTGGTTTAGATTGGTTTGGTTTATTTTGTTTTACGGCATATCAACCTCAATGGGTTATTTCATGCCGACAACATTTTTAGGATAGATTCGTATGAATAAAATACGTATTCTTTGGTTGCGAGTTTGTTTTGTTTTGTTTTACGGCATATCAAACTCAATGGGTTATGTAATGCCGACAACATCTTTAGGATAGATTCGTATGAATAGAATATGTATTCTTTGGTTTAGATTCGTTTCGTTTATTTTGTTTTACGGTATATCAACGTCAATGGGTTATTTTATGCCGACAACATTTTTAAGATAGATTCGAATTAATCGAATATGTATTCTTTAGTTTAGATTGGATTGGTTTAACTTGTTTTACAGCATATCAACCTCAATGGGTTATTTCATGCCGACAACATTTTAAGGATAGATTCGTATGAAAAGAATATGTATTCTTTGGTTTAGATTGGTTAGGTTTATTTTGTTTACGTCATATCAACCTCAATGCGCTATTTAATGCCGACAACATTTTAAGGATTGATTTGTATGAATAGAATGTGTGTTGTTTGGTTTAGATTGGTTTATTTTGTTTTACGGCATATCAACCTCAATGGGATATTTCATGTGGACAACATTTTTAGGATAGATTCGAAGGAATAGAATATGTATTCTTTGGTTTAGATTGTATTCGTTTATTTTGTTTTACGGCATAACAACCACAATGTGTTATTTAATGCCGACAACATTTTCAGGATAGATTCGTATGAATAGAATATGTATACTTTGGTTTCGATTGGTTCGGTTTATTTTGTTTACAGCATATCAACCTCAATGGGTTATTTCATGTCGACAACATTTTAAAGATAGATTCGAATTAATCGAATATGTATTCTTTGCTTTAGATTGGTTTATTTTGTTTTATATCATATCAACCTCAATGGGTTATAAATAACCCATTGAGGTTGATATGATATAAAACAAAATAAACCAAAATCCTAAAAATGTTGTCGGCATTAAATAACCCATTGAGGTAGATATGCTGTAAAACATGATAAGCCAAACCAATCTAAACCATAGAATACATATTCTATTCATACGAACCTATCCTAAAAATCTTGTCGGCATGAAATAAACCATTGAGGTTGATATGCCGTAAAACTAAAGAAACCAACCAATCTAATCCAAAGAATACATATTCTATTCATACGAATCTATCCTAAAAATGTTGTCGGCATTAAATAACCCATTGAGGTTGATATGATATAAAACAAAATAAACCAATCTAAAGCAAAGAATACATATTCGATTAATTCGAATCTATCTTTAAAATGTTGTCGACATGAAATAACCCATTGAGGTTGATATGCTGTAAACAAAATAAACCGAACCAATCGAAACCAAAGTATACATATTCTATTCATACGAATCTATCCTGAAAATGTTGTCGGCATTACATAACCCATTGAGTTTGATATGCCGTAAAACAAAACAAAACAAACTCGCAACCAAAGAATACGTATTTTATTCATACGAATCTATCCTAAAAATGTTGTCGGCATTAAATAACTGATTGAGCTTGATATTCCGTAAAACAAAATAAACCAAACCAATCTCAACCAAAAAATACATATTCTATTCATACGAATCTATCCTAAAAATGTTGTCGGCATGAAATAACCCATTGAGGTTGATATGCCGTAAAACAAAATAAACCAAACCAATCTAAACCAAAGAATACATATTCTATCCATACGAATCACTCCTAAGAATGTTGTCGGCATTAAATAACCCATTGAGGTTGATATGCCGTAAAACAAAATAAACCAAACGAATCTAAACCAAAGAATACATATTCTATTCATACGAATCTATCCTAAAGATGTTGTCGGCATTACATAACCCATTGAGGTTGATAAGCCGTAAAACAAACCAAATCAACTCTCTACCAAAAAATACATATTCTATTTATACGAATCTATCCTAAAAACGTTGTCGGCATTAAATAACCCATTGAGGTTGATATGCCATAAAACAAAATAAACCAAACCAATCTAAACCAAAGAATACATATTCTATTCATGCGAATCTATCCTGAAAATGTTGTCTGCATGAAATAACCCATTGAGGTTGATATGCCGTAAAATAAAATAAACCAAACCAATCTAAACCAAAGTAGACATATTCTATTCATTCGAATCTATCCTAAAAATGTTGTAAGCATTAAATAACCCATTGAGATTGAAATGCCTTTAAACAAAACCAAACAAACTCTCAACCAAAGAATACATATTCTATTCATACGAATCTATCCTAAAAATGTTGTCGGCATTAAATAAACCATTGAAGTTGATATGTCGTAAAACAAAATAAACCAAATCAATCTAAACCAAAGAATACATATTATATTCACACGGATCTATCCTGAAAATGTTGTCGGCATGAAATAATGAAATAATTCTATGGTTAGATTGGTTTGGGTTACCTTGTTTTACAGCATATCAAACTCATTGGGTTATTTCATGCCGACAACATTTTTAGGATGGATTCGTATGAAGAGTATATGTATTCTTTGGTTTAGATTGTTTTGGTTTATATTGTTTTACGTCATATCAACCTCAATGGGTTATTTCATGCCGTCAAAATTTTTAGGATAGATTCGTACAAATAGAATATGTATTCTTTGGTTTAGATTCGTTTGGTTTATCTTCTTTTACAGCATATCAACCTCAGTGGGTTATTTCATGCCGACAACATTTTCAGGATAGATCCGTGTGAATATAATATGTATTCTTTGGTTTAGATTGATTTGGTTTATTTTGTTTTACGACATATCAACTTCAATGGTTTATTTAATGCCGACAACATTTTTAGGATAGATTCGTATGAATAGAATATGTATTCTTTGGTTGAGAGTTTGTTTGGTTTTGTTTAAAGGCATTTCAATCTCAATGGGTTATTTAATGCTTACAACATTTTTAGGATAGATTCGAATGAATAGAATATGTCTACTTTGGTTTAGATTGGTTTGGTTTATTTTATTTTACGGCATATCAACCTCAATGGGTTATTTCATGCAGACAACATTTTCAGGATAGATTCGCATGAATAGAATATGTATTCTTTGGTTTAGATTGGTTTGGTTTATTTTGTTTTATGGCATATCAACCTCAATGGGTTATTTAATGCCGACAACGTTTTTAGGATAGATTCGTATAAATAGAATATGTATTTTTTGGTAGAGAGTTGATTTGGTTTGTTTTACGGCTTATCAACCTCAATGGGTTATGTAATGCCGACAACATCTTTAGGATAGATTCGTATGAATAGAATATGTATTCTTTGGTTTAGATTCGTTTGGTTTATTTTGTTTTACGGCATATCAACCTCAATGGGTTATTTAATGCCGACAACATTCTTAGGAGTGATTCGTATGGATAGAATATGTATTCTTTGGTTTAGATTGGTTTGGTTTATTTTGTTTTACGGCATATCAACCTCAATGGGTTATTTCATGCCGACAACATTTTTAGGATAGATTCGTATGAATAGAATATGTATTTTTTGGTTGAGATTGGTTTGGTTTATTTTGTTTTACGGAATATCAAGCTCAATCAGTTATTTAATGCCGACAACATTTTTAGGATAGATTCGTATGAATAAAATACGTATTCTTTGGTTGCGAGTTTGTTTTGTTTTGTTTTACGGCATATCAAACTCAATGGGTTATGTAATGCCGACAACATTTTCAGGATAGATTCGTATGAATAGAATATGTATACTTTGGTTTCGATTGGTTCGGTTTATTTTGTTTACAGCATATCAACCTCAATGGGTTATTTCATGTCGACAACATTTTAAAGATAGATTCGAATTAATCGAATATGTATTCTTTGCTTTAGATTGGTTTATTTTGTTTTATATCATATCAACCTCAATGGGTTATTTAATGCCGACAACATTTTTAGGATAGATTCGTATGAATAGAATATGTATTCTTTGGATTAGATTGGTTGGTTTCTTTAGTTTTACGGCATATCAACCTCAATGGTTTATTTCATGCCGACAAGATTTTTAGGATAGGTTCGTATGAATAGAATATGTATTCTATGGTTTAGATTGGTTTGGCTTATCATGTTTTACAGCATATCTACCTCAATGGGTTATTTAATGCCGACAACATTTTTAGGATAGATTCGTATGAATAGAATATGTATTCTATGGTTAGATTGGTTTGGGTTACCTTGTTTTACAGCATATCAAACTCATTGGGTTATTTCATGCCGACAACATTTTTAGGATGGATTCGTATGAAGAGTATATGTATTCTTTGGTTTAGATTGTTTTGGTTTATATTGTTTTACGTCATATCAACCTCAATGGGTTATTTCATGCCGTCAAAATTTTTAGGATAGATTCGTACAAATAGAATATGTATTCTTTGGTTTAGATTCGTTTGGTTTATCTTCTTTTACAGCATATCAACCTCAGTGGGTTATTTCATGCCGACAACATTTTCAGGATAGATCCGTGTGAATATAATATGTATTCTTTGGTTTAGATTGATTTGGTTTATTTTGTTTTACGACATATCAACTTCAATGGTTTATTTAATGCCGACAACATTTTTAGGATAGATTCGTATGAATAGAATATGTATTCTTTGGTTGAGAGTTTGTTTGGTTTTGTTTAAAGGCATTTCAATCTCAATGGGTTATTTAATGCTTACAACATTTTTAGGATAGATTCGAATGAATAGAATATGTCTACTTTGGTTTAGATTGGTTTGGTTTATTTTATTTTACGGCATATCAACCTCAATGGGTTATTTCATGCAGACAACATTTTCAGGATAGATTCGCATGAATAGAATATGTATTCTTTGGTTTAGATTGGTTTGGTTTATTTTGTTTTATGGCATATCAACCTCAATGGGTTATTTAATGCCGACAACGTTTTTAGGATAGATTCGTATAAATAGAATATGTATTTTTTGGTAGAGAGTTGATTTGGTTTGTTTTACGGCTTATCAACCTCAATGGGTTATGTAATGCCGACAACATCTTTAGGATAGATTCGTATGAATAGAATATGTATTCTTTGGTTTAGATTCGTTTGGTTTATTTTGTTTTACGGCATATCAACCTCAATGGGTTATTTAATGCCGACAACATTCTTAGGAGTGATTCGTATGGATAGAATATGTATTCTTTGGTTTAGATTGGTTTGGTTTATTTTGTTTTACGGCATATCAACCTCAATGGGTTATTTCATGCCGACAACATTTTTAGGATAGATTCGTATGAATAGAATATGTATTTTTTGGTTGAGATTGGTTTGGTTTATTTTGTTTTACGGAATATCAAGCTCAATCAGTTATTTAATGCCGACAACATTTTTAGGATAGATTCGTATGAATAAAATACGTATTCTTTGGTTGCGAGTTTGTTTTGTTTTGTTTTACGGCATATCAAACTCAATGGGTTATGTAATGCCGACAACATTTTCAGGATAGATTCGTATGAATAGAATATGTATACTTTGGTTTCGATTGGTTCGGTTTATTTTGTTTACAGCATATCAACCTCAATGGGTTATTTCATGTCGACAACATTTTAAAGATAGATTCGAATTAATCGAATATGTATTCTTTGCTTTAGATTGGTTTATTTTGTTTTATATCATATCAACCTCAATGGGTTATTTAATGCCGACAACATTTTTAGGATAGATTCGTATGAATAGAATATGTATTCTTTGGATTAGATTGGTTGGTTTCTTTAGTTTTACGGCATATCAACCTCAATGGTTTATTTCATGCCGACAAGATTTTTAGGATAGGTTCGTATGAATAGAATATGTATTCTATGGTTTAGATTGGTTTGGCTTATCATGTTTTACAGCATATCTACCTCAATGGGTTATTTAATGCCGACAACATTTTTAGGATAGATTCGTATGAATAGAATATGTATTCTATGGTTAGATTGGTTTGGGTTACCTTGTTTTACAGCATATCAAACTCATTGGGTTATTTCATGCCGACAACATTTTTAGGATGGATTCGTATGAAGAGTATATGTATTCTTTGGTTTAGATTGTTTTGGTTTATATTGTTTTACGTCATATCAACCTCAATGGGTTATTTCATGCCGTCAAAATTTTTAGGATAGATTCGTACAAATAGAATATGTATTCTTTGGTTTAGATTCGTTTGGTTTATCTTCTTTTACAGCATATCAACCTCAGTGGGTTATTTCATGCCGACAACATTTTCAGGATAGATCCGTGTGAATATAATATGTATTCTTTGGTTTAGATTGATTTGGTTTATTTTGTTTTACGACATATCAACTTCAATGGTTTATTTAATGCCGACAACATTTTTAGGATAGATTCGTATGAATAGAATATGTATTCTTTGGTTGAGAGTTTGTTTGGTTTTGTTTAAAGGCATTTCAATCTCAATGGGTTATTTAATGCTTACAACATTTTTAGGATAGATTCGAATGAATAGAATATGTCTACTTTGGTTTAGATTGGTTTGGTTTATTTTATTTTACGGCATATCAACCTCAATGGGTTATTTCATGCAGACAACATTTTCAGGATAGATTCGCATGAATAGAATATGTATTCTTTGGTTTAGATTGGTTTGGTTTATTTTGTTTTATGGCATATCAACCTCAATGGGTTATTTAATGCCGACAACGTTTTTAGGATAGATTCGTATAAATAGAATATGTATTTTTTGGTAGAGAGTTGATTTGGTTTGTTTTACGGCTTATCAACCTCAATGGGTTATGTAATGCCGACAACATCTTTAGGATAGATTCGTATGAATAGAATATGTATTCTTTGGTTTAGATTCGTTTGGTTTATTTTGTTTTACGGCATATCAACCTCAATGGGTTATTTAATGCCGACAACATTCTTAGGAGTGATTCGTATGGATAGAATATGTATTCTTTGGTTTAGATTGGTTTGGTTTATTTTGTTTTACGGCATATCAACCTCAATGGGTTATTTCATGCCGACAACATTTTTAGGATAGATTCGTATGAATAGAATATGTATTTTTTGGTTGAGATTGGTTTGGTTTATTTTGTTTTACGGAATATCAAGCTCAATCAGTTATTTAATGCCGACAACATTTTTAGGATAGATTCGTATGAATAAAATACGTATTCTTTGGTTGCGAGTTTGTTTTGTTTTGTTTTACGGCATATCAAACTCAATGGGTTATGTAATGCCGACAACATTTTCAGGATAGATTCGTATGAATAGAATATGTATACTTTGGTTTCGATTGGTTCGGTTTATTTTGTTTACAGCATATCAACCTCAATGGGTTATTTCATGTCGACAACATTTTAAAGATAGATTCGAATTAATCGAATATGTATTCTTTGCTTTAGATTGGTTTATTTTGTTTTATATCATATCAACCTCAATGGGTTATTTAATGCCGACAACATTTTTAGGATAGATTCGTATGAATAGAATATGTATTCTTTGGATTAGATTGGTTGGTTTCTTTAGTTTTACGGCATATCAACCTCAATGGTTTATTTCATGCCGACAAGATTTTTAGGATAGGTTCGTATGAATAGAATATGTATTCTATGGTTTAGATTGGTTTGGCTTATCATGTTTTACAGCATATCTACCTCAATGGGTTATTTAATGCCGACAACATTTTTAGGATAGATTCGTATGAATAGAATATGTATTCTATGGTTAGATTGGTTTGGGTTACCTTGTTTTACAGCATATCAAACTCATTGGGTTATTTCATGCCGACAACATTTTTAGGATGGATTCGTATGAAGAGTATATGTATTCTTTGGTTTAGATTGTTTTGGTTTATATTGTTTTACGTCATATCAACCTCAATGGGTTATTTCATGCCGTCAAAATTTTTAGGATAGATTCGTACAAATAGAATATGTATTCTTTGGTTTAGATTCGTTTGGTTTATCTTCTTTTACAGCATATCAACCTCAGTGGGTTATTTCATGCCGACAACATTTTCAGGATAGATCCGTGTGAATATAATATGTATTCTTTGGTTTAGATTGATTTGGTTTATTTTGTTTTACGACATATCAACTTCAATGGTTTATTTAATGCCGACAACATTTTTAGGATAGATTCGTATGAATAGAATATGTATTCTTTGGTTGAGAGTTTGTTTGGTTTTGTTTAAAGGCATTTCAATCTCAATGGGTTATTTAATGCTTACAACATTTTTAGGATAGATTCGAATGAATAGAATATGTCTACTTTGGTTTAGATTGGTTTGGTTTATTTTATTTTACGGCATATCAACCTCAATGGGTTATTTCATGCAGACAACATTTTCAGGATAGATTCGCATGAATAGAATATGTATTCTTTGGTTTAGATTGGTTTGGTTTATTTTGTTTTATGGCATATCAACCTCAATGGGTTATTTAATGCCGACAACGTTTTTAGGATAGATTCGTATAAATAGAATATGTATTTTTTGGTAGAGAGTTGATTTGGTTTGTTTTACGGCTTATCAACCTCAATGGGTTATGTAATGCCGACAACATCTTTAGGATAGATTCGTATGAATAGAATATGTATTCTTTGGTTTAGATTCGTTTGGTTTATTTTGTTTTACGGCATATCAACCTCAATGGGTTATTTAATGCCGACAACATTCTTAGGAGTGATTCGTATGGATAGAATATGTATTCTTTGGTTTAGATTGGTTTGGTTTATTTTGTTTTACGGCATATCAACCTCAATGGGTTATTTCATGCCGACAACATTTTTAGGATAGATTCGTATGAATAGAATATGTATTTTTTGGTTGAGATTGGTTTGGTTTATTTTGTTTTACGGAATATCAAGCTCAATCAGTTATTTAATGCCGACAACATTTTTAGGATAGATTCGTATGAATAAAATACGTATTCTTTGGTTGCGAGTTTGTTTTGTTTTGTTTTACGGCATATCAAACTCAATGGGTTATGTAATGCCGACAACATTTTCAGGATAGATTCGTATGAATAGAATATGTATACTTTGGTTTCGATTGGTTCGGTTTATTTTGTTTACAGCATATCAACCTCAATGGGTTATTTCATGTCGACAACATTTTAAAGATAGATTCGAATTAATCGAATATGTATTCTTTGCTTTAGATTGGTTTATTTTGTTTTATATCATATCAACCTCAATGGGTTATTTAATGCCGACAACATTTTTAGGATAGATTCGTATGAATAGAATATGTATTCTTTGGATTAGATTGGTTGGTTTCTTTAGTTTTACGGCATATCAACCTCAATGGTTTATTTCATGCCGACAAGATTTTTAGGATAGGTTCGTATGAATAGAATATGTATTCTATGGTTTAGATTGGTTTGGCTTATCATGTTTTACAGCATATCTACCTCAATGGGTTATTTAATGCCGACAACATTTTTAGGATAGATTCGTATGAATAGAATATGTATTCTATGGTTAGATTGGTTTGGGTTACCTTGTTTTACAGCATATCAAACTCATTGGGTTATTTCATGCCGACAACATTTTTAGGATGGATTCGTATGAAGAGTATATGTATTCTTTGGTTTAGATTGTTTTGGTTTATATTGTTTTACGTCATATCAACCTCAATGGGTTATTTCATGCCGTCAAAATTTTTAGGATAGATTCGTACAAATAGAATATGTATTCTTTGGTTTAGATTCGTTTGGTTTATCTTCTTTTACAGCATATCAACCTCAGTGGGTTATTTCATGCCGACAACATTTTCAGGATAGATCCGTGTGAATATAATATGTATTCTTTGGTTTAGATTGATTTGGTTTATTTTGTTTTACGACATATCAACTTCAATGGTTTATTTAATGCCGACAACATTTTTAGGATAGATTCGTATGAATAGAATATGTATTCTTTGGTTGAGAGTTTGTTTGGTTTTGTTTAAAGGCATTTCAATCTCAATGGGTTATTTAATGCTTACAACATTTTTAGGATAGATTCGAATGAATAGAATATGTCTACTTTGGTTTAGATTGGTTTGGTTTATTTTATTTTACGGCATATCAACCTCAATGGGTTATTTCATGCAGACAACATTTTCAGGATAGATTCGCATGAATAGAATATGTATTCTTTGGTTTAGATTGGTTTGGTTTATTTTGTTTTATGGCATATCAACCTCAATGGGTTATTTAATGCCGACAACGTTTTTAGGATAGATTCGTATAAATAGAATATGTATTTTTTGGTAGAGAGTTGATTTGGTTTGTTTTACGGCTTATCAACCTCAATGGGTTATGTAATGCCGACAACATCTTTAGGATAGATTCGTATGAATAGAATATGTATTCTTTGGTTTAGATTCGTTTGGTTTATTTTGTTTTACGGCATATCAACCTCAATGGGTTATTTAATGCCGACAACATTCTTAGGAGTGATTCGTATGGATAGAATATGTATTCTTTGGTTTAGATTGGTTTGGTTTATTTTGTTTTACGGCATATCAACCTCAATGGGTTATTTCATGCCGACAACATTTTTAGGATAGATTCGTATGAATAGAATATGTATTTTTTGGTTGAGATTGGTTTGGTTTATTTTGTTTTACGGAATATCAAGCTCAATCAGTTATTTAATGCCGACAACATTTTTAGGATAGATTCGTATGAATAAAATACGTATTCTTTGGTTGCGAGTTTGTTTTGTTTTGTTTTACGGCATATCAAACTCAATGGGTTATGTAATGCCGACAACATTTTCAGGATAGATTCGTATGAATAGAATATGTATACTTTGGTTTCGATTGGTTCGGTTTATTTTGTTTACAGCATATCAACCTCAATGGGTTATTTCATGTCGACAACATTTTAAAGATAGATTCGAATTAATCGAATATGTATTCTTTGCTTTAGATTGGTTTATTTTGTTTTATATCATATCAACCTCAATGGGTTATTTAATGCCGACAACATTTTTAGGATAGATTCGTATGAATAGAATATGTATTCTTTGGATTAGATTGGTTGGTTTCTTTAGTTTTACGGCATATCAACCTCAATGGTTTATTTCATGCCGACAAGATTTTTAGGATAGGTTCGTATGAATAGAATATGTATTCTATGGTTTAGATTGGTTTGGCTTATCATGTTTTACAGCATATCTACCTCAATGGGTTATTTAATGCCGACAACATTTTTAGGATAGATTCGTATGAATAGAATATGTATTCTATGGTTAGATTGGTTTGGGTTACCTTGTTTTACAGCATATCAAACTCATTGGGTTATTTCATGCCGACAACATTTTTAGGATGGATTCGTATGAAGAGTATATGTATTCTTTGGTTTAGATTGTTTTGGTTTATATTGTTTTACGTCATATCAACCTCAATGGGTTATTTCATGCCGTCAAAATTTTTAGGATAGATTCGTACAAATAGAATATGTATTCTTTGGTTTAGATTCGTTTGGTTTATCTTCTTTTACAGCATATCAACCTCAGTGGGTTATTTCATGCCGACAACATTTTCAGGATAGATCCGTGTGAATATAATATGTATTCTTTGGTTTAGATTGATTTGGTTTATTTTGTTTTACGACATATCAACTTCAATGGTTTATTTAATGCCGACAACATTTTTAGGATAGATTCGTATGAATAGAATATGTATTCTTTGGTTGAGAGTTTGTTTGGTTTTGTTTAAAGGCATTTCAATCTCAATGGGTTATTTAATGCTTACAACATTTTTAGGATAGATTCGAATGAATAGAATATGTCTACTTTGGTTTAGATTGGTTTGGTTTATTTTATTTTACGGCATATCAACCTCAATGGGTTATTTCATGCAGACAACATTTTCAGGATAGATTCGCATGAATAGAATATGTATTCTTTGGTTTAGATTGGTTTGGTTTATTTTGTTTTATGGCATATCAACCTCAATGGGTTATTTAATGCCGACAACGTTTTTAGGATAGATTCGTATAAATAGAATATGTATTTTTTGGTAGAGAGTTGATTTGGTTTGTTTTACGGCTTATCAACCTCAATGGGTTATGTAATGCCGACAACATCTTTAGGATAGATTCGTATGAATAGAATATGTATTCTTTGGTTTAGATTCGTTTGGTTTATTTTGTTTTACGGCATATCAACCTCAATGGGTTATTTAATGCCGACAACATTCTTAGGAGTGATTCGTATGGATAGAATATGTATTCTTTGGTTTAGATTGGTTTGGTTTATTTTGTTTTACGGCATATCAACCTCAATGGGTTATTTCATGCCGACAACATTTTTAGGATAGATTCGTATGAATAGAATATGTATTTTTTGGTTGAGATTGGTTTGGTTTATTTTGTTTTACGGAATATCAAGCTCAATCAGTTATTTAATGCCGACAACATTTTTAGGATAGATTCGTATGAATAAAATACGTATTCTTTGGTTGCGAGTTTGTTTTGTTTTGTTTTACGGCATATCAAACTCAATGGGTTATGTAATGCCGACAACATCTTTAGGATAGATTCGTATGAATAGAATATGTATTCTTTGGTTTAGATTCGTTTCGTTTATTTTGTTTTACGGTATATCAACCTCAATGGGTTATTTCATGCCGACTACATTTTTATGATAGATTCGTATGAATAGAATAAGTATTCTTTGGTATAGATAGGTTTGGTTTCTTTTCTTTTTACGGCATATCAATCTCAATGAGTTATTTAATGCCGACAACATTTTTAGGCTAGATTCGTATGAATAGAATATGTATTCTTTGGTTTAGATTGGTTTGATTTATTTTGTTTTACAACATATAAACCCCAATGGGTTATTTTATGCCGACAACATTTTTAAGATAGATTCGAATTAATCGAATATGTATTCTTTAGTTTAGATTGGATTGGTTTAACTTGTTTTACAGCATATCAACCTCAATGGGTTATTTCATGCCGACAACATTTTAAGGATAGATTCGTATGAAAAGAATATGTATTCTTTGGTTTAGATTGGTTAGGTTTATTTTGTTTACGTCATATCAACCTCAATGCGCTATTTAATGCCGACAACATTTTAAGGATTGATTTGTATGAATAGAATGTGTGTTGTTTGGTTTAGATTGGTTTATTTTGTTTTACGGCATATCAACCTCAATGGGATATTTCATGTGGACAACATTTTTAGGATAGATTCGAAGGAATAGAATATGTATTCTTTGGTTTAGATTGGATTCGTTTATTTTGTTTTACGGCATAACAACCACAATGTGTTATTTAATGCCGACAACATTTTCAGGATAGATTCGTATGAATAGAATATGTATACTTTGGTTTCGATTGGTTCGGTTTATTTTGTTTACAGCATATCAACCTCAATGGGTTATTTCATGTCGACAACATTTTAAAGATAGATTCGAATTAATCGAATATGTATTCTTTGCTTTAGATTGGTTTATTTTGTTTTATATCATATCAACCTCAATGGGTTATTTAATGCCGACAACATTTTCAGGATAGATTCGTATGAATAGAATATGTATACTTTGGTTTCGATTGGTTCGGTTTATTTTGTTTACAGCATATCAACCTCAATGGGTTATTTCATGTCGACAACATTTTAAAGATAGATTCGAATTAATCGAATATGTATTCTTTGCTTTAGATTGGTTTATTTTGTTTTATATCATATCAACCTCAATGGGTTATTTAATGCCGACAACATTTTTAGGATAGATTCGTATGAATAGAATATGTATTCTTTGGATTAGATTGGTTGGTTTCTTTAGTTTTACGGCATATCAACCTCAATGGTTTATTTCATGCCGACAACATTTTTAGGATAGGTTCGTATGAATAGAATATGTATTCTATGGTTTAGATTGGTTTGGCTTATCATGTTTTACAGCATATCTACCTCAATGGGTTATTTAATGCCGACAACATTTTTAGGATAGATTCGTATGAATAGAATATGTATTCTATGGTTAGATTGGTTTGGGTTACCTTGTTTTACAGCATATCAAACTCATTGGGTTATTTCATGCCGACAACATTTTTAGGATGGATTCGTATGAAGAGTATATGTATTCTTTGGTTTAGATTGTTTTGGTTTATATTGTTTTACGTCATATCAACCTCAATGGGTTATTTCATGCCGTCAAAATTTTTAGGATAGATTCGTACAAATAGAATATGTATTCTTTGGTTTAGATTCGTTTGGTTTATCTTCTTTTACAGCATATCAACCTCAGTGGGTTATTTCAGGCGACAACAATTTTAGGATCGATTCATATGAATAGAACATGTATTCTGTGGTTTAGATTGGTTTGGTTTATTTTGTTTTTCGACATATCAATCTCAATGTGTTATTTCATGCCGACAACATTTTTAGGTTAGATTTGAATTAATAGAATATGTATTCTTTGGTTTGGTTTATTATGTTTTACACATTATCAACCTCAATGGGTTATTCATGCCGACAATACTTTGAGGATAGATTCTTATGAATAGAATATGTATTCTTTGCTTTAGATTGGTTTGGCATATTTTTTCCAGCATATCAATACCAGTGTGTTATTTCATGCCGACAACATTTTTAGGATAGATTCGTATGAATAGAATATGTATTTTTTGGTTTAGATTTCTTTGGTTTATTTTGTTTTACGGCATATCAATCTCAATGGGTAATTTCATGTCGACAACATTATTATGATAGATTCGTATGAATAGAATATGTATTCTTTGGTTCAGTTTGGTTTGGTTTATTTTGTTTTACGGCATATCAATCTCAATGAGTTATTTAATGCCGACAATATTTTTAGGATAGATTCATATGAATAGAATATGTATTCTTTGGTTTAGATTTGTTTGGTTTATCTTGTTTTACAGCATATCAACCTCAATGGGTTATTTCATGCCGACAACATTTTTAGGATAGATTCATATGAATAGCATATGTATTCTTTGGTATGAATTGGTTTGATTTATTTTGTTTTAAGGCATATCAACATCAATGGGTTATTTAATGCCGACAATATTTTCAGGATAGATTCGTATGAATAGAATATGTATTCTTTGATTTAGATTGGTTTGGTTTATTTTGTTTTACGGCATATCAACCTCAATCGATTATTTCATGCCGACAACTTTTTTAGTATGGATTAATATGAATAGAATATGTATTCTTTGGTTTAGATTGGTTTGTGGTATTTTGATTTACGGCTTATCAATCTCAATGTGTTATTTTGTGCCGACAATATTTTTAAGATAGATTCGTATGAATAGAATATGTATTCTTTGGTTTAGATTTGTTTGGGTTAATTTTGTTTTACGGCATATCAACCTATATGGGTTATTTCGTGCCGACAACATATTTAGGATAGAGTCGTATAAATAGAATATGTATTCTTTGGTTTAGATTGGTTTGATTTATTTTGTTTTACGGCATATCAATCTGAATGTGTTATTTCATGCCGACAATATTTTTAGGATAGATTCTTATGAATAGAATATGTATTCTTTTGTTTAGATTTGTTTGGTTTATCTTGTTTTACAGGATATCAACCTCAATGGGTTATTTCATGCCGACAATATTTTAAGGATAGTTTTGTATGAATAGAATATGTATTCTTTGGTTATTTCATCCCGACAACATTTTTAGGATGGATTCGTATGAATAGAATATGTATTCTTTGGTTTAGATTTGTTTGGTTTATTTTGTTTTATGGCATATCAATCTCAATGGGTTATTTCATGCCGACAACATTTTTATGATAGATTCGTATGAATAGAATATGTATTCTTTGGTTTAGATTGGTTTGGTTTATTTTATTTTACGGCATATCAAAATCAATAGGTTATTTCATGCCGACATTTTTAGGTTAGATTTGAATTAATAGAATATGTATTCTTTGGTTTAGATTGGTTTCGTTTATTTTGTTTTACCACATATCAACCTGAATTGTTTTTTTAATGCCGACAACATTTTTATTACTGCTAATATTTAACACTTTCATAATATTTTGACCCCAGTTTGTGGGTTATTTGCCCATAGCTGGGATCGTAACTGGTGCTATTACCCTGAGTCAGGGTGTTCCTGGGAACACCAGCAATTAATAGATGGTTCCACGCTCCTCAAAACCTCCTGATCAGAGGCCTTGCTGTTGGATGTAATTTATCGTCTTACCCAGGACGCGGATGTAGTTTATCGTATTAACCAGGACGCGGTTGTAGTTTATCGTCATAACCAGGACGGTACGTTTTATAGATTATCCAAAACGTTTCATAAAGAATTGTTTGTGCTTTTAGGTTTGCATGATTTGTCTAATGGCACAACTGGCACAATGAATAAATGAGACATATTTCGCTAGACACTACTCTCTTTCTCGATCTAGCCGGTTGTATAAAACCAATTACATTCGCGTCGTCACAACGTGTATTTTTCATCTATGCCTGTAGCACTAAAATTTGCCTATACAAAATTCGATACTCTTCAATACCATAAAAATGAAAAAAAAATCATTCTCTTTGTCACTGTCCAATTCGACCAAATTAATAACCTAAGTAACGCAAGCAAGTTTCATATTATTATAAAAATTTCGACAACCTGCAAGTAAAAATGTTGATTTGTGAATGATATATTTACATTATTTCGCTCGTTCTATTCTCGCCGCCTTTGCTGTTATTATCTGAACATTTAGATTGTTGTGCCTTCCTTTTTTATTTCAGGGGCTTTTCGATCCAGATAAATTTCATGGTATTACGAATTGAACACTTTATTTAATTTACAGGGATAGATGGTTCTCATTCCGCTGACCATATCTAGGAGAGATAACGCGTCTAACACTTGTTTAGTCCTGCTTAGTTATTGTTCGCTCTGTTTAAGGGACTGAACTCAAAATTACTATGTCACTAATTTCACGAATCAACGCTTTAATCCAGTGGGACAATCCTGAGTCTAGAACTTAAACTTAATCTGTCTTCTGTTGAGGCCGCTGCTTTTACTGATTGTCACACTTAACTGCATTTACCGAGGTTTATTGTTTCATACTGCTGTTGAAGCTTTGATGACTAAATACAGTAGTTTAAAGTCATTACAAAATCGAAATCATTGCAAAAATCATTGTAAGACTAGGAGTGTTCTTAAATGCCTATAGTGTCGGATTACAATAAAATTACTATGGCTGACATCCCAAACAATTCACCTTATATCGAAATGCGTTATTATTTTCCTAATATTGTTTATATATCTACTGTACATAGAATCACTGAAAGCACATGTCTGTAAAATTCTGCTCTACTGGAATTAATAATGGTAATATAGAAACATTCGGCATTCACTGACCGAGCAGCCAGTGCTACTTTCGGTTGAAATATGTAAAATCTTTCTATTAAAACAATTATTTCAGGAAAATATTTTTCTCAAGTCCAGTAGCTGTTATTGTTCTTTCCAGTATTGATGGGGGTTTCCTTTTGTTAAATGTACCTGTTGCTGCGGTTGAAAGTCCTCAAGTGATGTGGTTTCTGTTATTTGATACCGTTCTTAGTGATTCTGTAGCGCCAGTTCATAAGATATACAGGGTTCTTTGAGACGACTATAGAGTCTGTCTATATCTCTGAGATGAAGTATTATGATTACTTGCATTATTTACATTATTCGGATTGATATCCTAATCTTCATTGTCATATTCACAAGGTTTCGCCCGTTGTACGCTCCGGCCTTCTTCAGGTGACTGAAATTTCGAACCGAACCCTTATTTCGTCCACGTTCCACGTGCTCAAGGACACATGGCCCAGTGGATAAAGACGTTGGTTAAATTCAGTGACTAGACCTAAAGATTTGTGAGTTTAATACTAGGCCGCAGTAGTGGTGAACAAAAATCTTGGAGAGATGAATTAAGGGGAAATAACTGAGATATCCGGAAGGGGCATGGCACGTGGAATTTGATCAATCGGAATTGGAAATCGTAGAGATAGTTTGCAATTTCAGTCGGGTTCCTTATATTCCCGTAAGCGCAAATACCCTGTAAAAGTCATGGTTTCACTTAATCCCCCCAAGCTATGGGTCAACTAGTAGAACTTTTATCAGTAAATCATTATTATCTCCAAAAACAAAAACAAACAATTCTCACAACGTAAAAACATTTTCTGATTCGAAATAACACGCAAAGAGTTGATAAACCGTAAAGAACACATTAATCATTTCAGTTTTATCTCTTTTCATTGATATCAATACCACTCTTTTTTAAGCTGTTCCCGTAATCATAATATATATATATATATATATATATATATATATATATATATATATATATATATATATATGAATCATAATATATTTTTAAGAGCTATGAAACCTACCCTGAATTCATCATAAAAATATAGGATATGGAATTAGTAAATACTAAACACTTCGAGTCAATTCGAAGATCCTTTCCCAGGGCTACATATAGTTGTAAATTTAAAGTTTTCCTTCTCCTAGACCGATTGCCACCCAAAGCTATATAACTCAGTCTGTCCTGCTATTACCCATAGCTGGGGGAGAAAAGATGGATTCGTACCTTTTTCCGTTAGTATGCATCAGCTATAACAAATTAAGTATAGGAGAAAAAGAAATGTTTAAATTCAAAATAAGGTACGGCACGTGGAATTAGAACAATCTACACCCGTGGACTAAATTAAGGGTTCGCTTCGAAATTCCAACATATATCACCTGAAGACGGTCGGAGTCTACAACGGTTGAAACGTCGTGAATATGTCAATAAAGATGAAGACAACAGCTCGATAGATGTAAATAGTGTAAATAAGTTACTCCTTGTTTCTATGTTTTCAGCATCTTTCTTTAGAAGTTTTTTCATGTTTTCTCTTCATCTGCGGGGAAAGAGAACTTATGAAAATAAACTCTATAAAAACAATTTATGTAACGGATAGAAGATTCGTTCTTAGCAATCTCAGAATACCAATTTTGGTTTTCCTCATAAAATCGAAAGCTTTCCCCTTTGTTCCATAAAGAAAGCCCTTTATGGTTTCTCTTTGGTGTATCTTGATTAAGCCTTATACGCAAAGGCGTTCGATAAAACACACCACGCAGATCGTTTAGGACTGCTCAGCAACCTTGACATATTTGGGAAAGATGTTAGTATAATCAAGAACTTATACTGGTAGCAAACGGATGGCAAATGAATTCAACAAATATACAAAAATAGAAAGGGCTGCAAGACAAAGATGTCTTTTTATCGGACTTATTCAAATTATACACCGAGGCGATTCTGAGAGAATTAGAAGTACTACCAGGGTTCATTATTGGCGGCGACAATCTTAACACATATATCCTTGTGCAAATTAATTGAATCAAAACAAATAATTCCATTATTATTTACTTTTATTCTGTATTTTTCCAATGAAACATGGCCTAGTGCACTTGTTTGTATTTTGTATGTCCATCCCACGAAGTTTTTCCTTGCAGATTGACCACGTGAAATAATTTTAAAAAAAAGAAGGAAAAGAATGCTTTTATTGAAACCTAATTGTGTACAATAATAATCGCTATTATATTATTATCGTTATATGTATAAAACAGAAGATGTCTCTGTGTGTGTGTCTGTCTGTGGGATACCTTTTCACTCAAGATTCATCCAACCGATTTTGACCAAACTAGACACATACATAATTGACCAAACTAGGCACATACATAATCGATAAAGCCGATCAAAAATCGATTAATTCAACTTTTTCCTTCGATTTCGTTCAAAACCGGTATGTAGGTTACATATATCATAATGAGCTCAACGAAACCTCATTTTATTTCTACGCCACTGCGTTTAGCGAAAAGCCATGAAAAAAAGGAAAAATCGATTTCAACACAAATTTTAAAATAAAAACTCCTTCAATTTTCAAACAATCTAATACAAACTTCACTCAAATGTAGTCATCAATAAGTTGATTGTCTAACAGTCATTTAACTTGATAATTGTGTCCACCCATATAATGAAAACCAGCGTAAATAGCAAAAGATGGCGATTTTTAGTTGTTTCTTATTTTTCGTTGATCTTTCAACCAATTTTCATCAAACTTCACAATTGCTATATAAATGTATCCTCTTTTACATCCCTGGTAGCACACTGAAAAATTGAATTTCAAAAACTGCAAAATAATTGCGGTCTGAAGTGGATCTTCATGTTGCCTGTTTTACCCCTTCATATCCTCAGCTAACTTCGATTGAATAAATACAGACTACTTCTGTTATATCAGTAACTGCATTAATTCAAAATGTTTTCTTTTAATGAAAGTACTTTAAAGTAATTGAAGAAGATAGATTCTGTTACATGTAAACATGATTTTGTTTTTACTCCATTCTAATTGAACGCTTTTTCTGATCGACCAGCTGGGTATGGCTACTAATATCGTGAGAATCATTTCAAGCACGTATGAAATAAAAATAAACATTACCAATGTAGCAAATAAAAAATAAAAATTTAATATTGCGATGCAACGATGTAAGAAAACTTCTCATGGCTATCTTCAGTGTCAGGAGGTCCATTGACGACATTCACAAGAAAACTTTTCTTATAGTGCAGGAAAAGGTGGCATAAAATATATATTAAAATGGGTGATTGACAATTCAACGAAGTTAGAAGTAAAAGTGATTGAGGCCGCTAGAGCGATGCTGTAGCTTTCCTTTCCACTCTACCAAGAGGCTTGCCCTCCCTTCAGTGGGTGGGTTTGGGGTTAGTTATAGCCGACCCTACCGATACTAGAATCGTAATGCTTGATTAGTTAGGGCCATAATTCAAAATGACAGTTTAAGTGTTATTGCCCCAGCATGGTTGAAGAGAGATACAAGGGTCTTTTTATTTATTTATTTTTATAAGGGTCCTAATCGAAAAATAAATTAGAAAAAATCTAGAATGATTCAATGGTGATTCAGACAACTCGGTTTATAAGATGAATGATGAAAAAATGGAAAAAAGAAAAGAAAAAACTTTTTGTCAATAATAGTGATAATATTAGCAGTTTCCTTTATAAGGAAACAGTGGGCATTAATTGACCGAGTAGCCAGTGTTACCGTCGCGTGAAATTTTAAAAATCTTTCTATTCAAACAAATTTTCAGGAAAATAGGTTTTTCAAGTTCAGTTATTGCTATCACTCTTTCCAGTTTTGACGCGGCTTTCCTTTCTAACCTTTTGTTTTAAGTACTGTGGAACATCAACATCTTGATAAGATCATTATTTTCTCTTCGAGTTACATTTTAGCTATTGTATCTGTTGAAAGTCCTCAAGTGATGTGGTTTCTGTTATATGGTAAAATTCTTTGTGATTCTCTAGTGTCAGTCCCTTACGTCCAAAGAAGCCTTCACTCGCTCGAAGCCAACATTAACAATCAATCTGAGAAAACGGTTGTATACAACTGACAGTTTAAGAGACGTCTCTTCTACTCCAATAGCTTCATGTCTCGCACCTCTCGCCTGTGGAACTCCCTTCCTTATTCCTGTTTCCCTGACAAATATAATCTCCAATTATTTAAGTGTAACGTCAATCGACATCTCCAGTTGCCTTGATATATCCACTTCCCTTCTCCACATCCTTTCCATTCCATTCCTATCTGCTCTCGCTCCAAATCTTCTGTAACCCCCTTGCCTTGATCGATCCACTATCTTTCTCCACATCCTTTCCTCTACCACTCCTATCTGCTCTTCCTCCAAACCTTCTGTAACCCCTTGCGTGCTAGTGGTTTCCAGTCTTGCTTGGGGTGAAAAACCTTAAAAAAAAAAATTTCTGATCGGATTCGGTGCCATGCATTACATCCATATAAATGTCTTGATCTGACAAGGTTAAGAGCATGATTCAACTTTTTGATCCAGTACGAAATTTGTTATAGCTGATCCATTACGCGTTACGTTCTGTAAACCGTGAAAGAACTTCTTCAGACGGTTTTATTTAGGCAATCAGTTTTGCAAGATGGATAAGGTGCGTGTGTGGGGTGGGGGTACTACAATTACCGGCTACAGATTACATCTAAACCATAAAGATATATGCTTAGATTCCAATTTAAAGCTTGAAATCCAATGTATTTGCATCTTAACTTTTTTTATCAAGTTAATAACTTTTATTGTCATTTTCAATTATCACATTGTATCCCACATTTATTGATTGATCAATTTGTTTATTTACATTATTCGGAATGTCATCCTCATCTTTATTGCCATATTCACAACGTTTCGGCCGTTATAAGCTCCGGCCTTCTTCAGGTGATTGTAATTTCGAACCGAACCCTTTTTTTTTCGTCCACCGGGGTAGATTGTTCTAGTTCCGGATGTCTCAGGTATTTCCCTTTAACTCAACTCTCCAAGTTTTTTGTTTTTGTAGCCTGGCATTTGAACTCACAACTCTTTGGGTCTAGTCACTAGATCTAACGTCTTTATCAACTGGGCCATATGTCATGAAGGGCATCTGCGTATGAATTCCTGGGACTTATAAACCAAAAGACCAATCACCCGAAGAAGGCCGGAGCGTACAACGGCCGAAACCTTGTGAATACGGGAATGAAGATGAGGGTAACAGTCCAAATAATGTAAATAATGTAAATAATCATAATACCTCATCTCGGAGATATAGACAGATATTGATTTGTTGCTTTAATGGCATATCAACACTTTATGAGTCATATAATGCCGAAAATTAATTGCGCGTTGAAGTAACAGAATATATGTTATCCTTCTTTCACAATTGAATACATGGTAAATGATACACATATTTTGTGTATATAAATGTTTGTGTGGACATAATTACTAGAAGTGGTGATATGTGTGTTTTATGTTGTAGTTTTTGTAGTTATATTTTGGAATGAAGTTTGATTTAAGAAATTACAGAATATTATATGGATTAATGTCATGAACAAGATCTTTCATGCTGGTTTGTTGATTTTGTTTAACGGCATATCAACCTCTATGGGTTATTTAATGCCCAAATCTAAATATTTTAAACGCAATTATATGCCTTCAACTACAGATAAATCGTATTGTTGGTCGTTTATTTATAAATATGTATTGTTTGTAATTCTACTAGTGATGGTCATTTTGCTTTAAATGTAATGTTGTACATTTTACTATAAAATGTATTTTTTATAATTTCATAGTGTTTTATTTCTGTGGGTGTTCATTATTTGACCATAGCTAGGACCTTAACAGTTGCTACCAAACGGCGTCAAGTTGTAGCCGGGAACAATAACAGTAAGAGGTGATTCCACGCTTCTCAAAACCTCCAATCTCCCGAACAAAGGCTTTGCTGTCAGATCAGATGTAGTTTATAGTCATACCCAGGAGAAATCTCACATTTAGTCTGATATATATATATATATATATATATATATATATATATATATATATATATATGACTTGTTCTCGTTCGCCGATTGAGCACTATGGGGAAAGGGAATTTTTAAAACAGTGGCCTCTCCTGCTTATAACGCATCGCTCTTCAGTTATGAATTGAGTGCTCTGGCTGCTGATTTGGCGATTAATTACATCACGTATATAATACGTTAAAAGATTCCCTTCCTCTGTCGTGCGCCGATAGCTTAGGTGTAGAGTCTCTGATTGATGCAAAATCCCGTCTTGAAGCAATCGGATGTCTAGCTACATTAATGGCCTCTGATACAGCGAACGAGGCTTGTATATATATATATATATATATATATATATATATATATATATATATATATATATGAAAAAATTCTCAGAGTTAACCTGTAGAAAAAGACTATTTATAAATGTAAAAGACAATAGGAAAACTGTAATGGTAGCCAACGCGTTTCGTCCAATGTGGACTTTTTCAAGGTAAAAAACGAAATGAATTTATTAAACAAAGCAATTAATAATAACAAAACAAAATGTACTTAGCAACTGTAAGAATTTCGAGAACGTTATTTTCATACTGTTAACTGAAAATCACGTCAAGTACTGTCACGGGTGGAGATATTGTTTTTATTGTGTTGACAGATTCAACCATTTTCTTTTGATTTCTTGATACAGTTTTGTACGTTTGCTTAAGAAAGGTGAAATAGGGAAAAAGACTGGGCGTAGATTTAATATTTGGATAATATTCAATGACGGCACTCTCGAGGATTTTCCTTCTGAGTGAGTTATTTTCTTTTCTTTCTTTTTTATCAGAGTATGACAAACATTATTATAATAAAAGAAGAGAAAGTAAGAAGAGGGAAGATAACGATTGAGATTGCATCTAAATCAAAGATCAAAGTTGGTTGGAAATCTAAAAGAGAGTTGCACAAGCGATAATTGCGAGAGAAGAAACTCTTAGTATAGAACTTACGTTAAAATCTCGTAATTCCAACTGTAAAATAATGTGACCTAGCTGCCAATCTAGTATTACGCTTAAATTCGAATAGTTGAGGTACGAAAGAAGAAAGATCATCAGAACAATTACTATGAAAACATTTATAGGTAAGGCACAGGGAGACTATGTTACAGCGGTGGGGATGTGACTGAACCTGAGATGCCAGGTCAGGACTGATAACGTTGCGGATTCTTCTTTAGATTATATCAAGAATTTCTACATAGCAGAATCCCCAAAACAATATTCTAAGCATGACGAATGATGGACTTACAAACGTGTAAGATTCCACCAAGAAAAAATGTCTAGCGCGACACAGTGAAAAAACTTTCCTGGAGTTAGACATAGACATTGATTCAATATAATCTTTCCACTTCATGTCAGCTGAAAACGTTAGACCAAGAAGGCGCGATGAGCCATTCTTTTGGTGGTTAGCATCAGCCATGACGATGGAAGGAAAACATGTTATCAAAGACGATTAAAATAGAGCAGTTTCGTTTTGGAGGTTTTAAAATTAAAAGTCATTTCTTGCCCCAGTTAACAACAGATTGTAGATGACTTTTTTTTAGATAAGTTGCCAATTTGATCTTATCGATCCCAACAGATTAAGTCAGAAGTAAATAGTTTTGCCATGTGTGATATGGCTTCAGTACTTGTTGTGTCCCCATGACCCTAAAGGGCTATAAAACTTGTGATCGTGAATGTAAATCATGCGAGATGTTAACGAAAAAGCGACAACTATAGTTTAAGGATTTGAGTTTTTGGAGTCGTTCGAAGTTATTTTATTCTGAATTTCTAGTTTAGTTTGAAGACTGAAACTTACGGTCATATTTAGTTGAAACACCGATTCCTGTACGATTAAGCAACGTCGAGCGTGATCAGTACCTAGATGAGTGACAGTTTGGAAATGCCAGGTGCTGTAATCTTGGATGTTCGGGTGGTGTAATGGATAATCGGAGAACCGAGTTCCAATTCCTGTTTGGTTTGTTATATTCCCTTACGTGCAAATAACATTGGGAAAGGCATGAATCCACATCTTATCACCCGGTCATATGTTTATTAGTAAATCTTGTATCACTAAACCATTATTATCTAAAAAAAAATTCTGACAATATTTTCCGACTTTAACCTGCAAAAGGTTGATAAGCCGTCGAAAACGAACCTCTTTCTCTCTTGACGACCGAAGAAAGGATCTGCTGAAACGAGGCGTCACTTGATATCATATGCACAATCTCATAACATTGAACATCCGCTGATAACAATTAGGCCAAGAGTTAGCAATTTTAATTTAGCTGCGTAATAAATTTACAGAATTAAAACATCTAGATCTCCATGTTAATTGAGTGTTCATAAAGTCCCAATCTATTTTAATGAAGCTTAGAATATTTCTGCCTTATATGGTCCGGTGCCCCTTGAGCTCCTTGATCAGATTCAAAGAAGAATCAGCAATATTATTGGTCTTAATCTGGTGGCTCAGATTCAGTCACTTGCCCACTGCCATAAGGTTGCCTCCCTGCGCCTTTTCTATACATACTTTCATGGTAACTGTTCTACGCTGATGACAATAGCATTTACTCGATAGTAAGTATGATCAGTCCAACAATGTCAAAATGACATCTGATGTACAAAACGACCCCAAGACCGTCGTTAATTGGGGCAAAAGTTGGCTTGTCAATTTTAACGCCTTCAAAGTTAAAATTCTCTCCATTAATAATCTGAGAGCACCCTCTCTGCCTTCCATCAGCATGGCTGATGCTAACCTCCAGGAAAGTGGCTTTCGGGTTAACTTTCTCATCTGACATGAAGTAGAAAGACTATATTGAATCCATTGCTAGATCAACTGCTAAGAAAATCGGCTCATTTTGTCGGGCGAGACGATTTTTCTCTCCGGAATTGCATATGTCTACTCTTTGTTCATGCTTAGAATATTTCTGCCATATATGGTCCGGTGCCCCTGCTATTTACCTTGAACTTCTTGATAAGATCCAAAGAAGACTCAGCAATATTATTGGTCCTAATCTGGCGGATCGGCTCCATTCGCTTACCCACCGCCATAAGGTTACCTCTCTAGGTCTTTTCTCTACTTTCGACATAATTGTTCAAATGAGCTTCTCGATATGGTACCTAGAGTTTTTGCATTTAAACGCAGTACTAAACTGGCGTTTAGATCTCAGCCATTTACAGTTGAGTTGGTGAGATGTAGCCGTAAATTCTAATGCTAACAGTTTCTTTTCTCGCACTTCTCGCTTGTGAAACTCCCTTTCCAAACAACGCAAAATTTTAAATCCAATGTCAATCGCTATCTGCTGTCCATCTGATTACTCTCTTCTCTTTCTGCTCGTCATTAATGTTTCTGTTCCTAATTCTTCCACACCCTCCAACCCTTTGTGTTTATAGTGGCATTATTGCCTTGATTGAGTGTGATTCCGATTTATAAATGCCTTGAAATTGTAAAGAAAATTAGTTATCGAATGAAGCAGTAATAAAAATAAAATAAATAAGATGATTTGACATAGCGTATTCCCCAGCACATTCGAGTACCATTTCGAAAACACATTCTGAAGTGTCTGCTGTGACGTTGTTAATTATAGCATACCTTATACATTCTGGCAACCGCGGTTAATTAAATCCCCACAATAGTTGCATTTGGGCAGAAGAACGTCCAAATGACTTTATGAAACATTGAGAAATGAATTCACCGAAAGTTAATACCTACATTGTTTTGGCAAAAACTAAGATAATTTTTTCTATGCTGAAGCTATAGTTACAGGATTGAGTTTTATTGATACTTTTCAGGAATTCCTTGAATCCATTGGTTGCCATATTGGTAATATTGAGCTAATTAATTAGTCGCCTAAAAATATATAGCGAAAAAAAATAGGATAAATATTTTTCATCAATAATATCCGTAATGCCCTTTTCCTGTTTTGGTATCTGCAAATGAAAACCTAAATAACTTTTTAAAGATCCGTCATACTTTCGTTTGTTTCTTTATTCTTCCAAGATATTGATTAAAAAACAAACAGCAGTTTTCTGTATTCTTTCCCATTTTTAACTTGCCTCTGGCGACAGAAACTTTTCAAAAATTTGAAATATAAAAATGAGTAGAATTTATTATGACAATCCACGTAATTGTAAAATCCAAAAACCGAAAAAAATACAGGCTTATTTGAAACAAAATTTTGGAGCTATATTTTTAGCAGCACCAGAACATTTTCAGAAATGTTTTCTACTCAATGGTAAATATTTTATATGAGAAAATAGCTAACATAGTAAATATTCTCAAAAAAGCATTTTTTTAAGTAAAAAAAATACATTTTCACAAAAGTTTTTGCTGTCTTGCTAGGCAGTCAGAATAGTTTTTTGGAAAGTTTTTGAGTTCACTGTCACTTTAATCAATGTTACC
Organism: Acanthosepion esculentum; assembly: GCA_964036315.1. NCBI lineage: Eukaryota > Metazoa > Mollusca > Cephalopoda > Sepiida > Sepiidae > Acanthosepion > Acanthosepion esculentum. The sequence continues at coordinate 107,902,909 of OZ038488.1, forward strand.
CTACCTCATCAAAGCTACCCGATTTGAGGGTACCTTAAACACGTGCTTATTTTAGTTAATCGTTAATTTGCCCTGGGATAATATACGATAAAAAGCAACAAAATCAATGAGACAAAAATGAATGAAATTGTTTTTAATTGTAAAATGTTCATCTTCGTATCTTCAAACAAGAGCCATAATAATTTTGGTTGTCTCAAGTTTTCAGATTAAACATTATTATTATTCTACGATTTATTTTGGGTTCATGGCCTTGTAGTCCGTATAATCTATGATGGAGTAGGCATCCATTTATCTCACGAGATAAAGGTAGCGCTCTGTTTGATCAAAACTCAAACCTTACTGAGACTCGAGTGACCTTTGCAGGCTGCAGACCTGGAAGAAGATATATGGACTTCGTTCCTTGCCCAGACTACATGGCCCCTTCTCGACCGTACTTAAGGAATCCAAAGGAATACAGGGCTTTACATTTGGGTCCGGCTTGGTTGCAGGAAAGATGTCAGAGTTGACAGCCAACCACATTCGGGGTTCCACCCCGGGATTTTTGTTTGGATTTACTTATACAGCTTTTACCGTGTTTGTAAAGGCAGCGAACATTTAAAATTAGGGCTTTTCTTCCCTTGGGAGTACTACTTACCTAGGTTGTCGAACTGCATCTACCAGAAAAAAAAAATGTAATGCTTCACGAATTCGGTTTCACCAAGACGCTGTCATCTACGACTGTTAAACACGTATTAAAACAGGTCACTTCCGGTCTTCTTTCTCTCTTTTCCTTCAGCATACGGCAGCAGCAACACCAACACGGAACTTTTTCTCTGCTTGGGGGATATCTTTACACACACACACACACACACACACACACACACACACACACACACACACACACACACACACACACATTCCTAATTACTAAATTTTAATTTCTTCTTTCTTATCAGCGATGTTTACATTCATACTAATGTATCAGTGAATTGTAATATTAAAACACATGAAAATATCGGCTTGTCGAAATTTATTCCATTTCCTTTCATCCCTACTAACAATGACCACCCACCATTTACATGTGTATATTTTGTTTTCCACTAACTTTATGTATATCCTCGTTTATATGTATATTGCGACCCCAGCGAATTGTTTTGTGAAAAACGTGTATAATGCGACCCCAGATTCTGAGTAATACTACTAGATCTACCGTAGTCAAATCTGGTGGTGCCGGGCATATTTTATAGCAAATAAATCGTCCTCGTTCTTTTTTGTAAAGAGTTACCCCAATGGTGTGAAAACCCACCTACCGTAAAATATCTGATATGCAGATTTAGATACCTGACTTTTGTTTTCGTTCATGTCTGACTACAGTAGCGCCTTTAGACTGAGCCTGCCTCCTACGTAGCCTAAGTTTATTCCCTTTTGTCGCCACATGAAGAGCAAAGCATCATTCACTATGTAGGCCACTTAAAATCAATAAATACCTTATATAAATGAAGAATTAATATTTTTCCTATTTCAAATTTACATTAATCTTCGTTTCGAAAATATTTATATCGCTGACGTATTGCCTTTCCAATGATAACCTATTTGTTAGGATTACCGGTACATAATGCAAAGTGTCCCACGAGTTGAGGGACATGCTCCGGATTATGATAATTCATGTCATTCTAAGTAAAAAGTACTCTATACATATTTGTCTTTAATTTATTTTTGCTACGTTGTTTAAATGGAGCAGGTTGGTTTTGGTTATCGAAAATGCATGAATTTTAACCTCCCCAGTAAAAAACAAAACAAAAACTACCTGTGTATAGTGCAATCTGTCACTGAAAATACATGATTCCTAACCAGTTCAAAAAATGTACCTATGTATAAAGCAACTTCCTACTTTTAGTGTAAAAAACTGATTATAAAACTCAATCATATACGGTAGTCTAACTCGGAGCAGTATCGCAATAAGGGTTGATGAAACTTCTGTCTACTTTACAATATTGGCTAAGTTAAAAAGTTCTCAATGTTGACGTTAGATGGCGCAATGAGCATTTAGTTTTAAAGATAGCTATACATTGCAGTGAGACTGCTGGCATATTAGCGAGCATTTTATAAACTTTTAAAAAAGTGTAGCGTATTTTGTTCATTAGTTCTGTCATTAAGTATAGAAGAAAATAATCAATATTTTCAACGGAATAGGCATTTTATTTTAAGAGAGGTAAAAATCCAAGTTAAATGTATAAAAAGATTTATGCAGATTTATGCTGTAGTTGCAGTGAATAATCGAATATTTTTAAATTTCTAAGCTAGGGATTTCACGCTGAGCCATATTCTAAGGTCAGCGAAACAAGCCGAAGTTGATAGTGATAAAATCAAAACACTATTTTACAGACATAGTATCTGCGTTATACGCCGTTGAAAATAACCAAAACACACACTAAATATCCAAATGAAGTATTGAAATTCTTCCGTACCATATAAATTATTTGTAGTGTAATGGAATGAGATGTCGTCGAGCCGAGTTCGAATGCTGTTCGAATTCGTTGTATTCACTTTCGCACAAATACTCCTGAGAACATTATGAATCCATCTCTTCACTCCCCAGCTATGGGTTAAATAGCGGGACAGACAGATCTCTCCTGTTGTGATGGCAACCATCTGTTTTTTTTATTCAATTCACCCCAAGCAAAGCGATAATGTCACTAAGACGCAAGGGTCTACTGGGAGTGAAAGAGAACGAACAGAAAAGAAACCGGAAACCCAATTCTAAACAAGAAACAAAGGATAAACCTCTTCTTCAAAAGACCGCGGAGGAGTGTGGACCGGACTATAAGCGAATCGATTTACTCCTATTGAGAAAAAAAAAAAAAATTTCACAGTTTAGGCGCAGACGTTAGAAGTATAGAGTTGAAGTAGACTTTAGAAGGAAGCAGAAGTCCTATTCTAAGCAGGAAACAGGAGATAAACCTCTACTCTTGTTCAAAAGACCGGGGTGGAGTGTGAACAGGGTGATAGAATATCTAAATTCAAAACTCAGCCACCTGAATCTGTACAAAGATGATTAGGCATTGAGTGGAAATGCTATGACAGGAAAACAGAAACACAATTGATTTCAACAACTATCGGTGATTCTGAAAGATCGCAATTACCCAGAACGTTGTTGGCACCAACAAACATTGAGCCTAAGAAAGGGTCGATGTGATATACTAGGACTAGTGTTTTTATCTTTGTTTTTATCGTCACATCGTTTTGGCTGTTGTACCCTTCGGCTTTCTTAAGGTGTCTGTTATAGTTGATACCAATCCAAGAATTTCAAACTAAATGTTTATTCAATCCGTCGGGTAGGTTGCTCTCATTCCGCAGTTTCGCGCGAGGGGAAATAACCCTTATCAGTTAATCGAGTCTAGTTAATTCGTCCTTTGTCATGTAACTTGTCTCTTCAACTGAACCAGAGTACATGATCTTTTGGGCAGTAGCTCTAAGATTATCTATGTTTTACGGTAACGTCCACCCCCTAGAAATGCTATGAATTCTCAAAGCAAGAAAAATCATGGGAAATTTGTAGTTTAAAAGCAGTAATTCGACCTTGCTAACCAGACGCTTCCTCTGTAGCTAAATGGTATAGCACGTCAGGCTATATGACGGTTCCGTGTAGGATTCATGTTCGATTCCTGTCGGAGGACAAATATTTTCTATGAAATTTCTCGGACATTCAGGACGGCAAATGTTGTTAATACTGTTTATTATAAAGAGAGCATTTACTTAAATATTTGTATCTAGAAAAATAACGTATAAATAGTAAATATATTAATATATATATGTGTGTGTGTGCGTGTGTGTGCGCGCGTAAATATTCTTGGAGTGTATCTGTAGAAGCGACAAAATGAATAAAAAAGACAAGAGGAAAAACTATATGTAGCCGACGCGTTTCGTCATCTAACAAACTTTATTAAGGCAAATGTAATGATTTTATATTCTAACAAGTATTTATAAAGAAAATGTAGTTAGTTACTCAATTTAAAAAATTAAAAGACGCTCATAAATATTCATCAGGTTAACTGAAATGTTTACGTATTAGATATTAAATTATGTCAGCATTCTCGAAAAGAATATGTATACTCTTTTTTAAAAAGAATATACTTTGGATTGTGATTAGGCTGTTATGGTATGAGATGGACCTTTGTATTATATTACTACATTCCCAAGTCAAAATATACAGCAAATATGTTGAAAAATTGAAAGAAAACGGATAAGTCCATCATTTCAGCCTTTGAACATGCATAACACAAAGGTCCATCTCATACAACCTAATCACAATCTAAAGAATATTCTTTTTTAAAAAAGAATATACGTATATTTTTCGAGGATACTAAGTTACGTAATTTAATATCTAATACCTAATATTTGCTGCAATATAAAGTCATTGCATTTGCCTTGATAAAGTCCGTCAATTGACGAAGCGCGTCGGCTAAGTATAGAGCTTCCTATTATCTTTTTAAATTCATATATATATATATATATATATATATATATATATATATATATATATATATATATATATATATATATATATAATATTAGTGGTCAATATATATATATATATATATAATATTAGTGGTCAATATATATATATATAATATTAGTGGTCAATATATATATATATATATAATATTAGTGGTCAATATATATATATATATATATATATATAATATTAGTGGTCAATATATATATATATATATATAATATTAGTGGTCAATATATATATATATATATATATATATATATATATATATATATATATATATATAAATATAAAAGTGAACATAGAAGTCAACACTTAGAGGCGACAGTCTGTTTCATGCTAGTACAATCGTCAGGCAAGTTGAGTTGCCTGACGATTGCACTAGCATTAAAAAGACTGTCGCCTCTAAGTGTTGACTTCTATGTTCACTTTTATATTTACACACGCTCTATCTCTGATATTGAGCACTTTATCCCATAAATATAATACACTTTAAGACTATATTTCTTCATATATATATATATATATATATATATATATATATATATATATAATATTAATGGTCAATATATGTATATATATATATATGTATATATATATATATGTATATATATGTATATATATATATATATATATATATATATATATATATATATATATACATACATTGACCATTAATATTATATATATATATATATATATATATATATATATATATATATATATGAAGAAATATAGTCTTAAAGTGTGCTATATTTCATGGTTATAATTTATTACATTGGAATCGTAATCACGACCCAATTCATCAGGCCTACAAATTTTATAATGAAACCATATATATATATATATATATATATATATATATATATATATATATATATATATATATATATATTATTTCATTTTTATTAAATTTACGGTCTGCCGATGGTGAAGAAATTTTCTGACTAGGTAAATGTTACATTATCTGTCTATATCTCTGAGATGATGTATTATGATTACTTACATTATACATTGTTACTGTTTGGCTGGCTAGTTTTCATTCATCTGCCCTATTTATTAGATCCGCAACTTCAGAGGAATATTCATTTTGCTTTGTAAAAAATTGCCTGAATGAAAATATTCAGTTCGCTTGAAGCCTGAAAAAACCTACATAAAGCTGTTCTTTGCGGAGATAGATAAAAATGGTGAGAGGATGAAATTAAGAAGTTGATTGAAATATTGGCAGGAGATAAGGGAACAAAAGTGTAAATATTTTGTTTAATAAACATAATATCATGTGCAGGTAGCTCTACGGCTATCGGCAAAAACTGGAATCTGTCAGTGGGTCTCAAATTTAGGTCGCGTTGCGTTCACCTTCGCGAAAATGCCCACGGGAAAGAAACGAACAATTTTTGTCAAATTCAGCTGGCACGATCTCTCTGTTTAGTTTTTCGCTGTATTTTTTTTACATTTTCGAATAAAATGTTGCACATCCGTATCAAAATTCTGGTACGAATCCTACTGGAGAGCACATCTTTATTAAGTCTTTCGAATACATAGATTTTTTTCCAGCACCTGTACAAGTGGCGGGGACACTCAACGTAGAGGCTTATGTTAAGGGGTAGTTTATACCGGGAAGATGACGGTTAACTTTAGACTTGAATAGTTTAAGATTGTAATAATCGGGAAAACATTCTCTTGGGAGTCTGTTCCACAGAGCAGTGGCTCGTAGAAAGAAGCTGTGCAAGTGGAACTTACTTCTCACCGATGGAATACGGAAGGAATGTGGGTGGTTTGCTACTATGTAAATGACATAGCGGGTCCTTGCCATGAAGGTTAGGCCTGTCGGGACTAAGGAATGTATGAGGTCATCCCATAAATTTTGTCCGAATTTTAACTTTTTGCTAAAATGAACGAAATTTAAAGAGTATTTCATAATGTCTAATGGAGCTGAACATTATTTTTATGTTTAGATGCATTTAAACTGATCAAATTTTATTTCAGAGAACAATAAAATTAAATTTTGTTTGATTAAAACCCTGCTAACATGGAAGTACCCAAGAATCATTTGAGGCGCATAATGCTTTATGAGTTCAAGAAAGGAAACTCATCAGCCGAAGAGGCTAGAAACATTCACTCAGTTTATGGAGAGGAATGTGTGAATGAAAGAACTTTCAGAAGATGGTTTGCAAAATTCAGAGGTGGAGATTTTACTCTTGAAGATGAAGATCGAACCGGACGTCCAGTTGAGTTTGATGAAAAGCTTCTTGAAGCAGCCCTTGAAGAAAATCCTGCTTTATCCGTTGAGGAATTGGCAGTGGTTCTCAGTTCAAACCATACAACTGTTCGTCATCTTCAACAACTTGGAAAAGTTCCTAAACTTGGAAAATGGGTGCCTCATGAATTGTCTGAAAACAACCTCAAATTCCGAGTTGACATCTACTCTTCTCTCCATTCTCGCCAACTTGTTTCACCTTTTTTGGATAGACTTGTGACTGGCGACGAAAAATGGATCTTTTATCGAAATGTGAAGCGTCGTAGACAGTGGCTTGGTAAAGAGGAAGGACCCCAGTCACAGCTGAGAAGGGAACTTCATGAGCAAAAGGTTCTTCTTTCAATCTGGTGGGATTGCCAAGCAATAATCCACTTTGAATTCTTACCACCTAATGCAACAATTAGTGTTCAAATATACTGTCAGCAATTAGAGCGTTTGAACCAAGCTTTGAGGAAAAAAAGACCTACTCTAGTGAATCGAAAACGGGTGATGTTTCATCAGGACAATGCGCGACCACACACAGCAAGAATCACGTCACAAAAGATCGAAGAACTTGGTTGGGAGAAATTTCCTCATCAACCTTATTCTCCCGACCTTTCTCATTCAGACTACCATTTGTTTCGTAGCTTACAGAATCATTTGGAAGAAACAGCTTTTGTAACACAGGAAGAGGTTAAAACTGACATTTGTGAGTTCTTCGAATCAAAGCCAAAAGAATTTTACAGTAATGGAATTAGTAAGCTTGTTAATAGATGGAAGGAATCATAGATAATCAGGGAAAATACATTGTTGATTGAATCTGTAATTAAATGTAACATTTGGTCACTTGTTTTCTTTATTCAAAATTCGGACAGAACTTATGGGATGACCTGATAGTTCGCCCGAGTACTTTCCATCGAAGTAGCGATAGAGCAGTGAGAGGCTCGCCACGTCCTGTCTGTGAGAGAGAGAGAGAGAGAGAGAGAGAGAGAGAGAGAGAGAGAGAGAGAGAAAGAGAGAGAGAGAGAGAGGAGGATGAAAAACAATTCTCCATCCACAAAGACTCGGAGACACTTTTAAACTCGACACTGGAAAGTGTGGATTGGGAAACTCTCACCCAAATATGACAGCGGTACTCCATTTTCGGCCTGTATTTTCCTCTTGTAAAGTTAGAGGATAGCATGAAGAGTCAGGTACTTACTGGAGCGGTACAGGGAGCCGACCATTTTATATGAATCTTTAGTGATGTACGTATGTACGAATTCCAGTTGAGGTCACGTGTGAGTTTGAGGCCCAATAGTTCCTCGGGGTGACATCCGTTCATCGTGACTGGCAGTAGTATGGGGGGTTCAGTCGGCGGCGCAAACCTCTAGATGTATTTCACAAAGTAAGAAAAAATCATACTTAAACATTTGTTACTTATATATATATATATATATATATATATATATATATATATATATATATATATATATATATATATAACCACAAATTTAACAACATAGATAGAATTAACATATAACTACATAAATCAAGCCCTACCTACATTTCTAACTCACACAAGACTGACATGCTTGCAGAGGTGTTGAGGTCTCACACTCATACACACATTCACACAAATATATACACATACACACATCACACACACTCTCAAAGAACTAAAAGATAAGATAAACTTAACACACGCATCCCATTCCCAGCAACCAATAGAACTGTCAAAATGGCCAAGAAGGCAGGTCTTAGTCAGGAATTTCCCATCCTCTATTTTAAAACAACTTGAAAGAGGCCGTTTGACCAACACAAGGACTCACCAAAATTAACGATAAAAAAACAAATGAATATTGCAGATAAAGTTCACTTTCTTCAGAAACAGTCATCAATCCTGTAGTTTACTGCTACTAACAAGCAGGAATCTTTTTCTCCTGATGATGGCCATGCTGGCCGAAACTAGCCGAGGAACCTAAATGAAATAATAAAACAAATAATATTGATATACAACCCAGTGTGTCTGAAAATTTTAATTTTTCAATCTTCTTTATTGTTCATAACACACACACACACACACACACACAAATATGCATACACACACACACACACACACACACACACACACACACACACACACACATATATATATATATATATATATATGTATATATATATATATATATGGGGTGGTGGTTTTGTGTAATGGATGACGACTCGAAATTATAAATCAGAGAGCCGAGTTCGAAATCCAGTGGGGGTCCTTCACTTAAGCACATATACTCTTGGTAAAGGTATGAATCCATCTCTTCTGCTTCTTCTAGTTATGGAATGAATAGCATGACAGATGGGATCCTATAGCCTTGGTTGGCAACCCGTTTACGGCAGAAAAAAACGGCAGAATAGATTCTGCTTATCAGTCATGAATCGAAAGAGACATGTTTAGCCAAGCGAGTATCGCGTATGGCACTTAATCGACTGATATGTATGTCTGTGTGAGTGCGTATATGTACGTACATATGTACACCTCTGTGTACATATATGAATGTACACATATAAATCTGTGTGTCTGGATGTGTACATACAAACACACACATATATTTGTATCAGTTATATGTACATGTCTGTGTTTGCCTATGTAAGAGGGTTGATAAGTAAGGTCTTCTACCGCGTGGCGTCTCTAATAGTGGGACAATAGAAACTTGTTTGAGCATGTATTTAGTCATATATAGTTCTGGTTAACGTCTTTAGTATGACGGCATTGAGTGAAAGCGTTCGTTAGTCTTGAGTATTACTTCCTAGGTATGTATAATGCTGGAAACAGTGATATTTTTGGCACTAGAAAATCCCCAAATGTATAAAAAAAGCAATCTGTAGAATATCGTCACTAAGGATCTCCAGAGATAAGGAAATTCACAGAAGTTACTCCAGCACAGAAAATCATGTTCGCAAATGTTTGGCACACAAAGAGGGTTATTAGCTCGGAATTTCTGGGAAAAACTGACGATTAATTTGATAAGGTCGTGTGAAAATTGCGAGCACTAAAGACATCCACAGAATATAGACTTAAAGGAGAGGTTTTTTTTTTCAGAGGCAAGGCCCCATTACACTATGAGAAGCCTAAAATTTGCAGGTTGCACACTCTCTGACCGGCTTGGGTATCGCAACATCACACTTCTGGTTCTTCCCGAATTTGAAAAAAGTGTTGAAGAGTCAAAACTTTTATCTGATGTCGAAATCGAAGCTAATGTACACAGTTAGATCAGAGGAAACCGGAAACGGAATAAAAAAATGGATGAAACGTTTGAAAAAATGTTGGGCACTAAATGATGAGAATATTAAAAAGTAAAATAAAATTTTGAAGGGAAATAAATTTATTTCATTATTCATAGCTTCATTATTCTATTTGGTGTAAAACTTTTTTTCTATATAATTGGATACTTTGTTTTTTTAATTAACTTTCGTAATTCTGAAAATAATTTTCCATTTTTAATACAAGTTTCACTATTCTATTTAATATAAAACCTGCTTCATATGATTGGTGACATTAAAAATCAAGCTTCGTTCAGTTTTAAAGGAACATGGTTACTACAAGAAAACATACTTACACTCAGAAAGAGTTACTGAATTTATCGGCGATACATTATGAGGAAAGACGGCCTGAAGAATGTAAAACTCGCAGGGCATAATGATAGCAAGAGAAGCAGGCAAGCACAGCGAGTATCCTCTCTAATGAATTTGTGTGAGTGGATGGCAGTACAAGAGGGGTAGTAAAGTCCAGACGCTACAGAAAAAACGAATGGCAGGAGGTTATGGAGAGCCATGATCGCACACGTTCTGGAGAGATATGGCACATACAAGAAGTACTGAACTCATCCCTCTCTCTATCTCTCTCTCCCTCCCTACTCCCCCCCTCTCTCTCTCTCTCTATATATATATATATATACATACACACATATACATATATATACATATTAGAAACGCGTCTTTAATAAATTTTCCCCTTTGTATCATCATCTTCGGATGCTATCACGCACGCGCACGCACGCGCACAGACGCACATTCAAACATATATATATATATATATATATATATATATATATATATATATATATATATATATATATATATATATATATATTATATAATGAAATGAAATGAACTAAGTCCGACAATTATTGTAATATATTTTCTGTTTATACGTTATTTTTATACATACAATTATTTATGTAAATGCTCTGTTTTTAATGAACAGTATTAATTATATTTGCCGGCCTGCATGTTCGAGAAATTAAATTAAGTTACGTTTCAGATATGATCGTTCGAGAAAGATCGTGGGAATTTTTTTTAAAAAACTTATTTGGACTTTGCTAACAAGACGCTTCCTCTGCAGCTTAATGGTATAGCACATCAAGTCAAATGACGGTTCTGTGTAGGATACAAGTTTCTATCAAATTTCTCGGACATTCAGGCCGGTAAATGTTGTTAATACTGTTTATTATAAACAGAGCATTTACTTAAATAATTGTATCTATAAAAATAACATATATATATATATATATACATAAAGTACTATATATATATATATATATATATATATATGTATATATATATATATATATATATATATATGTATATATATATATATATATATATATATACATAAAGTACTATATATATATATATATATATATATATATATATATATATATATATATATATATATAGTACTTTATGTACTGTACATACAGCGATCCTCAGGCATGGAAATTATTTTGTTTTTAGTAAATCCAGATAATAGCGGACACGAAAAAGTAAATGCGAATCGAAATATGGTATTGTAACGGATAAAAACTTATGGAGTGTTCAGTCGCAACGCTAAGGTTGAACTTTTTTCGAAAATTTAAAAAAAAAAAAATTTTTGAAAAAAAAAAAAAAAAAAATATATTTTATATATATATATATATATTATATATATATATATTTAATTTTTATATATATATATATATCCTCTTGATATTTTAAATTTATTGTGACAGTCCTCTTGAGATTTTAAATTTATTCGTGTGCTTGTAAAATCTTCAGTAGCACTTTGACATAAATATTATCAGGCATGGTTACCTTGATTTTAATGTCGACGACCCTGGGTAGAATTGAAGAGCCTTTCTAATGTTCCCATCGATGCAATCAAGTTGCAAAAATTCTGTTTCGCTACTAAAAGTGAGGCGTTCACTGTTTTCTTAGCCTTTCCCGCGAGACACGAGCTTTGCCATTTAAAATCGTCGGAATCCGGAATCTGGAATTACAATTGAAATATTGTAAATCTTCATTTATATCACGTGCCCTTTACACCAGCATCGCAATTTGATACCTATTATCCCCTTTCACTCGTACTCTTTATATATATATATATATATATATATATATATATATAATGTATATATAATTGTATATGTTATATATATGAATATGTATATATATATATATGTATATATATATGTATACATATATATATATAATTGTATATGTATATATATGTATATATATTATATGTATATATATTATATGTATATATATTATATGTATATATATAATATGTATATATATATATGTATATATATAATATGTATATATATGTATATATCTATGTATATATATATATGTATATATCTATGTATATATATATATATATGTATATATCTATGTATATATTTATGTATATATATATGTGTATATATATATGTATATATATATATATGTGTATATATATATGTATGCATATATATGTGTATATATATATGTATGCATATATATGTGTATATATATATATATGTATATATATATATGTATATTTATTATATATATGTATAGTTATATGTATAGTTATATGTATATATATATATATATATATATATATATATATATATATATATATATATATATTCGAGGTCTCAAATTCCTTCTCTCTGACTTACCCAGTGTTCTAGCTCTATTTTGAAAGGAAAGAATGAAACATTACCGTTGTCTGCCCTCGGGTGAGATAATATGACGCTGGTGGCAGGGGTAAGTGAATTGTATTCAGATTCAAACAGTGGTCGACGTATCTCCAATGACATCTATAAAGAATTTGATACGGCAGTCGGTCTTATTCACCCTGGCTCGTTGCTTAGAAATCATCCCCCAACAGCCTTTCCAGCACTGCTCCATAGAAATGAAATGAAATCTGCATTTGTAAGGATGCGTAAAGTTCAAATTACATGCACATAGATAATCAATATTTTTTCATATTTTGGTATTTATTTATACTATCCTCACAGCATTGTTAATGTGCGAGATTTTTCCTTTCATATTTTCGCGTAACTTCTATCGGCTCGGAATTGGAAATATGAGAGACGAATTCAAAATTCAGTCCTGTTTGCTTCATTTAATTACGCGCAAATAACATTGGGAATGGTATGAATTCATCTTTTCTCCCCTCCAGCTTTGGATTAAATAGTAAGACTTTTATATGAAAAAATCATTATTTCCAAAAAATTGTTACTGCAATATTCACTCGCAAATAAAGGAATTATTCTTACAATTCAAAACATATTACGGCTTTAAATAACTGACGAAGGGTTGATAAACTGTAAACAAAATCAAATCAACCTATCCAGTGATTTTAAATCCATTTCTGTTGTTCAGCAGTTTCCAGTCCGTTTCTATAGTTCACTGATTTGCAACGTTTTTCCATGAATCTGTATTGTGAAACTTTTTCTATACGCCAGTGGCTTATGACTCTTTTCTAAAAAGATTAATCGACACATATAAAAAGCAACTTACGAAGCTTTTTTACGTTCCATTTATTTTAATTTCGGTAAAGTGTCAACAAAAAAACGGAGTATCAAAAGGACAGTTTTCTCTTCACACCGCTATTATTTTAATTACCTTCACTCCCTCGGCAATATTTATTGTTTTAAAAAGCGATGATTAGAATTTTAATAAAACCAAAACATATGAAAGGGAATTTATACATTTGCTTTGTTCTTGAGAATTAACAAAAATAATAAACATTATTTATTTATTAGATTGTTTATTGGAATGCTTGGTAAAGCGTTGGTAAATCCCAATCGATTCCAACTTTATAGAATGGTAAATACTAAGATTTTTTTAATAATTAATTTAATGTTTATAAATCTATGAATAAAAATTAATTTCATATTTGCAAATTCATTCGTTTTCAGAATGTTGTAAATATAAAATTATTCTTGTAAATATTTACATGAGGGTGATGGACATAGGCATCGGCCAGTGGAAAGACGTCGCCAACGATCTCTCACGATTTACACCGCGGGTTGGAGCGAGAGGAGAAGAAACGGAGGCTTGCTGCCGGGAAGAAGCGTGCTCGAAGGAAAGAAAACAATACATCAACATCGTTAGAGAGCGTCTTCACATGAACTGGTTGCAATCGAGACTGTCACTCCCGTGTGGGCCTGTACAACCATAACAGATTCTGCGCCGCCATTATTAGCTTTCTCGAGGTTGACGGATGCCACATAAATGCCCTTGTTTTACATAAGTCATGGCTATCACGGTTTCATTTTGGTATATTGTTGCCATATTTAGTCTGGTGCTCTTATTGTGCATCTCTAGATTCTTGACAAAATCCAGAGAATGGTCTGCAATCGATTCTGACCAGGCATCTCGTCTCCAAGTACATTCTCACCGACGTGACGCGGCTTCCCTCTGTCTTTTTTACAAATGCATGATAACTGCTCGGACGAGCTTTCCTTGTGCCCCGACTACATAAATTTAAGCGTGTTACTAGATTGGCAATTAGGTCTCACTGCTTTATTGTTGAACTAGCTAGATGCGACCGTCATTTCTACTGTAAGTGTTTTTCTCGCACTTCCCACCTGTGAAACTCCCTTCCGATTTCTTTCTTCCCAGATAACTAGAATCTTAAAAAGAATAGATGCAACGTCAAACGCCATCTTCTGCTTCCTTGATCCCTGTTCCTGTTTTGTCCTTTCCTCAATCCTCCCGATTGTCAATCTTCTCATTTAATTTCACCCCCTCTAGCTCCCATTGTCGCCTTTCTTTGGGTGAAATGATTAAAACAATTAAGGTGGACCATAGTAATTATCCTGTTCATTGGCACAAAGTTGCTTGTCAATTATTTGACCCTAACCAGTTGGGTATGTCCTGCATTTCTGTTGATAATTTGAAGCGGTGTTAGAGCATTATAGCAAGGTGCCTAAATGGTTGTATTTCTAAATGGCCCCCAACTGCAAGGTTATACACTATTTTATCAAAACAATTCACCATATTGTGCACATTTGGGTGTGATGAACGTGCCTGGCGTAACCTTATCAAACTGGGTGTCATATGGGTATTTTGGGCTTTGTGTATATATATATATATATGTGTGTGTGTGTGTGTGTGTGTGTGTGTGTGTGCGTGTGTGTGTGTGTGTGTGTGTGTGTGAGTGTGTATTTGTATGGATGTGCGTTGTGGTGTAATGGTTCGAATTCCAGCCGAGTTCGTTAGATTCACTTACGTTCAAATACCCTTGGGAAAGGTATGAATCCATCTCTTCTCCCCCAAGCTATGGGTTGAACAGCAGGACTGATTGGGTTCTTTAGCCTTACCAGCCTACCGCAGAAAGAAATGGCAAAAAAAAATTCGCCTCGTCAATCATGTATCGGAAGATACATGATCGCCCAAGCGTGTATCACGTATCGCACTAACAAATGTACATCAGTACATTTAGACCAGTCTTGTTCAACCTTATTTTCTGAATTTCATTATACTTTATCATTCATTTCGGGCTAATATTTTCGTCATTTTTGCGTTGGAAGTGGGAGGTTGTTGTAAATTTGTGTCCCATTTGCCCATAGCCTTTTGTGACTGAAAAGCAAACTTCGAGGAAATTTCAGACTTCAAGTCTTGTCTTTTTCCTTAATTTAAACCTCACGGCGTTTTTTTTTATATTTCCATCAACTGGCAATAAAACGATTGTTTGCTTTGGTCTTTAAGATGTGAGGCCCTGCATTATCATGCTGCAAAAACACACCATCCATTTTCAAGCTTGAAGAAGCCGAGCTCTTCCCTTTGAACATCTGTTGGATCTCAAGTGCACGTCAGATCCCAAGTGGAGTTCATATGTACGATGGATTACTAAATGGTCGTTTCATTCTGTTGCTCAAGGAAGTACCTGGCTTCTGTTATAATTTATCTTTTGTAGGAATCAACACTTGATGAAATATTCATATAACAATAGGCTTATATCTTAAAAATTTAGAGCCAATCAACAATTTTGATTACCTTTTTTATTTCCTAAGTTAGCAATTATTGGCTATTTTTGATTTTGAAGCTTTGTAGACCAATGTAGTAAAACAATCAAACAAAAATATTACAGATCTTGTGAGCAAATATAATTTGAGGTAATATTTTGATTATCAGCCATAGATTTTTATGTTGTGGAGATAACATACAATCGGTCAGTGAAGAAATATTAACGAGACAAACATTCTTGTTTTGAAGTAGCTAAAGAAGGTGCAACCTGCTCTGGGGTCGCATTATCTACTGTCTGGAATGATACTAGTGTAGCAGACCGTGGGTTTACGTGTTATTAAATTAGGAACACGTGTGTAACTCCTGATAGAATTAATAGGTCCACTACAAGAATATGGCGGACTCAAGTTGAGTCCAACCGAAGATGTAAAGAAAACAAACAAGACCGATATATATATAGAAACAAGTATATGTATTAAACAACAAAATTTATAATAGACATAGACATTAACATTTGTGTTTGTGTGTGAACGTAAAGAGTTTGTATTTTGGTTCATACGTACGTGTATGTGTTTCATGGCGTTTTCCCACAAGTGGGCAAAACGCGGATCTCTGCGAGAGATCGCATCCTTTAAATGTGTCCGATGAAATGCAAAGTGAAAAAGAGAACGAGGCAAGAAGTCTCCCAGCATTTATAGTGTAGGGAGAGCGTACCCTAGTGAATAATTAGGAAATTAAGGAGGAGTTAACTCCGACACTAGTCTCCCATTATCAACAACAGAAATAAACAAATCATAGGTTTTACTTAATGATGATCACAAATTGGTGATTGGTGAGTAGTAATGTTGATAATTCAAGTGAAGTTGTAAAATGTTTGTTTTAAATGAAAACCTGAATGTTCTCGACTTGGTAAGGAAAGAAGTCGAATGCTGAAGTTGATAAGATCTACAGTAAGAATGAATCTTCTATCGGACACATAACTTTTCATTCAGTATATTTTATTATCGCCAATCATGTTGAAACACAGATTCCCATACATTCGCCGAAGTTAAGCAACATCGAGCCTGGTCAGTACCTAGATGACTGACCGCTTCGGAATACCAGGTGCTGTAAGCTTGGATGTGAGGGTGGTGTAATGGATAACGGCTCGGAGTTGTTAATCGGAGAGCCGAGTTCCAATACCTGTTAGGTTCGTTATATTCACTTACGCGCAAATTACCATCTTCTTCCCCCATCTATGGCTTAATTAGTAAAACTTGTTCACTAAACCATTATTATCTCCAAAAAGGTCTTACAATCTAAAAAGTTCTCTGGCTTTAAATAACCTGCAAAGGGTTGATAAGACGTCGAAAACGTATCAATCACTCTTATTGCGGCTAAGAAGACCTCCGATCTTGTTTCCGGCACATTTTTTATTATATTCTAGATACAACGTGCGAAAGCACGTGCGATACCCTGCCCTCCAGTGGAGGTAACGCAGCTTCTGTGGCTAAGGCAGTACTGCAACCCCTGGCGGCACCAGAAGCAGCAGCTTTTGCCACCGAACAGAGTATTGTTTTTTGCATAGACGTGTTTTTTTGTTTTGCAACTGCAAGTCAGATTTTCAACGTTGTGCTAAAAGCCTTTTCTTTTGATCGTTAACCAATACACAACACGCTCGAAGCAACCGTTATCAATGACGTAGAATGGAAGGTAAATATATATATTTCACGTCGGAAGTGGCATTGTGTTGCGAGAATGGTTTTAATTAACTTTGTTTATTTTGAATCCTGACCAGATCCAACTTGAAGCCTGTTGAGTTGTGGTCTGGAGGTAATGTTATACTAATCTATTTTATTATTAGTTATAATTGCTTATTATGCTTGATTTTAAAATAAAATTTTTATCAAAAGTACGTTTGCATTATTAAGAAAAAGTATATACAGTTTTCCGTAATATACGCAGTTTCCGTACTATCCGCGGTTTCCGTACTATCCGCGGTTTCCGTATAATATGCTAGTTGTGTCTTGGAACCTATGTCATGCAATAGAAGGTGACTACTGGATTATTTATCGATATTTTAATGATAATTTTGGTGATATTCTTAAGTTCACAATACATTCGGAAATTATAATTAAATTGCATGGGAAGCGCTGTTTTTCTGTTGTAGATATGTAAATTTAACTTTTAGTTTGGCACAAGATAAGGGGGTCTGATATATTTCAAGCAGACTGTAGAACCGCTATACTCCGAGTGCCCCCTTCATAGAGCCCACGGTCTGAAAGTGCCAGGTCAATACTGAAGGGTAATTGAGGCAAGGTCATCCAGCCATGCACTGCGAATGTTTGCTTTGTCTTTAAGATGCGAGGCCCTGCATTATCATGCTGCAAAAACACATCACCCATCTTCAAGCTTGAAGAAGCCGAGCTCTGCATTTTGACAATAAGAGTCAGAATTGATACTGAGGACCATCACTTTTGCAAAGCGTGATACCTTAAACATCTTTCTGCATATGTGTGGGTGGCGCCACCCCATTCTGTTTCATCTGCAGTCTTGCTTATAGTGGTAAACCTAAGCCCCCCTGTGACTATATATATGCTGTACTCTATACTTTCACGAAGATACTGGCACTTGGCGTCGCCAGCGAAAGGAAGACAACTCTAGTACAGAAAAGGTTATAGTCATTACAGCAAAAAACTAAGCAAGCTGAATAATTTATATCGTGTTATATATCAATTCGTGCTTCTATTAATATTCTTATTGTGTTGTATAATCATCTGTTTAACATCCAAACTGTTTTTATAATATATCAATTTAATAATTGTCACCTGAATTCTAATGTACTAAGAGGTGGAAAGAATAGAAGTAA
>OZ038488.1:107926748-107974248 GCA_964036315.1 Acanthosepion esculentum
TAATAAATAATATATATAATTATTTCAACTTTTTTGACCGGAACATTTTTTTAGAGAAGTGCCTCGAATTTCACATAATTTAGGGTTTCAGCAGGCGAATCTCCGGCCCTTAGCCTGTAACCGAGAGAAGGAAAAAGAGCTGGAAGCATGCCTTTACTAAGGGCATTAATTGATTAATTTAATTAAGGAACGAAAATTATTGTTTCTTTTTTTTCTGTTTTATTGTGTTCATCATCGAAAAAGAAACATAAGCGATATTTTCGGAAAATCTTCGGAAAATCTTTCTTTCAATACGCGAAAGGAAACTTGATTATTTTAACTGCTACAATGATTAATGTCTTCAAAAAAGCCATATTTTCCGAGGTTCCCTTCAAATAGTTCGTTTTTTTAAACGAGCAGAACTCTTGCATTAAAAATATGTATTAAATACTTATCTTTTAAACAAGAGTTTGCTTAAAAGTATTTACAATTTTATAGTAAGAAGTTAGAGACATCACTTTTATAAATTGGGAATTGCATTTTAGAGATACTCAAATGAATTCTTTTTATTGTTTTAATTGCTTTTGATCTAGTATTTCATTTTTGACAGAATTTTTAGATGAGGGGTTTTATTTGTCACTTGATTCGCGTACTCATCGTGGTTGTTATAGCTATAAAGTTTCACTCTTTATACCATTCGGCCTTCTTCAGGAATCAGTAGTTACATTCAGTAAACGTCTTGGAATTTCGAACTCAACACTTTATTCAATCTACAGTGACCTGCGGATTGAATAAAGGCAAATTGTTCTCATTCAGCTTTCCATGCGTAGGGTACACGTGAGCCTTGTGCAGATATGTCCTGTTGGATTAAAGTGTTGATTAAAAATATATCTGGTTCTCTGGAAGTTACGAGTTCAATTCCTGGGTATGGTAGTACTGAAAATTCATTTGATCTATAACGGTGAATGAAACAAATACACATTCCCAAGTAGTAAAAATATAAATAAGACGAGTGTGTATTAATTGATAAAAATATCCCATTACACGAGAATGAGAATTATTTACCCCCGTCGATTTAATAAAGGTTTTGGTTCCAAAATACCAAGTACGGCAGAGATCTGAAGAAGGTCGGAGGATACAACAACAAAATAGTTGTAAGCATAACAACTAAGATAAGGATATTAGTTCGAGGGGAAAAGCATAAAATAATAATAATAATTCCTCATGTAAAATATATTAACATGATTATATATTAAATATATATTTTTCTTCAGCTTGTCCTGTGATGCATTTGTGCATCATTTTTCCTTTTTATCTCTCTTTCTTTTTTTTAAAAAAAAACATAATATAAATCTAGAAAATAAGTTATATAATAAAGGTTCTTAATGTTATTTTGAGAAATAAAAAACAAATAATTATGCTAAAGCAATATGGAACATATTTTTGTTCCATATCATCCTCACAACTGTTTCGATCTGAGGTCATGAATTAACATGTTCTCTGATCTTCAGTGACATTGTATACTGATTCGACAATATTTTGCTTTCCTTCTTTGTTCTCTGCGAGTTTTGAGGATCGTTGCTTCCTTGATTGTAAACTTCTCCAAAGGAAAAGTGGGATCTTTCTGCGTTGTTCTTTGAATGTCTCGGTACAGCGTTGTGACTATGGTGGTTCTTGGATGACCTCTGAACTTTTTGAAGTCAGACTTTTCAAAGTAAAACTCAATGTCTTATTAGTTGGTTATTCTGGATCCATTCTGTTTGTTGACATTCGGATGTTTTTTTCTTGAACAGTAAGCTGCATTACATAGACACGGTCTGATACTTTCCAACATCGATGTACATTATTCCTTCATTTACTGTTGACAACAAATTGTTTCCATAATGTTTGCAATCTGTCTCTAAACATATTAGCTGTCATTTGTTTCTACCGATGTTACTGTTCACACCAGGTCCAATTTTTCATTTTCCGAATATTGTCTTTCTCAGTATGCAACCTCTTAAATAAGTAGTTACTGTGTAGCAGTAACTGGAGCAGCCATTACCTACTCCGCAAAATATTTCCATTAAAATATTTGAAACAAAATGGCAGACCCCTTACAGCATTAGAACATGAACATAGTCTAACTTCATATTAATAAAATATTACTTATTTAAAAATCATCACAATTATTATTATTATTATTATTATTATTATTATTATTATTATTATTATTATTATTATTAACATATTCAAATGACACTCATTAATCAAATAATGAATAACAGAGAGTTAAATGAACACGTTTTCTTCTCAGCACCACAATACACTAAATCTAGGTATTATTTCTAAAATAATTAATTTTATTTTTAATCTGACATTTTTATTACTTCAAATATTATTATAGTGGATACTCGTATTTTAAATAGACGTCGCTTTTTATTTTTACTTTAAACAGTGTGTATTACGTCTATCGGCCAAATACACTCGAGAAATCAGAGCATATTCTTTATTGAAATGTCTAAAGTAAGAATAAAAATGGCGCATCTATTAGAGAATTAAAAGGTTGGTTCGTGATTTTGCTGTCATACTGTGTTCGATCCCTGGGACGGGTAGTACAAACAGATTCAATGGAAACAAGCTGTGCAATAAATGCTCTGTGCTAAATAAGAACAAGACGAGATATGCATGGATAACGAAACGAGAAATATTTACTCTGGTAAATTAAGTAAAGACTTCAGTTGGAAATATCTTAAAGGTTACTAGGATCGACAGACAAATGAAGGCCGGAGGTCACAACGGCCGAAACGTTGTGACAATAACAACAACGATGAGGACATTAGTCTGTCTGAACGTAAACAAAAAGTGATTGTAGCAAAGCACTCAAGTGCTTCAGTAGTGGGAAGTAGTTCGAACAATTGAATTCATTAGGCAGCTGAAATTTCTAGGACACTTAATGAGAAAGGAAGGCTCGGAAAATCTAATACTCACTAGGCGGATAGAAGGAAAGAGGGACAATGGAAATCCATGAATGACATATTTATCGGGCTTAAGCAAGGGGATGGCAGAACAGGGTCTGTGAGAAATAACAAAGACAAAACTTATTGAGAGCTACAAGGGGCAGGAGGAGGCGTGGGGAGCAATGGTCGCCTACGTCCTGAAAGAACACGGCACATAAAGGAAGAAGAAAAAAACCTTACAAAGGATCAAACATTGACTATGAAGATACTAACTTGTAACTTAGTTCATTCGGTGCAACACTTACCATATTCGGTGCAACACTTACCATATTCGGTGCAACACTTACCATAGACGGTTGAAAGACCATTTTTAGCAAACCGTGTAGCAAAAATGATTTTTCATTTTCAGTAAAAAGAGCCACAGGAGACTTAACCTTTCAGCGCCCAATGTTCCAATAGCGAAACATATTTTAAAACAGACACTCATTTATTTTCGTTATGTTATTTTTTATCCTTAATGCACACAGAAAAGTATAAAATCCACAATTATGTGCTTACATAATTTATGATTTATTAATTCATACTGGATTTCGTCAAAGTTTGAAATCATGTCCGAACACTGAAAGGATAAATCAACAATAGTCTCACTTACCCACCTGTAGTACATGTTAATATATGTTACTTCCTTTAGTTTTATGTCTTACCAATGACGTTCCCTGTTTATTCCACGAACCCATCCCACGGCATGTATGCCTTTTCTTCTAGATTTCGTCTGCCATACAAGAGCTTTATGTCTGTCGTTTTATGTTTTTACTTTGCCGTTCCTTGCATCTGACTGTAAGGGAACATCTGTTTCCTGTCTTTTATATTCGTCCCCATAAGCATCGGATGTTATAAAGACAATATTTCATGAGATAAACTAGCAAGTAAAATGTGTAGAGTCGTTCTGCTATTCGAAATCATTTCGATATTAAAAAATTCACAAATCTTTAAGATAACTCAGCCGTTTTGCTTACATATACAGTTTCTTTCTTTCGACCGTATACTTTTGACAGTTTTTGAGTAAAACGCAACGAGTGTTGTCTTTTAAAATAATTTCACCATAAGCAAGACACTAAAGCCACTAAGACGCAAGGGGTGTGTGTGTGACTCAGGGTGAAAGACAGTAGCGTGAAGGAAACTAAGAAAGCGTCACTGAAGAGAAAGGACAATAATAAGAGCATGATCGAAGGAGACACATGAAAATTTACGTTGCATTTAAATTAGGTGTAGATGTAGATTGCAGTTTACAGGAAAGAAATAACCTGGAAGATAGCTCCACAGGTGAAGAAATTGAGAAAAGAAACTGTTAGAATAGAACTTACGGTGGCATTTAGCAATTTCAACATAAAATAGATGAGACCTAGCTGAAGGGAAATTCGATATTCGATCACTTTCAAACTTTATTATAAGACTGTAAAATTGAAAAAAAAAATAGAAAAAAGAATTGAAGCAGAAATATTTCAATAAGCTTATTACTAAAGTGGATCAAATACTGTCCCCGTATTGTCACTATATATATATATATATATATATATATATATATATATATATATATTTGTTCTTGACTCTTTTCTAAAAAGGACAAAATGATTTCTATCTGCTTTAATGGGTTACGAGATAAGCTTTATAAAACAAACTCTAAAGCAGGCGTATAAAGTCTAGCACTTGGTTAAATAGTGAAAAATGAATTGTTGCGTAGTGGATATATATATATATATATATATATATATAAAGAAATATAGTCTTAAAGTGTGTTATATTTATGGGATAAAGTGCTCAATATCAGAGATAGAGCGTGTGTAAATATAAAGTGAACATAGAAGTCAACACTTAGAGGCGACAGTCTGTTTCATGCTTCGTGGCCTGACGATTGCATCTAACAGGAAACAGACTGTCGCCTCTAAGTGTTGACATCTATATTCACTTTTATATATATATATATATATATATATATATATATATATATATATATATATATATTAAGTCTATTAGCGAACAGATTTCGCCATTAATTGCATTAATATTGCTAATTGATTCAATGTATGATTATCACTTTATAATATAAAATATATGCTGCCTAATATAATAAGTGAGAGAGAGAGATTATGTGAGAGAGAGAGAGTGAGAGAGTGAGAGAGAGAAAGAGAGGGTGAGAGAGAAAATTACAGACCAGGTACATATTTAATGTTATCGGGTTTAGTTTACCGTTGATATAATAGAATTTGTCATTTTTGTAAACCTATATTTCAAACCTACACTAATTATTGAAAGATGGCGTCTGTTGTCGTTTATTATCTCACACATCTCGTAGCGTTCCCATGGATCTTCGTCACCTCAGCAGTTGCTGTTGCAACGACACTGCTGCATACAGATTAAAGATATATAAACTAGAATTACTGAGACGTTTTTATTTTATTTAATACGCCTCTGTGTATTGGTTTTCATTTTTGAGTATTTCTAAAAACATTGGTTTCATGTTTTCAGCTGTGAGTTTCTCTGTCAAGCAAAGAAACTACTGCGGCAATCATTAGTTCTTAAGTGTCAACGAGAGGAACCAACTCAACACGAATAATTCTCTTAGACATGTAATTATGTGAAGTTATATTTTTCTTTTACATCTTCTTGAGTTGTTATGAAGAGAAGAAGGTTGAAGCAGCAGTGAGAAGACGTTAACAAGTGAGTGATTTTCCAGATGTCAGGTGTTGGGTTACACAGGGCAGCGGCCCGCACTTGTGAACAAGGTCTGATGAGGCGAGTCTCTCTCTTTCTCACAAGCACCCCCTTCCCGCTTTAATGACCCTGCAAACCCGTCCTGGGTATATATTCGTTTGTGAAAAACATTGACAAAAAAAAAAAATAAATAAAGTAAAATAAAAAATAAAAAAACAAACAAAAAACAAACAAAACAAAACAAAGCACCCCCCCCCCCAAAAGAAAACTGTCGGCATTAGGCACTTACTTATCTATCTCATTTTTCTCTTTCCATTTTTACGAAGGTTTAAGTTTAAAGAAAAGGCAACGAGAAAAAAAAATACGGGTTAAAATCTCATCAAATGATATCTCTGTGCGAGTTACAAATTGGGGAAATGTTTCAACAGAGGATGGAAAATGTGACACCGAAATCCGAAGTACGCATTACACTAGCGAAAGAGGCATTCCAAATTGATATTTCTATGCAGGTTAAATTCCGAAAAGCTCAGTAAAGTACGGAGAAACAGAAAAAAAACTCTGGATTGCTATGCGATATCCATCCTCTTATATGACAGTGAATGCGTGAGAATCTCCCCACGGATGAGGAGAAAAGTAGAGGCAGCAGAAATGTGGTTCCACAAAAGGATACAGAACATTCAATAGATGGAGCGAGTAAACAACGAGGAAGTTATAAATAAAATGGTCACAAAAAATATGTTTTATACTCAGGACCAGAAAGAAGCAGCTGAAATTCTTTGGACACATAATGATGAAGGAAAGCTTCGAAAACTTAAGCCTCACAGGGCATATTGGAGGCAAGAGAGTTAGGAGAAGGTAGTCAGCCACAATATAAGCGTGTGTGAATGAATGGCGGAGCGGGTTGGACAGGAGCCTTAGCAAAGGGAGTAAAACTAAGGGCCACAACGGATTGGAAGTTTTGGAGAGCCATGATCGTCCATGTCTTGAAGGGACGCAGCACAGAGAAAAAGAATATCTTAGTTCAGGCATTATATATATTTAAGAATAAAGAAAAAATATATATATATAAATGTATATATATATATATATATATATATATATATATATATGATGAAAATGTGGAAAAGACAAAGCAAAATCCGAATATGTGAGTTTACTGTTTTTTATTTTGTTTTTTGTTTTTTTTTTAATAAAAAACAGTAAACTCACATATTCGGATTTTGCTTTGTCTTTTCCACATTTTCATCATACCGTCGGATCTACATCCACATATTTGCTTACATATATATATATATATATATATATATATATATATATATATATGTTTTGAACAATAAAAAAATATTAAAAATTAAAATCTTCAGACACACTGGGTTGTATAATAATATTCTTTCGTTTTTATTATTTCAGTTAGATTCCTCGACTAGTTTCGGCCAACATGGCCATCATCAGAAGCAAAAACACAACTATATATATATATATATATATATATATATATATATATATATATATATATATACGTAGTAAAGGTAATAAATCTTTTGATATATAATCCAAGTGGATCCCATTAATATAAAATATTAAAACTGATCCACAAAAAGAGCGCAATGTATTTATTATTACACAACAAAGAATTAATAAACAATAAAATCCAAAATCAAAAAATAAAAATGAACACGCTACCACCCCTGTCTGAATGACTGGATTTCTCTGTATCCTTGGAAACAAAAAATTATGAATTGTATGTGCGTTTAAAACTCAGTAAATTTAAAAATAAGTTATTCCAAAATTCGCTTGATGATGAAACAGAATTAATCCTTTTAATTTAATTATATAATTAAATTTGAAGTTTTTAGCTTCGGTTTTTGAAACATGGTAATTCCTGTGTAGCGAAGAAACCATATTTTAAATCAGTTAATTTATATATATATATATATATATATATATATATATATATATATATATATATATATATATATATATATAGTCATCCAAAGACAGACTGTTTTGCTGTATCACAGCTCATCAGTGTGGCTAGACGTCCGGTTGCTTCTGGCTAGAATCGAAAACCCGCTGAATTCGCGTCAGTCGCAAATTTTACCCTGAAGCTGTTGGCACACGGCAGAGAAGAAGGTGAATTTAAGCGTATTTATTTTTTAGATAAACACACAGTGACTGAGAGAACTCGATTCGATTTACCGAAGAGTCTTGCATTATTAGCCGTAATAGTCACTGTTTACAAACCCACACATCCTCCCCAGAGAGCTCAACCGAAATAAATTTTATATTGTTTGTTTGTTGATACTTGATCTGGTTTCCGAGTATGATCTACCAGAATAACGCATCAGCAAAATATGTGATTTACAAGTTAAGAAAATTCTCTACAATTAAAAATAGATATATACGGAATAAAATAAGAAAAACAAGTAGTCTTTATTATAATATTATATGATAAAAATAAAGGAAATTATTATTTTAATTAATACTATAGCTTTCTGTAAACAGTTTGCACATCAATCAAGATAAATCATTTGGGGAATAAATCTGCTTTATATACAAAATCCACCAGACGCCTTCATTCATGGTGTGCTACTTGGGTTCTAATTAAGTAAAGTTGCGGGTAAAGTTGCGGATGTAGGTAATTTTCTTTGAGGTAGACCACATATTTTAGAAGAAGCATGCCCATAAATCACATACTTAAGTTGCACGTTTCGTTTTATATAACAAGCAATAAAAGGGCATTAGGAACACAGTGCTTAATGTAAAATATAAAAAAAAACATAGCAGTATACAGAAATACAATATATATATATATGTAGATACTTATGTTTCTCGAAAGACAGTGAAATATAAGTATCTTTTACTCTCTCTCTCTCTCTCTCTCTCTCTCTCTCTCTATATATATATATATATATATATATATATATATATTCAGACATATATTGTTAAATATAATAACGAATTATGAGCCGTTCTAAGCTTCGTATAGTAGCTTTAGTTTCGGGAGAAACTATTCCGCGACCGCTATCGTCGCATGGCAAACTTCT
Organism: Acanthosepion esculentum; assembly: GCA_964036315.1. Classification (NCBI taxonomy): domain Eukaryota; kingdom Metazoa; phylum Mollusca; class Cephalopoda; order Sepiida; family Sepiidae; genus Acanthosepion; species Acanthosepion esculentum. Next base: position 107,935,426 of record OZ038488.1, read on the forward strand.
ATGTAAACATAACATGATGTCTTTGATGATGAACATTTCTGTTGTACTGTCCATATAATCACTCTGATGATGGCCCATGTGAGCCGAAAGCTTAGATCGAGGAACAACATAAAAAAAATATTAATATGTTGGAAAGTTTTTGTCTCTATTTTCTCCCGAAACTAAAGCCACTATACAAAGCTTAGAGCGGCCCATGATCAAATATAATAGACATTCGTTGTCTGTTATATCTAACAATATAAGTTTGAATAATGATCTGCTGCCCCAATACACCACACACACACACACACACACACACACACACACACACACACACACACACACACATATATATAATGAATACAAAATCCATAAAAAAGCCATCTGATCAGGTTATAAATTTATTTCGTGGAACTCAGCTCCTTCTCGTCAGACCAGATAATAATATTAATAAATGGAGTTCAATTTATTCAGACAAAAGGAAAAAAGGAAAAAGAAGAAAAAATAGAGACAAGAGAAAGAGGAAAAAGTTTTAATATTAAAAGAGAGAAAGAAAAAAAGGGAAGAAAGACAAAAAAAAATCAATATAAGGCTTTTTGAGGAGGAGAGAATTATATTAGTCTGTTCTTACATTGACGTCTATTTGGATTTATATATTTGGAAATATTAATGTGTATTTGGGTAGCAACCTTTCTTTCAAGCATGTTTCATTGAAAACGACCGTCGCTCGGAGTTTCAATGGCAAGTCTTTTGCAGCTTTACTTTGTTATCGACATATTCAAAAAGTGTGGCTGATCCTACACAACTCTTCACCACTTTAAACTAATCATTGTGTTGGTTTTTCAGTGAAACACGAAAGCGAAATAAAAAAACAATGTTCCTGCTGCACTTGCATGCAATACTTTCTCCTGTACTGTTTGTGGTCTTTTGTGCAATTCTCGTGCCGGCCTCAAAATTCTCCTACTTTTCTCCTCCTCCTTCTCCTCTTCCACCTCCTCCTTCTTCTCCTCTTCCTCCTCCTATTCTTCCTATCTTTCTTCCTCTTTTTTCTCTCCTTCCACTTCTCCTCCCACTTTTCCTCTTGCTTTTATTCTTCCTCCCGACCTCCCCCCTTTTCATGGTCATAACATTAGAGAGTCGAGTTCGAATTACAGCCAGGTTCGTTGCATTCACTTACACACAAATACTCTTTGGAAATGTATAAATTCATCACCTCCCCCAACTATGAGTCAAATAGTAGAACTTTTATTTGGAAAATTTTCTATTCTAAATAAATGTTGATGAAATATACTTTCGCAAAAACAAAGAATTATTCTTACAATCTAAAATCTGTTTCAGCTTTAAATAACCCACAAAAGGTTGATAAACCGTAAAGAACAAATCAATCTTTTTAATAATTTATTGTCGTTTGAGTTACTGTGAGTCTTTTTTTTTCCTTAAAGTTTCTTCATTTTTTTTCTTGTGTTAAAACGTCTGTCGATACAATATGAACAAATAAGCTGGACTTATATTTATAGAAATGGGAGAAAGTCATTTTTCTTTGTAGTGGCTATCAGTAGTTTATAGCGTGCTAATCAGCTTTTTACCACTTCAGAATTTTCAAAATATCAATAAAAGAAATAAACTAGACACCCAATTAATTTTAAGGTGAGTAAACCCAGACAACCAATTAGTTTTAAGGTCAGTAAGCCCCTGTGTCCGAAAAAAGAAATGCGGCTGATAATTTCAGTTGTCCCTGTCCCACTGTCAGATGGTCAAGGGTAAATATTTATGGCAAGTCATGTATCAACTGCAGAAACCCCCAAAACGAAACGGTTGACATAGATAAAGTAGCGTTTAGGGTAAGGGATAAGGGTGACGGTTTTGTTGTTTACAGGGTAATTTGCTCTGATGTGGCTAATGGGGCGTAACGAGTTTTGGGGGGTGATTATTATGACGTTAGCAGATGTCTGAAAAGTTTGACAGATTCCTGCGGCGACCATGCCAGAAAGTCCAAATCGTCGCATGAGGTTGAGGGTATGAGGTGGGGGACTAGAGAGAGAGAGAAAGAGAGAGAGAGAGAGAGGGTATAAAGAGAGAGAGGGAGAGAGAGAGAGGGGGAGTGAGAGGGAGAGGAGGGAGGAGATAGAACGACTGACATTGATTGGTTGCTTTTGGAATAGGTACAAAGCCGCCATAAAAACTGAGACAAACAAGTGATATTCTTTTTTTTACGCACACTATCTACATAACCTTGAACGAATATCTTATATTTTTTTCCCTATGTGCCGTGTCAGTCCAGGACGTTGGCGGTGATGGCTCTCCACAATTTCCTGTCATTTGTAGCTCTTAATAAATGTTGACTATTTGTTACCTCTCCTAAACCTTGTTCGGCCAACCATTTACTCAAGCTCGCTCGGCAGATTATGCGTTATTTTACTCTGTCACTCTTGCCTTTATTGTGTCATGTAAGTGTCAAATTTTATATTGTGTGCCCTCGAAATTTCAACTGTCTTTTCCTGGTGTTAAGTATAAGCGTCCCTTTTTGTTACCATTTTCTCTAAACCTTCGTAGTTGCTCGCATGTTCAGTCTATGATATTCTCTGCATCTTTCTGTAGAACCACATTTCTGTTGCTTCAAGTCTTTTCTTCATCTGTGTGGAGATTGTCCAGCATCCACTGCCATATGGGAGGATTGATATGATATAATAGTTCAGTACTTTTGTACTTTGTTTCTAACGAACTTTTTTCTGTTTCTTAATACTTTGCTTAGCTTTTAAAAGGCATAATTCGCTATCCCAATGCGCTTTTGGATTTCAGTGTCGCATTTTCCGTCCTCCGTTAAAACTCTTCCCAGATATTTAAATGGTTGTATTTGTTTGGTTTTGGTATCTCCAAATCATTTGCTTGCTGGCTTGTTCCTTTTGCTAACAGCCATGCTTTCTCCCTACAGACGTAAAGCGACCGGCAGAGATATGTTTTCACCAACGAATGTTGAGAAAACAATAGACAGTGTATGCGAGAAACTTTAATATCAAAAAGTAACTGTCACGCTGGAAAGAAAGTCCTGTCGCATTTGTAGATTGAAAAGAAGCAAATGCTTCTTTGGGCTTAAATCATTGGATTCCCGGCCGTATCAGGTTTAAACAACGGCTGTCGTCCGATCACCGAAGTGAAGAACCATCGAGCCTGGTCAGTACTTAGATGAGTGACTGTTTGGGAAAATTAGGTGCTTAAAATGTGGATATGCGGGTGGTGGAATGGATAACGGCTTGAGATGGGAGATTGGAGAGCTGAATTCGAATTCCAGTCGGGTTTATTACATACACTTACCCATAGGCATTCATGAATCGAAAAGAAACACGATTGTCCAAGCGTGTCGTATCCTATCCGATTTTAGCAACACGCCCTGAACCAGTGCGATATGGTAATGACACCTTCCTCCCCCCATGAATCTGGGGAAGGCGTACGTCCAACATTAAGGGCCGCTACGAGCCGAGAAGAAGAGCAGATTTATTTAATCCAGAATAGCTTAAAAGCATGCCCATTTTGATGTATGGAGGTCATTACTTTCCGTACAAGCAATTACTTTTATTTTATAGATGACTTTTGCTGGATTTCTTAGTTAATTTCGGTTATTTCCAAATTTATTTCCAAGTTATAAAAATTGTTATCGTATAAAAAAATTCGTCACAAAAATCACGTAAAAAAAATCGCCGAAAACAATCACAGTTATGAAAACTTGGGAATCCAAAATTTCAGGATTGTGGGTCTGGATCCGATCCGGAATGATTTTAATTTGTCGGCGTGATTTCAAAATGTTATATGTTGGGCTACGGCATCTAGGAGTAAAATTGAAAAACTGTGAAACACTGACACATATATTTATATTGAAGAAGATGAGATATTTAAAAGTTAGAGAGTTGTGACCCTTTAATTGAATAAGTGCGACACACGCAGACATTTTCGCAATTATTATATAGCTAATATTTCCTTTTATTATCGGTAAATAGTCTAATCTCTTTGGAAAATTTTGATCCGCCCTCGGATGTAAATTTCTTCAGGTTTTTATGCAACTAAACATTTCATATCAGTTTTAACCTCTTCACGATTATTATACTGTTTTCCCTCTAAAACTGTTGCAAACATATGAAAAGGTGATAGATGAAGCTAGGCCAGGAGAAATAAAGGCGATGAGACAAAACTTACTTATTTAATGCCATACACTTTTGCTAATCGAATCGAGCAGTATGTTTTGTATTATCGTGTAAGAACAAAACGCTTTCTTGAGTAACCAATGATGAATCCTTTTTTTCTGTAAATGTTGTTGCAATGGTACCATTTAATAAAAATACTTCTCCACATTAACAGTTTCGTTTTGATTTGGCAATTCATGATAGAAAACACTCTTCATATCTTACTAAATACTGGGTATAACTTCTCTCGAGTGTGGAATTGTTTATTGGGGATAGCTGGAAAAAATAAGGTTCATCTAGCTCACCCTGCTATCATACCTTTACAAGAGCTAAATCAAAACAAAAATGGAGTATTACTGCCATATCTAGATTGGAATTTCCGAGTCCTAACTTGCGTTTCTCGATAGAGTCCAAAAGCGTGTCCACGTCATTAAGGATAAGGAATTATCTCCCACCCTACAACCACTTTCCAGCTAAAGCTAACATTACTATATCACTATTTCCATAACAAATGTTAAGAGGAGCTACATTCCTTTCTTCCACCAGTTCAGACGTTTACAGATAAAGCTCTCGCTACTATATCCCTATTTCCATATCAAGTATTCAGACGAGCTACATTCCTTAGTTCCACCAGTTCAGACCCTTATAGCTAAACCCCTCACGACTATATCACTATTTCCATATCAATTATTCATGCGAGCTATATTCATTAGTTCCACCAGTTCAGACCTTTACAACTAAGCATCTCACGTCTATATCAATATTCCCATATCAATTATTCAGTCGAGCTACATTCCTTAGTTCCACCAGTTCAGACCTGTACTGCTAAGCCTCTCACGACTACATCAATGTTTCAATATCAATTATTCAGGCGAGCTACATTCCTTAGTTCCTCCAGTTCAGACCTGTACAGCTAAGCATCTCACGTCTATATGACTATTTCCATAGCAATTATTCAGCCGAGCTACATTCCTCAGTTCCACCAGTCCAGACCTGTACTGCTAAGCCTCTCACGACTATATGACTATTTCCATAGCAATTATTCAGGCAAACTATATTCCTTAGTTCCACCAGTTAAGACCTTTACAGCTAAGCCTCTCACGACTATATGACTATTTCCATATCAAATATTCAGGCAAGCTACATTCCTTAGTTCCACCAGTTCAGACATTTGCAGCTAAGCTTCTCACGACTACATGAATATTTCCATATCAATTATTCAGGCGAGCTATATTCCTTACATCTACCAGTTCAGAGCTTTACAGCTAAGCCTCTAACGACTACATCAATATTTCCATATCAATTATTCAGGCGAGCTAGATCCTTAGTTCCACCAATTCAGACCTTTACAGCTAAGCCCCTCACGACTACATCACTATTTCCATATCAATTATTCAGGCGATCTACATTCCTTAGTTCCACCAGTTCAGACCTTTACAGCTAAGCCTCTCACGACTACATCAATATTTCCAAATCAATTATTCAGGCGATCTACATTCCTCAGTTCCACCAGTTCAGACCTTTACAGCTAAGCCTCTCACGACTACATCAATATTTCCATATCAATCATTCAGGCGAGCTACATTCCTTAGTTCCACCAGTTCAGACCTTTACAGCAAAGCCTCTCACGACTACGTCAATATTTCCAAATCAATTATTCAGGCGATCTACATTCCTCAGTTCCACCAGTTCAGACCTTTACAGCTAAGCCTCTCACGACTACATCAATATTTCCATATCAATTATCCAGGCGAGCAACATTCCTTAGTTCCACCAGTTCTGATCTTTGCATCTTAGACCCACTATGTAGACGAGGATGAATCATCCTCATTCCCTTCGTATTAGTAAGTAGGATATTTCGCTCATGTAGCTTCTTCTCTAGAACTACTACATTGTGGAACAAACTCACAATAAGAAGTTTTCCCAATGACTATAATCTTAACCTATTCAATTATAGGAGTAACCAAATCTTTCTTATATAATCTCATAAACTGCTCTTCTTACTTTCGCTTCTTACTCTTATACCTCATCATTTAGTAACCTTGAGTGGCTATTGGGCCTTGTGTTGAGTAAATATAAGTGTAAAATAAATATGGATGCAGAATATAATGCCAAAAAGAATAAATTGTAAAAACTTACTTATAAATAAATAAACATTGCCATGAAAATAAGTTACCAAACAACTTGAGATATAATCCTGATGCTTGCATTACTTACATTATTCGGACTCTTACCCTCATCTTCAATGTCATATTTACAACGTTTCGGCGTTGTACACTCCGGCCTTCTTCAGGTGATTGGAATTTCGAACAGAATCTTTTATTTTGTCCACCGGAGTAGATTGTTTTAGTTCCACGTGCCATGCCTCTTCCGGATATCTCAGTTATTTCCCTTTAACTCAACTCTCAAAGTTTTTGGTTCACCACTGCTGTTTTCCTCATCTTCGTTATCATATTCACAACGTTTCGGGCGTTGTACGCTTCGGCCTTCTTCAGGTGATTGGAATTTCGAACTGTAAGAGTTTTTGGATAGCAAATCACCGCAAGTTCAGACACCAAGATCAGGGGCAGAAAGAAATGTCGAAATTTCGTTTTGCGGGTACTGTGTCACAAATCACAATGCACGTAACCAGTCAGAAAATTAACTCACTCACTGACGAACGCGGTAGCCAAATACACGAATTTTGTCTTTTTCCTGATTCGAGAACACCAACTGCTATTATCGACCGAGCATTTTTTTTCATTCGCCGACAACTGAGAGAAGACGCACAATATTAGCATATCAAAATACTTTTATGGCGACTCTTGCGACTGACTTGTCTCTAATTTAAATATTCCGTCTTCAGCATACCATGGAGAATACGTGCCCTTTTTTCAGCAAGTAGCTTTCTTTTTCGACACGGTTTCCATCGTAGGATACACGCGACACGTTGTCGCTTGGTTTGACGAGGTTATTCGCCGTTTTCTTCGCTATACGAACCAAACCCTTTAATTCGTCCACCGGGGTAGATTGTTCTAGTTCCACGTATCGTGCCTCTTCCGAATGTCGCAGTTATTTCTCTTAAACTCAATTTTGGTTCACCACTGCTGTGGCCTGGTATTGAACTCACAGCTCTTTAGCTTTAGTCACTGGATCTAACCAACGTCTTTATCCACTGGGCCATGTGTCCAATCACCTGAAAAAGGCCGGAGGGTACAACGGCCAAGACGTGTTTATTCCAATGAAGATGAGGGTAACAGTCCGAATAATGTAAATAAGGGAAGTAATCATAATACCCCATGTCAAAGATATAGATCCTGATGCTATTTTGAATTTGAAAAAATGCTTAAATGTGAACTAAATTAGTGAACTGTTTCTTAAAATTAATTGTTCCAAACATTGAATTAACAAAGCGTTGCATTTTCATTGGGTTTACCTTTTTATTTTATTTTTATTTTCAAATGTAACAAATATTTCAGGACACATTTAATATATTAATTGCAACAATTATTATTCAATGCTGAATGTCAAAAAGGATGAGCACAAAATGTAAATCACAAATTGGAGATACCAAAACCAAGTAATATATATATATATATATATATATATATATATATATGACTATGAACCTAAAGAGCCAGGCAAACCTACCTAGGTTTCACCTACGCGGATCGTCAGGGTACGCTGGCCAATGACGTAACATTAGAACAGAATATGAATAGCCTCCAACATGAAAACAACCATGACCATGTGACTAGGTAGGTTTGCCTGGCTCTTTAGGTTCATAGTTAGATTTGCTCTACTTAGTGTATTGAGCACTTTGCTTAGTTACTTTTGCTTTACTCGTGTTGGAAGTTTTTTTTCTTTGGACTCTGGACAATTGTTTTTGCCTCAATTACATGTTCTTAGTTCTTTCTTTTTTTATTCCTTATTTTTTCATGGGTATTTGTTTGTTCATTTACAAGCCAAAACACCTAAGGTTTCTCCAGATGAGTATAATTACTTATATATATATATATATATATATATATATATATATATATATATATATATATATATATATATAGGAAGTGTTTTAACAGAGTACGGAACGCTCGATATTGAAATACGAAGGCGCATTGGGGTAGCGAAAGATGCTTTCCAAAAGCTAAGCAGAGTATTAAGAAACAATAAAACTTCGTTAGAAACAAATAAAACGAGTACTGAACTGTTACGTCAAATATGAAGAAAAGATCTGAGCAAAAGAAATGTTGTTCCACAGAAAGATGCTGAGGATACCATGTACCGAATATGTGAACAACGACGAAGTTCTAGAGAAAATGGAATCAAAAAGGAAACTTATACTTAACACCAGGAAGAGACAGCTGAAAATTCTAGGACACATATTAAGGAAAGAGGACTTGGGAAATCAGATACACACAGGGCAGAATGAATTGAAGAGGGACAGAGGAAAACAACACATAACGTACTTAGTGAACTTGGCTAAATGGATGGTGAAAATGGTTTAGGAGAAATAATGAAAACATTAAGTGATACAAATGACAAGAAGTTGTGGAGAGCCATGATCGCCTACGTTCTAAGCGGTTACGGCATATGAAGAAGATGATTATAGAAGGTGGTATTTTTCGAAATAAGATCAATCATTTTACAAGCATATTTGACTGATCTAACGCCATTAAATTTGGAGTCGATATGAGGGACATTAAAATATTTTAGACATCAATTTCAACACGAGAAAACAAGGATGTGTCATCTCACCAGACTTATTCAAACTTTACAGTGTGATAATCCAGAAAGAAGTCCTATCAGAATTTGTTAGTGGCGTCCACAATCTAAACAATATTAGATATGCAGATGAAACAATGTTGATAAGAGACACAGGAAAGAAAATACAGAAACGCCTACAGAAGTTAGTAAAGGAAAGCGAGAAGAAAGGATTAAGCATCAATTGTAAAAAAACGAATGTATCATTGTCAACAATAGGACCATCCCAAAATGCGAACTACGAATTGGAAACATCAAGATCAAGCAAGTACAAAAATTATATATCTATTATATACAAAAATTATATATCTAGTATATATCTATATATTAAAAGTAACCACATCTTCTACTCCAACAGCTTCTTCTCTCGCACTTCCCGAGAGTGGAACTTCCTTCTTTCTACTTGCTTTCCTGATAGCTATAATCTTCAAGCTAGGAACAGGCCAACGTTGACCCTGAATCCTGGCAGCCGTTGCTGCAAATCGGTCATCCTGGCGTTGGACAATCCGAAGGAGGACCGAGACTTTCGAGTCCAACAGTCAACATCAAGAGGATCTGCGGCGTTCTGTTAGGAGGACTCGATTCGCTTAGCCGCGTCCACACCATCCACACTACTCTGTGACCCCTGAGGCTGAGCCTTCTCAGCCATCTCCGCCACCGCCACCAGGATGGGGGTACAGAGAATACGGAAAAGTGATGACGATCTCGATGATCGGATGCGAGTAGGTGCTGACTCATCTATTTACAGAGGATGGAAAATGCGACACCAAAATCTGAACTTTTATGTAATATCGGTCCTCCAATATGGCGGTGAATCCTCACATATAAAGAAGACACTTTAAGCAACAGAAATTTAGTTCTACAGAAGGATACTGAGAATACCATAGATTGAACATATGTGCAACGATTAAGTTTTAGAGAAAATGGAAACAAAAAAGACACTTATAGTTAGCATCAGAAAGAGACAGTTGAAATTTGTTGGGCACATAATAAAGAAAGAGAGCTTGGCGATTTTGACACGCACTGGACATATTAAAGTCATGAGAGACAGGAAAAATCAGCGAATAACCTACTTAATGATTAGAAAATATAGCAAAAAGACTAAACCTACCAAGAGCTACAAAGGACAGGATGATGTGGAGAGCCATTTGATCAGTGTACATAACTAGAGACAAATAATGACTTTATTTTCTACCATTATTTAACCAAGCAGAATTTTTCAAACCGCGCCTACGGTCGGATGTCAGTTCACTTTCTTTCTCGCAGCTGTTGGAATACTCTTTCTTTATTTTTAAAAAAAAATCGAGTTCACTCCAAGCAAAGCAGTAAAACCACTAAGACACAAGGGATAACTGGGTGTGGAGGAATTAGAAACAGAATCATTACAAAGGAGCGAGAACAAAAAGAGTAGTCAGGAGGACAGTAGATAGCGATTGACATTGCATTTAAATTTTTGAAGATTAAAGTTGGCGGGAAAGCATGGAGCCAGAAGCGAGAAATGCGGGAAAAGAAACTGTTAGCATAGAACTTACGGTTACATTTAGTCAGCTCAGTCGATGGGATCTAGTACTGCGCTTAAATCTAAAAAGTCTAGGTACCATAGAGAAGAGTTCATCCAAACAATTACCGTGAAAGTATTTATAGAAAATGCACAGGGAGGCAACCTTACGGCGGTGGGTAAGTGACAGATATATAGGATAGATTCTGGAGAGAAAAAAAATTGTCTCGCACGATACAGTGAACCATACCGAAGACATTTGGTTCTTACCTCTATTCAAAATGTTTACTCATTTTTCTTTCTGTATTCAACCAGTTCCCATAAACATAACTATAGTTCGCACACGCATAATTACTTTAAAGTTCCAGAGACGGATATGCAATGTGATAGGTCTTGATCTGACATCTCGTCTTCAGTCACTTTCTCACAGATGTGCTGAGGCTTCTCTCTGTCTTTTCTACAAATATTTTCATGGCAACTGCTCTGACGAGCTACTTTCAATGGTACCCCAACTGCATTAATTTAAGCGTGCTACTAGGTTGGCATCTCGGTCCCACCCTTTCACAGTCGAAATAGTTAAATGTAACTGCCTCTTCTACTCCAACAGCTTCTTCTGTCGCACTTCCCGACAGTGCAACTCTCTTCTTTCTACTCGCTTTCCTGATAGCTATATTCTTCAAGTATTTTTTTTAAGCTTTTCACCTCAAGCAAGGCTGGAAGCCACTAACACGCAAGGGGTTACAAACGATTTTGAGCGAGAGCAAATAGGAGTGTTAGAGGAAAGGATGTGGAGAAGGATAGAGGATAGATCAAGGCAACTGGAGATGTCGATTGATGTTACACTTGAATAGTTGGAGATCATAGTCATCAGGGAAACAGGAATGAGGAAGGGAGTTCCATAGGCGTGAGGTGCGAGATATGAAGCTATTGGAGTAGAAGAGACGTCTATATTTAACAGTTTCAACAGTGAAAGGATGGGAACGGGATGCCAGCCTCGTAGGACGCTTGAATTCATGGAGCCTGGGAACCAGCGATAGCAGCTCATCGGAGCAATTACCATGGAAGTATTTATAAAAGAGACAGAGAGAGGCGACATATTTTGATAATTTTGTAATTTTTAAAGATGTTCGAATAAAAAGATTTCTTTTATTTCTTTATAAAATGGTAAATAATAAATCTTTATAAAAGGTAAATAATAAATATCGCGTTGTATTTGGTTCACATATTTTTATAATCCTGCAAATAAATATGGTGATGGCAGTACAAAATAATAGCGGTGTCAAGGAAAAAACCGTTCTTTTGACACATCGATTTTTTGCGTGTACGAAGGTTAAAGATTTCTCAAATGTCAATTTTACTTTTGTTCAACAATAGGGGACCAAAAATCACTTTTAAGCCGCAAATAAAATGTGATGAGACTAAAATATATTTGCTGACCAATCAAAATGCTCCTATACAAAAGCCTTTATATAGCCTTTAAATAGGTGTCGCTCGATAATGCTGCCATGTATCTTCCAATAAGTTTTGATCGACACCTCAGAAAAAACGTGACAATTTAAAATATGATTTATTCTCATGTCTATACGAACATGGCAGAGCGGCACACTGGGAATATATTTTCGCTTACAATAAACATTGAAATTCAACACATTAACTTCGACATTATTAAACAAAGTAAGCTGACGGAAAATGCGACATTGAAATCAGAAGTTGCATTAGGATAGCCAAAGATGCCTTCCAAAAGCTAAGCAGGGTATTAACATACAGAAAAACTTCGTTAGAAACAAAGAAAAGTTTAATGAATTGTTATGTGATATATGTCCTATGTGGCAGTGAATGTTGGACAATCTCCTCAAAGATGAGGATGAGACTTGAAGCAACAGAAACGTGCTTCTACAGAAGCATGCTGAGGATACCATGGACCGAACATGTGAATAACGAAGATGTTTTAGAGAAAATGGAAACAAAAAGGAAACTTATACTTAACATCAGGAAGAGACAGTTGAAAATTCTAGGGTACATAACGAGGAAAGAGGGTTTGGAAAATCTGATACTCACAGGACAGATTGAGGGCAAATGGGATAAAAGAAAACAGCACATAACATACTTGATGAGCTTGAGTAAATGAATGGCCGAAAGGGGTTTGGGAGAAATAAGGAAAAGACGATACTTATTAAGGAAATTGTGGAGAGCCATGATCGCCTCCATCTTGAGGGGACACGGCACATAAAAAAGATGCTCTGTAGAAACGACTATTTTCAATCATGTTTTTCTTTTTATGTAAATAGTACTTTTAGTATCTTGATGATCATTGCTCTCCACTGCTTCCTGTCTTTTTTTTGCTTTAAGTAATTTTTCACCCATTTCCTCTTTGATCCTGTTCTGCTATCTATCTACGGTCCTTCATTAAGCAGGTTTACTCGAGGTTCCCCGCTGCTTGTCTTGCTCTATGTATTTGTTAAGTTCTCTAGGTCCTCTTCTCTCCTTTCGTAAAAATAGATCAATTCTGGTAGTACTTTTTACTGTTCTATAATAGCATTTCTTAACGATTGCTACATAACAACTTTTTACAGTCCATTCAAAAGTTCAAAGCTGTTTCGTTTAACGTAGTCTCGTTATAACGTTGAGGAGAAAATCAGATAATGGAAGATAAAAATCCGAGAAAGCGTTGAGTGATCCTATAAATGTATGACAAAAACAAGTACACCCTTGTGTAAATTAATTGAAACAACCGCTTTAGTTTCTTTTCTTTCAACATACGGTCAGTTTCAGACCGGCTGGAGTGACAGGGTGTAATCGATTTCTATTTTTTACCCAGATTATGTCATTTGCAGTGGTGTTCCGTAATATGAATCTATTTTCGGGGTGTATGATGACATTTGTCGAAAAATATTGCGTCATCCGTGATTGCTTCAGATTTTTTATCACGCCCAGACACTATTGTCTCAACTGTCGATCAGTTGTCCTAAGGCAATTGTCTGCGATGGAAGTTACTCCAAGGAAACGGACGAAAATTGTAAAGCTGCACAAAGATTATGGCAAGCCTTACCAGTAAGAAAATTAAAGTACTATCGACTGGCTCTGGAATTCTCTTGATTTAAATCCAATCGAGAATCTGTGTTCAATCTGCAAGGAAAGACTTCGTGGAATGGACATACGAAATACTAACATATGCACTGCGTTATGTTTAATTGGAAAAATACGAAAAGAAAGTAAATAATAACGGAATTATTTGTTTTCTTTCAATTAATTTGCAAAAGGGTGTAATTATTCACATTATTTATCGAATTGCTCTTTTTTGTTACCCCCAAAATATTTCGATCATTCAGCCCTTCCGGCGAATTTCGAACTGAACCTAGTATTTAACATTTAGCAATCTGAATCATTTATTAAAGATTACGTCCCCCTGAGATCCCCTCAAAATATAGTCTTTTATATATTAGTTCTATATATTTGAAATTACAGTAATCTGGATCTCAATTTCAGTCAATATTCTTTTAGGTGTTGCCATAGAAGGTTATGACTACACAATCAAGTAATTCAAATTCATCTTGCATTGGTAGGACTAACATTTTGCTTGGCGAAAATAGTCATCTACATAGTGCTAAAGGTTAATCTCCGGGGATAGATTGTTCTTGTCCGCGTCACGACGGGATATCCGGTCTTTTTTTAGTACTGTTCAGTTATTGGTCGTCCTCTTTCCTCAAAGCCCGAGTCTGTACTACCCGGTCCAGAGGTTGAACTTCAACTTCTGCGTTGGGTTGTATATAACTTGTTCAGCGCTTTAATTTGAACAATTATGTGATTCTGTTGCTTGTGTGTGTGTATAATATATATATATATATATATATATATATATATATATATATATATATATATATATATATATATATATATATGTGTGTGTGTGTGTGTGTGTGTGTGTATATATATATATATATATATATGTGTGTGTATATATATATATATGTGTGTGTATATATATATATATATATGTGTGTGTATATATATATATATATATGTGTGTGTGTATATATATATATATATATGTGTGTGTATATATATATATATATGTGTGTATATATATATATATATATATATATATATATATATGTGTGTGTATATATATATATATATACATGTGTGTGTGTGTATATATATATATATATATATATATGTATATATTTTAATCAGAGATTTTAAATTTGAATAAAAACATGGAAATAGAAAAGTTTAGACGTTGGGCCAGTTGGGATTTATGTCATTTTCTAAATTACTGTAGAATCAATTAAATGCTTGTGGCCATGCCGTGTTGACGTCAGTAAATATTTCAGAAATCCATTTAGTTTAAAATTAAGAAATCTGCGAATGACGTTTTTTGCAGTTTGATAGAATACAGTAGATTGGATTTTTTTTATTTCAACTCCAAACTGGCAAATTCTTGCGAAAAATCAATTTTCACCAAATATATTTCAAAATGATGAATGGTGCAAAGTATTATTTTTGGCAAAAGTCTGAGAGCATTGCAGATTAAACCAAATTATTGTATGCCTTGGTGCTCAAATTGACAATTTTTTTTCTTTTTCGGGAAGTGATTGAGAAATAAAGATATAAGTGCACGTATTCCCCGTTTAATGACTGGGTTCCATTCCAACGCCCTAATCACTAAACGAGCAGGTCACTAAGTGGGAAGTTTTTTTTGTTTTTTTTGTTTTCAGTTGACCATATGAAAATGAATTTATTGAAAAAAGTTTGAAAAAAGTAACTATAAACAATTTTTTTTTCTTTTGCTATCCTTTGCCAGCCGCAATGATGGAGAAAACATTACCTCGAACCATCGCCAGTGAGACACGCTGAAAGAGCCACTCCGTTTCGCGAGGCTAGTTCCTTAGTTCCAAAGGAACGCCATCGAACGAGGGCTAACAACCCCAGAAGTCTCCACTGCTACAGGAGTAAAAAAAATCTATCAGCAAGAGAAGAATATTTAACTATTATTTTAATCTGTGCGTCCCGGGTGACGGACCCCGGCTCAACCGCGGACCTGATCAAATTACCGGTCGAAAATGTACCCGCACAAGTCGCATCCCAAATCAACTTCTCCATTTCAAAAGGGAAAATGGTAATGCAATCCAGCTGCTTTCCATCACCACGGTCGAGGCGTACGGGTTCGATTTGGGAAGGGAATTCAGACCTCTTTTGATGATGTCGTTTATTGCTGTATGCCTTGGAAAGCGGCCTGCACTATGACGACAGGAGAGAGGATGCAAACCGAACTCATCAATGGAAGATCCACATTTGCATCTGTGACGAAGTTGTACCTGAATATTACGTTTATAATGTAATGCGCGTAACGGGTTCGCGTCAGTCAGCTTCAAATAGCTTTAATGTCACTTTTGAACTAATTATAAATGGCTATACAACGCATTCATTTACTAAACAGCAAACGTAATATATAAATTCGAAAATCAGCGCTATATTCTGTTCATTACTACAGTTTGAATACAAATAATGTACAAATACATATTTAAAGTACAATTAAATTCTGATTTATTTTTCACTTTATTAATTCAATTCATTTATTTTGATTCCCTTTGAAGAAAGACAAAACACTTACGGTAAAATTTTTCGTACAACGTCAAACTGGTTGGATCTTTATTTTATGAGATTTTATAGCTGGTCGTAAGTCCGGGAACCGTTAACAGATAAGTCGTTAACCGAGGAGTTGCTGTACTTTCAGAAGCACTTTAATATGTTATATCAGTAATAGTAAGGGATAAATCTTTAAATCGGTAAACAAGTATACGAAAGTAGACCAGGAACTACCAAACTAGTATATAGTGATTTTCTAAGCCCAGCTTAGATGTGGCACAAGGCCGAAACTATGAGGCACCCAGTGAGGATCGAACTCACTACTCAGTCGTAATTGATATAACAAGACAAACTTTCTAACCATTACACCACGTCGAGGTGCCCGACCAAATTAGTATATATGCAGAGACAATAAAAGAACATTTGAAAACTACTAATTTTTCTCACTATCGTGAAAAAGTAAAACTTGAATTTATTCTTTCGTTAAAAGAATCCAATATTTTAAAAAAATCCAAATTTATTAGGCATTTCATTTTTTTCCATTTTTTTTGTCAACTATCGTTTGCTAACTTTGAAAATTCATTCCAACTTTTTTTCTTATGAATCTGGATTACTGTAATCCTTAATGAACATTAAAATTTATCAAGTGTGTTCTGTAGTATTTTCTCCAATGACTTCATATGAACACAGCACAATTTTTATAATAAATAAAACGGACTACCTTCATTACTTTCTATCATAAATTACAGTCTTCTTCTTCGTACCATGTGCCTTCAACATACTAAATATATTGTACGCATATTAGATTTTTATACACCCTTCAATATACGAAAGATTTTTATACACCCTTCAATATACGAAAGATGTTTATATACCCTTCAACATACGAAAGATTTTTATACACCCTTCAATATACGAAATATTTTTATATACCCTTCAATATACGAAAGATTTTTATACACCCTTCAATATACGAAAGATTTTTATACACCCTTCAATATACGAAAGATTTTTTATTTAATGTCCGTTGTTTCTTTTGTATTATAATGACTTCCAGAATCTTGTGACTTTCTTTGCGTCAAGTACTTTTTAAAAATCAATTTCATCTTATGCAAAGCGGTAAAGCTACTAAGACACAAAGGGCTACTGAATGTAAAAGAATTAAAAACAAAAACATTATTAAGGAGCGAGAACAAAAATAATGAGGAATACAGTAGATAACATCTGACATTGCATTTCATTTGTGAAGATTAAAGTAAAAAAAGAAACGAAAGAGAGAAAAAAGAAAGCAAGAGAAAAAATCTTTCCGAGGATGCTAAGTGACGTGATCTAATGTCTAATACTTAAACATTTCTGTTAACCTGATGAATATTTATGAGCGGCTTTAAATTTAATAATTTTGAGTAACAGACAAATAGATACTTGTAAAATAAAATCATTACATTTATCATGATGAAACGCATCGGCTAAGACTAAATATAGTTTTCCTCTTGACTTTTTTTTATTCATATGAATATGGGCACGGGTTTGCTTCTGTTCCACAAATTCCACTTTTGCTCCAATAGAAAAGATTCAAATACAATCAACACTGCAATATCACTGTTTTTCAACCACCGTCAGAATTTGCCTTGTCATTGAAGATACAATCATTTCAGTGAATTAATGCTTTAATAAAACCTGCACGCGATATCATGTGTAATATTTATTAAACAAAGACGTGAAAACAGGCAGAAATACATACTTGCACATTGCTGATACCCGCTAAAGAGTGGATGGAGTAATTCCTGAAAGATCCGTCTACGAAATTGAAAAAAGTGACAAACCTTTTACTAGTAATAATTATATACGTATCTATATATCTATTGACGCATCGTTTTACATTAATAAATAAAGCACTCTGAGTTGTCTGGCGTTTGTTTACATTCGTAAAAACAATACGCTAGAATTCGTCTTACTCTCAGCTGGAACGCCGGTGGCTTAGGGGTAAAAACTCCGAATCATACCGAATCGCTCGAGTTTCGATCTTGGCTTGAAGCAGTCGGTTGTCTTGTCCCACTGATGAGCTGCGAAACAGGCCCGTATGCGAATGACAAGGCGTATATATATATATTCGTGAAATACATGTTTGATGTTTTAGCACACATCAACAGCGATGCTTTTAGCCGAGTTTCATTAGGGGTTTCGGGTCTTTCAACATCATACAACCCCTCTCCACGATGAGACAGCCGATACAGATTGGGTATCGACTTGTGTGTCATCCGTCAGATACAACTTATCTCATTTTAATCACACACAGCGACACTTGTTCGTAATTTATAGTCCAATCACGGATAAATTCCGGTTCACCAGCAATCTACGCTCTTGTAAATTAAATAGTTAAAATAAGGAAAATTAAGTAAACAAAGAAACAAATTGAAAATAAAAATTTCAATGGTCTATAAATATACAAAAGTGAGAATTTATGAAATATATTTTTAGAATATATGTATATATATATATATATATATATATATATATTTTTTTTTAGAATATATATATATATATATATATATATATATAATATGTATATATGATTACAATGCCGTCTCATTAATTGTACATTGTAAAATTAGTTTAATTGTTAAGTCGTAAACGGATGTTAGCTTTAACCCTTTGAGCCCTGCGTTCCGGAACAATTTTAACCCTTCTGCCTAAGCTCCTGAGTCAAAATTCGCAAATAATTGGTATGTAATGTTTCACAGTAAATATAAGAATAGTTGCAACTGTTTACCGACCGTTCAACCGGTAGCTGGGCATCAAATCATTTTTCTCTCCCACTGTTCAACTGATGGATGGGCATTACGTCATTTTTCTCTACCACCGCTAAAGCAGTGATCAGATCTCAAAGGGTTAAGATAGCTCTTTAACCCAGCAAGGGATTTGCGCAGCTTGAAGCAAATGTGACATGCAAAGGAGATCACCATCACAGGATTTTTTGGATCAAATTAGTTAACATGTTTCATTTAATGTGACGGACAAAGAAAATCTGATAAGGTTTTATTAAGTTTTTCTAATTTTCTTACAGTTTTCGTATAGATAGGTCAAAGGGCAGAAACTGTCTGTAATGGTTATTGTCAAAAGCACTTTCGGCCAATTCATTAGCCATTTTTCATGGTGTTTGTTGTTAATGGTTTTAATGTTTGTTTTCTAAGGTGTATTCTGAAGACTCAGTAGTAGTTGTAGTAATAATCTTAGAGTAATAATCAAGAGTTTTTGGTTTGGTTTGCTTTGTTTTACGACATATCAACCTCAATGGGTTATTTAATGCCGACAAGATTTTTATTGCTGGTAATAATTTTTATCTATCTATCTATCTATCTATCTATCTATCTATCTATCTATCTATCTATCTATCTATCTATCTATCTATTCAGTATATATTGGTTTGGTTTGGTTTGTTTTACGGCATATCAACCTCAATGGGTTATTTAATGTCGACAAAATTTTCATTGTTGGTAATATTTTTTTCCCAAAAATCTATTTCTGGTAACATTTTTTCCTTCAAAAATCTATTTCTGATAATATTTTTCCTTCGCTGGTAATATGTTTTTCAAAAAATGAATAGCTGGTAATATTTGTTTTTTTTACAAAAATGTATTACTGGTAATTTTTGTTTTTCAAAAATTTATTGTTGGTAATAAATGTTTTTTTCCAAAGTAATTTCTGGTATTAAAACCTATTTTTACACTTTAATAGTGTTTTGACCCCAGTTTGGGTGTTAACTATTTGCCAATAGTTGGGACCCTAACAGGTGCTACCACCCCGGGTCAGGGTGGAACTGGGAACACCAGAAATTAAGAGGTGGTTCCACGCTCCTCAAAACCTCCTGATCAGAAGCCTTACTGTTGGATGTAGTTTACCGTCTTACCCAGGACGCGGATGTAGTTTATCGTCTTATCCAGGACGCGGATGTAGTTTATCGTCTTACCCAGGACGTAGGTTGGGCAAGAGGATGCGGTCATAACTTTATATTGGTTTGTCTTAGAAAACTCCCAACACATTATCGCTATTGTTAATTAAAGTGAAGATGATGCTTTGCTTGAATTGGTTTATATAAAGAGCTTCTTTTAAATTTTAAATTTAAATTTATAATCATTATTTGATCATTGATGTGAATTTCATGCAAGAAAAAGTTTACCTTATTTCGAAAATATCAGTATATATATTTGAAAAAGTCCTAAAAAGTTAGTCAAGTGTCTTTGGGGGAACGAATCTAACACCTCCAAAACGAAATTACTGTCTTTTAGTCATCTGACAGAACCATTTTTACCTTCTATCAGTATGCCTGAGGCTAACCTCCAGGAGAACAACTCATTGCGCCTTTTTGGCTTCACGTTTTCCACTGAGATGAGCTGGAATGATTATATTGAATCAATTGCCAAGTCTGCTGCTAGGGAAGTTGGTTCACTGTGCCGTTTCAGAAGTTTTTTCTTCAGAGTCCATCTACCACCCCTTCGTGAATTGAATATTGCGACCACATTTGGTCTAGTTCCCCTGCTACACCCTGAGATTCTGTAATGTTGCTGGTCTTGACCTGGCATCTCGACTTCAGTCACTTTTCCAACGCAGTGACGTGTCTTCCCTGTGTCTTTTCTAAATATTTTCATGGCAATCGTTCTGATGATCTTTCCTCCTTGGTATCTCGATCGCATGAATTTAAGCGTCGTACTAGATTGGCAAATAAGTCTTATCGTTTTACTGATGAAATAGCTAGATGCAACCGTAAGTTCTATTCTATTCTCGCCAGTGGAAATGTCTTCTGGTTTCTTGCTTCCCTGTCACGTATAATATTCAAAAATTTAAATGTAACATCTATTGTCATCGTCTGTCTTTCTGAATCCTGTTCTTTTATTGACATTTCTCCTGACTAACGTTTTTACATGTTCTTTCACTCCCCTTACGTCCTAGTGACATTATCGTCTTGTTTGGGTTAAAATGATTAAAAAAAACAAACAAAAAAAAAAACATTATTTTTCACTCTCTCATAATTATGTAAGCAGCAGTTTTCTGTACCGATGATTGTGACAATGTTTTTGAGTTGAATTAATCAGCTCCCAATCCAATCAACCGATCTATTAAGTATTGAAGTCTCTCTCTCTCTCTTACTGTTTATCTTTCAGTATGCCTGGGGACAGATTTGGGAATGTCGATCTCCGGAGATGCGGCCACTCGATACGCTCGATACAAGAATCGTTACTCAAACTGCACATATGTGGACGGCAATCTGGAATTGAAGTACCTCGACCAGGATCGAGACTACGACCTCAACTTTCTCAAAGACATCCGGATTGTGACCGGATACGTTCTCCTCATCGGTATCTATGCACGTTACGTGCCGCTTCACAGTCTACAAATCATTCGCGGTTACAACAGATTCGAATGGACAGACGGTGCCTTCTGCAGCCTGTGTGTCATTATGAACCACAAAGCCAATGATTCTGAAATTGGTCTTCGCGAATTGCAGTTGCCAGCACTAACAGGTAAATAAAAATCATATATATATATATATATATATATATATATATATATATATATATATATATATATATACATATATATAATATTTTTATTATAATAGATTAAAATAAAACATTTTACATCGCTACACAAAAGCATTCATGTTTCAGAACTACAATAGTTCTTCCTCAGGCAATGGTAGATAACTTGTGATAAAAAATGATCTATGAGGGAAATTTGTAAACAAATCGTTATCTTTTTTGGGAAGTTAAAGGAGGCATAAGGTTAGAATTAGAAATATACTTGTGGCTATATCTAGCTTAGCCAATTAAAAGTCAGAGCTAAGCTAAAATAGAAAGATAAGGTCAGCGGGTGATGGTTGGAGGGTTATTTGCTCATGTCAAGATAAACTGACGCATAGATATATCAGCGACAAATGTATCAAGTATGTAGCCAAGTATAAAGTTCAGATTTGTTGAAGTAGACAAAGTTTTCAGAAGCAAATATAAAGAAAAATTTTTTTATTTTAATTTTTTATATACTCAGAAAACTTCTTCAAGTAGACAATAGGTAAAGTTAAAAATATCGAACATTTGTATACGATGCTAATTATACTAAATCGACCGTAAAACATGGCAGTATTAAAGTTGAGTAAATCAAATAAATATTGGGTGGACCATTATATACTAATAAAATAATGGTTATGTAATTGTAATACATAATTATTTATGAAAAATTCTTTTTTTTATTTTTTATAAAAAATATATTTATTGAACAAAGTAACTAATAATAACAAAACAAAAGTCATTGAAACAAAGCAAGTTCAGTCGACCATTGATGACAATTCCAGAACAACGTAACTATAAACCATTTTTTTCTATCCTCTGCCAGCCGCTATGATGGAGAAAGTATTACCTCGAACCGTCGCCAGTGAGACACGCTGCAAGAGTTACTCCGTTTCGCGAGGCTCGTCCCTTAATCGAGACGCAATCGCGCCAATCCTCCGAAGGAACGCCATCGAACGAGGGCCAATAACCACTGAAATCTCCACTGCCACAGGAGTAAAAAAAAATCTATCAGCAAGAGAAGAATATTTAGCTATTTTTTTTTATCTCTGCGTCTCGGGTGACGAACCCCGGCTCAACCGCGGACCTGATCAAATTACCGGCCGAAAATGTATGTGCACAGGTCGCATCCCAAATCAACGACTTACCCATTATGTCGGCATTGTCTACCTTTTACTTTAAAATATAGTTAAAATTCTTTTAACTATATTTTAAAGTAAAAGGTAGACAATGCCGACATAACACCGTTAATTCATTTCTTTGGTTTAACAGGGCTTTATGATTAGGAAACTTTATAATATGCAATTTTTCTTGTAAACACCCCCACACGCACGCACGCACACACGCACGCATATTGCTTCAAGCGTTTTTTTAGTGGATAGTTCCGTTTGAGATAAATACCCCTTTTTATTTTAAACACATCGTATTACGTCTACCGGCCCGCGATTATGTGTTCTATAGCCGGGTTCGAACTTGTGCCCCCCTTTGTAGGGAGAAACCACTGTTTAGGCCGCTTGGCCGATCCGGCGTGCATTTCATCGCACATTTTCTTTATGATGTATTTTCGAGTGTGCACGCAGATAAACTAATGCATACCGTTATTAAAAACTAGGCGTCTATTTCAAATACGGGTATCCGTTAAATATAACGTTTGATGCAAGAAAAATGTCTGATTAAAACTGTCTAAATGTTGTACTTGGCAACTAACAATCGGCCTGAGCGGAACACCGTCTTTTTGAATCTTAGGGAGACCGTATATGTGAGGTAGCTTGGTGTAACGCTGCGATAACTGCCTATACGTCTTAGGCGCGAAGTGATCCTTGTTCTTGATTAGTATCTGTGACAGTTTGCGTTCCGGATGTAGGATCCTTTTTTACTTTGCGTAGCTACCATTGCTAATGAGGTCTTCTAGCTTTCTTGTGATTTGTCCATCACTACACTTGCAAAGCGATAATAACAACAAAAATTGCAATATAAGCTCTGTTAAAAAATATGCAATGACAACAGCAAAAATTGCAATATGAGCACTGGTAAAAATAGTTGCTGAAGACATTAGGTTTATAATACGCAGAAATATCTCAAGGACACATGGCACAGTGGATAAAGGCGTTAGTTAGATCCAGTGACAGGACCCAAAGAGTGTGAGTTCAATACCTGGTTAAGGCGGTGGAGAACTTGGAGAGGGCAATTGACAGGAGATAACTGATAAATGACATCCATTAGACGTACATGGAACCGTCTACCCCAGCGAGCGAAATAAAGGGTTCAGTTCGACATTCCAACCACGTGCCGAAACGTTGTGATAAATATGGCGACAAAGATGAGGACAATAGTCCGAATAATGTAAATAGTGTACATAATACCTCATCCCAGAAATATATAGAAATACTGAAATGCCGAAACGTTGTGATAAATATGGCGACAAAGATGAGGACAATAGTCCGAATAATGTAAATAGTGTACATAATACCTCATCTCAGAAATATAGACAGATACTGAAAGGCCGAAACGTTGTGATAAATATGGCAACAAAGATGAGGACAATAGTCCGAATAATGTAAATAATGTACATAATACCTCATCTCAGAAATATAGACAGATGCTGAAAGGCCAAAACGTTGTGATAAATATGGCGACAAAGATGAGGACAATAGTCCGAATAATGTAAATAGTGTACATAATACCTCATCTCAGAAATATAGACAGATACTGAAAGGCCGAAACGTTGTGATAAATATGGCGACAAAGATGAGGACAATAGTCCGAATAATGTAAATAGTGTACATAATACCTCATCTCATAAATATAGACAGATACTGAAAGGCCGAAACGTTGTGATAAATATGGCGACGAAGATGAGGACAATAATCCGAATAATGTAAATAATGATCCATTTTCGGCTACAGAACACTTAATTAATTAACACTTAACGATTCTTGTATATACAGTCAAGGACGAATTTATTCGTACATCTATCAATCTCGTCAATTTGCTGCATTTAACCTATTGTTCTAAAAATTGAGTTTTTTATTCTTTTTTTTGTTGTTCTTATTAAGCTATAAAAAAACTGGCATCATACGCGCATTAGATTTTGAGAAATGGATAAAAATATTCAAAATTGATAGATGTCTTTTCTTTTATCTATAATTTCGTCGTTGACTATAGATATGTATATATATATATATACACAGGGTGTACCAAAAATACTTTTACTATCTTTAATGACGGTTTCCTCATACCAAAACAATGTCAAAAGTACATATAAACAGATGTCCGCAAATCCTGTGTTTTTCAGTTGTTAAGTTTACGGTAGACGCTGTCTATTATAAAATCCAAGATACAATCCCAAAATACCTTTCCAAAATTTGGGAGCGGGTTCCTGACACTAAAACAAGGTAAAATACGGTATTATGAATTGCACGACATGCTAGAACCACATGACGAAGCTGGATCGTCACCGACAGCCTGTAGAATGTATTCTTCGTGGTCAGGCGTACGAGCGGATCTCATTCCTCCTCGATCCATAATTTGTGCTGCAACGGATCCTGTCCCAGCAAAGCGACGATAAACAGTAGCAAATATTGGATGACTCGGCTGCCTTCAGATTGGAGACGCAATCTGATATAGCCATGCAGCCAATCAATAATCTAGCCAAAATGTAGGATATTTAATAATAAAAATGATGCAAAGAAAAAGAGAAAGAATCTAAATGACATCGGTTAAAGTATATATCCAAAACACACAAAACAAAATCATTTTTCAATTTAAAATTCCAAGCGTCTCTCATTTGTGCGCATGTGTAGTCGCATCAACTTAAGCATAAACTTAGTCCCATGAAATCCCGAGGACTAAACGCTTCACACGAAAACATTTTTCACTTTATCAGTACATCTTACCCCCTTAAATTGTTCTTGATATATAACAAATTATATATCGTTATCCTATATATATATATATATATATATATATATATATATATGTATATATATATATATATATATATATATATATATATATATATATATATATATATAATAAAGAAAACTTTTCTCTACCAACCTGTAAATGTAGAAATATTTTTTTCCCTCCACGTTACTTCTGGGTATAAATAAATTTGTAAGGTATTTCAAGGAACAAAAGACATTGGTAAAGAAAAGATTTCCTTTTGTCTTTTCTTTTATCTATACTGTTTTTACATATATATTTTATTTATATATGAATTTTTACACACACACACACACACACACACACACACACACACACACATACACACACACACACACACACACAGTTCGATGGGTAAGTTTTTGCCATTTTATATTTTTAATTTCGCGCATGCGCGTTGTTTATTTTGATTTTGTCAATAGCACAGTATATTAGGGTCAGTTGGGCACCGTCTGTGAGTAAAAGATCACCATGACGCGATTCACTCCGCCAGAAATTTGGAAACAACATACTGAATTTCTTGGTATTCGCGCTAGAAGCTCCAATATGAACATTTCAAAGTGTTTGGGTGTTAAACTGAGGACAGAGCAGAGGAATCGGAAAGAGTTGGATGAGTCTAATGGTGATTACAAATGTGTTTGAAGTGATCATTAATGATGGCGACGTTATGCCTCCATTCATCTTTCCACAGGGTCGCAGACTCAACACGGAGCCTACATCAAGTTCCTTGAAGAGGTTGTGCTGCCCTGGGCTAAATGGGTGGCTCTGGAAAACCTTATATTTGGCAACAGGACTCTGCACCATGCCACGCAAGCGGGAGAACTTAGTCATGACTGTCAGACAATTTCTGCGACCACATCATCCCTTCCAGCTCGCCACCTAACTCCCCAGACTGCAACAACCTTGATTATTATGTGTGGGGCGCAGTTGAACGAGAGACTAACAAAATTCCTTGTAGTACTAAAGATGAGCTTAAGGCAAGGATTATGATAACATTCACCAATTTAAACAAGAAGACCGTCCAGAAGAATTGCAGGAGAACCCGAAGTCGTCTGGAGACCGTGGTTGACGCGAATGGAGGGCTTATAAACAATGCAATATTCGGCATCAGACACACAGAATAAGTTTTCAAGGTATAACCTTTTTCAAGGAAAAAAGAAGAAAATTACTGTTTTTGCTGTTGAGAAATCGAGCATTTCTTTCTTCTGTTGCTGCAAGAATAAATATGATTATCAGTAGCATTTCTAAACCTGATTTTCTGTTTCTTTTGGTAGAGATAAGTCGAGGCAATGTTGTGATTTACAAGAACAATTTTCTCTGCTTCATCGACACAATCACCTGGACTTTGATCGTTCCACGCTCTTCACAAGTTACCGTTGTGTACGATGAATCACGATCCACGTGTAAGTAATCTTCTTTTTTTAATTTTGATATAGATACTAATTCAAATAAAGCCGGTCTATTGGTTTTTGTTTATGAGAAAACTTTTCACACTGATACTAAGCAAAACAACAGCAGAATGGTAATTTCCTGGTGTCTGCAGTTCATATCAGTGTTCTCAATCTCTTTATTTGCCCGGGATCCATCATGCTGATGGGTCACATTTTACCTAAGTAAAATAAAAAACGAAATTTATTTTTATTTTTTATACTATTGTTTTCCTAATACAAGGCCCATGAACCACTCAAGGTAGAGCGTTACTGAATAAGGCCGTAAAAGGAGGAAGTAAGAAGATGCAGATGTTACGATAGTAATGATCGGGGCAGCATGCTTTCAGGAAGTAAGAATTCCACAAAGTAAAAGCTCTGGGGGAAGAAGCTGTCTGAGTGGAACTCCTTCCTTACTAATGAAATATGAAAGGAATGTAGATGAGTTGATCTTGTGTACGTGGAATAGCGTGTCCTAGCTGCAAAGGTCTGAAGTAATGGAACTAAGGAATGTAGCTCGTCTGAAGAATAGTTATGAAAATAGTGGAAGTTTAGCGAGAGGCTAGCAACGTTCGTTTGTGGAAAATAATTAATCACCCTCAAGGCCGTGTAAACACTTTTGAACTCTGTCAAGGTTGAAAAGTGAAGATTAGGTAGCTCCAGACCAGAGATGGCAGCAATACACTGTTTTTGGTATAATCTGGCGCTTGTAAAGATAGAGCACTATACACAGGTAATCTTTTTGAAGAGGTTAAAACTCATGCATTTTCGGTTTCCGGTTGCACTATACACAGGTAAATCTTTTCTGGAGGTGTTAAAATTCATGCATTTTAGGTGATCGTAACTTATCTCCATTCTCATGGTACCTTAACGGTACAGGAAAGCTCTTTTAACCTGCCTCAATGGGTTATTTTTAAAAATTCGGGTGTCGCACTATACATGAAATAGGCTTCAACATGAATATATACCGTAATTAATTTTTGATAGAATATTTTATTGCTGTATTGATTTTGTGTTTTGCTTTTAATAATACCCCCATTGACTTACTAAAAATGCTCATAATCTAACAGTTGTAAAAATTTATTATTAATAATAATAATACTATTAATAATAAAATAAACTTTCATTTATGGTTTTATAATTTGGTACTTTGGCATCAGCGTGTACACCCTTGTGCAAATTAATTGAAACAACCGCTTTAGTTTCCTTTCTTTCACTATACGTTCAGTTTTAGACCCACTGGAGTGACAGGTTGTAATCGATTTCTATTTTTTCCTCAGATTAGGTCATTTGCAGTATTGAGCAGTAATATAAATCTATTTTCGAGGTGTATGATGAAATTATTTTTGTCTTGAAAAATGTTGCGTCATTCGTGATTGCATCAGATTTTCATCACGCCCAGACACTATTGTCTCGACTGTCGATTAGTTTTCCTACAGCCATTGTCTGCGATGAACATTGCTCCAAAGAGCGTACGAAAATTGTAAAGCTGCACAAACACACTGGCAAGCCTTACTAGTGAGCAAATCAAAGTACTATAAATTGGCCTAGAAAATCCGAATTAAATTCAGTCTAGAATCTCTGGTCAATCTGCAAAGAACGACTTCGTGGAATGGACATACGAAGTACTAACATGTGAACTGGGTCATGTTTTATTGGAAAAATACGGAAAAAATATTAATAATAACGGAATTATTCGTTTTGTTTCAATTAATTTGCACAAGGGTGTAGGTGATCATGGCCCTTCACATGTTCCTGTATAATTAATTTGCACAAGGATGTATGTCTAGGTATGATTTTTTCTTTTCTTTTATAAGTGTGGTAATAAAATAAGCACACCGCATCTCCTCTCTCGCTTGTAACCATCCATCACAATAAAATAAACGTTTTTCAGCTCTAAACCAGATTTAGTCAAATAAAGCTTCATAAGCTTCTACATAAAGCTGTTAGTATATTACAGTTTATTTGACTCGTTCTCTTTCGCGATGATATGACCCTTGCTCTGACGAACTGCCGGTACCTGAGAAACAGACTCACTCTACTAACGACTCTTCTTATTCAGAAGGCGAACAGTCGAAGTAGACGAAAACGTGTCAGGTCGAAGGCCTCATACCCAGAGCCCGAGGAAGAAACATAATAAAGACCTGGTATGGCAAAGCCATTCCGACGATCCCAAAAGACCCGCACGATTCTCGGACATTTGAAGGATTTGTTCCCATATGAATAAAATAAATACTGATGGAGAATGTGGTAAAAACAAACACATCCCATCTCTCCTCTTGCTTGTAAGCATCCATCACAATAAAATAAAGGTTTTTCGACACTAAAGCAGAATGAGTCAAATTAAGCTTTATAAGCGTCTACATAGAGTTGTTATTCTTTTATAGTAAGACAAAATTGAGGGTAGTTTTATTTGGTATAAACGAGGTTAATTTTATTTGAAATAATAGTAATTATATGCTTCTTCCTTATCTGTTTGCTAATGTGGTGAAGCCAAGCATAGTTGTCTCCCCTTCGATCTACTCTAATATAAAAAGTGATGGTCGAACATCACATAAGTGTAGTGACCAAGTTGCTTTGAATAAAGCTCCATGACAAGCTTAAACGTTTGTCTGTTTTATTTAGAGTTAGTAAGTTAATTACTACGTTTTTGATTGAGAGGAATGATTCGATTTGTTTGTTTAACAGCATATCAACGCCTTCTATGTCTCTGTCTATATTTCTGAGATGAGGTATTGTAATTCTTTACATTATTTACATTGTTTGAAATTTTCACGGGTTCTGCTAGTAAAATATTTTTATAAGTACAAGACTAGTACATAGGTGGACCATATATCTAAATATTATAGTATGACAAAATTGTTTCATTGAAATATACGAAAAGAAAGTAAATAACGGAATTATTCTTTTTTTTTCAATTAAGTTGCATAAGGGTGTATTTACAACGGTAGCACTTTGTGTTATTCATATCGTTTTAAACCTATTTCCTTTAGCACTGACAGGATGGCGGACATACAAAATAAGATCCTCATTCATATTATTTTAGAATGTGTGCGTGTTTTTCTTAAAAAAAGCTATCACTAACAACATTTCTTTATTTCACGCAATTTGATAGTCGTCTTCGTTTTCTGTTCCCTTCTAAACAGGCTATGGTTGTAATCATGGCTGCCATAAACTACGAACAGACACCATCAGTTGCTGGGGATTGAGCTTAGACATGTGTCAAACGCGTGAGTAGATTCATAATTATACATATATATATATATATATATATATATATATATATATATATATATATATATATATTTAATTGAAAGGATTATGAAGCGCCAGTGATAAAAATCTATATTTAGTATATTGTACAGAAATAAATGACTTGGAATCCATATAGTTAAAACGTTATATCTATCTATCTATCTATCTATCTATCTATCTATCTATCTATGTATCTATCTATCTATCGCAGCCTTTTCACATCTATCTATCTATCTATCTATCTATCGCAGCCTTTTCACATCTATCTATCTATCTATCTATCTATCTATCTATCTATCTATCTATCTATCTATCTATCTATCTATCTATCGCAGCCTTTTCACATCTATCTATCTATCGCAGCCTTTTCACATCTATCTATCTATCTATCTATCTATCGCAGCCTTTTCACATCTATCTATCTATCTATCTATCTATCTATCTATCTATCTATCTATCTATCTATCGCAGCCTTTTCACATCTATCTATCTATCTATCTATCTATCTATCTATCTATCGGAGCCTTTTAACATCTATCTATCTATCTATCTACCTATCGCAGCCTTTTCACATCTATCTATCTATCTATCTATCTATCTATCTATCGCAGCCTTTTCACATCTATCTATCTATCTATCTATCTATCTATCTATCTATCTATCTATCTATTGCAGCCTTTTCACATCTATCTATCTATCTATCTATCTATCTATCTATCTATCTATCTATCTATCTATCGCATCCTTTTCACATCTATCTATCTATCTATCTATCTATCTATCTATCTATCTATCTATCGCAGCATTTTCACATCTATCTATCTATCTATCTATCTATCTATCTATCTATCTATCTATCGGAGCCTTTTAACATCTATCTATCTATCTATCTATCTATCTATCTATCTATCTATCTATCGCAGCCTTTTCACATCTATCTATCTATCGCAGCCTTTTCACATCTATCTATCTATCTATCTATCTATCTATCTATCTATCTATCTATCTATCTATCTATCTATCTCTCGCAGCCTTTTCACATCTATCTATCTATCTATCTATCTATCTATCTATCTATCTATCTATCTATCTATCTATCTATCTATCTATCTAAAACAGATGTATACTTGACTTCATGGTTTCAATAATTCAGTCCTCTGTGGAAACTCAAAACATCCTGAAAGCCTTCCCTGAACTTATCGTTTCAATTTCAATGGATAAAATCTGGGAGGACGGAATTATGAACTTGATTGAAATATGGTTGAACATTGTGAGACAAAATGGCAAAGATGTTGTCTAATAATTGATATCGAAAATAAAATAAAATATATTTTCTTTTCTCATAGAAAAAAAAACTGAACGAAAACTTTCCCAGTCCAGTATATTTGTTTATTTATAAAAATCGATCCGAGTTTAAAGTTTCCTAATGTAAAAAAATGATGTGATGGCATTGTGGCGGTTATCAGCGCCGAAAGTGGAATCAGCGACCTGTGTTCAAATCTTACCCTAGCCCGCTGCGTTCATTTTTCACATAAATGGTTTTGGAAAAGGCACGGATCCGTTTTATTCTCCCAGATATGGGTTAAATAACTAAGTGGGCTAGACTCTCTAGCCTTGGTTGGTAATCAATGTTAGAGAATTAAAATTCTGAATTCCAGTTTGTTAAGAGATAAACAGGAAACCACACTACTGTCTTTCCGAAGAATGTATAGACATCCACAGACAATGTAATCTGTCGGGAATTAGAATCCGCTCTGTTCTAAAGAAACATGGCATTAAAATTAAAAGTAAAACGAATTTTAATTCGACTAAAATAAAACTTTATGTAAAATTTCATCCTTAGCAGTTTTTTTTGCTTATTTTTTTTTTATTAAAATGTTTTCTTTTAATGGTATTCAAACAACGTATGTTCTCTATGTTAAACAGCCTGATTTTTTTTTCTCAATTTATTTTGAAAGAAAACAACGGGTCTGCCTGTTCCAGTTCTTGCGCCCATCGTTGTTACGGTCCAACAAGTAGTCAATGCTGTCATCGTGAATGCGCCGGTGGATGTACGGGAGCCGGATCAGAAGACTGTTACGTACGTGCTTCCATACTTTTTCTTTTCTTCCGTCGATATCTCAGAGGCTTCGTTTGAGCAATATTATAAGTATCACATTTTATTATTTTGCTTTGTACTCCATTCGTCTAAACTCTGTAAATATCTATAATGCATTATTCTAATATTATGCGCCGTGGTCCTTAAGGACGTAAGCGATCATGGATCTTCACAACTTCCTGTTCTTTGTAGCTCTAAGCAATATTTGACTACAATTCTTCTTTGTCCATGTTCTGTCATCCATTCATATAAACTCGAGAGGTAGGTTACTCGTTATTTCCCGTTGCCCCTCCTACAGTTATCTGAGTGTTAAATTCTCCAAGCCCTCTTTCCTCATTATGTCAGTCATTTTCTTTAAAACTTGCTTGTTACTCATGTGTTTGTCACTGTTATTCCCAGCGTATGTCTGTAGAACATCTATGTCGTTTCTGTCTATATTTCTGAGATGAGGTATTATGTACATTATTTACATTATTCGGACTATTGTCCTCATCTTTGCCGCCATATTTATTACACTGTGTTTAGGACACATGGCACAGTGGATAAATCCGTTGGTTAGATCCAGTGACAGGACCCAAAGAGTGTGAGTTCAATACCCGGTTAAGGCAGTGGAGAACTTTCAGAGGGAAATTGACAGGAGATAAGTGATAACTGATATCCATTAAACATGGCACGTGAAACTGGAGCAATCTGCCCCGGTGAGCGAAATAAGGGGTTCAGTTCGACATTCCTACCTCCTGAAGTAGGCCGGAGCGTACAACGGCCGAAACGTTGTAATAAATATGGCGACAAAGATGAAGACAATAGTTCGAATAATGTAAATAATGTATCTATGTCGTTTCTCTTCTTCATCTGAAAAGAAATTGTCCAGCATTCTCTGCCATATCTTATTTTTGCTTTTTGTCCTCGATTGGCTGTGATGAGCGAGGAGCAGTAGGCGGTCAATTCATTTTTTGTTGTTTCTTTTTTTTTTTTGTATATATTTCGATCCACCATTTTTCTCTTCCTTGCTATTCTCTTCCACCCTTTGTTTTATATCTTTCTCTATGATAGGATAAGGAACAAATATGAAGCGTTTATGAGTTGAACATGTTTCGCTTTTATTTAAGCTTCATCAGATATGTTTGCAAATTCGTTATGGAACTGAAAATTCACTTCTGGTTTAGCTTGGTTTGTTTTGTTTTATGGCATATCAACCTCAATGGGTTATTTAATTCCGACAAAATTTTTATTGTTAGTAATATTTTTTTTCAAAAATATATTGCTGGTAATATTTTTTTCCTTCAAAAATCTATTGTTGGAATATTTTTTTCAAAAATGTATTGCTTGTAATATTTTTATTTCAAAAATGTATTATTGCTAATAATTTTTTTCTTCAATAATTGATTGCTGGTAATATTTTTACAAAAATGCATTTCTGGTATTAAAATCGATTTTTACACTTTCATAGTGTTTTGTTCCCAGTTTAGAGGTTAACTATTTGCCCATAGCTGGGACCCTAACAGGTACTACCACCAAGTCAGGGTGGAGCTGGGAACACCAGCAATTAAGAGGTGGTTCCACGCTCCTCAAAACCTCCTGATCAGAGGCTTTGCCGTCGGATGTAGTTTATCGTCTTACCCAGGACGCGGATGTAGTTTATCGTCATACCCAGGACACTTCAGTTCTGTATTTTTCATTGGTCAGGTAGACCTTACGTGTCTTTATCTTGTCATGTTAGTGTGTGTGTGTGTGTGTGTGTGTGTGTGTGTGTGTGTGTGTGTGTGTGTGTGTCTGGATTCCAGTGAACATTTTTGTTTGTTTGGTAGTGTCCGTGTGTTTAATCCCCGAAGATGATAGTTTAATGATCATATTTCATTTCTGTATATCTCTAGTTGCTCTTGTGGGAGTTGGTTGAGGACGGTATGGATGTTGATTGACCCCCCTCCACACACACACACACACACACACAGTCACTGACACACACACAGACAAAGACCAAATGGCAGAAACACGTGAGGTCTACTTGACCAATGAAAAAACAAACAATACAGAACTTAAAGTACCGGAACTTCCTCTTTCATAACTCATTTAAAAATTACTAATAAAGCTTAAATAATAACGAAACGTGTTAAATTGATAAAAGTTTCCTATTTGTTCCTTATTCTATCATTCTGTCGGATTTGCATCCATATTTGATTCCAGTTCATCATGATTTTTTTAATTAACGAAGTGATTTCGCCATTAATCACATTAACATTATTAATTAATTCTTTATGAAACTGCATACTCTAATATATATATATATATATATATATGTGTGTGTGTGTGTGTGTGTGTGTGTGTGTGTGTGTGTAAGATTTGAGTTATATTTTTCAAAATCTAGTTAAGTATTTGTTGTTTGAAAGAATTGACTTAAGAAGCAACATAAATGTGAATGAAAATTATGCAAACTGGATACATGACAACAAGTATGTTCTATGCCAAATAATACATAAGAAACAATGCATTCAAAGTAAGTGTCTGTAGACACAAATTTGTTTAGTCGAAAAGGAATCGATTCCCAGGATTTGGAAGTTGCTGTTACAGTAAATCCCGCCACTACAGCTAGGAAGCTCTGTGAGAAATTTAATGTTAATCATAGAGCGATCTTATACATGACAACTTCATATGCCCTTTGTGAAAAGGCTTCTTACTGGCGTTGGGGAAATTCATCCTCTATCATGTTAAACACTGTTGTCGATCAAGGAAACAGACCTGCTCTGCAATCGAGATGAAAACATCGTCCAAAGAAGATCATGCTGAGTGTAAGGTTGGTATATTCAAAGAATCATTCATTTTGAACTGTTAAACAATAATTAATCAACGTTGACTCTTGTGGATGTTAATAAAGTTGTGAGTTGTGTGTATTTTTTAGTTGAAGTTGCGAGTTCAATATATAAACAAAAAGATAGAAGAAGCATACAAAAAATAACTTGTGTTTCTGCAATGAGCGTTTATTTCTTTTATGTTGATTGTATTGAAACCAAGTTAAATGCCTCTTGAGTATGTCCGTTTTCCTTTTTGGGTCGAGAAATAATTTATAGGAAGTAAGGATAAGGACGGGGAAAGATGGTCGAGCTCAAGTCAGCCTCGCGCTGAGTTGAGATGGCCGAATCTCTACTCCATGAGTAGGGCTGCCGAAAACACGTCCGAACGATCTCGTTGGAAAGTAGAAAGAGAAAGATTCAATCCTTTCCGGAAGTTGGGGCCATAAAATGGCGCATATGACCAGAAACCCTTTCTCGTTTCTTTATAACTTGCATCATGGGAAAATTAATTAATTTTTAAAAAAGATTCTTTATTAATATTTTATTTATTGCTTTTATTTCACTTTCCTATAATACATACTTTTAAGGTGTTCATTTTTTAAAGCCCTAATAAAATTTTATACCCACCACATTTATGTACCCCACCAGTTCCCCACCAGTCACTTGAAATCAAGTGACAGCAAATTACTCCATACTCCAGCACTCTCCTCAGTATTCTGGTTATTTTTAATAATTCAGTCTTCGCATATCTAATTCTTTGGAACTGTTCCAACTGCGCCAAAAAAAAGTTTTAAGTGTCTTTGTTTGTGCAGTAGTATTGTTCCCAAATCTGGGCTGGAGATGTTAACTCCTCTCTTTCCAACCTTGATAGATTTTAAAAGCGTTTACTCGGCCTTGTGGACGATGGATTATTTTCAACCTTAAAACCCCTTTCCTATACACGATATGTTGCTCTTTCTATGGCAAATATTTACACCAACTACATTCTTTATCCCCTCTAGTTCAGACCTTTGCAGTTAAGAACCGCCTTGGTACGTACGCAGCGTCGACTCATCCTCATTCCGTTCACATTCTGGCTTCTATCCCAGAACTGATACTTTCAGAAACAGTTTGTCTAGAAGATGCATCCTTGATTACTACAATCTTAACTTCATCAATTTTTATCTATCCTACGTATCCTCATCATAGGCACTTTTTACCTACCCCCTTTTCGTCTTAAAAAAAAACAAACTTACTTAGCAACTCTCTATTATGAGTGGGTCTTGTATTAAAACAATAGTACAAAAGATTTCTCTGGTAAAGTTATGAGTTTTTTTTCTAGCTTTTCTCTTTCCCTTTCATGTCGCAGTCTCTTGAAATAGCGGTGCCATGTTGTTACCGAAAGTGTTGGAGTCGCTAGGGAATGAACTGTTGTGTGAAGCTGTGTGAATATTTCCTGATAGCTCAGAAAATATTTTATGTCTGTTTAATTTGTCTTTGGTTCGAAAGTGGATGTGCAGAGCCGGCCTCAAATTAAGTCAGTTGGTTCCATTTGAACAGTAACTTTCGTTAATTTTCGACAGGCTACGACACATTCAAGCATGCTTTTCCGAAATACTTTGATAGTTTGTTTTAAATCGACACCTTTTTGACGGTTTTAAGAGACAAATATTACAAAATTCTCATGATGTAATAAACTGTTATTAATTATGAAAGCATAGTGCAATATAAAATGGAATTCGTCACGCGTCTATGTTTTGCCCAAAATAATTGCCTAATTTATTAGCCAATCATCAATATACAGGGTTGTCCGAAAATCTCATCTCTCTACCCTACTCTTCCAAACTATAGGAACTCGTTTCAGCTATCTGAAATAGAAAATTATATTATATAGGGTGACAAAACTTTTGGACCACCCTGTAGATTTGCAGTCTTACTTCCAAGCGAAATGACCTTAGAAGTGCCCTATGATATATTTACTGAAAATTAAAACAAAATAGTGATATGTATAGTTAGTTTTAAGGGAACCGAAGTGAAATGTTTCATTATATACATATTTTTTTTTGCTGGGGTGATATTATTAGAAACATGCGACTGAAGTTATTTCTTAATCATCCGGTTATAAAAAAAAAAGAACGAAGAAAACTGGTTTGCGTAAGAGACACAAGATGGAGAGAGAGAAAAAAAAACTCGTGTGACGTGTGAAGAGTTCCATATTTTGGCCGTATCTGAATTTATATCTCATCGTTGTGTCTTCCATCTTGCTACCTGATACTCCGGGCGATTACGAGTTGACAGTCCGCACCAATCAACGAGGACGTCAGAATTGGGTTTTCAGCCACTCCTCTTCCTCCAAACATGCATGTGTACGTACGCATCTGACGGCCGAGGGGGACAATAGGAAAAGAAAAAAAAAGCTCCAGAACGTAAAACCAGAGGGAGAGATCAGAGTATACGTTTCTAGTATACACGCAATTACTTGCTCAGAGCACTTCACCCTCAGATTTCTCAATTCGAATCTCATTATCTGAATCGATGAAAGAGAAAAGACAATAAATACAGAATCCACTTAGCACTTAGGATTCTTTCGAAGAGGCGTGCGTATCTGCAGTTGGATTTATATCCGTGTGTATATACAGTAATGCATCTTCATATCTGTGTTTATGTACGTTTCTCTCTATGTATATCTATATATCCATCTTAGCGCGTGTATATGTGTGCGTGTGTATAAGAGCAGACCTGGGTTACAGTCACACACGCGAACACACACACACACACACACACACACACACACATATGCGAGTATGCCTGTCTGCTAGGGCGAACAGCCATCCCTGTTTCAAAAGCCTGATCAGGCACATTTTATGTTTGTTCAGCGCCTACAGAAACTGCCTGTGGTTTATACAGCAACTATTACAATTTCTGGGAGAAATAGATGTGAAAAGTCTGAGATAGATAGATAGATAGATAGATAAATAGAGTGAGTGAGTGAGAGAGAGAGAGAGAGACAGAGAGAGACAGACAGATGTGAAAAATCTGAGATACATTGAGAGATAGATAGATGTGAAAAGTCTGGGAGAGATGTGAAAAGGCTGAAAAAGATACAGAGATAGATGGATAGATAGACAGACAGATAGATAGTATGCCTGTCTGCTAGGGCGACAAGCATCTCTGTTTCAGACGCCTGATCAGGCACATTTTGTGTTTGTTCCAGGCCCACAAAACTTACCTGTGGTTTATACAACAGCTATGCTGAGCTGATCTTAGTCACAATTTCTAGGATGGCGCATCATCTCGCGTGATCAGCAGTTTTAACAAATCGAGTACGCTCAAACTCTCGGTCACGATGACTTGTGACTTCGTGCTTGCATAACCATCGACTAACAAGATTTTCAGGCACTTACCAAAGGTGCCATATGTTGTCATCGCCTCTCTAGGCCGATAGCATAAAGAAGTCAGCTTATGACTAATCGACTATGGTGATATTCGCAACCCTGGTCTCATGGTCGGAAACAACAACCTCCGCCAACCTTACCCAAGATGAAGAAAAAGTAATAAAGAACACACAAGAAATGTCTCTTAACTTGAAATTACACAAAGTACTCCTCAAACGTAAACTAGGAAAATGGACCCTGTCGCAAATAAAACTAGCTTAACGAAATCACATTTTTGTCATGATGAGAATATAAAAAATACAAAAACAAAAACAAAAAACCCATCGTTATTCTTCAAAAAATCTTTTATGCAATATTCTCTAGTAAAAATATTCTTACAATCCAAAATAC
>OZ038488.1:107979248-108134248 GCA_964036315.1 Acanthosepion esculentum
TCATTGCCTTTAATTAATCTTTGGTATTACAGGAAGTCCTTTTGGTCTCTCGCTCAACTGCGCCCAACACATGGTAATCAAGGGGTTGGGGTCTGGGGAGTTTGGTGGCCAGATGTAAGGGGTGATGTGGTCGCAGAAACTGTCTGATAGCCATGACTGGGTTCTTTTACTTGCGTAGCATGATGCAGGGTCCTGTTGCCAGACATAGGGTCTCCCAGCAGCCACCCTCTCGACCCAGGGCATCACTATCACCTCAAGGCACTTGATGTAAGTCTCCGTGTTGAGTCTGAGACCCTCACCAATAAATTCGGCAGTTCTTTTCTTATCAGAATGATCAGAGTGAGTTTTCCGAGCTGCCGTACCTTTGTAATCACCATTAGACTCATCCAACTCTTTCCGAGTCCTCTGCACTGTTGTCAGATTGACACCCAAACACTCTCAAATATTCGTATTGGAGCTTCCGTTGCGAATTCCAAGCAGGACAGCATGCCGTTTCTCAATTTCTAGCGAAGTGTATTGCGTCAAAGACCTTTTTTTCTCATAGACGGGGCTCAACTGGCTCTACTATACTGTGCCGTCAACAAACTCAAAAACGAACAATGCGCATGCGCGAAATTAAAAATATAAAATGGCGACAATCTACCCATCGCACCCTATATATATATGTCTATATTTCTAAGATGAGGTATTATGTACACTATTTACATTATTCGGACTATTGTTCTCATCTTTGTCGCCATGTTTATCAAGGACACATGGCACAGAGGATAAATGCGTTGGTTAGATCTAGTGACAGGACCCAAAGAGTGTGAGTTCAATACCCGGTTAAGGCAGTGCAGAACTTTCAGAGGGAAATTAACAGGAGATAACTGACATCCATTAAACATGGCACGTAGAACTAGAACAGTGTACCCCAGTGAGCTAAATAAAGGGTTCAGTTCGACATTCCAACTACCTGAAGAAGGCCGGAGCGTACAACGGCCGAAACGTTGTAATAAATATGGCGACAAAGATGAGGACAATAGTCCCAATAATGTAAATGTTGGAAATAATTTTATCTAAATAAATATATTTTATTTGTATAGATTATTCAAATGATTAAGGAAAGTAACAACTCGTAAATTTATCACCTGAAGTTAATTTCTCTCTCTTCACACTATAGATCATGGCACGAAATTTATAAATAAATACATAACGGACGCTATTACATAATAGATGAATTGTTAACGATCTAACTATATAAATAGATTGAAAATAATTTTACTACAGAAATGCACTATAAATGCGAGAAAGGGATTTTTAGTGGCCAGTACTTATAGCAAATGTTATAGACAGAATTGTGCTTTTGTATTAATGATTATTATTTCGTAACAGTCTTTAGCTATGCCTTACAAATAATTTGACAGTAGAAAGGAATTGTAGAAAAGTTCGAAAGATAGCAATTGTCAGTGTTAAGGAACTGTAGTCATCATTAATGATCGAACAGGGTTATTATATTATATTATATAAGTAAAATTAAATTGATTTTTCAATTGTAAGAGTTACACATTTGCGTCCATATTAATATCGAATCCGGAAAAAGCTATTTATGAATTTGATATTTATTGCGGTGGAACAGATCTTAGAATTTTTATTAGGGTTTTAGGCTCACATTTATTTATTTATATGATATAGCGAAAGGCACACGCCAGATTGTTCCTCAAGTTCCACCATTCTATGAGACAACAAAATGTTTCTCCACCCACAATATCTTTTATTCTTAGTTCTTTGAAATGACCGTAAAAGGGATGGTTCCAATAAGTGCATTGTGATTTATTTTTAAAAGCGAAAAAATAAAGAT
The DNA here is from genome assembly GCA_964036315.1 of Acanthosepion esculentum. Taxonomy (NCBI): domain Eukaryota; kingdom Metazoa; phylum Mollusca; class Cephalopoda; order Sepiida; family Sepiidae; genus Acanthosepion; species Acanthosepion esculentum. The sequence continues at coordinate 107,981,089 of OZ038488.1, forward strand.
AAAAAAAACAAAACGGAAAAGATAAAAAGAACAGGAGAGTCTGAATAAATTTTACTGCGTTTTAGATGGCCATTAAGTACTTAAAGAAATTTTGACCCTTTGGACTCTTTTTCATATTTATTTATTTATTTATTTATCTAACATTATTATTATTATTAATTTTATTATTATTATAATTATTATTAACACGTTGAGAAGAAAGTCTATGTAAAGGAAACAAAAATAAGAGACAGGAAAGGTTAAGAATTTCCTAACAATGCAAGAGTCTAGGATCAAATAGAGAGACAAATGCAGCATATATATATATATATATATATATATATATATATATATATATATATATATATATATATATATATATAATGAGGGTGAGAGTGGACGGGTTCTTTTCTTTGAGAAAAGATAGCAAACGGTTTCTGAAGTCTGATTGGAACTTAGCCAAACTTATAACCTTTTTTTTTTGTCAGACGGACATGAAAATTATTAGCAATAATACTTTCTGTCAAGCACGAATTCACTCGGTGTTCAGAGAACCCTAAACTCGTCCTACCCTCCGCCCCCGCGGGCCCGCATGACACTTGACACATAAGCACTCGACGCCGCAAGCACAAAAGGTTTAGCGATAAAAGAAATATAATTATCTCAAGACAAAAGCAGAAAGCGGCCATTTAATTTCTTCATAAACAGGCCGTGTGTGTGGTTGGGTGGTGGTGGACGAGGAACCGCGTTGAGGAATTTGACAAAAGAATTCAAAGATTTTCGTATTATTATATAGTTCTCTTTAATTCAATATAGCAGACTATTCTCTACGTAATAAATGACTGGCACTTACGCACAACCATAGTTAACGTATACAGAATCACACACACACACACACACACATATATATATATATATAAGCAGTGTGCACAGTGTTAAACATGAAATAGCAACTGTTTGTTTCATGGCTGGACGCAATCTTCCGCATTGCTTATATCTATATATACTCAACACCGGATATTGTTCATTTTTAACCTATAAATATAACGTGCCTTTAAAGTATATATATATATATATATATATATATATATATATATATATATATATATATATATATATATATATATATATGATAAAATATAGTAAAAAGGCACGTTATATATATATATACATATATATATATATGATAAAATATAGTAAAAAGGCACGTTTTATATATATATATATATGTATGTATGTGTGTGTGTAGTTATCGACATACAAGCCTGTTGCGCTGTATCATAGTTCATCAGTGCGGCTAGACATCCGATTGCTACAAGACGGGATCGAAACCCGACCGATTTAGCATCAGTCACAGACCCTTGAGCTATCTGCGCACGGCAGAGAGATGGATAATTTAACGTATTATATACGGATGTATACAAACGCGAGCACCCAGTAGGGCTCAGTTCATTAAAGAAGAGCGATGCGTTAATAGCGACGGCTACTATTTTGAAATTACCCTTTTCTCTATAGTGCTCGATCGAATAAGGAGAGCGGAATATATATATATATATATATATATATATATATATATATATATATATATATATATATATATATATAGACAACAATCCCTCTTTTATACAAGTTTCATTAAAAACGACTGACAATCAGTCGTTTTAATGAAACTTTGTGGGTAAACGTTTTATTTTATTAAACCGTGAAATTAATAGCAACCGTCCTTAAATTCACTGTTTTATGAGATGAAAACAGGAATAGTAAGTGAAACTCATGTACCCACTAAAATAATACTTATTGTAATAAGAAATAATATCAGATAAAAACTCCTTTCAAATATATATTTCATATTATATATATATATATATTTCTACTTTAAAAATCAGTGAACAGTTGAATCCGCTACCTTTGGTTTCAACCTTACGGTATCCTCAGGTTATTTTCATCAAATGAACTCTTAAAGCTTTATTTTTAAAAACTAATGAACGCGATATTATTAAAATAAAACAAACGCACGACTTTGGGTGTTATATAAAGAAGAAGAAGATGGGTATTATAAAGGTATCGGTGGGGGGGGGTAATTGAAATGCATATTTTTTTTATCCAGCCTCATATGTGCTTAAGAGAAATTTCTATATGCAAGGACACAAGTCTTCGAATTTCTCGTTCAAAGGGTTCTTTGGATCCGGAAATATCATTATTGTTAAAGTTAAAAGCTCTACATGTTCTTTTTACTTTTATTTTTTTCACACTTGTATTGAGCACTTTTAAATACTACTGTTTTCTAGTTTGATTCAACTCTGACCATTAAAGTTATATATATATATATATATATATATATATATATATATATATATATATATATATATATATATATATATATATCGGGTGTAACAGATAAATTGTCCAAAGCGGGTAAAGCAAAATTGTTCATTTGTTAGATTAAGCTTTGAACTGTTGGATCTCAAAAATGATTAAAGATATCTTATTGGAATTCTTCGTGGTTTTTATAACACTACTGGACTCTACATTAGCAATAAGAATATATAATTACTCTCCACGCATAACAGATGAAATCGTTCAGAAACTAAAATGATATGTTCATCATTAACTAATCATAGCTAAGGATCGGAAGCTCATGAAAAATTGAAATTATGTTCAAATATATATATATATATATATATATATATATATATATATATATATATATATATATATATACCAAGCTCATTCTCGAGCTTATGCAAGAGGATCTTTGCCCTTTCTAATCTTCTAATTTATGTCTCTGGAGTAACAATGTGCCTCACAGGCTTCTCGTACGATTTCATTTTCAAGTCTTTTTTTCACTGCTTGTTGGACTGTCATAGCTGAAACTACATTCTCACATACGAAACCTCTTATGGATTGGGTTGTATCTTTTCTAATTAATCTCTTTAGCTCTCAGTTGAAACGATGATCCCCCTTCCTGTTCCTGTGTAGCCTCCTGGTCCAGTTTTCCTCTCTACCGTTCCCTTCATTAAAAACTTATTCACTTTGTCTCTTGATGGTTCTTGAATGGACATTGAAGATGGCAGTCAGAGTATGAATATATATTTATTTGTTTAAATTTAATCTATGTATATTTGACCGGTTTAGTTATATTTCAAGTTAAAATTCGTTTAATAACATATTAAGCCACGAATAGCTTTGACATCTGACCGTCTAGATCATATTGAATGTAGATGTATGTGCCTGTGTGTATTGATGTGTATGTGTAAGTAAAATGCATTTGCCTATGTGTGGTTTGATTTTTTGTATGTGTGTGTATATATCTAAATACGTCTGAGCGCTTAACATGCGTGTGTTCGAATGATTTCGCGTGATAAGACACTAGAAGTGTTGAAACAAAATGGCTACTTTTGTCGTGATTTTATAACATATTTATGTTGTAATATTCAAATAAATAATTATATATATATATATATATATATATATATATATATATATATATATATATAGTAAAGGTAATAAATTCGTTGGTATATAATCCAAGAGGATCCTTAGTCCATACTGGGGTTGAATAAGAATGACGAATTTCATTTTTTCGTCCGTCGAAATAATAAGCTTATTCCCCTATGAGATGATTTTGGATTTTACTGTATATATATATATATATATATATATATATATATATATATATATATATATATATATATATATATATATATACAGTAAAATCCAAAATATATATATATAATGCAAATTTGTGCAAGTTTGTCACTAAGCTGATTTGTGTTACCTTTAGCATCCTGACATTTTGACACTCGTCAGTGGTATCAGCAATTAAGGACCTTTTATAATGACGTATTTTGTTTTTTGAGGATCTGTATCAATGCAAATGTAGAAATGTTATAGTGAAAACTGTATTTATACACATTTGTTAAAGTTATTTGTTGGCGATTCTGTAGCGCCAAACTATGAAGGAAAGTTTTCTTTAAGACCTATTGGGTTCATTTGCTTGAGACCATGTTTAATCATTGATCTGAGAAAAAAACAATTGTATATAGCTGATAGTTTAGACGTTTCTGAACGAGTTCGACGCCATGAAGTGTTTAAACTTGACATTAGCATTTGAGATCATGGCTAAAGTTCTTAGGTTAGCGTTTTGGTTTTTTAGCATCTAACCCCAGCGCAGCTTATTCTATGTTCAATTTTCTTATCTCATATACTAAAGGTTTATCTTTAGTCTTACTTGTTGGATGTCTTGGTAGACCGCACCAATCCATCCGCGAGCCTGAAATAGGCGTGAAAAGTCTTGCCGAATCTTCGTTCCTGAAAGCAAACCATGATATAATCCATAATGATATATACGTGGATATGGATATCAGAGACCTCTCCGGAAAGTATCCGGCAATTTAATAAGGAAATATAGCCTGCCTAGGGCAATGGCGCCATATTCCATCTGGAATAATCTTCGTTTGATCTGCTTCGTCACGTTCTCCTTAATCTAAACCACGGTCTGAAATCTTCGTTTCAACAGCGATTTGAGTGTGGGGGAAAAGTTACAAGTCGTAGCAAGCGAAGCATGAACTGGTTTTAGGTGTTGACAGATCGAGGTGATACGATTTCTTAAAAAAAAAGACTTTTAAAATAGATGGATACTTACTGGACAGACATCGTAGTGCTGCGACAAATTCGTTCTTGAAGAAGCCTTTGACATTCATTATACTTGCTTTAGAACCAGTTGCTGTGGTGTAATAGACATATGTTCTGAATGAGAAATTGGAGGGCCGAGTTCGAATTCCAGTCGGGTTTGTTACACTCACTTATGCGCAAATACTCCTGGGAAAGGTATGACTCCATCTCTTCTCTCAACCAGCTACGGGTAGAATAGCAAGACAGACTTGGTCGGCAATCAGTCTACCACAGAAAGAAACGGAACCTACTGCGCGAAATTCTTTGCTTAGTCTGTCATCAATCAAAGGAGACATGACTGCCCAAGCGTTTATCACTTATGACACTTAACTGATAAACGTATATGTCGCTGTATATATTATTGGTAGTTGGTAACGTGTCCATCTTGCAAGCTGAATGACAACGTTTCTAAAACCAGACTTTGCTCTTATTTCCATTTCCATGATACGATGTATCAGCGTTCATATGCGATCGCACTTGGTTTGATAGCTGTCTATGTCTTATAACTCCTCATCACAACCAAGATGAGAACGATGGTCCAAACCGTATGAATAATGTACCCAATAACAACATCTCATCTGGGAAACGTTGTAAATATCACAGTTGAAATGAGGACAACGGTCCGATACATGAAAATAAATACATAACAAAAAAGCAAAAGCTGATTTCAGAAGAGTTGTTAACAAAGTCGTCAAAATGAGGACGATAGTCTGCAATGTCCGCAATTTTTATTGGCATATAATTTCTTGGGTTAGTATGCTAGAAGGAAATATATTTGGAATCCCCTCCCCCCCCCGTGAATCAATATTTTATATACCTAAGTAAAGTTTTAGTTACGTGAATGAAATTTGTTTCACTGAACGAAATGTAAAAACATACATTAAATGCAGCACCCAGTAAGGGGGGAAAAAATCAACAAACAACGTTTTGCGAGATGAGCGCGTTAACCATTACCTAGCGATACATACTCTTACTGGTTCTAAATATAATGGATGCCAAAGACTTTTTTTTAAAGAACTGAGTGTTGATAAAGTACGCTTAAAAGAAAATGATTGCAGTGGAACGCCGAAAATACGAATCGTTAGGATTAGATTCAATAATCTACAAGCGAATTTGGTTTCAAGAGTCATAGGCCATTTATTGTTAGACAAATACACCGAACTTGAGCGTTGTGATAAGAAAAGCAAAACAAAAGAACTCTTTGATATTTCTACCTGTGTGAAATGAAATATCCCTGTTAGTCTATGTAATTTTCTCACCATTATCTTCATCTTTATTGCTTTGATTTACTAGTACAACGTTTCAACAGAAAGATTCTTCGGTTTTCCACATGTGTATCTTACGTCCGATCTCTAGAATTTTCGCAGTTTTATATTTGAAAAATAAAAGAAAGCATTTCTTTACTTTCTTCTTTTAATCTCCACAAGTAGAAGAAATGAAATAAATTACTCAACGACTACCAAGAAGCTGCCACGCTATACATCTGAGGAAGGCCGAACAATATATCGGCTGAAATTTTGTCTCGAAAAAGAAATATATCGAATAATAGATAATTTTGTATATTGAAATTATTTTCCTTTCCAAAGGCTTGCCGAAATTACAACAATGATGGCGAATGTATTGAGGAATGTCCGTCAACGAGATCCAACCGGAGGCGACCAAAAGATCAACTGTTCACTCAAAATAAGTTTACATTTGATGATGTGTGTGTCAATGAATGCCCAGGTGAGTAAAAGGTAAGCAGAAGGTAGGTATAACATATCCCTCCGCCTGCATTGCTTGCATGTATGTGCACTTGTAACGTGGGCACACACACACACACACACACACACACACACACACACACACACACACACACACACACACACATATATATATATATATATATAATTTGCAAGTAATTGACAGATTTCTAATATGACATTATCTATCATTGCTATAAATGCTATATTTAGTATAAACACATGTTTGAATTGACATCGCAGTTATTATTTAAATAGTGAAATTAATGTCAACCGACCTAGAGACAGAGAAGTCCTATTGTAATGACACTTTAAAGCCAATCGTACCTTGCTTTTCATGTTGAGGAAAGGGAATACGGGTTCGATTTCTGTCGGGAAGCACATTTTTCTTAGTAGACCGTTTTTATCTTTCGGCTGGTTGGCAGTAGTCTCACTGTTTAAAAATAACATGTATGTATACTCAAACTTAGTAAATATAACTTTTATAGTATTAATAAACACACACACACACACACGCACACACTCTCTCTCTTTCACACATACACACATATATGCATACAGGTGCGATGGATAAATTGTTGCCTAAATTACGCAAAAATGAAAATAACACTGACATCTCATTTTAACAAATATATTTACCAAAATTACACATAAATATCTTGACAGAAATCTTTCACGTCTGAGAAAAACCAAAGCAAGATTAGTTGTAGGGAATGATTGAGTAGCGGGGTCTTTCCTTTGTCCTTCATGTCTTTGGATAAAAATTGGCCCTTTCTCGTCTTGTATGAGAAATACTGAATGTCTTCATGCACTACATGCCTGATAAGAAACTCAGACACTCCTGTGTCCCTGGCTATGTACCTGATTGACTCGGAGGGATCGTTGTCAATAATGGCCTGGATCTCACTGACAAATTCGGAAGTTCTTTTCTGATCAGAACATTCAGAGTTTTCCGAACTGCCATACCTTCGTGATCACCATTAGACTCATCCAACTCTTTCCGAATCCTCTTCACTGTCCTCAGATTGACAACCAAACACTCTGAAATGTTCGTATTGGAGCTTCTGGCGTGAATGCGATGAAGTACATCATGCCGTTTCCAAATGTCTAGTGGAGTGAATTGCATCATGGTGCTCTTTTTCTCGCAGACGGTGCCCAACTGACCCTACTATACTGTGCAGTCGACAAAATCAAAAACAAACAACGCGCATGCGTGAAATTAAAAATACAAAATACCAATAATTTACCCATCATAACCTATATATATATATATATATATATATATATATATATATATATATATATATATGATAAAGATATAGTTTTAAGGAATGCTATATTTATGGATTAAAGTGCTCAACATTAAGGATAGAGCGTATGTAAATATAAAAGTAGACATTGACGTCAACACCCAGCGATGACAGTCACTTTCATGGTTGAACAGATCGTCAGGCCTGACGACTGTTTTTAATCATGAAACAGTATATATATAAGGGAAGTATTGAAAAATTTACTGAATATAAACAAATCTAAAAAAATCAGAAAATTTATTTTTGAATTCTTTCTTGGTCGGAACAAGAACTTTTAATACCCATTCACACACACATTCACACACACACACACACACACACACACATATATATATATATATATATATATATATATATATATATATATTATGGCAATAAAAATAATTAAAAATCAAGTACAGAAAAATCAAACCAAACTTAGTTTATACGAAAAATCGAAACACAGAGACAACAAAATGGAAGAAAAACTGGAATGAAGTAACCAGTTTCATGTCTCATTTATCAGACCTCGATTGAGGTAAATGAACAAAATTCTTGGGTACACTGATTACAAAAAAGAATATAGATATAGAAAGAAAATACACTCGTCTAAAGAATATATCGAGACAAGCGTACCTGTTTATAAGCACATCAGTTCCACACAATCACGCCTTCTCTTGACCCAGGGGTGGTCGTTTTGTTTCATGCTGGTAAGTAGGATGCAGTTTGCGAAAGGATGTCCATACTGAACAATAAAGCCCAAGCTCGAGTTTTATAAGATGTTTCCCGATTGCAGACCCAGACGTCTTGTCTCACCTATGCAAATCTAGTTGACCCTTTCTAATAAATGACGGGACATATTGGTTCACTTCAGTAAAAGTTGAGTCGTTCTGTCTATAAAGTCAGCATAGCACGGACTTTTAAATTCATATGTAACGGAGCTAGTTTTAAGGACAGGCAAGACATATCTCAACGTAAAGAAGGGAACATAATACGGTAACTGGATGAGAAAAAGCAAAGCCCTTAACAAATCTCACACCGATATCGCCAAACCACGACAATCTGAGACACGCTGGACATTTCTGGTGACCAAATATTTTAGCCTTATGGAACTGTGTAATCTTCGCATTGATCTTGGATTGCTCTACGTGCCATTATCTTCAATATTGTTCGAATGGTTTCTCATTTCTGTTCTAATTTATTAGTAAAGCATATCAACAAACCTGATGAACTAAATGCTTTACCAGATTAATTTTATACTGCCTGGGAAAAAACGAATCCCATCGAGTAAACACTCCCGTGAACGTGCGTTTTTCTCTGTCATTTTTTATTATTTTTTCAACCGTTCTTATCATTTTGACCGTCATGGATTTTGCAGTATATCACTAAATCATCCATAACTTTTGTATTATCCTCTCAAATTACACCAAATGTGAAAATCATAGAATATAAAACAACTTTGATAAAAATTTATACCTACTTTTCTGACGAAAACAATGCCGTTCTGAACATTTTGACCGCAACTATATATATATATATATATATATATATATATATATATATATATATATATATATATCAATGAAGGTATATACAAAAGACGCACGAGATATGCTTTAATGAAAAATCAAACCAAACCAAATTTTAAAAGAAAACCTGCTGCATCTCACTAACTTTTAGACACTTTAGCATCCAGAATGTTTCTCACACATATCTGAATATTATCTGTTACTTCATTACACGTGACACGTATCTAACAAATAAGAAAAAAAAACACAACATGCCATTAATCCGTCTCACTTTCTTTTGTTATCATTTTTTTATCATTTCTATCTTGATCTCTGACAAAGATTTAACAAAGTTAAGATCTGTTTCCTACTTGTTCTTTATCCTATCATATATATATATATATATATATATATATATATATATATATATGCCAAATTCTATCAATATGAGTTGAAATTTAAGAACATGCAAGGCAAAACCCAATATGACAAATGATACACAAAACAAAACAGCTTTCGACCGATTCCTGTTGCTATTGTTAATATCCCGTCATTAAAATATTTTAATGGAAAATAAATTAATTAAATATTACGCCAAAACGAAAATGAAATAATAAGTACTAAATTAATAAGCTATTTCATTTTTATATTTCCTTTTGTTTTTATTTACAAATATGATAAGCATTTCGGGAAAAAATTCATATATTGTATATAATCCACTGAGCAGAAGAAGATGAGATGAACATGTGTAAAAGTAACCGGATTAAAAACCTACACTAAATTATTACTTTTAAAACTCGCCTTTAAAACTTTCTTTGTGCTAACATTTTGCAATTTCTTTAACAGATTACACGTACCAATACGAAGATACATGCGTCTTGTCCTGTCCTCGTGGAACGACACCGATGAAGATTAATCCACTTTCTGCTCGGGTTTGTACCAGGTGCAAAAAATGCGCAAAAGGTAACAAAAAAGTAAATAAGAAATGAATAAAATAATAATAATCGATTCTATTTGAAAAACAATTATTAGGAGAACTCTAAAGTTCCCAGTTTTGCACAGTATTAAGAAAATCTTAGACGTGCTACACATGCAAGTCATTGTTAGTAAGTTATCTCTTCAATAAGAGTGGTACTCCACATACTTCCTGCTCTTCCCTACTACTGTGAGAATGGACTGCTCCTACTTATAAATATGACAAGTAGAGTAAAATTTCAGGAGTAGTTGATTTACTCAAGGTTTTCCGTTCTATGTATGAGTATTTAATAAACCTCTTCTTGTTTGTTTTCCCTACCTAGTCTTTTGTTCCTTTGATACTCTCTCTTACTACGGATTTCCTAATTCTCGGCTATTTTGAACAACAACAACATTACAGCAATATTGTGAATATTGTATTCACTGTAGTGAAAGCATAGATTGAACACTTGTATTGTCACGTTTAAGGGTACAGCTGAAAAGAAAAGGAAAAAAGCACATTATCAAGAAAGGCGCCAAAAAGTAAAATGTCGGTGGCGGGAGATCTAAATCGTATGTGGGGTGGTTTAAATCAGATATTATATTTTAAGGATACCAAATTCGATATTTTTATTTGATCATCTGATCTCGTAAAATGATTATTTAAGATCTATTATTCGAATGTAAACATCTTTTTGTTTTCCTATTAAATACAAATTCTTTTGCTGTCCGTTTGTACTTATTTTCAGAGACGAAATAATTTTGTCAACGTACAAAACGCATAAAAGTACACGAAGCTAATTTATGGAACCATAAAAATAAGGGAGGTTTCTAACTTATTTTGAAAATGAATAGCACCAATGCTTTTAGACAAATTATACAAATCAGCTCAACAGCAATTGTCATAGATTGAGGCGAAGACGACAAAGATAGACGTTTATTCATATTTTGTAACATAAAAGTGAGGGGATCTGAAAACGACTCCATCCTCAAAATAGTATCGTGAATGGGCGTGAAACTGTGCGTGCAAACACGATGGATACAAAAGTATACAATAAATTATTTTATTCCTTCATTTCGTCCTACATAAAACGGATTCTGGGCTGAATAGTAAGAATATGCGACAGGCTTTGTCAGTGGATTCGGCTATCCTGGTTTCCGTGGCTGGATCGTCTTGGTTGCTGATTGAATAACTTTCCTGGCTTCTGCCGGATTAAGGCAATATCACGTCGAAACATCGATTCTCGTACGATCACCGAAGTTAAGAAACGACGAACCTGCTCAGTACTTAAAGGGATGACCACTCAGGAATACCAGGTGCTGTATCTTGGATGTACAAATAGTATGTCTTACGGCCATATCACGTTTAAACACCTCTTCTCGTACGATCACCGAAGTTAAAAGCCGTCCAGATGATTGATCGTTTGGGACTACCAGGTGCTGTAAGTTTGGATGTGCGGCTGGTGTAATGGATAACGGCTCGGGATTGAAACTCAGGAAGCCAAGTTCCAATTCCAGTTGGGTTCATTATATTCATTTACCTGCAAGTATCCTTGGTAAAGCAATGAATCCGTCTCTTCTCTCTCCAATTAGTAGGACTGTATCAGAAAATCATTATTATCTCCAAAAACATTTTTGCAATCTAAAAATATTTTCTGGTTTTAAATTACCTGCAAAAGGTTGATAAGCCGTAAAAAATCAATCAATTAATCAATCCTGCTCCCTGTCAACTATATCTGAGCAGCCTTTTTCTTTTCTTTGATCTACTATCAAAATTCGTTTTCGTATCTCGCAGCGTTTGATGGCAAAGTTTCAAGCTTGATAAAAAATAGTTATGAATATATCTATAATGTATGCTTCGACAACAAGAATTCATTCAAACAGGTTTTATTAAATTTATTTAACAAAGACTCTGATTTTGAATTAGATTTTCCCAATAAGTTTTTGCACATTGGGATCAAAGTTATTCTACTGTCCATGTCTAGGGATATCCCATCTTGATTAATTCACTTCTTGCTAGTCCTGTTTCCAGGGCCGATGCGCACTACGCCCGATACCCGAGCAGTGCATTATGACCCTCACTATCTTATCAACATTTGCTTATTTTTTCAATTTACATTTATATACGTTCCAAATTAAACAAAACACAACTGACTAGTAAAGGATGAACCATTTTTGCGCGTTTTGATTTCATTCTGGGGTCTTTTTTCGTCCAAATCCGTGAATTTGTATTGTCCATGCTAAGTCTCGAAAAAGACCATATATGGCAGCAATACTCCATGCAAATCAACCATTCGCCCTTGCATGGAGTATTGCTGCCATATATGGTCTGGAGCCTCTTCTATTTGCCTCGGGGTTCTTGATAAGATCCAGAAACGGGTATGCAACGTAATTGGCCCTGATCTGTCATCTCCTCAGCAGTCGCATCTCTCACAGACGCGCCGCCGCCTGGCTCTGTCTTTTTTACAAATACTTCCACGGTAATTGCTCCGATGAGCTGCTATCGCTGGTTCCGAGGCTTCATGAATTCAAGCGTCCTACGAGGCTGGCATCCCGCTCCCACCCTTTCACTGTTGAAACTGTTAAATGTAGTCGTCTCTTCTACTCCAATAGCTTCATGTCTCGCACCTCTCGCCTGTGGAACCCTCTTCCTTATTCCTGTTTCCCTGACAACTATAATCTCCAACTATTCAAATGTAACGTCAATCGACATCTCCAGTTGCCTTGATCTATCCACTATCCTTCTCCACATCCTTTCCTTTTTCACTCCTATCTGCTCTCGCTCCAAATCTTCTGTAACCCCTTGTCTTGATCTATCCACTATCCTTCTCCACATCCTTTCCTTTTTCACTCTTATCCGCTCTCGCTCCAAATCTTCTGTAACCCCTTGCGTGCTAGTGGCTTCCAGCCTTGCTTGGGGTGAAAAGCTTAAAAAAAAAGCACTTTACGAAATCCACTATTTTTTTTTATCCATAATGTTGAATGTGTTATAATTAGTGAACATTTTAACAAGAAAAATCTCAAGTTGATTCCGCGAAACATTGATTTATTTTATATGGAAGGATGTATTATGACATGTTCCTAATTTGTATTTAGATATATTGTATTTATTTTCAATTCTTCTAGTTGGATTGTTCACCTATATTGCATATGATCCACTATAGTACATCATTAGATTAGAATAAAATTTGTATTTTATATGAATACTACCTTATGAAAATTGAGATGTAGATTTGCTTGAAGGGCGTATTATTCGGATGGGATCATCATAGATTGGCGAACACGAGACCCTTGACCCGGCCATTCATTTTCCCACTGAATCCGAGTATATTCCTACTACCCAGCAAAGGGATTGAACCCAGAATTATTATTTTATCAAATCCAATAACCAACTCTTGAATCCCCTGAGCTATCGCCCCGTGGTCAATAAAACATATTCGCATCGACAAACATTTGAAGAAAGCCGAAGCACACAACAACCAAAACGTTGTGGTTGTGACAGAAAAGATGAGGTCTTTAGTCCGATTGTAAATAATGTGCGTAATTATAAATCATCACCATAAAAATTCAGACAGCAAAACGAATATGCTATTCAGTATTTTATATACATTTGAAATATTTGATATTTAAAATGCATATAGTTTAAAATTCTGTCAATACACTGAGTCAATAGCTTCGTCCACCGCTAGGAAAGTTGGCTCCCTGTGCGCCAGGAATTTTTTCTCGCCGGAGTCGATCCTTCAAATCTACAAATCAACCATTCGCCCTTGCATGGAGTATTGCTGCCATATATGGTCTGGAGCTCCTTCTAATTGTCTCAAGGTCCTTGATAAAATTTAAAGACGGATATGCAATGTAATTGGCCCTGATCTGGCATCTCGTCTGCAGTCGCTCGCTCACAGACGTGCCGTCGCCTCCCTCTGTCTTTTTTTACAGATACTTTTATGGTAACTGCTCCGAGGAGATGCTTTCGATGGTTCCCAGACTTCATGAATTTAAACATTCAACTAAGGTGGCATCTCGCTCTCACTCTTTCACTGTCGAAACTGTTAAATGTAGCCGTCTCTTCTACTCCAATAGCTTCATATCTCGCACTTCTCGCCTGTGGAACGCCTTCCCCTTTTCTTGTTTCCTTGATAGCTATAATCTCCAAGTATTCAAATGTAATGTCAATCGACGTCTCCAGATGCCTTGATCTATCCCCTATCCTTCTCTTCATCCTTTCCTCTATCACTCCTATTTGCTCTAGCTCCAACTCTCTGTAACCCCTTGCGTGCTAGTGGCTTCCCGCTTTGCTTGGGGTGAAACGCTAAAAAAAAAAAACAAGAAACAAAAAAAAACAAAACCTTGTCGCGAAACATATTTTGTTCTAGAAGGTTGTTTCTTTTTCGTAATAATAGCTTAGTTTATTTTTCTTCTTTTTTTTTACAGTAAGAGTTGTGTAGTATTTTGGTTTGGTTTGTTTTACGGCATATCAACATCTCAATGGGTTATTTAATGCCTACAAGATTTTTATTGCTGGGAATATTTTTTTTTCAAAAATGTATTGCTGGTAATATTTTTTTCAAAAATGTATTGCTGGTAATGTTTTTTCCAAAAATGTATGGCTGGTAATGTTTTTTTCCAAAAGTGTATTGCTGGTAGTATTTTTTCAAAAGAATATCCATAGCTAGGACCCTGACAGGTGCTACCATCCCGGGTCAGAGTGGACCTGAAAACACCAGAAATTAAGAGATGGTTCCACGCTCCTCAAAACCTTTTGATCAAAGGCCTTGCTATCAGATGTAGTTTATCGTTTTACCCAGGATGCTGATATAGTTTATTAGTATTTTGGTATTATCTACTAATATTTGCCATATGTTAGTCATATTTTGTTTGTGTTGCGAAAGCGATATGTAAACATATTGCGCTATATATAAGTGTGTGTGTGTGTGTGTGTGTGTGTGTATGTGTGTGCGTATGATAGACTTTAAGTAATTTTCTCTTAAATTATTTTCCGTGTATTTATGCAAATGTGATTTTTAATTGTAATTCAGAATGTGTCTTTGAGGAAGACTTCGTCCACGCCGGTAACATTGATTTATTAAAGGATTGTGTCATTGTCAAGGGTCACTTGGCCATTGTAAAAGCAACATTTCAAGGGTAAGTCTTTTTGCTTTAGGTTTTATTAGGCAAGACGAGAGTTTATTGAATAGTTTCATTATTGAAATTTGCCGCTCTCTATTTTTCACACACACACACACACACACACACACACACACACACACACACACACACACACACACACACACACACACACACACAAACACACACACTCTCTCTCTCTCTCAAATAATCTTTACCGATTTGTTCTTAATATACGATAAATATATTGAAAATATCTAAAAATGCGTTTGATATTTGGCGAAAATCAGTAATCTATTGTGAATTAGTTTTAAAATAAATAAATAAACGTTCGTATATTACGAATTTCGTGATAGTTTGCAATAATGATATTATCTATCTATCTATCTATCTATCTATGAAAAAAGTTTTCATGCCATGCGTTTCGTCTCTTCGGACTTCATCGGACTGTGTTTACGTAAACAAACCTTGTCCGATGTAGTCCTAATGGACGAAATGCATCGCCTGAAAACATTTTTCATTTTGTCATACATCTTTACTCCCAAACTGTTCTTGATATATAAACATTTATATATCGCTACCCACTATATATATATATATATATATATATATATATATAATACAGGGTGCGATGGATAAATTGTCTAAATCGCGCAAAAATGAAAATAACACTGACATTTCATTTTAATGGATATATTTACCAAAATTACACAAAAATATCTTAAAATACTAAAGAATACATTTTTTTCAATAAATTCGCCAACGGCTTCAACCACGGCCTCCAGGCAGCTTCAGAAACTGCTGCAACTCTTCGGGACGGTCTCCTTGTTTAAATTGGTGAAAGCTGCCATAATTCTGGCCTTCCGTTCATCTTTAGTGCTACAAGAAGTTCTGTTCGTCTCTCGTTCAACTCAGCTCAAGACGTCGAAGAACTCAAAGAGAATGAGATGAGCCAACTACTTGCGATCCCAAAATTGAGTTCTAGAAATGCTTCCATTAATGGAAACGAAACTGGATAGAGTGTGTAGCTTCAGAAGGCAACTACTTCGAAGGAGATCAAATGCTGAATTTATATGCGTTGTAGTTTTCTTTTTATATTACTAGTCCTGATAATTTTTTAATCAGAATTACCTCGTATATATATATATATATATATATAATAAAAAGATTTAAACACTAATATTCCATGGTCATAATTTATTCCCTTGGAATCGTGAAAATGATCCAATTCATCAGACCTACAAATTCAAAAAGAAAACAGAAAAAACAACTCCGGGAAAAAAAAAAAATTAGTGAGAGTGTATGTATGAGATTGTGGGACGAACGCTAGAGCAAATGAGATCTATAGAGAGGGGTAACAGACGAGAGAAGAACAGGAAGGTCTAAAGATGAAGGGGGATGAAGATTTAACAGAGAGAAGTTTTAAAGAGGGGGGTGAAAAACGGTTTAAGTGAGAAAAATATGCATATTTTCAAAGATGCATATTTTAAGATTATATCGTCTCTTTTGTGTAGGTATGTCCAATATTTCGCTAAAAAGTGGTATACCTTGACGTCAAAAGGTCCCCAAATTGATAAAACAATTTTTAACGTTTAAATATTTATGTTGTTATTAAAGAGGAAAGACCAAAGTATTTTCTGAATATTTTTTCAGATTTTTTAATCCTTCCTATAAATGTTAAAAATTTTATTAAAAATCTTGTTTTTTTTTCGAGTCAAAAAATTTCGTAAAATCGAACTTATCGACATTTCTGTCGGAAAGATCAGTTTGTTAGTTAAAAAATCATGAAAAATCAATTACACCTTTTTCTTTTGTTATCTTAGGAAATTTAGAATGATTAAAGTATACTTAATGTAATTTGAAAGAAACATTACTTACATTTTTAGCAGAAAATTTTTTAAGAGAGATATTTCCCACCAGTGTAGTCTATTTTGACAGGCGTTGATTGATGTACGTCAATATATTCACAACTTACGGTACTGAAATTTATTGTACGGTACCGCCAAAGTGATATAATTCGTTCTAATTTTAAGTGAATCTGGTTAGTAGATTTTTTTTTTTAAAATTCACTTTCAAATTTTTTTTTTTTTTACCTTACGTTTGAGGAAGAATTCTGCACTGAAAATAACATTTAAATTATGAAAGAAAATCAAATTTTACAAGTAAAAATAAAACAGTAAAAAAAATACATTTTTTCTTGAGGTTTATTATTTCAGTCATGAAATATTTTTCTGAGAATATAAAAATTACATGAAACACCATTAATTGAAACGGGTTAACTTAATGAAATGAGATTTTATTTCTTTTTTATTAAGGCAGATTTTTTTCTATTTATTAATAATTATATGGCAGTAATATGAGTTTTATTTAATTTATTAATAAAATTAACATGCTAATAGCAGCTATGTTGGTTTTGTTTTGACTCGACAAGTATTTTTTAGTTTGAGTAGTAGCGAGCTAACTCCAGAAAATTTAAACTCCAAAAATCGTTTTAATTGATAATTTGTCGTGTGGATAATAATTCCAAAGTAATGTACAATGAATTTATGCATTCGATTTCAAACTTGAAAATTTGGGTGGACTTCCAAGGGCGTTTTTTTTTTTTGTAATTGTAAATAGTCGATATTTTCTTTTATCCCACTATTCGATTATATTTGAATAGAAAAAGAAAAAAATTGAAAATAATACGACGATATTCAGAAAACTTGACAAGTGTTGTTTTCTTGTTACAAAGCCATTTCTGAAAAAAAAACAAACTTGCTTCTATCAAAGGAAACTACTCATGTGACATTATTTCAACAATGTGCATCCGTACTTTCGTTGTAGACGATTTTAAATACAATTTTGGAATATTAAAAATTATTTTTAAAATAATTATGGTTGTCAGATTTTAATAAGCTTTCAAATTTATGATCTTTAAAACGTAGAGAACATAATATATCATTTCCATAAGGTTGCAGAAAGAACTTAATGTATAAATATATAACAACCTTTTGTCATATTGTGTATTTAAAATTGAAAAAAAAAAGAAAATTAATGTAAAAATTTATTGTTCATCAAAAAATTTTTTTCTTTCAGATAATAATTACCTTCGTATATATTATTCAGAAAAGCCATTAAAAACTTTCTTAATTAAATATTGTCTTAGTTTTATTGGGTTTTGTATTTTTACAATTGAGGTAAAAGTTTGGACAATTTCGGACATTTTTTTAACAAAAAAATCGATGATTTAGATTTTTCAGAGTTTTGTGCATTTAATTAAAAAAAAAAATTGAGGTTGCAAGTAAATTTTTTTTTGTGTTTTCATAAAATTAAGTTCGAGGGGGGTAACAGATATAAAAAAAAATATTTATACCATGACTTTCAAAGAGACAAACATTTCTAAAATAGGTTCATTCATTTCTGAATAAGTTCTGAAGTTTTCATTAAAATCCAACAAGTAGTTAATTTTTACAAGAATTTCGAAATTAATGTGTCTTTCAACTGATAAAAAAACAACTAAAAAAAAACGCTAAAAAGGTCAAAATTGGACATACCTACTTTTGTGTGTATGTCACCAAGAAATGTATACACTTTTCCGGTGTATCTTTGGACATTTGAAAATATGCATATTTTTCTCACTTAAACCGTCTTTCACCCCCCTCTTTAAAACTTCTCTTTGTTAAATCTTAATCCCCCTTCATCTTTAGACCTTCCTGTTCTTCTCTCGTCTGTTACCCCTCTCTATAGATCTCATTTGCTCTCGCGTTCGTCCCACAATCTCATACATACACTCTCACTAAATTTTTTTTTTTTTTATTTATTTATTTTTTTTTTCCCGGAGTTGTTTTTTCTGTTTTCTTTTTTAATCTGTAGGTCTGATGAATTGGATCGTTTTCACGATTCCAATGGAATAAATTATGACCATGGAATATTAGTGTTTAAGTCTTTTTATTATATCCTTACTCTGTCCTAGACATTGAGTTCAACCTGGATTCTATCCTCTTGGAATTATTTTTTATACACATATGTATGTGTATGTATGTATATTTATTTATATATTTTAGATATACGATTGCATATGTATGTGTATATTTTCCACTAATATTATCTCTCTCTCTCTCTCTCTCTCTCTCTCTCTCTCTCTCTCTCTATATATATATATATATATATATATATATATATATATATATATATATGTATATATAGTCATCAGCAGGAAGCCTATTTCTCTGTATCACAGGTCATCAGTGCGGCTGGACATGCGATTGCTTCAAGCCGGGATCGAAACCCGACGGATTTGACACCAGTCGGAGTCTCTCACCCTTAGTCTATCAGTGAATTTTTAATGCATTATATATGAGATATAAGCATTCCCGGTTACCAGAGTGCTCAATTCATAGCGAAGAGCTTTTAGCATTAATTAGCCAACGAATTCTTTTTCTTCCAAAGTGCTACAACATACGAACGGGTTATTTATATATATATATATATATATATATATATATATATATATATATATATATATATATATATATATATCAGTGTGTATCTATATATTCGAGACAATCCGAAAGTAATACTTCGTGCTCATTTGCCTCAGAGACTTTCAGCTGCAAAACATTATTCTCTCTCAACAGACATCGAGTTGATCTGAAATGTCACCTATCATCTGCAAATGTTATTAAATTGTTTTCTTTCTCTCTCTTCCAATAGAGACAGGTATCACAAAGTGCCACCGATGAGTCCGAGTCGATTAGATGTGCTGAAATCCATCAAGGAGATCACCCAGTTTTTGTATGTATCAGATACACCAGCCAGTGTCACCAGTCTGAGGATGTTGAGGAACTTACAGATTATTGACGGACAAAAAACACTGTGAGTATCAATGGACACCTTGACTGAAACTCGACAATCATACACCCAGGAAATGTCTTTTATATAAACTCGTATTCGTCTACATCAGGAGTTTCCAACCTTTTTTGCGACATCGCCCACATTGTCATGGAAAAATCTTCCAACACCCTCCTGCATCGTAAAGCATACAGTAATGGATAAATTATGTTTTGACGGGCAGCTTTCCTTCCTTGATAAATTCGAGATGGCCAATGTGATAAAAAATATTAAAAAATTATCAGAAAATATCAAAATATTCTTTGTTTGCGGGGATATTTATATTTTAATCCAGGAATGTGACCCAGCTGTTCCCATTTATCCTCCTGTTTTTTTCTTTCTTTCTAATTCGACTTTCATTCAGTCAAAGGAGACGTGCAACCCGAGGGGAAATATCTCCTGAAACAAGATGGTCAAATATAGCTGCTTAATCATTCGGGGTAAAAGAGAACTGATCCTAGAATCAATTCGCCTCTTTATAAGGGTAAATTCAACATAAGAACAGTTTAATGTGGACGCCCATCCACCTGACAAACGACCACGAGCGTCATGTTGGCGTGGGAATCTCTACATCGTTGGCGCAATAATTGAAAATTCGAAGAAGGATTCACAGAGCAAGGTTCGCACCACAGCAGACTGCGAACAACACGAAGATACAAACCTAGTGCCAATATCCCAAACCTTATTATGGCAATACAATACAGAAACCACAAAAAATGCAAACAATAATGGGTAAAATATGTTTTGACGGGCACCTTTCCTTCCTTGATAAATTTGAGATGGCCAATACGATAAAAAATATTAAAATTATCAGAAAATATCGAAATATTCTTTATTTGCGGGGATATTTATTATTTTTTTTTTTTTTAATACAGGTTCTTTGCATATTTTCTTTGAATAATTTTTCAGGTACCATATGTCGAAATAACTTTTTAATACTGAAAAAACCTATAACGCCCAACAAAATTTCCAATTTTTGTGATGCCAACGAACACTCGTTGTCACTTTCGTAAATGCCCGTTGTAGTAGAGACTTTGTAATCGCAGATAGAACAATAGTACGCCGTTGAACAATACAGGTGTCAGAAGCATTCGAATAGCAATCGCACTAGTAGCCCTTGCTCGATAATATTCGTTCGAATAGTAATCCGTATAGTGATCAGAATAGAGAAATAGAATAGTGAAGAAGATAGAGAATAGAGGTCCGTATAGTAATAGAGGATAGAGTAGAAATAGAGATCAGAATAGTAATATAGGATAGACTAGGAATAACGATCATTTAGACGTCACGCGATTTCCTATATATGCATTTCCTTCATGGTCACGTGCTCCACTTAATTCAATAATGGGATTGCCTGTGTTTGCTCACTGGCGATCTATGTTCGAACTCAAGTGTCGGCAGCGACACTTTATTCGTATATAACACTAATCGACCACCATTTTCTATTCAGTTGCTCATCACCCACCGAACAAATAAAATCGCCACAAAAACAAACAAACAAATACTACACTTTGAGCAGATGTTTATTTGCCTCGTTACGCTGGCGGGATATGACACAAAGAAGGTTTAATGTGGAGCGTTTATACGCGTACGTACGGTTCAAAGCCAAAAATTACTCAATCTCTGCGACCATTGTCACGCTGGCATCGGCATCCATGAATCCCCACTCTTTAGTGAAATGAGGAAAGTACGACTGCGTGATGGAATCTACAGAACTTGTCATCCTTCGTAACATTAAGAGGAAGAAGAAACAGATACTACAACTCGATCCCAGTCCGAAGATCGAGCAGTATCCGAACTGATGTATTTCCCAACGTTGGTAGGATGTTAGATAGTAGGTTTCACGTGGAATACCTATATGTATACACATAGACAATGGGCAGAAATATCACAGTTACTGCAATGACTTTCCGCCGCATTCCTCAGAATACTCTGAGCATCGCCGTTTAGAGCAGTGGCTGGTGCAGAGTTGGAAACCCCAGAACCAGGCTTCTCTCATAGCATTTTACGTGAACTGCTCGAAAGCAGATCGTAAACCACTTTCTTTAATACGCGTCCTAGAAATTTCAGTTGTCTCTTTCTGGTGTTAAGTATCCTTTTTGATTCCATTTTCTCTAAGATGTCGTCATTACTCACATGTTGAGTCCATGGTATTCTAATCATCCTTCTGAAGAACCACATTTCTGTTGCTTCAGGTCTCTTCTTCATCGATTGTTCAACACTGATACAATTAAATGGAAGCTTTCATTTAAGAATTTATGTAATTTTAATTGTTCGTTTTGTTCTTTTATTTACAGGAATGGTTACGCTCTTGCAGTCGTGTTCTGTAAAAGCTTGCAATCCCTTGGTCTAAACTCTCTTCGGCATATTTATAGAGGCAACGTCATGATACGGAAAAATCCGAACTTGTGTTACGCTCACACAATCAATATGACACACATGTTTTCAACGTATGAACAGAAGACAGTTATTAAAGACAACAAAGACAGAATTGCTTGTCGTAAGTTTTCGCGTTTACATATGTATTAAGGTACATAATATATTATCTGAAAATCTTGGGGTCAGGCACTTTTCGGAATATTTTCAGATTTCTTAATGGTATTTCAAGTCGTCATCAAAGAGCGATGTCTCTCCGTTGAACCTACTAAATAGTCACACTGTGCTGGGTAAAATAAGGCAATAAATAATATTGCTGGTTTAATTATATATATATACATATATATATATATATATATATATATATATATATATATATATATATATATATATATATATATATATATATATGTACAATTAAACTATATATATATATATATATATATATATATATATATATATATATGTACAATTAAACTATATATATATATATATATATATATATATATATATATATATATATATATATATATAAATAAAAAGAAAGAACAGTAAGATATATAATCCGGTGCTATTATAGATATTTTCATTTTTACAAAATAGTGCTCAATGTAAATTTACAGAGCATTAATATTATAAATTAACTGATTTAAAATATGTTTTTTTTCGCTACACAGTAATAACCATTTTTGAAACATGGATATTACTGTGTAGCGAAAATATTTTAAATCAGTTAATTTATAATATATATATATATATAATTTATAATATATATATATATATATATATATATGGACATGTATCTATGGGAATGTATCTATTGTACATGTATGTACAAGTATACAAAAAAAAAGGAAAAAAACTTTAATATATGTATATGCCTAGGTGTCTGTGTGTGTATGTATGTGCATGTATATTATGCATATATATATACATATATAATAATAATAATAATAATAATAATAATAATAATAATAATAATACACTAGTTTCGTTGGACTGATTTAAAAACAAACAATAAAAAAACAGGCGGGCACCCTCTTGAGTCTGGAGGTGATAAGGTAATTTAATCTAATTTATGGTCCGCACTTATCCTCAGAGATCTCAAGGCATTTTTTCTAACATGCAGTTTTATCTTTCTTTAATTCTAACCAAAGGAAGCCAAAGATTGCAGACGCTCTCGGCGAAACGAGTCGTCAGTAAACTTTCCACTTTGTCTCATCAACTTTACTTTTAATTGAACATATTGGCCATCACTAATACGGTATAACTTTGGATATATGATGCGATGTTTTATATTACCGGATTATTGATTGTTTTATTAGAATATACTTGACCCAACAGCTAACTACTTCCACCCACGTTTAAACTCTTCTGTAAATCAATACATGTCTTTTTATGAGTATAAGTTTCCTTTTTGTTTTCCATTTTCTTTAAAACTTCTTCGTTGCTTACACGTTCCGTCCATGGTATTCTCAGCATCCTTCTGTAGAAACATATTTCTTATTTAATAGATTATAATAAAAATGAAAAAAACAAACAAACAAAAAAAAACAGCTGATGTAGGAGCTCGCGCGGCAACCAACTGTGGCAGGTCCGTACTTCAAACAGGTAAATTTGAAATTGGTACCGGATTACTGATTGCCGTATTGTTGATGGTCAACCATGAACAGTGCTAAATAAGGTAAAGATAGATCATAAATTAACAGTCGGAAAACCAAACCTTTTTCCGTGGAAAAAAATTAATTGTTCATGGACTCCACCCCCTCACCGTTGAAACTGTTAGATGTAGACGTCTCTTCTACTCCAATAGCTTCATGTCTCGCACATCTCGCCTGTGGAACTCCCTTCCTTATTCCTGTTTCCCTGACAAATACAATCTCCAACTATTTAAGTGTAACGTCAATCGACATCTCCAGTTGCCTTGATCTATCCACTTCCCTCCTCCACATCCTTTCACCTTTCATTCCTTCTGCTCTCGCTCCAAATCTTCTGTAACCCCCTTGCCTTGATCGATCCACTATCTTTCTCCACATCCTCTCCTTTACCACTCCTATCTGCTCTTCCTCCAAACCTTCTGTAACCCCTTGCGTGATAGTGGCCTCCAGCCTTGCTTGGGGTGATACGCTTAAAAAAAAAACAAACTTTATGGCTTTCAGAACTTCAGAGATTGTATTCTTGTACATCAGATAATTGGGAACAAATCATAATTATAAAAGAAAAAAACGAAGATATTCAGAAAAAAAAGAACAAGGTTATTAAATAAAGCCGGCCTTAGCTTCCATGACGCTCTGGAAGGACACTGCACAGCCGGGACAAGTAGTTCTCGTTAATATTGATGATCACGTCCACAATGGCGACCTTCAACGAGACCTAGATATTGTAAGGTCGCTGGATGATCTTCCTCTCAATGACTTCTCAGTCATAGTAGCCAAGGGAATATAAAGCAATTTACTCAGAATTGTCCAATGTACAATGGAATAGACACTGTTTAATAAATAAATAAATGGGGCGTCTATTTCAAATAGGATTGACGTTTAAAGCAATAAAATCCATTAATTTGTATATATTTATATTTTTATATATAAAACGAAGCCTTTTACCTCATATGATTGATTATTAATTATATTAGACCAATATAAAAATAAAATACATCGAGGTCTTTTTGCGGATTAGTTCTAATATTTTCTAATATTACTAGGATCCAATTTGATTATATACCAACGAATTTTTTTAACTTACCATATATATATATATATATATATATATATATAAAGAAAGAACAGTAAAATATATAATCCGGTGTTCTCATTGATATTTTTTATTTTTACAAAATAGTGCTCAATGTAAATTTATAGAGCATTAATATTATAAATTTACTGATTTAAAATATGGTTATTTCGCTACACAGTAATAACCATGTTTCAAAAATGGAAGCTAAAAGCTTCAAATCTAATTTTGTAATTAAATTAAAAGTATTAATTCCATTTCATCTTCAAATTTATTACAAAATTAGATTTGAAGCTTTTCGCTTCCACTTTTGAAACATGGTTATTACTGTGTAGCGAAAAACCATATTTTAAATCAGTTAATTTATAATATATATATATATATATATATATCGGGATCTCTATGAATTTGGTAACAAATGAGAATATCATGACAAAAAAAGCCCGAAACTTAATAAAGCAAAATTTTATCATCAAAATCTTTATTTTATTTTTAAGAGGAAAGGTCAAAGGATTTTTTGATTATTAAATTATATTTTTGATCCTATTTAGAACTGTGGAGATTTTGGTTAAAAATTTCTTTTTCTTGCATCAACCGGGGTAGCAATGATTAGTGTAGGGCATTTTAGCGTCTTTTTTAACGACTATGTTCTTGCGGGGAAAAACACAATGATATGAATACTTACCATCATTGTTAACTACCTGATGAGATGTATTGAACGTCGACACAAACTATTTTGTAGTAGTAACTTGCATGTTCTAATGTAACAGTTTATATATATATATATATATATATATATATATATATATATATATGTGTGTGTGTGTGTGTGTGTGTGTGTGTGTGTGTGTGTGTGTGTGTGTGTGTGATATATTAAAAAATTATAGCATAAATGTTTTAAAATCACTATAAAAATATCCATTTTTTTCAACACTTCTGGTGTCTTATCTTGATATTATATATGATACTATTTTTGTTATAACATGTTTATGTTATAATTTTCGAATAAATTATATTTGCTCTACTCTGTATTGAGCACTCTTTTAAGAATAGTATTTTTTGGTTATTGGAATTTATTCCGTATACACCAATCCTATACTTGGATATCTCTCTCTCTCTCCTCCTCCTTTCTCTCTCTCTCTCTCTCTCTCTCTCTCTCTCTCTCTCTCTCTATATATATATATATATATATATATGCATTCGAAAGTACTAGCTGAATTAAAATAAATACACCATATCCATTTTATACATAAGGATCTCATCATTCAGTGGATTATTAGTAGTACAATGCTTATAATTATGTCTACTAGCGAAGGGATTTCGCCAATAATTGCATTAATATTGCTAATTGATTCAAGGTATGATTAACTCTTTGTAATATATATATTAATTATAGCAGAAATATATATTAACCGTGAAGTAGTTTGAATTTTTTTATTTCTTCTGTCATCCGTATTTAAAGTCAGATAATCTTGTTGTTTACTAAGCATAGTGTGATAAAAGGCTAAAATGTATACGGCAACTCAGTGGGATCGAACTCGCTCCTTAGCCAGACTATCTTGCTTAAGTGTAATTTCGAATATCTAAACATAGATTAGATACGGTAAAAGGCTGCAAGTATGAATCACACAGTGAGAATCGAACGCACTAGTAATTAATAAATGATTAATAAAAACAATTTGCCAACTATTATCCGATAACGAGGTCTCTTCACATTTCTCAACCAAAGTCTTTGATGTGGCTTATAAAAAATCAATTCAAGGGAAGCCACTCTTCATTATAAGAAATTGAGTGACTTCCCTTGAACACAGTTTCCTAACTTAATCTGAAATCAGGACAGTTTTAGTATTTTTAAAATTTAAATATAGACATTTCAATTTCATTAAAAAAAAATTATAAATTGCAAGCGAGTAGAAAAAAAAATGAAATCGGCGTTAAATAATAATAGCCACTTTTCTTCTTTTAAATTTAAGTTGTTAGTGAAAACGACACATTAATTAATATACTGGATAACACTGAAATACATTATAGCCTAAAAAGAAATGGTAAGTTCATTCTAAGGGAAACAATAATTGAAAGAAAGTAAGTACAGTCGACTAATGATGACAATTCCAGAACAACGTAACTATAAACAGTTTTTTCTATCCTCTGCCAGCCGCTATGATGGAGAAAGCATTACCTCGAACCGTCGCCAGTGAGACGCACTGCAAGAGCCACTCCGTTTCGCGAGGCTCGTTCCTTAATCGAGACGCAATCGCGCCGATCCTCCGAAGGAACACCATCGAACGAGGGCCAATAGCAGTCTTTTTTTCGTGTTAATGAATTCCATTATGATTTTCAGTATTAAAAAAAAAATCAGATTGTTTTCTTTTTACAGAAGTAATTTTAATTTTTTGTTGTTCCATTTTAGGAAGCACTGGTCAAGTTTGTGACTATCAATGCAAACTTAGCGGATGCTGGGGCCCAGATGCCGAAGATTGCATTGAATGTATCAACTACAGAGTTGAAGAGACCGGCAAATGTGTTCCGTCTTGTTGGAACGTTAGTATGGTGTTTGACAGCGGCATGAACACCTGTAAACCCTGTCACGAGGAGTGTGAGAACGGATGCACTGGATCTGTAAGTGACATATTCGTGAATCGAAGGATCTTTTAAAAATTTGCTTGTAATTAAATTCAATTCATTTAAAAAAAAAGCATTGTCATTAATATAAAACAAAACTGATCCCTTTTAATAATCTGAGAGAACCCT
The DNA here is from genome assembly GCA_964036315.1 of Acanthosepion esculentum. Classification (NCBI taxonomy): domain Eukaryota; kingdom Metazoa; phylum Mollusca; class Cephalopoda; order Sepiida; family Sepiidae; genus Acanthosepion; species Acanthosepion esculentum. The sequence goes on from OZ038488.1 coordinate 108,009,088, forward strand.
TTCTCCTGATGCTAAACTCCAGGAGAGTGACCCGTGGAAAGATTATACTGAATTAATTGCTAAGTTTGAAGCTAAGAAAGTTGATTCACTTTTGTCATGCTAGAATGTTGATTCATTATTTCAAAATGTATCTTAGGTATATCTATAAGTCTACCATTCGTTCTTGCTTTAAATATTGCTGCTATATTAATATTATACTAATCGTTATCTTCTGTCTTAATTCTTGTTCTTTTGTTCTCCTCTGGTCTTCAGAATAGTTTTTTCTCATATTCTAACATTCAGTAGCCCTTTGCGTCCTCATGACTTGTCTCGAGTGAAATGATTAAAAAATGACTTGTATTATTTAAATTATTTGGACTTATCCAAATCTCCATTGCCTGTACCGATCCTTCAATATCTGTCTATATCTCTGAGATGAGGTATTATGATTACTTGTATTATTTACATTATTCGGACTGTTATCCACATCTTCAATGCCATTATTATTACAAGGCCCAATGATTTTCACCTTGTACAAGGACCAGCATTGTTCACCCTGTACAAAGCACAATGATATTTACCCTGTACAAGGTTCAAAGTTCTTTATCCTGTAAGTTTATATAGGATCAGTTAACTCAGAGTAAACAGTATCTATCAAATTCCATGTGCTAGGGTTAGTTTCCCACAACACCGCAAGTTACTACAAAGCAAAAACTAGCATAAAATCTCGAATATTGTTCGAAAATAATTAGATCGAGACTTCCATATGGATGTCATATATGGTAGCAAACTCGTTCAGAATTATATAAGATGTCAGCTGTATACAACCGCTTTCTCAGACCGATGGTTAAAAATGGCTTTGGGCGAGTGAAGCCTGTGTGTCTCAGCGATAACCATTCTTCTTGAACTGGCGTTAAAGAATCACAAACAAAAAGAAGAATAACAATGCAAATGAATAGCACGTGTTGCTAAAAAAAAAAGGGAAATAATGATATATTCAAGAGTCTGACTTTCCAAAATATTTTAAACAATGGGAAAGGAAGAAAGCCGACATAAATACTGGAAAGAACTAGCAGCAGCATCAGCAACAACTAAAATGGACGGCGCATGTAACTCGAAGAGAAACTAATGACATAATTCCAGGTATAGGTTAAATAAATTCATCTGTTAGCAAATTAGGCCAAGTCTTACTGGCATATATGAGATTCAAAGAAAATTAATTAAATGACTAACTGAAAAATCCTGGGCATAATTATATATTACATCCGGCAGCGGGGCCTCTGATCAGGAGATTGAAGGTTTTGAGGAGCGTGGAACCAACTCTTAATTGTTGTAGTTCCGAGGTCCACCCTGACTCGGGGTGGTAGAGCCTATTAGGGTCCCAGCCGTAGGCAAATAGTGAACCCTCAAACAAAACACTGCAAAAATATAAAAAATATTTTTATAGTAAAAATACCTGCAAAACGTTTTATATAACGTATAGTACTTATAGTAAACGATACATTTTTAAAGCAAAACAAAACATTTTATTTATAGTTGAAAATATACAACTACGTTCAAAATATATTTACTTGAAGCCATAAAATTGTGTTCAGAATCAAATTCCGGCATTAAATAATCCATAGAGGGTGATGTACCCCTAAAGAAAACCGACTAATGAAATATTTAACTTTTTACTTAAAATATAGTGAAAAATAGATTTGTTTAAATTGGGTCATGGGGTCGCTGATTAAGTTTTGCCCATCAATTTATGATGTAAAGACAGTTCTACGGGTGTGTTATAGACTGCTTAGGTATGAATCACCCAAATCGATATGGTTTGTTTTTTGTTTTACGGTATATCAACCTCAATGAATTATTTAATGCCGCCAAGATTTTTATTGCTGGCAATATTTAAAAAAAAATGTATTTCTGGTAATATTTATTTTCTTCAAAAAAGTATTGCTGGTAATAATTTTCCCTCAAAAAATGTATTGCTGTTATTAAAAACTAATTTTACACTTTCATAGTGATTTGTCCCAAGTTTGGGGGTTAGCTATTTGCCATATTGGGACCCTAACAGGTGCTACCATCCCAGGTCTGGGTGGACATATGAACACCAGAAATTAAGTGGTTTCACGCTTTTCAAAACCTCCTGATCAGAGACCTTACTGTTGCTGCAGTTTATCGTTATACCCAGGACGCGGATGTAGTTTATCGTCTGACCCAGGATGCAAAATTGACATGAAAAGAGTATATTTCCTTATTGTTGGTGTTTGCAGATATTATAACGGATATCAGCGTGTAAAGTGGAAACGGTGAACCGAGTTCTAATTCCAGGTTTGGCAGTTGCGTTCACTTTCGCAGAAATTTCATTAGAAAAGGCATGAACCTGTTATTTATCCCTCCAGCTAGGTATTAAACAGTAGAATGCACTGGGCTCTTTAGAAAGTAGTGAACGAAAGTGAGAAGAAAGGACTAAGCATCAATTGTAAAAAGACAGAATCTATGTTTGCCAGCAAAAGAAACTGTCGAAGACGCGAATTACGAATTGGAGATAACAATATGAAGTAAGTATAAAAATTGAAATACCTGGGAAGTGTTTGAATAAAAGAACAGAAAATCTAATATGGAAACCCGTAGTCGTACTGGAATAGCGAATGATGCTTTTAAAAAAACCAGCAAAGTATTAAGATACGGGAAAATGTCGTTAGAAACAAAGAAAAGAGTGCTAAACTGTTATGTAATAATAAGGTTGCTCTACAGTAGGGGATGATGAACAATCTTCTCACACATGAAGAAGGGACTTGAGGCAAAAGAAATGTGGCTCTACAGAAGGAAGCCGAAAATACCGTGGACTGACCATGTGAGTAACGAAGAAGTTCTAGGGAAAATGGCAAAAAAGGCAATTATACATTAAATAAAAAAGGGAGAGTTGACATTTCTTGGATGCGTAATGAAGAAAGAGGTCTTGGAGAATCTGACACTCACAGGACATACTAAAATCAAGAGTGACAGAGGAAAGTAATGAGTTACATACATAACAAGTTTGTGTAGATGGATGACAGAAGAGAGATTTGGAGAGATAGCGAAAAGACAAACTTAAGAGCTACAAAAGATAGGACGTTGTGGTGGGCAATGATCTTTCATGTTCTGAAAAGACGCCGAATAGAGAAGAACTTTTAAACAATTTTTCATTTCGGTGTATTGAACCTGCTGTTAAGATGACATACGAAATGAAATAAAATAAAATAGTCACTAAAGCAAATGAAAGCAAAAGCAAAAGAAAATTTCACTCGCTCGACGTGTAAAAAAAGAGCAAAATTTACTGTCATTGTGATTATTATAAGACATATTGATGGTAAGAACTTAATAGCGCCTAGCACCCTCTTCTCTTCATGTCCTTAATTAGCAATGTCTTATACATGTAATTGATTTCATTGTCACACTTGGCGAATATTGGATCTTAAACGTTCGGCTCAAGGAAATGAGGGTGAATTGGTTGTCAGTATTTTCTGGAAAAACCCCGAAAAGAAACAAAAAACAACATCCTTATATGGTTTAATAGGATCACACATTTTATCCTCGACTAAATCATCTGACTGCTGCCTTTGCATGAAGACATCTATCAGTTAGAGAGAGAGAGAGAGAGAGAGAGAGAGAGAGAGAGAGAGAGAGAGAGAGAGAGAGAGAGAGAGAGAAAGATAGATAGAGAGAGAGAGGGAGAGAGGGAGAGAGAGAAATAGAGAGAGAGAAAGAGAGAAAGAAAGAGAGATAGATAGAGAGAGAAAGAGAGAGAGAGAGAAAGAGAGAGAGAAAGAGAGAAAGATAGATAGATAAATAGAGAGAGAGAGATAGAGAAAGAGATAGAGAGAGAGGGAGGGAGAGAGAGAGGGAGGGATAGCATATTCTGTCAATGATTGTTAATTTTGTACTTTCCTTGAATGAATATCTTGCCGAAAGAGCTCCCGAAAAGTTAATCGCTTTTTATCTTCAGAAAAAGAAGAAAAAAAAAATTTCTCTGAAGAAACGTAAAACGTTTTTAATATTACATTAGAATTTTCATTTTTGTTCCGTTGAAGTCTTTTCGACGTTGCACGAGAAAATCATTTTCTTGATCTGTCAATCCGGAAACTGGGCCGCATGAGATATGCTCAGATTTCGCCTGTCTTCTCTAGAGAAAATAACACTTAATGTAAGCGTCATCGCGCCTTTTCCGTTCAGAGTTTCTCCAAGATTAAAATTCTTTTAAAATTTCATCCACATTTTGTCATATTTTAGATAAAAATATTTTTTTGTGGAGTTTTGTTTTTAACCTGTTACATTTTTGATAAGACACTTTATGTCAAAGTTGCAGTTTGGACAAATCAAAAAGAAATAAATAGAAATGTTATAAAAATATAGCCTACACAAACTTGGAAATTTAGTTTACAAATACCTTTATGATCATAGCCAGTATCTGTGAAAATAGACAAGTAAATCGAAAAAATAATCAATCATAGAAATATATATTCACCCTATACAAGGTAGAGGGTTGCAGAGTAAGATGCACAGTTTATTGGGATATGTGGGTGAAAATAACGGTTAATCCTAGATTGAACAGATTAAGATTGGAGGGATTGGAGAAGCAAACTTTTGAGAGTCGGTTCCACAAATTAGCGGTTTGTGGGAAGAAGCTTCTCGAGTGAAATGCATATCTTACGAATGGGGTACGAATTGGGGGTTCGATAGAATGTGTGTGGCATGATTGAGGGTCTTAGCCATGAAGGTTAGAATTGGTAGAGCTAAGGGATGTATTTCGTTTGACTATTTCCCAGCAAATAGTGATAAAGCAGCGACAGGCTTGCGACGTTTCGTCTCTGGGTAAGGGTTTGCAGGGTGGAAAATAATTCACCAGCCACAAGAACGGGCAGACCCTTTTGGACTGGAAAATGATGAATGGGCAACTCCTGCCCATATATGGTAGCAGTACTCCATTTTCTGATTGTTTTGTCTCTTGTAAAAGTACAGGATAGCAGGAAGAGTCAGCTACTTACCGGAGCGACCATTTTTCCTGTACTTTTAGCGATGGATTGTATGTACAAGTTCCACTTGAGGTTTGGATTGGGTTTAAGTCCCAATTGGCGCCCAAAGTACAGGACTTCTCTGAAAGAACACCCATTGATCACCATAGGTGAAAATTCAGGATCATTTCGGTAAACAACTTACCAACTTCCTGATTGGCCTTCTGGTAATAGTGTAATTCTAGCAGGGTCATCGTCAAGGTGGGTGGCTATTAGGAGTGATGGTTCCCTAAAAAACATTCATCCCTGTGAAAATGCTGTGAGCATATTGTTATGTGAAAATCTTTATTCGCCTGGCTTATCGTCCCGATTCATTCAAAAGGCCCAGACATGGCATTTCGACTACAGCCACTTTCTCACAGATGTGATGTGGCTTCCCTCTGTCTTTTCTACAAATATTTTCATGGCATTTGCTCTGACGAGCTGCTTTCACTGGTACCCCAATTGCATGAATTTAAGCGTGCTACTAGGTTGGCATCTCGGTCCCACCCTTTCACTGCCGAAATAGTTAAATGTAACTGCCTCTTCTACTCCAACAGCTTATTCTCTCGCACTTCCCGACAGTGGAACTCCCTTCCTCTTACTTTCTTTCCTGGTACCTATAATCTGCAAATATTCAAATGTAATGTTAATCAACAACTTCTGATGCCTTGATCCTGATCCCCGCCCTTCTCTATATCCTTTCCTCAAACACCGCTCTTTTGTCTTGCTCTGTAACCTCTTGCGTGCTAGTGGCACTCCCGTCTTGCTTGCCAGCCGGTGACAATGTTATTGACAGCATTTTCTTATCATATTATGTTGAAGTAAAACTTACTAACGCTTTTTTGACAAAGTTGTTTATTCATTTAAATCATTAATGCCACCTTTAAAATCCGGAATTAATTATAAAAGTTAGAAATAAAATTAAAAAAGGACGCATTTTGTTCAGATACAATTTAAAAGTTAAAAGTATCCGATGCAAATTCAACATCAATAATATTTCAAGGTACTTAAATTGAACGTACCCAGTACGACGTAAAGTTAACTAATTTACAGATATTTCGATTACAGCTTCAAATTAATATAAGAAGAACGGATCGCCAATAAGTCTGCAGCACGATACATGCTTATTAACTGAATGTTAAACTGAAATTTATAGTGTATAATATTCGATCTATTTCGTATGAAATAAATCCTTTTTTCTTCATCAGACTGAGGACTTATTGATGTATCTACTTATATAAGTTAACTAGTTTAAATATATTTTGATTACGGCTTCATGTAAATATAAGAAGAGAGAATCACCAATACGTAATTTCTTAGCTTAATACATGTCCATTAAATGAATATGAATCGGTATTCATTTTTGCTTCCCAAAAAAAAAAAAAAATCGGTTATTAATGATATTTTTGTAAAAATATACTATTAATTATAGACCTCAACTGATAAACCCATTAGTGTCTACCGTGGTCACTGATGAGTTAAAGTCTCTGAATCCATATCCAGCCATTAATATATTATTTCTCTCTTTGTGAACATATGTCATTTATGAACGAAATTGTGTATTCGACCATATTTGGTTGATGTAAAAACCTTTTGTTTGAGCAAATCTTTGATTCATACAAATTGATAACGTCATTATTCAGTCATGTATGTATTTTTCTGAGCAATTGATCCCCTTATGCCAGCTTCCAGGGAACCCATACATATGGGTTCTGTAACAGACAACGTTTCGTAAATATCTATACATTCACTAAATAAGATGTCTCATCGTAGGGCAGTTGTTAGCAAGCTAACATATCAAACAATTACGACTGTGTAATGATCTTGTATCTCACCGTATGCTTCATAAATCTGACACTGTAGGAGATGAAATACCACATGCACGTGGTATTTTAATAAGATTCAACTAAATTTAGGATATATCAGATCATTGTAAAAGATGGTACCCGGTTTTCATTGTTAATATAAAATGACCAATGTTGTTTGTTTTGGAGCCGATTTCTGGTGTGTTCTCGATTGAAACATTACATCATTTAGTTACGGTTCAGACTTTGTTGAATGTTTTACCAACAAATAAATGCCTTAAAGATGGAGGATGAAAAGTTCCACTTTCGCCATATTATGCTCTATGAAATTTGGAAAGGAGTAAGTGTAGGAACTGTGAAAAACACATTTCAGAATGTTTATTTGGATCGTGGACCAGCTCTTCGGGCGATCAAAAAGTGGTTTGGCAGATTTCGTCAGCGTGATTTTAACCTAAACGATCAACCACGTTCCATGGGACCCCCGACGTCGATGAAGACGCTCTTCTCGCCATCGTGGAGAACAAAACCAAGATTTCGACAGAAGAGATTGCTAAGAGGTTGGAAATCGATGTCTCAACTGCCTTTCGCCATTTGAAGAGACTTGGGTTCATTTCTAAACTCGACACGTGGATGCCACATACTCTGACGGAACAGAGCAAGTTGAATTATGTTTTTACAGCGATATTTTTGCTATTACGCCAGAAAAAGAAGCCGTTCTTGAACAGATTTGTCACAGGCGATGGAAAATGGATATGAAACAAACTTGTGAGTGTACAGAACCCGTGGCTAAAGAAGGCTTGCATCCAATGATGATGTTGCTGTCCGTTTACTGGGATTTAGAGGGTTAATTCATTTTGAACTTTATTCAGACGGTGAAACAATAATTGCAAAGAATTATTGCGACCAACTCACCAATCTCAATGCGTTTATTAAAAGAAAACCCGCCGATTTTGGCAAATCGAAAATGTGTCATTTTCTACCACGACAACGCAAGACCGACTGTTGCAAGATAGAAGCTTCCAGAAGCATAATCAGTTAAAATGGGAAACTCTCCAGCATCCATCTTATTTTCCTTTTCGGATTTTCATTTGTTCCGGTCTCGACAGAACAATTTTAATGACACTTTGATTCTGTTAGAGTCAGTCAAAAACTAACGTACAATTTTCTTCCAACAAAAACCACGGAATTTCTACGAAAATGGCACCAAGAAGCTTGTAGAACGTCGGGAGACAATTGCTAAAACAATGGAGACTATGTACTTGATGAATAAATGCCTTTTTTGTGAGTATGTATAATTTTGTTTTTAATTTTCTAATCGGGTACAAACCTTTGCAATAGCCTGGGTGCTTCGGCTCAAATTAAGAAGCCAATTTAGCACACTGTGTCTATGAATTTTTAAAATATATCCTTTAATCCTGAGCAAGGCGATAAAAAGCCACTAAGATGCCAGGGGTTACTGAGAGTACAAGAAATAGAGGAGACAATAAAAGATCTGGATATAAGATGACTGACATTGCATTTAAATCTTTAAAAAACGTAATCAACGGGAGAGCAGAAAGCCGGAAGAGAGTTCCACATGCGAGAAGTGCGAGAGAAGAATCTATTAGCATAGAACTTACGGTTACACATAGCTATGTCAACAGTGAAGTTTATAAAACCTAGCTACCAATCTAGTACTGCGCTAAATTTGTGAAGTTGAGGTATAAGAGGAAAACCTATTAGAACAATTGTCGTGAATAGCGAGTTCGGTCTTCAAAGGAACCTTTTATAAGTGGCCTTGTACCAGACAAATCCGTGGTTCGTAAATATCTATGGAAATTTCATTTTACTGCAGCATTTCTTATTTTTTTTTTTTTAATTCGTTCCTGTTCAACTTAATCGTGGATACTCCAGTGAAATTCATAGCTTTTTGATACAAAGTTGGTTTTGAAGTGGTTAATTATTCAATTAATCTAATATAACTTTCCAGACTTATTAAATTGGTGGAATATTTTGTCTTTAAAAACAAAATGCCATATCACTGAAGTTCTTTTGACCAAACCAAACCAAATTTGAAATGTATATTAAAAGAAATAATTAGCTGAAAAATAATTAATAATTAAAGTCTGAACGAGGAATTAATTACACTAAGCTGTCAAGACACCAAATTGGAAATCTCTGATCTAAGAAAACATTCCATTAAATACTGTATATTTTAATTCGTATTCGTAGTAATTTCGTATGAAAGTCATTATCTCTGAAAGTACAAGACGAATCATTACATTTGACAATAGGCTAATTATTACTACATCAGGCCATGACTGATACAAGTATTTTGTTAAAAAAAAATGCATTAAAACTTCAACTCGTGGCATCATATAATTTCATAGACCAACTTTACGACATATTTAAATCTATCTCTTTAACAAGATTGATTCCTTTGGCTGAAAACATTGCCCCAATTCAATGTGGCATTGAATAGAACAGTCCATTTTTTTCTTTTTGAAAAATTTCCCATTCTTTTTGTCAGTTATACCCAGAGTTCTTGGAGATTACGTGGTTTTCGTTGGAGCACTTGTTTCTTCAGTTCCCACCCTAGTGGTTTAATTATATTGATACCAGTACATTGTGCTGGCTTGTATTCCAAATGTTGAACATCTTCATCAACAAGAAAGTTTTTTTTTGTACGTGATGTGTGGTTAGGTGCACCGTCAGAAAATTACTTCATTTTAGACCGTCGTAAACAAATACAGTTTTCGCTGTTTAGGTTTCCATCAACTTTTACAATTTTTTTCTACCATCGCTTTTGATGCAACCCCATACTATTACGTGTCAACCACCAAAGCTTTTGTGGTATATCTTGTATTGTATCTTTCTCTTACTTGTCTTATGCATAATCTCTTGCATTGGAACGTAACTATTTTGAATTAATCACTGAAAATTACTCTTCCAGTATCCAGTGTTAGATGTTCTAATGACCACTTCAATTTTCTATTCCGATGTTTCTTGGTAAATTATAGTTTTTTTCTACTATACGCTCATTAAAGTTGTTTTCGGTAATACTTTGCGTGTTGTTTCAACAGAAACCTCACTGTTAAGATTGCATTCACTCCTTACTTGTCTGGCTGTTAATTTTGGATTGTTAAGCAAAACCTCACAATCTTTCTTTCATCTCTCTTGTCTAGATTTTGTGAACATCTGAATTTCTTTGCACATAAAACACTCCCGGTTGTAGCAAACGCCTTTTGGGCCGTTTGGACACTGTTCTGAAAACTCCCAGTTGCCCGGTTCTTTCTTGTTGAGTCATGCTCGTCTTCAAAGGCATCTTTGTCTCAGCAGGCATTTTAGTGTAAAGAAGCAAGCTAATGTCTAACTAAGATGACTTACGAAGACACCTTACACTCATGTTAATAAGAAGGAACAATTCCTACTTAGAAATTTGTATATTATCATGACTTTACCAAAAGTCTTTCATTAGTTTTGCAAGTACATTTTTCGGATTCAAATTGCTTAAAGCGGCGTAACTTCTACGAAAACGCCACAACTTATTTTTCCAATCCCCAAGGTCCACTGGTACCACTGATGAAAGCAACCTGATAAACAATCTTAACAAAATAAAGGTGTGTAATCATATTATTTGCCCCAAACTTTTGCACGCCAGTCTGTATCTGGTACAGTATATAAGGTTTACAATTCCTTTACTTTATTTTCTGTGAATTGTCATGCTTTATTAGAAATGTAGTGGGGTGCTTGCCTTAATCATACTTTTGAATCCAGAGTAGTCTCATTAGACTGACTGTCACCCAAAGCTAGAGAGCCTAGTCTATACTACTATTGAACCCATAGCTGTGGAAGAAGAGGTGAATTCATGCCTAAGGTGTAAGTGCGAAGTAAATGCAATCTTGGGCGGAATTTGAACTGGAACAGCCGCTTCCACTTTCCCACGCCGATAACTGTTCTACTACACGCAGAAGTCAATTGTTAGTGAATGGTAATATATCTACAGTCAATATTGTAAATATTAACAATGATTTGGTTAAAATTAAAACCATAAATAATCATAGTACATTGGCAAGATTAGATTAGGCTAGTTGATTCTACGGTATGTTAACCCTTGTCGGGTTATGTAATGTCGAATATTGTATGATGCACCCAGTGAGGATCGAACTCACTCAATTGGTAGCAATAGACAACCAAATTAGCCTCGCTGATCATGACACCACGCCGAAGTGCTTGTACTGTGGCATATGAAATGAGATTACTAGCATACAACGTTTAGTCAAAGATCTGATGTCGCTTATCCATCTCTGTCTTCTAAACGCTCTATTTCTTTACTATTATTAAATAAGTCTTGTAATTCCGTGTGTAATGTTATGCTAGTAACGTCTGATAAAAATAAGAGACGAATTTTTTTTTATTCATTTCTGGATTTCGTCAAATAAACGTCGGTTGTGGAGGGTATGAGGTTTTCGAGGACTTTCTTCGCATGTCCGATCTTCGTACGAGGATGTGAGGGGCTCTGCCTTCCCCTTGATATGGCGTGCATTTATATAACCTCCTTTTTTCGGTTATCTTGAGTGTGTATAACCTAAGTACTGCGGGTCGAGCTCCTGTTTACGTTGATCCATCCAGCGACACATTGTGAGGCCCGATTCTGCATTTGGTAGCTATGAGGCCATCTTCTAGATTAACGCTCTGACGCTCTTTTGGCGTTCTGGTGTGACACCGAGTGAAAAGCCTGTATAAATTGGGGTCACCGCAGATCAACTCCTTTTAGATCTGTGATATTTCCTGGCGGGAATCACACGGTACATATTCACTGTCTTATTGTACCAGTTCTTTCTGGTTGTTTCTGTCTACTGAGATTTCATTCTGTTTGCTTGCACGCGTCAGTCATAATGAGATAAAAAATGAATCTATTCACAAATTCATGATATGAATAGTAGTGGTTATTTCTTAATCGGACGTCGGTTTTTTCTGCTCCGGATTTATTTGTTCTAGAGTGTTTAATTCGCTTTTTTTTCTTTTTCTTTTTATTCCAGGGACCCAATCAATGCTTCTCTTGCCTGAATGTCAAAGTACGCAAGGTTTGCTCCAAAAAATGCCCGAGAAAGATGTCAGAAAACTCCAAAGGGGTGTGCAAACACAAAAAGCGGGGCGCGAAAAAAGATAGGAAAAGGTACGTTGTGCTTTTTTTTTCTTTTAATTAAATTCATCCCAGTTTTAAATGCAACAGATAATGACAAAGTCGCTTGTTGTTTTAATTCAACGCAGCACCATTTATTTTTGCCAAATTTCTTTCAGTGTGTTTCCATTGACAAATTTATGTCTGTGTTTGAAGATATTTAATTAAAACTTCCGCTGCTATAGACGTAGTTATACGTTTTTACGAAACTTATATCACCACCCGTCGATGTGTTCAAGATACCGTGAAATGTCTGTCCTTAGCGCTTAATGCTATTTTCAGACTTGCGTAGTCATGCAATACGATTAGTTTCCTGATGTATTTTTAGTATGTGGTGTGATGGGTTGGCTGATTTTGTTTAGTAGCATATCAACCACAATGAGTTATTTAATGCCGAAACCTAAATAATTTGAACGCATTTTCATGCCTTCAACTACAGATAAAATGTATTGCTTGTCATTTTGGTTTAAAAATGTGTTGGTCATTTTTTTTATATAAAAATGTATTGCTGGTACTTTATAAAAAGTATTTTCATACTTTCATAGAATTTTGTTTTTGTTTGGGGTTCACTATTTGCCCATAGCTGTGACCCTAGCAAGTGTTACCTCCCTGGGCCAGGGGAGACCTATGAACAACAGCAATAAAAAGAAGGTTTCATTCTACTCAAAACTACCAAGCTCCCGATCAGCGGCCTTGCTGCCGGATGTAGTTTATCGTCATATCCAGTGCTTTGTTGTCATGGGAGTAATGTTTTACTGTAGAATAGTGATCCCCAGCCACCGGGCCGCGAACCGTGGACTATTTGGTACACGGCCGCACAGAAAAATAATATTTTTCCCATTGCAGTCTGGTTTATCGTGTTTTGTTACATTCGTGACCGACACCCAACCCCAAGAAAAATTGTCTTACGGAGAAAAAGAACTGAAAAAGAAACCACTGCTAACGATCAGACAACTGAAAAATTTTAGATACGCCACGAAGAGAGAAGGCTTTGAGAATTTAATACTCAGAGACTATATCGAATGTAAATGAAACAGGAGGACCTAGTGAGAAACGTACTTGGAAAGTTTGAGCAAATGGGATAGGGAAACCGCCATCGAGGGAGTCGAAGAGAGAGAGAGAGAGAGAGAGAGAGAGAGAGAGAGAGAGAGAGAGAGAGAGAGAGAAGTTTTAAGGAAGAATCAGTTCCTGATGTAACAAGTGGACAAACTTATAAGGCTTTAATAATTAGCTTTATCTTCGCAGATGTTTTAAAATACAGTAAAAGCAATCGTTTAGATACGGTTTCTGTTTAATTTTCAAATTCATCAATGATTAAAAGTAACTTCGACCGAATAAACTCAGTAGGGCGTACAGAGAACCATCCTTCTTCGAACCTCATTGACTGGCGCTACATAATCACAAATACAGAACTGTACCAAATAACAGAAAGAACACCACTGGATGCCGTTCAACGACAGAAACAATTAAAATGAATAAGACGTGTAACTCGAAGAGTTAATAATTACATAATGAAGATGTTGACGTTCCACACTACTTGCAAGTAAAGGTTAGGAAGGAAAACCCCATCAATACTGGAATGAGCGATAACAACCGATGGTTGGCTTCTCGGTCAATACATGTCAAATATTTCTTTATAAAGAAACAGCTTATAGCATCAATTTCCTTATAAGGAAACAGTTATTAACACCATTACCATTGCCAAAGAAAATTTTTTTCACGACTGAAAAAAATCAAGCACAAATATCATTTTTTATATTACACGAATATAATTTTAATACTACATTATTCTCCAATTTTCGTCTTTGTATAATTTTAATGAGAAACTGAAAATATTTAATTACAATTTCTGTATATTTTTGAAAACGAAGAGGCCATTTTGAAAAATCGACAAACATTCTTTTAAGCTTATTTTACCGGTTTCGGTAAAATAGAGCTCAGGCATTTCATTATTATGGCGGCAGGTAATGTTAAAAATACCGACAGACAAATTTAACAAAGAAGTTTTTTTTTTCACTATCAATTGTTAAGACAATTTAAAATCTTTTCCATCATCAATTGTTAAAGTACAAGTTAAAATCATTTATTTATAAATTAATTATTAAAAGAAATATAGAAGTCTCTGGATATTTTAAGCACTTCAAACATAAAAGTCTCTGCAAATGTAAAACATGCCCTGGGGCATTGTTCTTTTACCAAAATAATTTAGGTGCACCCACTGAAGACGACAGTTACGGCAAAATAGACAAAAAGTTTTTTAAGCTTATTTTTACCGGTTTTGGTAAAATAAAATTTAAAAAATTAGATCAGTTGATTTCGCTACCTTGGTTTCAACCTTACGGTTTCCTCAGGAGATTTTCATCAGTGGACAATTAACAATTAAACAACGCTATATTATTTGGGGGTGATAGAAAGGAGGAGGAAGATGCAAGGAAGGAAGTTAAGGAAGGAAAGAAGAAGAAAAGAAGAAGAAGAAGAAGAAGTAGAAGAAGTGGAGGAGGAGGAGAATTGATAAAAATCGCCTGAGGATACCATAAGGTTGAATACAAGGCACAAAATCAACTGATCTCCTAATTTTTAAAGTTAAAAGCACTACATGTTATTTTTTATTTTTATTTTTTTCACACGTGTATTGAGCACTTTTTGATATTACATGTGTGTGTGTGTGTGTGTGTGTGTGTGTGTGTGTGTGTGAGAGAGGAAGTGTAAGTTTCTCTGCCGGCGCAGGCAGTAGATCTGAAAAGAGTTGAAAGGAACATCGCCACATAAAATGCCGCGACCCCGACACCGAAATAGAATCACAACTGCGTATGTATGTATGCCCGAACGTACGGATATGTAATTGCGTCTAACCTCGCATTGCTTATATGGATGTGTTGGTGTGAACTAAAATGCATACATCTGTATGTATGTGTCTATGCGTATGATAGCACCCCCAAAGAAACAAAGAAGTACATCCCCCCTCCTGCCACCAAACATAGTCAAACAAGCATAAACAGATCCAATTTTAACAAATAAACCAGTTTGTCTGATGATAGCAAAAGCGCGAAACCCATGGCCACAAACTCATAGGAATACAACTGAATATGTTAGGTCTATCACTGATACTAAGTGCTTTCCACTAAGTACTGCGCACCTAAAATAATATATATATATATATATATATATATATATATATATATATATATATATATATATATATATATATATATATATATTATTAGTAGTAGTAGTAGTAATCTTATAAGTATAAGAAACTATACTCATTCGGAAAACCTTCAGTGTCTTGATTTGCAAATAATCAAACCAATACCAAAGGGAAAAAAAGATATAAAAAAAGAAAGAACAACGAACATGTACGTTAGCCGAAAATAATCGTCTAGCATGCAAGTCCAAAGTCCAAAGATAAAAACCCCGATACGAGTACACAAAATAACTAAATAAAGTGCTCAATACAATAAGTAGAGCAGACCTAGTTAAACCTAGAGAGTAAGACAAACCTACCAATGTTTCATCTAAGCGAATCGTCAGGGAAGGTTTGGTAGGTTTGTCTGGCTCTCTAGGATTAACTATATATATATATATATATATATATATATATATATATATATATATATATATATATATATATATATATATATGTGTATTTAGGCAGCAAATTCTCTTTTAGGCATGTCTGATTGAATACATTACAGACATTATGTCTGCTAATTTTTAATAAAATCCGTTCATACTCACGAATAACCTTCTGTGTATTGATGTCCAAGATCACAATATAAAAAATGACTAATCGACAATACAATTATCCTACACTATGAAAACAACAAATTTAGATTACAGATACTGGAAACAATTTATATTAAAAAATTAAAGCCACCACTGAACAGAATCAACTATGAATCCTGCAGTAATGTTCTGAAATGCCTATAAAGGAACAGTTTTTTCATGCTTTAATGCGTGCGTGACCATGACATTGTAACTTAGAGGAAGAAAATTCCATAATGGATAATTTCTTCACGTTCTAATGAACGCTCGGCACATTGTCAACCGTTTTGCACTTAAAAGCATAATGAAAAATTACGGTAATGGATAACAAGGCACATCTTTGTATAAATACTTATACTAATGAACAACATATAGTTTTGTACTACTTGCACCCATGAAGATGATCTTGGAAGAAGATCAAAAGTACATGGGAAATGAAAATAAAAGAAATTTAAAGAACTATAGCACATTTGTTTCATCCTTTAACATCAATACACGAATGTTATTCGTGAGTATGAACGGATTTTATTAAAGATTAGCAGACAAAATGTCTGTAATTCATTCAATATATATATATATATATATATATATATTGTCATATAGTTCTAAAACACTATTTATATTTACCGGCAAAAATAACCATTTTACCGTAACCGGCAAAATAACCATGGTTTCTATTTTAACGGGGCCGGCAAAATAGCCTATTCACTTTGAAAATTTCCCAAGAATATCTACGAGGTTTTTGTGCGGACAGATGAAAGCCATAATTTATAATATTTATTATTCTAGTTTATCCACGAAAGCCATTGAGAACTCCCCTACAACACTAATTGTGACAGACATCTAGCCCCCAAACTACCAGATCTCTTCGGTAATATACAACATGCGTAAAAAAATTCACGAAAAAGGAATTCCCACTCCATTTTTCCTTTTTTAGTTCTCGTTTTGCTGAGCAATGACCGAGGCGTGTCCGAAAATTCCGATTTTTATCATCTATTCTCATCATGATTCCACTTGGTCCAAACTCCTACTAATATACAATAAATTTTTTTTTAACCATATCACCCGAAGCAAGGAGGGAGCGCCACAAGCACGCAAGGAGTTACAGAGAGTGAGAGCAAAAGTAAATAGGGTTGTTTGAGGAAAGGATAAAGAGAAGAACGGGGATCAAGATCAAGGCATCAGAAGATGCCGATTGACATTAAGTTTGAATATTTGAAGGTTATAGCTATCAGGGAAGCAGGTAAGAGGAAGGGAATTCCACTGTCGGGAAGTACAAGAAGCTGTTGGAGTAGAAAAGACGGTTAAATTTAACCATTTCGACAGTGAAAGAGTGGGACCGAGATGCCAACCTAGTAGCACGCTTAAATTCATGCAGTTTGAATACCAGTGAAAGTAGCTCGTCAGAGCAGTTACCATGAAAATATTTGTAGAAAAGACAGAGGGAAGCCACATCACAGTCTGTGAGAAAGTGACTGTAGACTAGATGCCATATCAAGACCTATCACACTGCATATCCGTCTTCGGATAATTTAGGAAGCTTGCTTGAAAGAAGGCACATCTACAGGGATACATTTCTGTATCGTCTCCCTTCTGGACGTTGGTGAATGTAGATATCAAACAACTGCCTGTCTTTTGTTACTCTACCCTTTACTATCTATCCCTGCCTTGTAATTCATTCAGATAAACTTGTTAGGTAGGCTAATAACTGTCGTTCATGTTCCTCTTGCTCCCAATATGTCAGGCGTTAGTTTCCCAGACTCTCTGTCTACATCACGTGTTCCAGTAATTTTAACTTCTACTTTCTGATTTTCAATAAAAGTTTTCTTGTAGTTTCAATTCACCTTAAGACTTACTCTGGACGAGATGCATATGGATCTTTGGATTTTGTCGAGGATCTCGAGATGAAAAGCGGGGCACCAGACCATATATGGTAGCAGTATTCAATGCAAGGTCGAATGGTTGATTTGTAGAGTTGAAGCATGGACTCGGGTGAGAAAAAAACCTTCTGGCGCGACACAGTGAACCAACTTTCCTTGCGGTAGATGAAGCTATTGATTCAATGTAGTTGTTCCACCTCAGGTCAGTGGAAAACGTGAGACGAAGCAGGCGCAGAGAGACGCTCTTGTAGAGTTGGGCATCAGCCATTCTGATAAGAGGCAGACAGGGTTATATAATATAAAAGCCACAAACACTAATATTCCATGGTTATAATTTATTATGATAAATATATTATAAATTTAAAATTTATTATACTAAATTATAACCTTGGAATATTAGTGTTTGAGCCTTTTATATTATATTCTTGCTCTGTCCAAGAAAATGAGCTCTACCTGGATTCTATCCTCTTGGAAATTTATATATATATATATATATATATATATATTGAGCACTAATATTATTAATATATATATATATATATATATATATATATATATATATATATATATATATATATATTGAGCACTAATATTATTAATATATATATATATATATATATATATATATTGAGCACTAATATTATTAATATATATATATATATATATATATATATATATATATATATATATATATATATATTGAGCACTAATATTATTAATATATATATATATATATATATATATATATATATATTATGAAATGGACAAAGTCCGACAATTATTTAAAGACATCTATAAAAAGAATGTTAAACATAAAAATGTCTTTATATATATATATATATATATATATATATATATATATATATATATATATATATATATAGGTTGAATAAGACTGACGAATTTTTCGTCGGTTGAAATAAGCCTATTCCCAATTTGAGGTAATTTTAGATTTTATCTAATTATTTTCTCTTTATTAATAAATACATTGAGCTCTTTTTGTGGATCATTTTAATATTTTATATTACTAGGATCCACTTGGATTATATACCGACGGATTTGTTACCTTTACTCTATATATATACATATATATATATATATATATATATATATATATATATATATATATATATATATATATATATATTGTCATCCACAGACACTGTTTCGCGGCATCACAGCTCAGCAGTGTGGCTAGACATCCGATTGCCTCAAGCCATGATCGAAACACAACTGATTTGGCATTAGTCGGAAATTTTTCCCCTAAGCTATCGGCTCTCAGCAGAGAGGAATGTGAATTTTTACGTATTTATTCTGAATAAACACGCCAGTGACTCAGAGTGTTCGATTCATAGAAGAGCTTTGCATTATCAGCAGTAGCAGTCACAATTTCTCTCTAAAATGCTCGACCTAAATTTATTTTTTTCTGAGGCGTATATATATTGTCATTCACAGAGAGACTGTTTCGCTGTATCACAGCTCATCTGATTGCCTCAAACCAGGATCGAAACCCGACTGATTTGGCATTTTTCCCCTAAGCTATTGGCTCTCGATAGAAAGGAAGGTGGATTTTTACGTAATTTATTTTGAATATATATAGATAAGGGAAAGAGAAAAGCAAGTTTTCAAATGCTGATGTTCTTGGTATTCCATCCCCTTTTTAAAGAGAACGATTTTCCTATTCCCTTACGTAAGGCCCTGTCCTCTTGTAAGCTTCCAGAATTTCAGGAAATTTACTTCCTTACTTCTTTTCGTTTTCTTCTATTCAGGCCCCTTGGGATATGCCAGCATGATCTTTTAGCCTACATTAATATTTCATGCTACAATCCATGGTTAATATTTACGCATTTGGCGCCCATTCTACAGCTTGTATTTTTTAAAAAGAATATGAAAAGCTTTGCATTTCCAATCTCCAGGGTCCGTTTTTGTCATTTGTTACCTGTTGATTCAATTTCTTCAGGTTAACCGTGCCAACGGGCATAGAAAAGATCTATGGCCTCCTAAGCACCATTTTCAATCTTCACCGTTACATCATGTTGGTTTTAATGCAGAAGGCACGGAAAATGGACCAACGTATTGCCTGCAAGCCAACCGCGTCATGCAGAGGCTGTATATTAAGGTGACTGTATAAGGCAGCTGTGCAGAACAAGTTAACGGACTGGATCATGCTAGGCACATTCAGTTTGACAATGAATAATAGTCGTGAAAATTCTTCTTCTTTCTCTTCGTCTTCTTCTTCGTTTTCTATGTCGGTTTCTATTTCTATTTATGTCGCTCTGTTTCTTTCTTTCTTTCAAACTGTTTATATCTTTGTACATCTCTTTTTTCTCTATCAATCTATCTATCTATCTATCTATCTATCTCAAGCTCTTCATATCTATCTCAGTCTGTTCATCTATCTATCTATCTATCTATCTATCTATCTATCTATCTATCTATCTATCTATCTATCGGACTGTTTCTATCTATTTCTGTTTGTCTTTTTCTTTATCTCTTCATCTCTCTTCATCTCTATGTCTGTTCATTTCTCTGTATTTCTCTCTTCTTTTATGTGTGTCGTTCTGTTTCTATCTATCTATCTATCTATCTATCTATCTATCTATCTATCTATCTATCTATCTATCTATCTATGTCTGTTTCTCTCTATTTTCATCTATCAGAGGTCTTATTATCCGCTGATGCAGTCAAATTGATATGGACCTGTGTACTTCTGCTTATTAATACCTGCCTGTCCGTATGTATTTTCCCCTGTCAGCTTGTCTGTCTTTACGTCGTTATTAGTGTTTGACTCTACCTACTTGTTTACTTGTCATTACCTGCCTATCCATACCTGTATTTTTCGTGCCTGTTTGTCCCCTGCAATGTCTTTGTTCCTCCTGACCGCTTCCGTACCATTTTGATTTTCGGAACCGACTGAATTTGAACCGGTTATACCGAGGAAAATGTACGACTTTTCTTTTTGCTACTCACTTACACTATTACGACCCCACGGTTTCTACGCTTTGCTGTAGATATTAATTTAGTAGAAAACTAAATGTCTTAGGGAGCCAGGGAAAATTTGTCTAAAATTTGTTTTAGCAAGTGCTATTTATTCAGTCTCTTTGGTGTGCATAAATAGCTAGGAAAAAGGGTTTGTCAATAAAACGAAAATCATGCAAACGTTAATAACAGTATAAGGCTATTATTATATGTATGACTGATGCTCTTTATACAATGGCTTGAATTTATTTCTACGGGAACTATAAAAAATACAAATAGCAAGACAACATCGTTGGATAGAGCAAGTTTTCAGCTACAAAACACTGCAGTTACCATCGTAGACACTTTCAAAGTGCTCATTACTTAGTGGAAACTTATGCACAAGCCGTATTTACGTACCAATATCTTCAGTTGAAAATGACGCCTACTATTTTCATATATTGTGGCCATTTTTAAAAATTATTTTACCCCAAGTAATGCAATAAACCCACTAGGACGTCAGAAATTACTGAGTGTGAAAAAATGAAAGAAAAAAGAAAAAAAAACATTATTATGAAGAGAGAACAATAAAAGAACAGGAATTAAGAAGACGGTTGGCATTGCATTTAAATCTTTGAAGATCAAACTTGACTGGAAGGCAAGAAGTCGGAAGAGAGTTCCATAAGCGAAAAGTGCGAGAGAAGAAACCATTAGCATAGAACTTACGGTTACACCTAACAATTTCAATTGTAAAATGATGAGACAGAGTTGCCAATCTAGTACTGCGTTTACATTCATAAAGTCGAGGTAGCAAATCGGAAAAAAATATCAAAAATTATTAATAGAAAAGGCACAGGGAAGCTGTTACTTAAGTGCATTACATACGACCAGTGCTCACATTCACTGTTTGGTCTCTGCAAACGTTCAGCATGCATTCATAAATTTTAATGCATGCATGTGTTTTTCTATGGAGGAAATCAATGCCTTACCACGTCTTCGGACGCAGTTTTATGTCAGGCATAATTTTGCTAGACTGCTGTCTGTAACAAGGCGAAACAAAAATCTTGTGTCATGAGATGCTTCTACACCACCAACGTTCAACTGTGATATCGTATCTCAATATAATCGAATAGGATGCATAACTTTCTCATTTAATTCACTGCTCAAGATTTTACCACAGAAATATATTAAAAATCAAAAAGAAATTGTCAGTCGTTTGTATTTCATTCATGTCAATAAAACGTAGACTATTAAATGTACAATATAAATATAATACCAATGATTTTTTACATGAATTACATTTTTATCTTATTGCTTTTTAAATTATCTGTCTGTCTGTCTGTCTCTCCCTCTCTCTCTCTCTCTCTCTCTCTCTCTCTCTCTCTCTATATATATATATATATATATATATATATATATATATATAAAACAGAGAATGTCCGTGGGTCTGACTGTGTGATACCTTTTCACTCGAGATCCATCCAACCGATTTTGACCAAACTTGACACATACATTGTACAATGTAAGAGACAGGTCCTTAGCGTAAAAAATCGATAATTTAAAAAAAATCAATTATCGATAAAGCCGATCAAAAATCGATAAATTCAACTTTTTTCCTCTGATTTCATTCAGAGTCGGTATGTAGGTTTCTTACATCATGACGAGCTCAACGATACCTCATTTTTCTTTCTACGCCACTGCGTTGAGCGAAAAACCGCGAAAAACGAAAATTTTAAACTAAAAAGTCCTTCAATTTTCAAGCAATCTAATACTCAATTTTACTCAAGTTTACTCAATTGTAGCCAACAATAAGTCGATTGTTTAACAGTCATTTAACTTGATAATTGAGTCCATTCATATTGTGAAAACCCACATAAATAGCGAAAAATGACGATTTTTACTATTTTCTTATTTTTCTTTGATCTTTAACCAATTTTCATCAAACTTTGCTTTATAAATTTATCCTCTTTTACATTCCTGGTTGGTTGGTTGGTTGTTTTATGGCATATCAAAATCTCAGTGGGTCATTTAATGCCAACAAGATTTTTTAAATAAATTCATTGCGATAGTTTGGTAAAAAAGGTGTGTATGTATACATATATATTTGAACCATTTTTCAATTACTCATTTTTGAGTACAATCCAACTTCTTTTAGGAAATTTACAATCTTGGATGGTTTTATTTTCGTAAAAAGTTTTTTTTAATACTCACTTGGTAATATTTTGTTTGCACTAGATCAAATCTACACACTAACAGTAAATATTACAAAGTATTTCTGGCATTAAAACCCATTTTGACACAAGTTTGGGTGTTAACTATTTGCCCACAGCTCGGACCGTAACAGGTGCTACCACCCCGGGTCAGGGTGGGCCTGGGAACTCTAGCAATGAAAAGGTGGTTCCACGCTCCTTAAAACCTCCTGATCAGAGGCCTTGCTGTTGGATGTAGTTTGTCATCTTACCCAGGATGCGGACGTAGTTTATCATCACACCCAGGATGGTTTTACATCCCTGATAGCACACTGAGAAATTGAATTTCAAAAACTCCAAAATAATTGTGGTCTGAAGTGGGTCTTCATGTTGCCTGTTTTACCCCTTCATGTCCTCGGCTAACTTCGATTGAATAAATACAAACTACTTCTGTTATATCAGTAACTGCATTTTTAATGAAAGTACTTTAAATAATTGAAGAAGATAGCCTCTGTTACATCTAAACATGATGCTGTTTTTGCTCCATTCTAATTAAATGATTTTTTTTGATCGACCAGCTGGGTATGACTGCTAGTTTTTACTATATAAAGGTATTGTAAATGATGAAGACATGCATTTTCATAGTTCAGCAACTAACACAAGTGTTAATGACAGGATAAAACTATTGTATGCATATATGTGCATTATATCAATAATCTAAAAGATCTCATGTTTAATCATTAAGCTATATTCTTAGCTTAAAATGACGCTTTCTTTTTTCACATATTGTAGCCATTTTGTT
Organism: Acanthosepion esculentum; assembly: GCA_964036315.1. Classification (NCBI taxonomy): domain Eukaryota; kingdom Metazoa; phylum Mollusca; class Cephalopoda; order Sepiida; family Sepiidae; genus Acanthosepion; species Acanthosepion esculentum. The sequence goes on from OZ038488.1 coordinate 108,032,654, forward strand.
TATAATTTGTATTTTTCGTGATTTCAGGTGTATATTTGGAAACTTTTCAACATATTTCAGTCAAATGTTCGCTTTCCAAAATTATAGTTTACAATTATACTGTTAAATATACGAAAAAATAAAAAAGTAGGCGTCAGTTTAAACTGAAAGCTAATTTTTGCACATTTGACGCGCATGAATATCACTTTTCAATAGTTCAGCGTACATTTTTGTTCTTTTTCTTTATGCTTGCAGGCGTCTCAATCCGCGAAACAAAAAGAACCGGCCGAACAAGAAAGTACGTCGAACCAGCCGACCACCTGGCAAAACAAATTAATCTATCAAACTATCTGTATATCTCTCGAACTATCTGTATCTTTCTTTCTCTCGTGCGAAATAACTGTGATGGACCTTGAGTTTTAGGAGAAGATGTGTTCTTAGATACTGAACCATGGTAGAAAAACTCAAAGCAGACGATAACCTGACGGACCTTCAAAATTGTTTTTTTCTTGTCTCAGAATAATGGATTTTAATAAATGTTGTGGGTCTTTATAAAAGTTTATGTTTTAAAGAAACTCGGTCAGTAAAAAAAAAAATCACATATATTTCTCTGGCAGTCATTGTTATATTTATTGCTGTGAAGTGAAGTTGTAAAATTGCAGTTATCTTTACGTCGATTGACGATTTTATGAGATATTTTAAAATGTTCATAAGATGATTGAATATCGATTAAATTATTTTGAATAAATTAAGGAAGGAAAGGCAGTTATATTCCTTATTGTTTTAATCGAATTAAGAGAGTAATAACAGAACAAAATTTAAGAATAAATTAGACATAAAACATGTATTTAATAAACGTAATGTTTTATCCGTTGTATTATCTATTAGATAAAAAGCAGGAAAGGCTGTTACTGTATAACACAAATGGTAGAGACAAGAGTGATGAACTTGCCATTTAATGTTTTTATGTTATAAAAGAAAGATATTACGATGGTACTGTACTACTACTACTACTACTACTGCTACTACTACTACTACTACTAATAATAATAATGCACCGATGTTACGCCTGTCATGGCTCTCATCTTAACTGATTTGGATTGTTAACATATGCATGTTTTACTTTGCTGAATTAAGATGGGCGAGAGTAAATATCGCGTTCAGAACCACAGATTTACTTGTCTCTTGCCTAACGTTAAGCATAAGCGGAAGTAGCAAGTGATACATCTGAAATCGGCGGGAAACGTTCAGCGATAATAAATAGGCGGGCAAAGACCGTATTAACTGTAAAACCAATTTTCATTGACTGAATTCCAAAATAAATCTAAGCTCAAGTCGAATGTTTCGAAATTCGCGGATTCAACCGAAAAATGACCGAGAAGCTGACCAATAGGTGACCACTCGTGTTTAGGTCGCCTGAGAAAAGGGGTCTGATAAAAGCCCTAACGATACCAAGAATAAACATCACTAATGAAGCTTCAAACAGAGATATGCATAGATTTTGCGATTCATTTGAATGTTAAAGTCCCAACGAATCTTATGGGTTTCACTTTATAGGAGAGATTTTGATTTTTATATTTATTATTGGGCTGTCAGGTCAAAATGCTATGCGTTGACCAGCTCCTCAATGGATCACCTTCTTTACCCAATTACGCCTATTATTCTTTTCTTTCTCGACTAATTTGCTACATTTGTTTATTATATGATTGAATGTCTGATCTTTAATTCCGCTTAGTTGCATTTGCTGCTTTCACTTTTTATCAATCTTGGTGTTGATCTAGTTGATTTTCATATCATTGTTTGTGGCCTTTCTTAAGAATGAATCAGTTTATCGCCTCATGGTTTTCTTATTCAGGGGATATATCGGCCCTTCGGTCGGTTTAATTTCTGAAGCTCATAAAATTTTCTACCCGTTTTTGAATTTTCGCTTTTTATTTTTTTTTGTTCTCTGCTCACCGTTCTGTTACTTTTAGTGTTTTTTCTGTTTGGATTGTAAATAGTTTTTCGTCAGTTTGTCTTGTGCACTCTTTGAGTCTCTTGATTGTGAAGACGATGCAACCCTCGATAATGCTTAATCCCTTTGCTCCTTCTTTTCTCTTAATATAGAGCCTGTCAACATTATATTTTCCGTATACGTCTTTTTGCATTGTATTACTTGGTTAAACTTGAATAAACAATCCATTCTTTTATTCCTGACACTATTCCAATTATATCAACAAATACAAGACCATTTTCTCATCCCACACTTCGTAGCTACCGAAAAAAATATTTATTTATTTACTCGTTGCTCTAAAATAGTTGACCTGTGCCAGACTAATGTAAAGCCACCTCTTCGTGGAGTAATAGCAAGGTCGCTTTGCAGAACGTTATTACTGTAGTGGGTTTGACATACATCGAGTGCTCTAAACTTGTGACCGTGTGCCAGAATGAAGTAGGTGAAGTAAATAAATTAGCCACTAAATTATTAAACTCGAATATCGAGCGTTTCTAATGGCTACTATTCTTATTGATATTGTTTTTATCTATCCCGAGATCATCTAGTGTCAATTTCCACAAATGGCCTGATGATACCATATTTACGATGCTCTATATCACTATAGATATTTTTATTCGACCCAAACGCGTAGAAACTCTTGTCATCTGTAGTTTTCAGTTTGCTTCCCTATTTTTGTTTGAAATATTTCGAATAATGATTTAGTAGTATTTTTTGCTGGAGATAAAGGTTCCTTAATGCCTCGACATCTTCCAAAGTATTCGTGTTGATTTAAATGATACTGTCGTTTCGATGGTCTCAATAATTAATCGGATTTCCAATTCTAATCTCTTTAGGATTGTTCCCAGTGTTCCGTAGATGTTGGGTAAAAACGCCAGGTTTGTGTTCCAAATTATCAGTTGCTGAATGTGTTTATCAAGCTTTAGATAAGAATGGCAAAACTCGGGCTGTTGTTAGAAATGGTACACAGGTAAAAATAGCACAGGTAGAAATGGTGCACAGGTAAAAATGGCACAGGTAGAAATGGCACGGTAAAAATGGCACAAGTGGGAAAATACGGAAAAAAATGGTACCATGCGAAAACATACAGGAAAAAAATGACGTTATCTGTTCAGTAAATTCTTTAAAAAAATATATAAATATCGAAGCAGTAACTCTTTTGTCAGTGGTTCATTTGCGGGAATTATTGAACAGAGCACAAAACTAGAAAGCATCACGCTGAATTCTAGATTAGAAATCGGTTCAGTTGTTCTGGAGCCGTCAAGCACACCATTGATATCAGTGGCTCTATCACAACCGTATTGTGGAAGTTATAGCAAGTAATAAAGGAAAAGAGATTTGCTTCCAAGGGTTCATGTATACCAAATATATTGCAAGATCAACTACTATCAGATGGAAATCTGTTAAGAAAACATCTTTTAGTAAAGGTAACATGGCCACCAGCCTTGATATGATCCTGTACCAGATAAATACCATAACCACGCTCCTGATTACGCAGCTATTGCAGCCACGAAATGCATCAATCCATTTTTGCTTTGTGCCATTTTTTACTATTTTCCCACTTGTGCCATATTTACCCGTGTCATTTTTATCTGTGTCATTTTTACCTGTGCCATTTCTACCTGTGACATTATTACCTATAATCATTAGAAATACTACGAAGGGAATTTGTTTTTCATATATTCTTTTTCATCTCTTTTTTGGTTTTCTTTTCTTCTCCTTGTTTTTCTTCTAAAGAAGATTGGTAAAACTAAGAATGCTTTAATATCAAGCCTGGTTCTCCATTCCAAATTTTCTTCTGATTCATCCGTTTTTTTTTATATAGCTATTTATATAGCCTCAGTTTCGCATTCCTTCGTTACAAGTCTTCCTTATTGTTAATCCCATCATCAAAAAATATTTTTTTATCAGTTTTCTTTTCTTCTTGTTTTTCTTCTTAAGTAGGTTGATAAAACTAAGCAATGCTTTAATACCAAGCCTCGTTCTCGATTCCAAATTTTCTTCTCATTCTTCCGGTGTGAACAGTAAATCTCGCTAAAGAACATTCACTGATCATTTTCCATGACTCTCCGACTCTTAGCCTCAGTTTCGCTCTCCTTAGTTAAAAGGCTTCTTTACTGTTAATCCCATCACAAAAAAAAAAAAATAAAAATAAAAATATTGAGAACGTACACAACGCTAAGCAGTAAGTGAATTTCAACAGTTCTGCCTTTTTGTCTCATCAGATATTTACTTGATGCTTTCTTTTTCTTTTTTAAGATGGTTTCAAATCATCCAGTGATGTTCGGTACAATTATTATAATAAACTACGACGAGACTTAATGGGGAAAACGTCACTTTTTGTTTGTTTTTACTTTTCTTCATTCTAAAGTTACACGAACTTAAAATAACAAAAGAAATCTCTTCTGCTGAAAATCTTAATATAGTGCACAGTACATTAAGACTTAAAATAACCTCCATTCCAACTCAATGCTAAAAGGTTCGCGTTTTTTTCTTTCTTCGCTCAATGGAACATTCCAGCTGTAAACAAACTCTTTCGCTAAATAAAGGTATCTACTTATTTCTCGTTCTATTATTGTGATTTAGGTGTCATTAGCAACTATTCAGATAGTGAAATAGGCGTAACGAGTTCCATTTTAGCTACACCTGATAATATTTCACTTTAAATGCTGTCTCATCGTGGAGCAATAGTTGACGAGTTTGTCTTGCAGATCATAATTACTGTACTGAGTTCGATCCTCACCGGGAGCACCAACACTTGTGGACTTGTACTTGACTAAAGTAAGCTTAGTAAATAACATAAGTTATTTACTAAGCTTACAAAAAGCTGACCAATATATAAATGTAAGTAAACAAACCAGTTGTCAGCTGTCACGAGCCTTTAGTGTTTAGTGAATTTATCTTTACTCGTTGCTCTAAAATAGTTGACCTGTGCCAGACTAAAGTAAAGCCACCTCTTCGTGGAGTTATAGCAAGGTCGCTTTGCAGAACGTTATTACTGTAGCGGGTTTGACAGACATTGAGTGCTCTAAACTTGTGACCGTGTGCCAGAATGAAATAGGTGATGTAAATAAATTAGCCACTAAATTATTAAACTAGAATATCGTGCACTTCTAATGGCTACTATTCTTATTGATATTGTTTTTATCTATCCCGAGATCATCTAGTGTCAATTTCCACAAATGGCCTGATGATACCATATTTACGATGCTCTATATCACTATAGATATTTTTATTCGACCCAAACGCGTAGAAACTCTTGTCATCTGTAGTTTTCAGTTTGCTTCCCTAATTTTGTTTTAAATATTTCGAATAATGATTCATTACATTCAAATATATGATGTCCCCACAAAAACTGACATCATTTAAAATGTGAATATCTGAGTAACTACATGCCCAGGTAAAACGAAATTAAACAGGCTCGATGTTGAACAAAAAAAAGATTTATCAAAATTTGGACAAAATATTCAAAGGGATGTAGATTTTAGAAAATGAAAGTTTCACAAATGTTCAATATCCGAACCACCTGTGCCACGTCAAGTCGTTAGTCCAGCTCCTATTAAACACTCTGTAGCATGTCTTGCGTAACATTCCCCAGCAGCTCAGTGATTCTCTGCTTAATTTTCTCTTCGCTTGCAGGAAGAGGAGGGATATAAACCTGTCTTGTCACATAAACCCATAGCAATAATCACAAGCTGTCAAGTCAGGTGAACATTTTTACAGCATATTATCATTACCACTGGCACGCCCGACGCATCTTCCTTGGAGATTCTCATTGAAATAAGTCCGCACAGTGTAATGTTTTTACACATTTTCTTAAAATTTGAGATCATTTAAGCGAGAATTGGTTATGTTATTAGAATATAAAATGATGTCAATTTTAGTTGGACACCCTGTTTTATTTAGTATTTTGGTATATTATATTCTAATGTCCTTTACAATAGTGATACATTAGATTCAAATGTTCGTTAGAATACTGATATATTATATTCCCAGGTTTTTAGAATACTAGTATATTATATTCCCATGGTTTTAGAATACTAGTATATTATATTCCCATGTTTTAGAGTACTGATATATTATATTCCCATATTTTTAGAATACTAGTATATTATATTCCCATGTTTTTAGAATACTAGTATATTATATTCCCATGTTTTAGAGTACCGATATATTATATTCCCATGTTTTTAGAATACTAGTATATTATATTCTTATGGTTTTAGAATACTAGTATATTATATTCCCATGATTTTAGAATATTAGTATATTATATTCCCATGTTTTAGAGTACTGATATATTATATTCCCATATTTTTAGAATACTAGTATATTATATTCCCATGTTTTAGAGTACTGATATATTATATTCCCATGTTTTTAGAATACTAGTATATTATATTCCCATGTTTTAGAGTACTGATATATTATATTACCATGTTTTTAGAATACTAGTATATTATATTCCCATGTTTTTAGAATATTAGTATATTATATTCCCATGTTTTAGAGTACTGATATATTATATTCTCATGTTTTTAGAATACTAGTATATTATATTCCCATGTTTTAGAGTACTGATATATTATATTCCCATGTTTTTAGAATACTAGTATATTATATTCGCATGTTTTTAGAATACTAGCATATTATATTCCCATGTTCTTAGAATAGTGGTTCATTATATTCAGATATTATTTAGAGTGGTGGTTCATTATATTAAAAGAATAGTGGTTCGAATATAATATTCAGAAATCTTTTAGAATCGTGGCCCATTATATTGTGATATTGTTTAGAATTTTATCTATTAATTTGTTTAAACTGAAATTGTGTTTATATCGTTGTTTCATTATATTACCTTCGACTTTTGTCGTAATCCTATCCAGCTGTTTACCGATAATTTTATCGCTTTCTAATTTGTTTCTACTGAAAAAACAAAACAAAACATAAAACTTATCTCAATATTGCGCGTTTGAGGCAAGCGTGCTTCGTCTTGGCAGTGCCCATCTCCTCTCCAAATTACATTAGACGGATGTTACTGAATTACATCGTACCAGTAGCATTGAAGAAATTATGATCAAACTGCACTTTTCACCATCAATCACAGTAACATGTAGCGTCCTTTGTCAATCTATTTGGTGATGAAGCAGATTGCAATGTAAGATGCATGCATGCCATCTCTAGTTTTTGCATTATTGCAAACTGAGCTTCAGTAACCTCAACTCGAATTTGAATTTGGTTCACAGAATCTATTTGACTTGCAGATTATTGTTAGACTACCTCGAATATTCGGTTAGAGATAAAAAGTTATCAAAGGTCTCTTCGTGTCCGTTCAGAACATCGGTGATTGGCTCTCCACAACTTCCTATCTTTTGTTACTCTGTATAATTCTTGGTCTGTTACTCTTCTGGTTTGTTCTGTTATTTATTTCCTGAAACTTGCCAAGTAGTTTTCTCATTGTTTTCTCCCGTTTCAATTGGTCCAGTGAGTTTCCAGTTTTTCAAGTATTTTCTTTTCATTATGAGACCTCCAAATCTTTGTTACCTTATGCGAAATTGCTAGTATATTTGGGTAAATGTTTAGTCACCATTATGTTGCGGGAATCTTTGGAGAGTAAATATTTACGGTCTCAATATGTGTCCAAATAAAAAATGAGAGCACAAAACAATATAAAACAAACGACAAGGCATGAATTACATGTGACGAAAAGGAAAAAAAAAATGAAACTAACTATATCGTAATTCCCCATGTATAATACGCCTTCATCCATAATACGCACCCATAAAATTGTACTGAAAGTGTGGGAAAATGTTTCTACTCACGCATAATACGCACCCCCTCTTTGGTAATCAAACCCTATAAATTGTACGTCTCCAATTTCATTACGGCCAGCGATTCCTACTCTTATTTAAAAAATTGTTTTAAACATAGAATAATATTATTCTAATTTAGTTTTATGATAATTCTTATTTTACATTTATAAGTATTGTTAGGTACATATGATTGTATTTGACATCCTTATGGGGTCACAGTCGCCGAATGTTAGTGTCAAATTGTTGTATGTTTGTATTGAGTAATCATTTCGCAGCTGAAATCGACCTATGACACGGCAATTTTTTGTAGCTGTGCATAATACGCACTACTAACTTTGCTTATTACTTTTTAGAAAAAAATGAATATTATACATGGGGAATTACGGTAATACGAATGTACTTGTTTGTGTGTGCGTGTATGCATATGTGTGTGTGTTTGTGTGCAACAAGCGTGTGTGAGAGTACAAAATGTTAAGAAAGAAAACCATGAAAATAAACGTTCCCCCAGTAGAGGACACTTTTTTCACACGTGCGACTACATCTTATAAGCCAGAAGCTGTAAAAGAGGAAAAACACTATGGAGAAAAATGCTCACCTTTATATAGGCTTAAGGAGCGCCCCCTAGCGATGGTTTTTAACAAAGTCAAGTGGGATAACCCACAATCTCTTTGTGATTGTTAGCAGCAATTTCTTTATAGTACTTATTCTTCTTAAAATGCCTTAATTACTCACATGTTCCATCCGTGATATTCTTATGCTTCATCGGTAGAATCACATCTCTGTTGTTCCACGTCTCGTCTTAATCTGAGAGGAAATTGTTCAGCCTTTTCGTATAAGAGATTTGGTATTACATAACAGTGTAGCAGTCTTTTGTTTGTTTGTAAGACCATCTTTCGCGACTTCTTAAAACCTTGTTTAGTTTCTGTAAAAGGTTTCTTTTACTTATCCTATGCATCTTCCGTGTTACAATTTCCATCATGCTTTACTTTTCAATGAACGTAGTTTCCAAAACTTGAATCCACTCGACACATTGTTTAATTTGGTAACGGATTTTACCTCTTATTCTCACAAGGACTTTCGTACTCGTTCAGACCATTTTCTCTAAGCAATGATTAAAAATAATGGTTTCGAGCCAATGAAGCCTGTAGGTCTTAGCGAGGAGCATCCTTATCTAACCTTGTAGATTAGCGCTACCGTATCATAATGTACCAAATAACATCACTTGATGATTTTAAACAAGGGCAACAACTAAAATGGATGTAACTCGATGAGAAAATAATGACATATTCAAGATGTTGATATTCCAAACTACTTCGGACAAAAGGTTGGGAAGGAAACCACATCAATAATGGAACTTGAGAAACCCTTTCTCTTGAAAAGTTTTTAATAGGAAGATTTTTATAAATTTCAACTGAAATTAGCACTGACTGTTCGGTCAATGAATGCCGACTGTTTCGTTATAAGGAAACATATAATATTATTATAACCATTAGAAATTTTACGTTCGAAAACTGTTTTTCACTTCAAAAATAAGATGCTGGGCGTAAATACTTGCATTCCTTCTTTATTTATTAAGCAATAGACAAAAAGATTCGTCCGTAAGTCGATTTTCTTTTGTTTTTTTTTAAATTTTTATGCAATTACATAGTAATTTAGTGCATCTGTCGGAGCTTTTGTAATACACCCTTGTGCAAATTAAAAGAAAACGAATAATTCCGTTATTATTTACTTTTTTTTCGAATTTTTCCAATGAAACATGACCCAGTACACATATTAGTACTTCGTATGTCCATTTCACGAAGTCGTTCCTTTCAGATAGACCATAGATTCTCGATTGGATTTAAATCAGGAGAGTTTCCAGGCCAATCTATAGTACTTTCATTTGCTCACTAGTAAGGCTTGCCCGTGTGTTCTTGCAGCGTTACAATTTTCGTACGCTCCTTGGAGTAACGTCCATCGCAGACAAGGGCCGTAGGACAACTAGTCGACAGTCGAGACAATAGTGTCTGAAAATCTGATGCAATCACGGAATACGCAATATTTTTCAAGGTTAAACAAATTTAATCATACACCCCGAATATAGCATTATATTACTGCACACCACTGCAAATAAGCTAATCTGAGAAAAGAATAGAAATCAATTAAACCCTGTAACTCCAGTGGATCTAAAACTGACGGTATGGTGAATGAAAGGAAACTAAAGTGGTTGTTTCAATTAATTTACACAAAGGTGTACAAAGATAAAAGCTACTGCCATTTTAAAATGATCAATCGGAAGAGTTAGTGAAATAGAACATTTGTTTTAAACTTTCAAAACTAAAGGATTTAATTTCAATAATTTCTGAATATTTGAAGTCAGGCGAAAAGCCAAAGAAACTTGGTGGTACACGAGGTGCCATTCTTTTACTACTCGCCTAGGAAATAGAAGACTAAATCTCTTTTCTTATATTCACGCTTTCACGAAATTATCTAATTCGTTCGATTTCCTCTATATACATTAAAATGCAAATGGTCTTTCAAGGCTGGGCTGAACGGATCATGAAGGAATGATGCAAGAGCTGTAGAGTCTTGTATGCATTAATTACAACTCTTCTCATTAATAACTTCAATGTTTTTTTTATCTGAATTTCTAAGATGAAGGGATATCATTATTTACACTATATTCTGACTATTGTCCTCATCTTTGTTGTTATCACAACGTTTCGGCCGTGGCACCTTCGGCCATCCTCAGACATATGGTGAAAGAAAGGAAACCAAGGCAGTTGTTTCAAGTAATTTACACAAGGGTGTAGGTTATTCGTTACTTTTTCGTTTACTGGTGTTTGCTACATTTGAAAAACTAGTTTGTTTATTGAAATTTATTGTTAACAAAATAATGTTGCTTTATAATGGCTGTAGAAAGTTAAAAAAAAAACACTAACGAACAGTTAGCAAAATAATGTTGTTTTATGATGTCTGTAGAAATTTAAAAAAACCACAAACAAACAAACAGTTATCAAAATAATGTTGTTTTATAATGGCTGTAGAAAGTTAAAAACAAAACAAACGAACAACAGTTAGCAACATAATGTTGCTTTATAATGGCTGTAGAAAATTAAAAAAAAACAAAAGATTAAACAGTTAGCAAAATAATGTTGCTTTATAATGGCTGTAGAAAGTTTAAAAAAAGCCCAAACGAACAAACAGTTACCAAATAATGTTGCTTTATAATGACTAGAAAGTTTAAAAAAAGCCCAAACGAACAACAGTTAGCAAAATAATGTTGTTTTATAATGGCTGTAGAATGTTAAAAAAAAAACAGTAACGAACAAACAGTTAGCACAATAATGTTGTTTTATAATGTCTGTAGAAATGTAAAAAAGCCCCAAACGAACAAACAGTTAGCAAAATAATGTTGCTTTATAATGTCTGTAGAAAGTTTAAAAAAAGCCCAAACGAACAAACAGTAAGCAAAATAATGTTGCTTTATAATGGCTGTAGAAATTTAAAAAACCCACAAACAAACAGTTATCAAAATAATGTTGTTTTATAATGGCTGTAGAAAGTTAAAAAAAAACAAACTATCAAACAGTTAGCAAAATAATGATGCTTTATAATAGCTGTAGAAATTAAAAAACAAACAAACGAACAAACAGTTAGCAAAATAATGTTGCTTTATAATGGCTGTAGAAAGTAAAAAAAAACCCAAACGAACAAACAGTTAGCAAAATAATGTTGCTTTATAATGGCTGTAGAAAGTTAAAAAAGCCCAAATGAACAAACAGTTAGCAAAATAATGTTTCTTTATAATGGCTGTAGAAAGTTTTATAAAAGCCCAAACGAACAACAGTTAGCAACATAATGTTGCTTTATAATGGCTGTAGAATGTTAAAAAAAACAGTAACGAACAAACAGTTAGCACAATAATGTTGTTTTATAATGGCTGTAGAAACTTAATAAAAAACCCAAACGAACAAACAGTTAGCAAAATAATGTTGCTTTATAATGTCTGAAGAAAGTTAAAAAAAGCCCAAACGAAAAACAGTTAGCAAAATAATGTTGCTTTATAATGGCTGTAGAAATTTAAAAAAACCTGTAAAGAACAAACAGTTAGAAAAATAATGTTGCTTTACAATGGCTGTAGAAAGTTAAAAAAAACCTAACGAAGAAACAGTTAGCACAATAATGTTGTTTTATAATGTCTGTAGAAATTTAAAAAAGCCCCAAACGAACAAACAGTTAGCAAAATAATGTTGCTTAATAATGGCTGTAGAAATTTAAAAAAACCCAAACAAACAAACAGTTATCAAAATAATGTTGCTTTATAATGGCTGTAGAAATTTAAAAAAGCCCAAATGAACAAACAGTTAGCAAAATAATGTTGCTTTATAATGGTTGTAGAAATTTAAAAAAACCCAAACAAACAAACAGTTAGCAAAATAATGTTGCTTTATAATGGCTGTAGAAATTAAAAAAAGCCCAAATGAACAAACAGTTAGCAAAATAATGTTGTTTTATAATGGCTGTAGAAAGTTAAAAAAAAACAACTATCAAACAGTTAGCAAAATAATGATGCTTTATAATAGCTGTAGAAATTTAAAACAAAACAAACGAACAAACAGTTAGCAAAATAATGTTGCTTTATAATGTCTGTAGAAATTTAAAAAAGCCCCAAACGAACAAACAGTTAGCAAAATAATGTTGCTTTATAATGGCTGTAGAAATTAAAAAAACCCAAACAAGCAAACAGTTATCAAAATAATGTTGCTTTATAATGGCTTTAAAAATTTAAAAAAGCCCAAATGAACAAACAGTTAGCAAAATAATGTTGCTTTATAATGGCTGTAGAAAGTTAAAAAAAGCCCAAACGAAAAACAGTTAGCAAAATAATGTTGCTTTATAATGGCTGTAGATATAAAAAAAAAACACGTAACGAACAAACAGTTAGCAAAATAATGCTGCTTTATAATGGCTGTAGAAAGTAAAAAAAACCAAACGAACAAACAGTTAGCTAAATAATGTTGCTTTATAATGTCTGTAGAAAGTTTTAAAAAAGCCCAAACGAACAAACAGTTAGCAAAATAATGTTGCTTTATAATGGCTGTAGAAATTAAAAAAAAACAAACTAACAAACAGTTAGCAAAATAATGTTGTTTTATAATGGCTGTAGAAAGTAAATAAAAAACCCAAACGATCAAACAGTTAGCAAAATAATGTTTCTTTATAATGTCTGAAGAAAGTTAAAAAAAGCCCAAACGAAAAACAGTTAGCAAAGTAATGTTGCTTTATAATGGCTGTAGAAAGTTAAACAAAAACCTAACGAAGAAACAGTTAGCACAATAATGTTGTTTTATAATGTCGGTAGAAATGTAAAAAAGCCCCAAACGAACAAACAGTTAGCAAAATAATGTTGTTTTATAATGGCTGTAGAGTGTAAAAAAAACCCCAAACGAACAACAGTTAGCAAAATAATGTTGCTTTATAATGGCTGTAGAAAGTTTAAAAAAACCAAACGAACAAACAGTTAGCAAAATAATGTTCCTGTAGAAAGTTAAAAAAAATAAACTAACAAAAAGTTAGCAAAATAATGATGCTTTATAATAGCTGTAGAAATTTAAAAAAACAAACGAACAAACAGTTGGCACAATAATGTTGCTTTATAATGGCGGTAGGAAGTAAAAAAAAAACCAAACGAACAAACAGTTAGCAAAATAATGTTGCTTTATAATGTCTATAGAAAGTTAAAAAAAAAACAGACGAACAAACAGTTTGCAAAATAATGTTGATTGATAATGGCTGTAAAAATTAAAAAAAAACCCAAACAAACAAACAGTTAGCAAAATAATGTTGCTTTATAATTGCTGTAGAAAGTAAAAAAAACAAACCCAAACCAACAAACTTCAGCGATTTTTCAAATAGTGAATCACAATTTTCATTTAGTGATGGCGTGAGTTGAGGTGACGCTTTGTCATCGGGTGATTCTATCATCAAATCGATGATGTGTCTTCTTCAGAGGATGAAACCGACTCCATTGTTAATGCTCGCCAGTGGCATAAAATGAGTTATGGGACAAGAAAATACATTACAATCCTACCTTTCTATGTGTTGTTTTTCATGTTGGTTGTGCTCCAGATTCAAATTGATGTCGGTGACAGAATTTGCCAGTCTCACTTTTGATGCACAACTGTTCGGTCGTATTTGAGAAGAGATCAACAAATGTGCTACTGAAACTGGTGTTAGGAACTGAAGTGACGTATCATGCGCGGAATTATGAACGTCTTTTGTCATTGAAAATTCATGATGAAATCTTGAATAAGATAATCTCGAGATAATCCTCAGTATGTTAATTCCTGAATGGTTTTTCGCCCTGAAATTCACGGAAAAACAAATATATTTTTCTGCGTTGAACATATTGCAAACTCGGAATGGTATATTAGTTCAAAAATGAAAAATTAAAAAAGTACCTTAACAGGTGAGTGTCGGGGTTGAACAAGCAACGAGAACAAAGAGTGATCGGTGTTATATATATATATATATATATATATATATATATATATATATATATATATATATATATATATATAAATTTTTGTAATAAACTTTAAAAAAAAACTTTAACAAACATATAATTAAATTCCTTATAGACTCAAACTTATATCAAACATTATAATATCTATGAACTCTCAAAGTAAATCAAAACAACGCGCCTAATTCGGGCCTTTCATTCCAAAGAAAGTTAATGACACTATCTATAAGTCTACCATTCGTCCATGCTTAAAATATTGCTGCCACATATGGTCCGGTGCTCCTGCTATTTATCTTGAACTCCTTGATGAAATCCAAAGAAGAATCTGCAATATTATTGGGCCTGATCTGGCGGCTCGGCTTCAGTCGCTTTCCCACCGCAGTAAAGTTGCTTCCCTGCGTACTTTTTTTTAATAAATACTTTCATGGAAATTGTTCGGATGAACTCTTCTCGCACTTATCGCTTGTGGAATCCCCTTCCGGCTTCATGCTTTCCAGCCAAATTTAATCGTAAAATATTTAAGCGTAATGTCAATCGTTATCTACTGTACTGATTACTCTTTTTTTTGTTCTCGCTCCTTAATAATGTTTCCGTCTTTAACTCTTCCTCACCCAGTAACCCCTTGTGTCTTAGGGGCTTTACCGCCTTGGTTGGGGTGAACTCGATTAAAAAATGTAGTCATGGTAATAAAATGATAGGTAATCACAAGAAAATGTATTAAAAATGATAAAATAAGTTGTACTACTAATAGAATAATATAATTTATTATTAATAAAAAATAAATGTATTAATAAGAAATAATAAAATATAGTAAAATAATAAAAAGTAGTAATTATAATAATAAAACAATTTAGTAATAATTACCTTATATAGTAGTATAATAAATAATATTAGCAATAATAATAAAATATAGTAAAACTAAATAAAATAATTGTGATGATGAAGAGTGATGTATTGAGCTTAATATTATGATATATACTAATAATAATAAGATAGAGAAAAGTTAGTAATAAAATCAAGCTCACTATTTACATTATTCGAACTATTGTCCTCATCTTTGCCGCCATATTTATTACAATGTTTCTCAAGAACACATGGCACAGTGGATAAAGCGTTAGTTAGATCCAGTGACAGGACCCAAAGAGTGTGAGTTCAATACTCGGTTAAGGCAGTGGAGAACTTGGATAGGGGAATTAACAGGAGATAACTGATAACTGACATCCATTAAACATGGCACGTGGAACTAGAACAGTCTACCCCAGTGAGCGAAATAATGGGTTCAGTTCGACATTTCAACCACCCGAAGAAGGCCGGAGCGTAGAACGTCCAAAACGTTGTAATAAATATGGCGACAAAGACTTGGACAACAGTCCGAATAATGTAAATAATATACATAATACCTCATCTCAGAAATATAGACAGATACTAAAATCAAGCTCTTGACAATAACGGCGAAGCTCGGGCTGTGGCTCTAGATATCTCTAAGGCGTTTGGTAGGGTTTGGCATGTCGGCCTTCTTCAGGGGTACGATATTACAGGACGATTGTTTGTTTAATGAAATAATTCCTGTCAAACCATGAAATGAAAGTAATCCTAAACGGGTTCTCCTCCAGTTCCTTTCATACAAACGCTGCTGTCCCCAAAAACTCTATCCTGGGTTCTACACTGTTTCTGATCTTCAATGATCTTCCTGATGTCATCAGTTCTCAAATGGCCATCTACGAAGACGACACTACCATTTACTCATGTCTCAATAGTAAATCTGGCACTGCTGACAAAGTTAACCTGGTCGTTGGTCTTGAAAAGTACCTCCAATCTGTGGTTGACTGGGGCAGAAATGGCTTGGAAACTTTAATGCCTCCAAAACGAAACTGCTCTCATTTACCTAACATAGAGATACCTCCCACCTCCTATCAGCATGGCTGATGCTCAATTTTACGAGAGCGTCTCTCTGCGCCTTCTTCGTCTCACGTTTTCCACTGAGCTGAGGTGGAACAACTACATTGAATCAATAGCTTCATCTACCGCAAGGAAAGTTGGTTCTTTGTGTCGCACCAGAAGGTTTTTCTCGTCTGAGTCCATCCTTCAAATCGACAAATCTACCATTCGTCGTTGCATTGAATACCGTTGTCATATATGGCCTGGTGCCTCCCGCTGTTCATCTCGAGGTTCTCGACGAAATCCAAAGACGGATATGCAGTGTGATCGGCTTCTCGACTCCAGTCACTTTATCACAGACGTGATGTGGTATTTTTCTGTCTTTTCTATATATATTTTTTATGGCATCTGCTGGGCCAAGCTACTTTCATTGGTGCACCAACTGCATGAATTTAAGCGTGCTACTAGGTTGGCATCTCTGTTCCACCGTTTTACTGTCGAAACCATTAATTGTAACTTCTACTCCAACAGCTTCTTCTCTCGCACTTCCCGATAGTGGAACTCCCTTCCTCTTACTTGCTTCCCTGATAACTATAATCTTCAAAAATTTAAATGTAACGTCAATCGACATCTTCTGATGCTTTGATCTTCGTCTCTGTCCTTCTCTTTATTCTTTCCTCAACACCCATGTTTACTCTTACTTTCACTCTACGTAATACCTTGCGTGCTAGTGGCACCCTTGCTTTGCTTGGGGTGAAATGTTTAAAAAAATAGTAATTGATCTTCGATGTGGTGTAATAGTTAGCGATCTTATCTTGCTAGATGAATTACGACTGAATAGTGAGTTCAATCTGTTAAGTTATTTTGTGTACTGTAGTACTAGTGAGCAAACCCAAATGACTTGACTCTATTTATAGTTCCCCAAAAGAAGGTTAACCAAGGGGGCGTAAAATATTCAATCCGTCTTGTATAAAGGCGGCCATTTTGATTATTCTCTCCGAATGTCCAATGCCAACCTGTCAGAACCAAAGATGATCAGAACAGAAGGAAGAACTACGCTCTGCTACTTTATCGAGATATCCACTGCTAACCTGAACTACGCTTCCCTACTGTCTTCTAAATATTCACTGCCAACCTCTGGATTCTATACTCAAAGACTACCGTCATCATGAAGAACACGATCATCACTGGGGGATCCACACTTTCGGCCTTATGCCACATTTAAGCTGCACTTAGAAAATCGTTTTAGTTTTCAACGGTATTGCTGTTAAACCCCCTTTTAGAGAATCGTTTTTCGCTTGGCTTCCTATGTTCAGAAATAATTCAAATTAAATCGTTTAATTTTGAAGCCACTCAATTTTTAGCTACGATTCTCTTTTATGATTTTGATGAAACATTTTAGAATGTAACAAGACACCCATTGACCTTTTCATCTTTGAGACTTACGTTACCAATTTAAAAACGCATTAGCCATTAGGAAATGATAATAAATGCTAATTGAAGACGTTCAACTGTAGCAAGAGCTAAAATGGCTAACACATATTACTCGAAAAAGGAAATGCTATAATCAAGATGTTGACTTCCGCACTACTTTGAGCAAAAGGTTAGGAAGGAAACCACCATTAATACTAGAAAGAATAATAGAAGTTGAGATTTGAGAAAATTATTTTTCCTGAAAAAACTGTTTTAAGAGAAAGACTCTATAAATTTCAACTGGCAGTAATACTAACTATGCGATCAATGAATGCCAAATGTTTCCTTATAAGGAAACGGCTTATAATCTTACCATTACTATTATAAGTATTCGATTAAATATTTGTTGAGACTCCTTTGATATCTATCATTGACATATTTCCTGTAATTTTCGATACGGATTCTGAAGTTCTCGATTGGTATTTTAAGAATTCTTCAATACAGAATGGTTTCAAATTGTTCGGATTCAATGGCTTCCGTTTAGGAACAAGGGTTTTCAATTCACGACACAAATGTTCGTCTGGTCTAAGGTCAGGCAATTGAGAAGTCTATTCCCCATAAGCTAAATATATTCTTCTATTCTGAGATGGTTTTCGAACAATGTTTCAGCTCATTGTTGGCTGATGGATCACCTCCGAAATCAAAGATGGATAGCTGAAGGCAAAAGACTCTTTTATAAGAATGGATTGCTATTTTAAGAAATTTATTTTGACAATCCTAGCGAATTCCCGGCTTTTCGGAAAGAAAGCGGACGTGGCCAGTTGAAGATCTTTCTACGAAATGAAATCTGCCTATTTATAGGTGTCCAGAGGTTCAAGAATATAAGTTTTCTTTTAGTTTTTATTGGTTGAAATGCTTCCTTCATTTTATTTTCTAGCTGCAGACTATACGTAAACAACTTGCGTTTTTGTTCATTTGTGTTTTAGCGTTAATAAATTTTAGTGTCCGCTTTACTACAGCTTGGTATTTTTATATGGTACAGTATGTTTTTTTTCAAATGTAATTAATTATTAAATGTAAATGTAAGTTACGACATTAAATCTTTATTTTTGCTTCATCTTATCAAATAACTATATTAAAAAAAATGAAAAATATTTTAGTCAATTATTGTGAAACTGTTTTATATGTTTTAATCAAACATAGATTTTTTCGTCCAATCCGTTCCAGAAATCCTTGTCGGTTCTACGAATTGTTGAAAGGTGTACGCCTTTTTCAGTGTTTTCAGATCTATTTAGATATACTTTACGCCCAATTTCGGGTCTACTGATACTGATCCTGTGGCGTTAGTTACTCCTTCGTGTTGAAATTTTCCATCGGGCGATTCGATCTTGCAATCATTGATAAGATATCAATTTTTTTTGCATTTATGAGAGAAACAATATGGAGTATCGAGTCACTGTTTCAACGCTACTGTTGCTGCCATGATCCCTGTATCCAATGTGTGTTTCACGTGGCTCAGTTGCCAGTGACACGCCCAACCGGTTTTGCATTCATAGTTAAACTGTTTGCAACCAAGGAAAAAGAGTCTAATCTACCCTATCCTTTAACCCATAAGTGAAGAAGAAATTAATTTATAAATTTCCATTCACAAAGAACAGATTAAAAAGTGAATTTTCTAATAGCCTTCCCCGGATTGATAAGCCTCAGTGAATTGATTTCCAGGCCCGCGGAGTTCTCTTTGAATCTCCCTGTAAACTTAAAGAGTTCTACAGAGAAACTGAACATGGTGATGTATTTTTTTAAATTTCATTTGGATCGAATACTTGCACAGGATTTATTATTGCTAATTATAAAAGGTATTCTCTCTTCTGATTTAGCTCAAACAGCTCAGTGGAAGAAAAACATTCCACACCTTCAAAAGCAAGCTATTAACGTTCCATCATCCCCGAAAAAACTCTGAATTGTCTTTATTTATGATTGAATAGACTTTAAACGAGGTCCCTTTCTACTGAGGTTTGGTACGTTTCGTCGTAGCCCATTTGGCGACGCTGATTCGGCGTCAGTAAAATAATTGGACTATTCAGCACAGCCCTTTAGTAGTTAGACGGTTTCGACGTCATTCTCTTTGACCGGAGGCAACCCCAAAATCTTTTCGACCTCTGTTTTTCAAGCAAATGCTTCGTGGGTGGGTTCATTCAACTGGCGAATCCCTTTTCCATCCTTCACATGTAATCTCACTTTACGTCGATCTTTCTGTTCACATCGCCAAAACTTTAATTCAGGATTCCTCTTGCTCGTTGCGCCAAAAAAGCTATCCATCGTGTATCACTTCGTTTTCTTTGGTCCTTCTATGTTTTGCTAAAATATTTGCTTCCATTTCGGAATAAAACGGCTTTGACGACTGAAAAATATGAAGCTGCACTGAAGGAAATATAATATAAAAATGCCTCCAACTACTCTTTTTCTTAAAATGAAAAATGCCTCCAACTACTCTTTTTCTTAAAATGAAAAATGCCTGTAACTACTTTTTTTTCTTAAATGTAAAAATACCTCCAACTACTTTTTTTTCTTAAATTTAAAAATACCTCCAACTACTTTTTTTCTTAAAATGACCTATTCGAGCATATAACGACAATGTACTAATTTGACGACTAAACGAGAGAGAGAGAGAGAGAGAGAGAGAGAGAGAGAGAGAGAGAGAGAGAGAGAGAGAGAGAGAGAGAGAGAGAGAGAGAGAGAGAGAGAGAATTTGATTCTAATGACGAAGTGGTAATTTGACGCCTAATTGTCCCTCTGCCGAAAAATTCCTATGTCGAATCGGTGATGCCAAATGGGCAACCCCAGCTCGTACCATTCCCTTGCTATGGCACTCAATTTCCATCCAAGTGAAACTCATATACAATCCATCACTAAAGAAACTGGAAAAAATGTCCGTTTCCTTGTTCGGCTCCAGAAAGTATCTCACTACTGATGGCATACTCTATCTTTACAAAAATGGTGTGTTGCTGTCATACGTGATAAGAGCTGTGCAATCCCCACTTTCTTGACAGAGTTCAAAAGCTTTTTATGTGTGATTAATTATTTTCAACCCTATAGCCTATTTGACATAGAGAAAAATTCGTAAGTCTATCGCTACTCAGTCGTTATTTCGATGACAAATGTTTAAACGAACGACATTCTTTAGTTCCACCAGTTCAGACCTTTACAGTTTAGGACACACGCGCTGTGCCATGTACCCAGGGCCGAATCATACTCATTCCTTTTGTATTTCATTCTTTGCAAGGACCGCTGCTTTGTGGAACAGAATCTATCTATCTATCTATCTATCTATCTATCTATCTATCTATCTATCTATCTATCTATCTCAGGCTCTTCATATCTATCTCAGTCTGTTCATCTATCTATCTATCTATCTATCTATCTATCTATCTATCTATCTATCTATCTATCTATCTATCTATCTTAGGATGTTCATATCTATCTCAGTCTGTTCATCTATCTATCTATCTATCTATCTATCTATCTATCTATCTATCTATCTATCTATCTTAGGATGTTCATATCTATCTCAGTCTGTTCATCTATCTATCTATCTATCTATCTATCTATCTATCTATCTATCTATCTCAGGCTCTTCATATCTATCTCAGTCTGTTCATCTATCTATCTATCTATCTATCTATCTATCTATCTATCTATCTATCTATCTATCTATCTATCTATCTGAATCTGTTCCTTTTTATCTGATATAGATATCTATTATTTGTTTCGATTCAGACATCAAATAGTCCAAGAGCAGGTGCATAGCGGTCAAATATATTTTTACAAGCTTGACAAACAAATAATGTAGGTAGATCAATAAATCTGTAGCCTACTGATAAAGAAGGTATTTGTTTTTCAATATAATTCCCCCCTTGTGACTGACCTTAATTCAATGGTCCATATTAATCATAGTAGTCGAACATTATAAAGTGAAAATTCAAATCAAAATCCAGCTTATAACTACACATCAAGCTATACACTTATTGACCCACTGTCATATGTACATTCATCGGTATGCAGCTGATCATTTCCGTGAAGCAGTGACAATATTCCCGCAAAAGAAGCGTCTGCAAGCTGCCTCCAATTCGAACACTTACGAGAAACAATTTTTTAAAACCCTTGCCACAGGTTGACAAGGAAATCCCGTTGTAATTTGAGCAAATGATCGTCAGTTTTTTCCTGTCTTTGGTAGTCTCGTCAATGTCACCGAAGGCCGTGGTTGACTCTTGACGTTGATGAGATGAACCAAGGCGAGGAAAACTGAGAATGATTTATTCAAATTACAACGAGAATTCTTTGCTTCAGAATGCGAACATTCATCAAGTGGTGTAAAAGCTGTTTAGAAAATAAATTCTTTAACAGTTTCTTCATGTATCCGAGAAACCAGATTTGAAGCAAACTTAAGACACATGTGATAAAATAACTAGAAGGACAATTATTTATACCTTCCCAGATCGTACATTTCTAATCGGTGGTGACCATCGATAATGATAATTTCGTTAGGTTCATATAAATATGTCAAGTAATTTAAAAATATATATACGCGTATATGACGAAATCTTAACAACATAAGATACGAAGATGACACAGTACTGATAGCAGACACGGAAAAAAAAATTACAAAACCTCCTACCGGAAGTAGCGATGGAGAGCAAAAAGAAGGGACTAAGCATAAATCACAAGAAGACAGAATGCATCTTCACCAGTAAAAGGATGAGCCTGAAATGCGATTTACAGTTCGGGGACACTAAAATCAAGCAAGTGCGGGAATTTAAATATCTAGGAAGTGTTTTGACAGAGACGTATTGGGAGAGCCAAAGACGCATTCCAAAAGCTAGCCAGAGTATTATGTGACAGGAAGATTTCTTTGGTAACAAAAAAAAAAAAAGGAGTACTGAGCTACTTACTACATGACATCTGTCCTCCTTTATAGCAGTGAATGTTGGACGGTCTACTCAAAGATGAAGAAGAGGCAACGAAGGTATAGTTCTACAGAAGGATGCTAAGGATATTATGGACAGAGCGTGTGAGCAACGATGAGGTTTTTGGAGAAGATGCAAGCAAGGAGGAAGCTTATATTTAACATAAGGAAGAGGCAGCTGAAATTTCTGGGACACGTAATAAGGAAGGAGGGATTGGAAAATCTGATACTCACAGGTTGAATTGAACGAAAGAGAGACAAGGGAAAGCAACACATGACATATCTAGCAATATAGTATCAACCAGATACAAATAAGTCTACAAGAAATAACTAGTGTCCAGTCTACACTGAGAATTCAGATATAAAAACCATTCCTACATTGAAAGACTTGATGACTAAAAGGTCTTAGAAGATAGCAACAAACTGAATTAACTTATAGCTAAAATAGTTGCGTATATTTCATCGAAGTTGATATTAAATAAAAGTTTGTATATCGCCCTGGCTTAGCACATATTGTGCAGCTAAGGAAAGGATCGTTTGCACTGACTCGATGACCTCGACTACAGAAAAGTTTGCATTTCGGTTGTTGACTTTCGATGCTATACAATCTTCTCACCTTTCTTTCTCGACCTTGGCATTATAGCGCATTAAGTTCCTTCTTTGTGTCATAAGTTTTCTCTGTGGAGAATAGGACCGCAGCCTCACCACGCAAGGGCCACAGCCTCACCACATATGGTATTGTTGCTGTAGTTTCTGTAGCAGTTAGGCGTTTACAGGGTGCAGTTACCAGACACACGCCCAACTGGTTTTGAATTCAGAGTTTTCCTAGACTAGTTGCCGACTGGAGGCAGAAGAGATGAGTTCACGCCTTTCGCAATGTTATTTGTGCAAAAGTGAACGCAACAAACTTGGCCGGAATTTGAACTCGGCACTCATATTCCACGTCGATAATCATTACGTTACGCGCACATCCTGGAGCACTAAGTTTAAATAAAAATCGCATCTATATGGAATCTTTGCTACATTTTGAACTAACGAAAGTCTACGGTCTGGTCCCATTACTTTTTTCTATTGGCATTGGACGAACAAGCAACTATATACTGAGTGTAAAGGTTTTACAACCACTACATAAAATTATTATGCTTTTATCAGTAATATCTTTTGACATTGAGTATTGGAAATACGTTGTTGCGTTTTTGTAAGTGCCGAAGCTGATAAAATGCCATGTAAAACTATTGGGCCAATGAAAAATCTGAGATGATAAAGTCATGCTAATATGCAAATTTCTAAGTAGTAATTGTGCCATCTTATTAACATTAGTGTAAAACACCTTGGCAAGTCATTGTATTTGAACGTTAACTTGCTTTTTTACACTAAAATCTTGGTTAAAAATTCTGCTAAAAAAGATGAAGTTTGGGACTTTGAGGAGGTAGACGACTTAACGAGATATGGCCAGGCAACTGGAAACTTCCAGGAACAGTGTTCAAATAATCTCGAAGTGTTTTAAGTGAAAAGAAAACGGGAAATTCCCAAATGTTAGAGAAGAGAGATGAAAGAAAGATTGTGAAAGTCTTGGTAGTTAATCCAAAATTAACACCCAGACAAGTGAGGAGTGAATACAGTCTGAACAGTGAGGTTTCAGTTGATACAATACGCTGAATATAACGAAAGACAACTTTAACGGGTGTATTGCAGCAAAAAAAAAAAGAATTACCTAAGAAATATCAAAATAGAAAATTGAAGTAGTCAAAAGAATAAATAACATTGGTTGCTGGAAGGCGGCAAAAGGTAATTTTTTGTGATGAATGCAAAATAGAGTTATATTCTAATGCAATAAAATATACGAGGAGACCAATGGGAGAAAGAAACAATGCAAGATAAACCACAAAGATAGTACAATTTGGAGGTAGACATGTAATGGTGTGGGGTTGCATCAAAAGCGATGATAGAAGAAAATTGGTAAATTTTGATGGAAGCCTAAACAGCGAAAACTATATTATTTTACGACGGTCTAATCTTCTGCCAAACTGAGAAGATGGATAGATATTCTGACAATGCTTCTTACCACACATCACGTATAAAAAAGGTTTCTTGTGGATGAAGATGTCCAATATTTGGAATACTATCCAGCACAATGTACTGGTAACAACATAATTGAACCACTAGGGTGGGAACTGAAGAAACAAGTGCTGCAACGAAAACCATGCAATCTCCAAAAGGTTTGAGACTATTGCCAAGAAGAATTAGAAAAAATTCCAAAGAGAAAATTTGGACCTTGTTCCAATGCCACATCCAAAGACAGCGACACTAATAACTAATAACATATTTTAACGTTTTGTAATTGTTATGCGTCCTTACCTATAACTACAGAATGAACTCTTCCTAACACTATGTATACTACGCCTCTCAAGAGAGAGAGAGAGAGAGACGAATCGAGTCGAGCCGATAGTAGTTCACTCCAAAACAGAGTGACAGTCATACTAACACCTTCCACATCTTGTATTATTATTCCGTGTAATATATCTTCGTTATTTCTACTCTTGTGTTCGTGTTGTTCTTCCTTGGTCCTAACCTGGACCATAACAGTAATTTCTGCAATAATAAAATAACTTTTTGAAAAGAAACATCCTTTTAAATCTAAGAAAAGAGTTGAAAGATGAATTTTTCGCTGGTGGACCAGTATTTTTGCATGGCCGTTTTTAAGCATCACCTTACTTAAAATAGCATTAACATAAACGCAATAACTTATTTTCTGGCCCACAAAAATGATAAAGTGTACCTCAAAATACTTCCTGTTAATCACTGTCGAATTTGTCAAAATTAACAAAAATAAATTAATTTACCAAGGTGGCCTAAACGTATAGCTCAATAGTGTAAATGAAGTAATTTGTCAATATATGAGCTATATTAGGAAGGTGGTAGTAGTAACGCAGATAACCTTGTAGAAAAATGATTCTGAAATTTTATTTCTAATTAAATCAAACTTGACGAGGGTAAGTGTTTGACTGTATCAAGAACTTTCTCGAAATTTAAATGTTCTAGGCTTTTTTTTCGTACGTATTGTATTTCAATAGTTATCACGAACCGGTTGGTAAATACAGTCAAGTTTATTTGATAAATATCTTTTGTGCGCTCATAATTCATGACCAGTTTCAATATTTACTTGAAAAAAAAGAAGAAAAAAGAAAAGAAACTGACACAAACTTTGCTTTCCAGACGAAAAGAAATGCAGAAATATTTTTCATCATTTGTTACACGACAGGCTATTTTAAGCGAATGCCTGTATCATTTTTCTGTTTTGTAATTCTGAAGTAGGATGGCTTTTGCCTCCAAACTAGCGTTCAGCAGACAATGGTTTCATCAAAGCTGTAATACCCAACCTCTGCAAAAACGAAAGAGCGAGAGTTAGAGGAAAAAAGGCATAAAAATAATAAAACGCTTGGATTGTTTTTTCTTTAAAACTGTTTACAACTAATGTCGACATGAACTTGATTTCTTTTGTTAAATAATGTCAAAGTTCATCCTTTTATTTTCATTTTCTGACAACAGAAAAACGTGTTAAAAACGTGTTCTCCCATTTTTGCCGTTAATTCTTGCGAAATATTTTTTTTCAGTCTGTATTTTTTTTCTTTCACCAGGATATTTTGTAGCCCCTAAAATATTCAAAATTTGAAAATATCATATTTTTAATGCCATGACCTTTCAGGACGTAAGTTACTATGACTCTCCAAAGATTCATTTTTTCCTTAATAGCTACGAATTGCCATGATTGTATGGGAAATATGGTGGAGTCGTTACCCGTTGAGTTTTCTACGGTTTTGAATTCAGAGGAGTCATTCTCCAAGACTGGATACCAGCAAAGGCCAGAGGGCTGCGTCTCCCCTGTTTTTAACTCATAGCTGGGGGAGGGGCAAATATTCAGACTTTTTCAAATGCATCAGTGCGAAAGTGAACGGTATGAATTAAGCCGGAAATTGAACTCGGTGAGCCGATTACACATTCCGCAACTAAAACTGTTACTCTACTCAAACAACACCCCCATATATATATATATATATATATATATATATATATATATATATATATATATATATATATATATATATATATATATATATATATATATATATATATCCCCAAGCAAGGCGAGAATGCCACTAGCACGCAGGAGTTGCAGGGTAGTGAAAATATGGCCTATAGATTGAGTCCAATCATAAAACAGACTGTCGCTGCTCAATGACCACAATGTTCATATATATATATATATATATATATATATATATATATATATATATATATATATATATATGAAAAACGAACACACACACACACATATATATATATATATATATATATATATAAACGAAGATAGAATATGGCCTGAAGATTGTGTCCAATCATAAAACGGACTGTCGCCGCTCAATGACCGCAATGTTCATTTATATATATATATATATATATATATATATATATATATATATATAAGACATGATTCGTTGTACAGTTTAGACATATTCTGTCTACTCATTTTCGTTACAATCTTTTATACTCTCGGATAAGTTTTCTGATATCATTACTGAAAGACGAGAGAAAATCGCCGTATCTTTTTTTTTTAAGCATTTCACACCAAGCAAGGCGGGAAGCCACTACCACGCAAGGAGTTACAGAGAGTTTGAGCGAGAGCAAAAAGGAGTGATAGAGGAAAGGATGAAGAGAAGGGTAGGGCATAGATCAAGGCATCTGGAGACGTCGATTGACATTACATTTGAATAGTTGGAGACTATAGCTATCAGGGAAACAAGAAATGGGGAGGGAGTTCCACAGGCGAGAAGTGCGAGACATGAAGCTATTGGAGTAGAAGAGACAGTTACATTTAACAGTTTCCACAGTGAAAGGGTGAGAGCGAGAGTGTTTATAGATATTTGTTTTATTACCAAGTACTTTCGACATATCCATGTCATCATCAGAGTATTGTTTATAATAAAATGAATATTATAGTATCCATTATTGTCAGAGACAAATTGTTGTGTTATATGAAAGTTAATTGCTTTTACAAATGGGCTGAGGAACGCTGCGTCAGTGCATGGCCGCTGAAACCGTTGAAAAGGAGGTAAATAAGCATGGTTTGGAGAGTTTTTTTACGACATGAATAATAAAAAGAGAAACTATTATTGTTAAACTTGACATTTCAACCTATCTATTATGCACATTAAAAATATTTGGGGAGTATTCACAATTAATTATATTAAGGTTTGTTTTCAATTTTTTTTTAATATACATAGATTTAAGAATTTTTAGTTTATGTTTATTCCTTTCGAGAAAAGTATAAAGGTATTTTCAACGAGGATTTTTCTGAATAGTGACTCTGGACAGGTATGTTGTTGTAAATGTTTAGAAATTTTAGACATTATTCAAATGAAAACTTAGCTGCCGAGACAACGTTGTTGTAGTGTGTCCAACATAAATATTATTTTTACCATTGGAGATACAATCGCCCAGAGGACATTTAAATTTATAAACAATGTTGGTTTTCGGCAACACGTTAGTGGGCAGGGAAGAGTCATTACAAATGATTGTATTAAATATAGTAGATTTAGTGTAGTATATAATTAATTTTTTTTTTTTTAGTAGGTTCTGTGGTGGATATATTAGTTTTTGTCAATTTTTTTAATGATATTTTTATCTTGTTTATAATTAGAATGCATTTGGTTACGATATAAAAGATTGATATGTTTAGGGTTAGTTGAAGAAATATATTCTATTTGTTTAGTATAAAAACATCTGACGGAGCATCTTATTTGTTCATCAACAATATAGTTAGGGAAGTTGTTATTGATGAGAGTTTGTTTTATATTTTTTAGTTCACTGTAGAAAATCTGTTTTGTGGATGAATTAATTTTTGCGCGGTTTATCAGGTTTTTTATAATTGCTATTTTATAGTAATTTGGACATTCACTCTTATAATTAATGGTACAGTAATTTATACTGGTAGTTTTTTATATGGGGAGATAGTGAACTTATTGTTATTAGTAATTATTAGTATATCTAGAAAAGGAATTTTGTTACTACTATTAAGTTCATATGCAAACTTAAGGACAGAGCTGTCTTGGAATTGTTTTTGGAGTTTATGTATTTCCTCCGTATTCTTGACTAATATAAGGATATCATCGACGTATCTTAGGTAGATGGAACGATTTTTAAAATCGTTAAACATATTATTTTTAAGTTTAGATATATAGAAATTACGAAAAGTCGGACCAAGAACTGAACGCATGGAGACACCATCACGTTGTATATATATGTTATTTTTGTGATCATAGAATGTGACTACGGTAGTGCAAGTTAGCGGTAGTTTTCGTAATATACTAGGCCTAATTTTAAGTGGCGGTATAGATGGATTATTGTATACGTTTCTTATAATGATATCAATAGTTTCACAAACAGAGAAATTAGTGAATAAATTTTCAACATCAAGTGAGACTATAGTTTCATTGTTAGGTTTTTCATTTTTTAGAATTTGAATTACTTCACAAGTTGATTTTATGCTGTATTTGTTAGGAAGATATGGTATGCTAAGTTCGTTAATGTTTTTTGTTAATTGATACACAGCAGTGGGAATTTGCGATATAATAATGCAGGGAGGGTAGTTTTGTGTGTTTTTAAAGTGACATATATGTAACCGGATCTATAATCACCAACGATTTTAGCAAGTTTTAAACTGTCCTGTTCGGCATTATTAGCAGTGATATATATATATATATATATATATATATATATATATATATATATATATATATATATATATAGGTGTCGAAAAACCTTCGAATTCTTGATTTGACAATAGCCAAATCAATCTCGAAGGGAAAAAAAGGTTTTAAAAAAGAAAGAGCCAGGAACATGAAAGTCTGTCGAAAATAATCGCACAGATACAGGTTCAAGGCCCAAAGTAAAAACCCCGATACGAGTAAACAACTAACTAAAGAGCTCGATACAAAGGTAGAGCAGACCTAGTCAAAACCTAATGAGCCAGACAAACGTACCAAGGTTTCACTTAGGCAGATCGTCAGGGTCAGCTGGCCTGATGATCTGCCTAAGTGAAACCTTGGTAGGTTTGTCTGGCTCATTAGGTTTTGACTATATATATATATATATATATATATATATATATATATATATATATGTATATATATATACATATATATATATATATATATATATATATATATATATATATATATATATATATATATACGTGTATGTGTTCGTCCTGGGTATGACGATAAACTAATCCGCGTCCTGGGTAGGACGATAAACTACTTCCAACAGCAAGGCCTCTGATCAGGAGGTTTTGAGGAGTGTGGAACCGTCTCTTAATTGCTGGTGTTCCCAGGTTCACCCTAACCCAGGGTGGTAGGACCTGTTAGGGTCCCAGCTATGGGCAACTAGTTAACACCCAAACTTGTGTAAAAATAGGTTTTAATACCAGAAATACTTTGTAATAATAATAAAAAAAATTATTACCAGCAAGAATTTTTGAAGGAAAAATTATCATCAGCAATACTTTAAAAAAATACCCGCAATACAAACAGTTATACATTCTTTGGAAAAAATATGACCAGCTATAGATTTCTTCAAGGAAAAAATATTCCCAGAAATAGATTTTTGAAGAAAAACATATTACCAGCAATAAAAATTTTGTCGGCATTAAATAACCCATTGAGGTTTTATATGCCTTAAACCAAACCAAACCAAAACAAACCAAACCAACCGTGTATGTGTGTGTAATAAATGTGTATTTGGGCAGCAGACTTTTTTTCAAGTATGTTTCATTGAAAATGGTCGACAAGGAAGATTTAATTAATCTTTTATTGAGGTTTTTCAGCATTCTAACATTTTTCCGTTTTTCAGGAGTTAAAGAATATACTAACGTCCCATATGAGGAAAAAATCAACATAATTGGCGACTGTGTCTACAAACACACGACAATACCTCCTCCAAAAATCCGACCCGCTATCCTTCAGAAATTTATCAATGGATCTCATCAGGCGATTGTAAATTACTCGCCAGTAATTTACAACCTGCTGATGAGATGCATTGATACGCATCGAAACACGACTGCAATTGTGTAGCGATTTTGACCTGTTTTCAATGTAATATCCTAAAATAAATGATATTGCTCGACTTTTTATTGAGGCTTCTTTTAAATTAAATATTATGAAAGTTGGAACTGTATTCTATTCGCTCTCATCTTACCTGGTTATATATATATATATATATATATTATTGTCATCCACAGACAGACTGTTTCGCTGTATCACAGCTCATCAGTGTGGCTAAACGTCCGGTTGCCTCTAGCTAGGATCGAAACCCGACTGAATTGGCGTCAGTCGGAAATTCTACCTCTAAGCCGTCGGCGCACGGTAGGGATGAAGGTGAATTTTAGCGTATTTACTTTTAGATTTAGATAAACACACAGTGATTGACAGTGACTCAATTCTGCCGAAGAGTCTTGCTATATTAGTTTTAATAGTCACTGTTTACAAACACACGCTTCACTGCCACAGAGCTCAACCGAAATTAATTTTTCAGGAGCCAATATTATTGTCATATATATATATATATATATATATATATATATATATATATGTATGTATATATATATATATATATATAACTGATACTTACCTTGCTAAATATTTATTACCTCATTAATGGCAACTGTCCCATTTTTGTAGGCATTAATGTTTTATACGCAGTAACTTACAATTAATACAATTCATATAATATAGTGAATACAAGGATTTTAATTAATATAAGGCTATAGTTTATTACAATTGTTTTTTTGGGAAACCAATAATTAATTCCGGATTTCATTTTAGAAATCATTAATTAATCCATTTGTTTTATAATTCTATAATTAATAAGAGATTTTTCTTTTAACTTTAAGGTTAATCATCGTTTCTACAATGGTTATCAATCGGTTAAATTTGAACAAATATTGAAGCAAAATATTTATTAAAGTTAATTCTTATTCAGTAACAATTATTAAGAAACTAGAATAAAAAAGGATTAAGAACACTTAATAATAATAATAATAATAATAATAATAATAATAATAATAATAATAATAATAATAATAATTTATGTATTTTTATTATACTGAACAACGTTTTTATGAACTAAATTATAGTAAACGGTAAGGATAAGTTCTGCATTGTTTTCATGTTGAAACTGAACATCTATTTTCTAATTTGTCATGTCTCGTTGTTCACCTAAAAGCACAGAATCAGTTTATTACATTACATCAATGTCATTTCCGTATAAATCATATGTATAAAATGCGTTTCACTGTTTATATATATTTATATATATTTA
The DNA here is from genome assembly GCA_964036315.1 of Acanthosepion esculentum. Lineage (NCBI taxonomy): Eukaryota > Metazoa > Mollusca > Cephalopoda > Sepiida > Sepiidae > Acanthosepion > Acanthosepion esculentum. The sequence continues at coordinate 108,064,573 of OZ038488.1, forward strand.
TATATATATATATATATATATATATATATATATATGTGTGTGTATATATATATATATATATATATATATATATATATATATATATATATATATATATATATTCAATTTGTCTGAAGATCACGTGAGCGTGAAACTCGAGTTACAACTGGAGCCATCCTTTCACAGGTTTTAACGTTGGTAAGCGTTTTTTTGCTCGGTCTAGGCAATATAGGCTTTGGGCAATTTATTTTACTGAGTAGGAAAATATGCTTTAGGCATTTTTCTCTTGCTTTTTTCATTATTGTCGTCTTTATTCGAGACTTCATCTTGATAAAAAATATAGCTTTGGGCAAGTTGTCCGCTGGTTCCTTCATCAGCTTTGTATATATATATATATATATATATATATATATATATATATATATATATATATATATATAGTACAGGTGATCAATGCATGCTATTAAACCAAAGGAGAGAACTAGTATTAAAATGTAGGCAAAGAATCTCATCAATATATAGATCTTTCAATCACTCACTAACTACCACAAGTTCCTCAAGTGATATAACAACCTTTGGTTAATTTTTACTTTAATATCTTCCCTTTAAAGTATTTCGGGTACAGCTCGGCATTCCTAATATTATAACCGAACCTTAATGGTGGAAACGGATGTTGTGTATATGCATGTATGTGTGTGTATGTATATATATATATATATATATATATATATATATATATATATATATATATGGGTGGGTGTGTATGTGTGTGTGCACGCATATATATGTATACATATATGTGTGTGTATGTGCGTATTAAATCCCCCACCTATTAATATAATCCACTAGCAGGAACCTAAATTCATTTACATACAACTAAATGCCTTGGCCATAAATAAACCCCCAGCCCCGGCCCATATCCCGGTCATTAACCCAGACGTTTTTGCCAAATTCAAAAAACACCATTTCCAGACAGTCTCGGGCTAAGGATAGCTAACACATAGCAATGCTTGTTTGAAGTTGACTATACCAACATGAGGTAATTTTGGATTTGCATATATATATATATATATATATATATACATATATATATATATATATATATATATCTATATATATATGTATATATATATATATATATGTGTGTGTGTGTGTGTGTGTGTGTCTGTGTGTGTGTATAGATAGATAGATATTGATAGATATATGATCTTTTGATTCTTGACAGATTAAGATGCTTATTAAATAAAATGAGATGCCCAATGTTAAAAGTATATTTTCAGTTGAATGGATTATATCACGACAATACGCCTTCGGCAACTGATATGTGGAAGGAAGAATAATCTGCTGTTAGCCTCTATAATTTTAACTTATCATCGTATTAATAACAATGCGTTTTTAAATCCGCGCATGCGCGTTGTTTGGATTTGATTTTGTTGATTGCAGATTAAAGTCGGCTCCTTCCAGGCAACATCATAGTGTTTGGAGTGATTACTTGTGATGGCGATGTTATGCCTCTATTCATCTTCCTACCGTTTCTCAGGCTCAACATGGAGGCCCATATCAAGTATTTCGAAGAGGTAGTGCTGTCCTGGGTCGAGTAGGTGGCTTCTGGAAGAACCTATTCGAAGAGGAATCTGCGGCATCCCACACAAGCAGGAGAAATCAGTCATGGATGTCAGACAATTTTTGCAACCACATCACCCCTTACATCTGATTACCTAACTCCCAAAATAGCAACTCCATTGATTATTATGTGTGAGGCGCAGTTGAGCGAGGGATCAATAAACTTCCTTGTAATTCCAAAGATGAACTCAAAGCAAGGATTATGGCAGCATTCACCAGCTTAAAGAAGGAGACTGTCCAGAAGAGTTGCAAGAGATTTTGAGTTCATCTGTAGGCCGTGGTTGAAGCCAATGGTGATTTTATTAAACAGATTTACTCTTGAGTATTTCAAGATATTTTTGTCTAATTTTGGTAAACATATTTATTAAAATGAGATATCAATATTATTTTCATTTTTGCATCATTTAGACGAGAATTTATTAATCGTACCCTATATATACCCAGTTTACGCACTCACGAGGGTGTCTGTGTATTTTACGTGCGCTTGTTTGTTTCAACAGAGAAAAGAAAGAAAATATAATTTTAGAGTACCTCTTTAATTAAAGGTTGTCTTTTGTAACGACTTTAAAGAGTCTATATATACGAGGATGCGTGATAGATATCTTGGTTGAGAAATGTAAGAGCAAACGAGTGATATCTTAAATAATAAATGAATTTTCTTTGTGTTAGAATGTCGGCTGTTTAGTCTACGAAGAAAGACCATCAAAGATACCAGGGTGGGGAATTAATCAATATTTCTTATTTTAAGTAAAGAGTCGCATTCACTGAATCCCTACTTGATGGCACTGATACAAAGACAAGAAAAATATACTTTTCCATCTTTAGATTGATCAATCAGTTTTAGCATCACAAAGATTCTTTAGATATTAAGGAAAAAAAATAACACTTGATAAATATCAAACAGTTAGCAATTATCATATCCTTTTCGTAGATATTTTGCATTGTATATTCTTTGTTGTTACTATATTGTACTGTGGAATTTTGAGATGGGCATTTTATATAGCTTGCATTTTTTAACAGAGTACTGTAAACCAAAAAATGGTTCTTTTTAAATAGTTCTTTAAAATGGGTCCATTGAGCTTAAGTTTTAATTTTGATTGTCATTTCCATAAAATTGTTGCCGTTGTAGTCTCCAGCCTTCTTTAGGTGTCTCGTAGTTGGTAAACTGTAAATTTCAAACCAAACTAAACCCTTTATTCAATCGATGGGAGTAGATTACATTCACTTCGCTGTCATAAGGGAGACAACTCTAATCGTTTACTTTTGTATAGTTAATGCATCCACGATAGAAGAGACATTTCTTTTTTCATTATGCCTCATAATCTCTTGGGTAACATAGTGCCGCAACAACACCTCTCCAACGGACGCAGTTTCGGGCGATCCTCTTCAGCTTGGCCCGTGTCGTACCGGCAGCCTTCCCGGGAGATTTTCATCGGCACGCGTCAAACGCTCCACTTCGGAGGACTCAGCCTCGGTTATGTCGTTGTTTGAAGATATCACTGAGGCGTCAGAAACAAGCTAGTTTTTAAGTGAATAGATTGTTAGCTTACTGCACAACCCCCAACCTGGAGGGCCTGGGTGTGTCTTTCATCTGGCTCCTACCCCACAGACTTGTTGAGCTTGGTTGGACCTGCTAAGAGCCGAAACCCCGCCCACATAGCTCTGGGAGGTTTGTTGAAGCACGCAAGCCGTCCTACCACAACAAGGCAACACACCATAAGAGAGGGAAGAGTGTATATGATGTCACTCAAAAACAGTGAAAATAAGTGCAAGCAGGTCAAAGATGAATAGCACAATAGCTGCCGATCAAAGCATGCTTACATAAAATGCAGGAAATCGCAGGAGAGGCAACAAACCCTTTCCGTGTGATGTTTAAAATCTAAAAAGTGGGTAATCATAATAGAAAAAGACAAAATATAACAAAATGGAATGCTTATGTTGGAGATCTCTTCATTGAAGTCAGAGCATTGTAATTTAATAAATATCCCAAAATACTCTTCTTCTATGTGCCATGTCCTTTCAGGATGTAAGCGACCATGACTCTCCACAATTTCCTGTCCTTTGTAGCTCTTAATAAATTTTGTCTTTTAGTTATTCCTCCTAAACCCTGTTCCGTAATCCATTTACTCAAGCTCATTAAGTAAGTTATACGTTGTTTTCCTTCAATCTGCCCCTGTGAGTACCAGATTTTCCAATCTCACTTTCCTCAATATTTGTCCTAAAAATTTCAACTGTCCTTTCCTCATGTTAAGTATATGTTTGCTTTTTGTTTCTCTAAAACTTCGTCGTTGCTCACATGTTCGGCCCATGGTATCCTCAGCATCCTCTCCTAAAGCCACATTTCTGCTGCCTCAAGTCTGCTCTTCATATGCGAGGAGATTGTTCAGCATTCACTGCCATACAGGATGGGCTGATATTATGTAACAGTTCCGTAATCTTGGCTTTGTTTCTATACGTAGTATTAAAATCTGAGATCAGCACTAGGCAAGATAAAATAGAACAAAGAAATAAGACAAGACTGTAATAGAGAAGCCGATAACCTTAGATCAGGGGTGTACCAACTTTTCTCAAAGACGAACGAATTTGATGAGGTGAATATGCTTGAGGGCCAACCATTCCTCTTGGCATTTTTGAACCATTAAAATTAAATGCAAATGAACTATCTTATGAAAATTTTATTGCAAATGGCATATTTTCATTTTATTCACATGGATAACAAATAAATTTAAACAGGTCTTACCAAAATTACCCAGCCTGTCATATCCGATATAGTGATTTTCCAAGCGTAGCTCAGACAGATGTGGCACAAGGCCGAAAGTATGGAACACCCAGTGAGGATCGAACTCACTAAGTCATAATTGTTCTAGCGAGACAAGCTTGCTAACCATTACGCCACCTCGAGGTGTCCAATCTGAAGCCCATATAAGATGAAATAAAATATTTATGGGGAAAAATCACTTCCAGGAAGCAACTCCGGTTAATCTTAAACATTACGTATTACTGGTAATTAATGTTGTCTGTGAACTTTTAAGTAAAAAACGTATGAATAGGAAGATAACACCAAGATTCATTTTATTAAGAGGTAGAACATATAAAGTGACTCAAGTCCAAACATATTTAGATGTTAGCATCTTGGACTTTTCCCCTTTCATAGATTGTGTCTTACAATTGATTATATTACTCCTTTCTTTTCACTTTCCTTTACTAAGCTCGAAGTTCCTGCAGTACGTACGTTAATAATTCTTAATACACTAATAGTTAGATGGTCAGACTTTTAGTTAAAAAAAGGTCGCCATGACTTTTCATACCTCTCTACGGATTCCTTTTCTTTTATTATTTGTGAATAACTCTGACTTCTTTGATAAGAAAGAGAAGTGGCTTTTGAATCAGAGTAATCCACCTCTTGGACTGACTTGCACCTAAAACTGAAGAGCCCGGTATATTTAAAGCATAGCAGGGGTGGGTGTGGGAAAAGATATAGATTCAGGTTCATACTATACAAGGCCCGGAGACCACATTTAAAGGTAGTTTATACGGATAAGATAACGGTTAATCCTAGACGTGAACAGGTTAGTAATGTAGTGATCGCGGAAACATCCTTTTGGGAGTTTGTCCCACAGAGCAGCGGTTCATGGGAAGAAGATGTTTGAGTACAACTTACTTCTTACCAATGAAATATGAGTGGTTTGCTACTATGTAAATGACATGGCGGGTCCTAGCTCTGAAGGTTAGTACTGGTGAAATCAAGTTCGTGCGAGCTCTAAGACAAGCGCCCTCAGCAAATCTTGTATGTGAAAAATTAATATTTGATAAAGAAAACAGTAGACTGCGATATTATTTCTATATTTATTCACAGTCTTTTCGAAGGAATATTGTTATAGAAAAGAAGGACACAAGCATGTCCAAAAATTCTGAATTTAAAACTTTTCTTTCCGTGTTTCATTTCTGTCAAATGGTTAATAATTAATATTTAATAGATGTTTTTGGTACCTTTTCGTTTTCTCTTGCTTTATTAACTATATATATATATATATATATATATATATATATATATATATATATATATATATATATATATATATATATAAATATATATATATATATATATAAATATATATATATATATATATATATATATATATATATATATTTATATATATATATATACGCCTTGTCCCTTTAAGTCTTATAAGATCATGTTTTTCCACAGCTTCTTAATTCTGTTGCTCTCAGCAATACTTTCTTTATTGTGGCGTATCTGTTTTTGTTCCTCAATTCATTTTCATAAAGTAGTTTGCTCGCTGCCTTCACCTGCTTAACTTGCATTTGAATTTACCTGGAATGTCAAATTCTTCGAAAACTCCCACTATTGCTTTCTCAATTTTTGTAACTTCTTATTCTCGTTAAAACTTCCTCATTGGTCATATTCTCTATCCTTGGTATTCTTAATATTAGTTAACAGAACTACATTTCTGTCAGTTAAAGTATTTTTCATCTGTGATGAAATTGTCCCGCAGTTACTACCATAAAGGTGGAGGTAGACATTACTTCTTAGCCCAGCATTTTCTTCTATACTTGTTATAACTGATCCTACACTCATCTTTCTCTGTTGTTGCTATACACCTTTCGGATTTCTGTCATATTTTTTGTCGTCTGTTGCTATCAGCCATTACGTCTACGAAGAAAAACCATCAAAGATGAGGCATTAATCAATATTTCTTATTTTAAGTAAAGAGTCGCATTCACTGAATCCTTATTTGATGGCACTGATGCAAAGACAACAAAAATACTTTTCCATCTTTAGACTGACGAATCATTTTTAGCGTCCCAAATATTTTTTACCTTAATACGTAAAGAATATTTGGGGCGAAAAAAACTTAGTCCTTAATAAATATCAAATAGTTTGAACTGTAATATCCTTTTTGTAGATATGTTTCATCGTATATTCCACGGTATTAGTATATTGAACATCTGTTAGACTAAAATTTTAATTTTGATTGTTATTGTCAAAACGTTTCGACCGTTCTAACCCCCAGCCGTCTTCAGGTGCCTTGTAGTTGGTAAGCTGTAAATTTCAGTATTTGCTTGGTGTACCGCTAAAGAACACTTATAATCGTAAAAGCATTGATAATGATACTATTAGCCTTTTCCTTATAAGGAAACATTCAGCATTCATTGACTGTGCAGCCTGTGCCACTGTCGGTTGAAATTTGTAAAATCTTTCTCTTATTACAATTTCTCATAAAAACAAGTTATTCCAGTGCACTGTTATCACTCTTTCCAGTATTGATGGAAATTTTCTTTCTATATTTTGTTTGTTTTTGACAGTCTTGTATGTCAACATCTTGATTATTGTTTTCTCTTCGAATTATATGTGCTATACATTTTAGTTGTTGCTGCTGTTGAAAGTCCTCAAATGGTATTATCTCTTTTTTGTGATTCTGTAGCGCCAATCTTCAAGGTTCGTAGAAGAATGGTTCTCGCTAAGACCGGCAGGCTTTATTCGCTCAAAGCCAATTTTAACCACCGATCTGAGGAAGAAGTTGTATACAGCTGACAGTTTAGATATATCTGAATGAGATCCACGCCATGCATGACATCCGTATGAAAACCTCGATCTGACGAGGATATTTACGAATATTAATCAGGTTTTTAGGTTAATATTTATGTTTTGTTACAGTTCGTGGTGTTGAACAAAACTAGCCCTACCCCAGCCTATTCTATGATCTCCTACACTAAATTTGTTATAACTGATCTATACGCCGATGTATTTGAATTGCTTCATGTTTACTAATTCCACATCCTGAATTTTTATGATAGATTCAAAGGTATGAGCCATCACTGCTTTCATTCCAATTCCAGATCATAGTTTCTATTTTGGAAACATTTATCTTGAGTCCTATTTCTTAGAACACTTAGTAGGTGATGTTTATTTTCGTTCAAGAACACTCTTATTCCAACTACAACTACCTATGTCATGGGAATAGCTTTCTGTCAATATCAGTACATTGGCCTTTGGTGTATCTATGATAGTAAAAACAAAATTAAGTTTTATTAATTCCAATGATGCTAATTCCAGTATCTAAATAAAATGAGCACTCTCAAACCATTTTGTGGCAAAAGGCAGAATAAAACCAAAACAAGCAACCAACAGCAACCATCTTTATTTAGTTATATTTCCCATTAATTTGAATGCTTTTTTTAACCTTTCATAGTTTCTCTTTTGAAAGAAGAAAATGCAGAGGTCACTAACTGTTAAACAGTACTTCAAGGGCAAGTTTTTGCTACACAAAATAGTATTATTCTTGTTTGACTGGGTAGTGCTACTCAAAAGAAAATGCCATATTTGTGAGTATTAAAAATGTACCTGTTCCTAAGATCTATTGCTACTTAAATCAGATGTACAGACAAAGTAATCATACTAATTGTATTATAAATGATCTATACACTGAGGTATCTGAAGTGTTTAGTATTAAACTAATTCCATATCCTGAATTTTCATGATCGATTCAGGGTAGGTTCCATCACTGCTTTCATTCCAATTCCAGATCATAGTTTCTGTTTTGGACAGCATTTTATAAGATCTTTCTCTTAAAAGAATTTTTCAGGAAATTAGGTTTCTCAAATCCAGTAGCTATTATCGCTCTTTCCAGTATTTGATGAAAGGGGGGGGTCCTTTCTCCCATTTTGCTTGAAGTAGCATGGAAAATCAGCATCTTGATTGTCATTATTTTCTCTTCAAGCAAATATGTTATCCATTTAGTCTTCAAGTGATCAGGTTTCTATCATTTGGTACAGTTGCTTGTTTTTCAAGAGTCAAAGAAAGATGAAACTTGTTGAGGCTTACCGTTTTCATTCGCTCAAAGCCATATTTAACCATTAATCTTAGAAATCAGTTCTGTATAGTTAACTGTTTAGATATTTCTGAATGGATTTGGTGTCCTGCAGGGCATCCATATGAAAGTATTTATCTAATGAGGCAACTTAAGAACATGACTCTAATTTTTATGTTAATTTTGTAGTTTTGAAGCAATCCGTGGTGCTGGGAAAAACTGCTCCTAGCACAGCCTATTCTAGATTCAATTTCCACATCTATGCTAAATAATTTGTTGTAACTGATTCATACACACACACACACACACACACACACACACACACACACACACACACACACACACACACACATATATATATATATATATATACTAGCAGCAGATTAATTAATCGATTAAAAAATCGTACGACTCATACAGCAATCGCTATCACATAAATAAACAGAGAAATGGGGATTACTCACCGACAGTGTATTTTCTGGTGGAGATCATATTATTACCAAAAACCCGATCTTCGTCTGATTCCTCGCTGTGCTAATAATATGATTTCCACCAGAAAATACACCGTCTAGAAAACGCCGGTGAGTAATTCTCATTTTTGGGTTTATTTCTTGTTATTTCTCTTTTAATAATTATTCATATGCATTTAATCATTAATCATATGCTTTTAATCATAGCCCATATAGTTTTGATCATTACTCAAATGCTTTTAATCATTGCTGTTATATTTTTAATCATTGCTCATATGCTCATTGCTCATATGCTTTTAATCATTATTCATATGCTTTTAATTCTTGTTCGTATGCTTTTAATCATACCCCATATGCTTTTGTTCATTATTCATATGCTTTTAATCATTGCTCATATGCATTTAATCATTATTCATATGCTTTTAATTCTTGTTCATATACTTTTAATCATACCCCATATGCTTTTGTTCATTATTCATATGCTTTTAATCATTGCTCATATGCTTTTAATCATTATTCATATGCTTTTAATTCTTGTTCGTATGCTTTTAATCATACCCCATATGCTTTTGTTCATTATTCATATGCTTTTAATCATTGCTCATATGATTTTAATCATTATTCATACGCATTTAATCATTACTCATATGATTTTAAACATTACTGATGTTGGAAAACAAACAAATAAACTTATAAATATGTCCAGTCGCTCGTATCCGTCTGTTCTTGTCGTCTAGGATGATTAAGTAATCACTTTTGAAGACGACTGCTTAGGCAAATTTGTGTTTCCCCAACACACACAGAGCTAACCTGTGGTTTATACTGCAACTCGGCCATGATAACTTCTGAGTTCGTCCTAACACAACCATTGACAGCCTATCTAATTCCACTTATAAACTTTGAGTCAACACGTGATGTACTTTTATGACACTTTCCAAAAGGCCAATATTATCAAGAAAACATGCGCCCACAGAAAGCATATTGATATCTGGGGCACTTGTTATTTTTGTTTAAAAAATCTTTTTACATCTACATTTGTTATATAATTACGTGATGGAGAATAACCAATGACTTAAGACAAGTGAAAAACTTAAGTGTTCAAAGCTAAGCTTGCTGTGCTTGTTAGAAAATTTTGTTTTGATTTTCTGGGAGATGGTGTGCTAGGGATTTTGTTGATTTGTCCCTGAGTTCCTTACTTTACCAAACCCAAAGCTCCAACGATAACAGGAGCAGTTTTAGTTTTTAAGTGCCAGATTTCTTTTTTCTATTTCTATATCCATGTCTTTTCACAAACCTTCGACGGGTTGTTTTTGCGACTTGGTACTCTCATGTTAATAAGTTTGCAAACGTTTTCTTGTCTGTCTCTGATAATAATGTCTGAACGATTTGCTTGATCTGTGCTGGTAGAAAAATCCCAGATGATTGTAACATCTGTTCCCTCAACTACACGATGACAGATCTTCCAATGCAGATACTGACTTACTCTGTCATGACTGTTTTTATACTCACTGAGTATAAGTATTCAGTATCCTGACATAAGGTGATCAATAGTGTCAATATATTGGTCACAAAAGCTACATTTTGGGTCCGTACTATTATACAAGATAATAACTTGGTAGTTGCGTGTAAGCAGGCTTTGGTCATATGCAGTAAGAATAACCCCTTCAATTTCATTCTTATGTCCTAAATTGATTAGCCACTAGTGTATTGCGAATTGATTTACATCAGCATTATTCCTTCGGAGAATGACACATTTAATTTTCATGTTTTTACTTAGCGAAACTCCATTAAGAGCAAGAGCAACAGAACTGCGTTCTAGGATGACATCTGTCGCAAGAAATTCACAATTGTTGTGAGATTTTGTAGACTTCAAGGGCCTTGATGACCCACGAGTGTGGGATGCTGACAAAAACTTTTGCTAGACTATCCATGCTACGCTGAGATTTTTGCACTTTCTTCGAGTATTTTCAAGAATCAGCATTTTTTCTTCGGAGAATGAAATGGTTATGTCTTCAGCTTTTTGCTCCAGTTTTTTTAATCTATATGCTTTAGGCCTCTGGTGTTTTTTTTTGCTGCTTTTGGGGTAGTTATATGTACGTCACGGCTATTTTCAAGATTAATTAGAATTCTGTTGCCTATTTATGGACCTCTTTCGATACAGAATAAAGCTTTTTACTTTTTTCATGCTTCATTACGATTTCTAACAACCAGTCTTGATACGTATAAAGTCACATTTTTGAACTTTTGTAAGATAATTCTAGTTGAATCCCGCCCCTACCCTCTGCTTCTTGGCAATGCAGACAATCATTATCTACCCCTGTGTGGTGAATTATGTTGCCTGTTAGCTGTTTGTGAATTTTTGTATCAATTTTCTTTAAGTTCCAATTTATTATGTTGAAGCTATAAGCTACATCTGGGATAGCAAGAGTTTTAATGGCCGCTTTTATATTTTCCGAATTAAATCCAGTTTTCATTATTTTTCGCATTCGTTCATTTCGTTCTGATTACCTTCTTTCATCTTTGAATACTATATTTCATTGCCTTCATTACCACTCAGATACATATAAGTACATTCTTGCTAGAGTTCCTTAATCACAATATCTACATCAAGAATCATATTCTCGCCACGAATACGCTTTCCTCGCTTAAAGCTGGCGTTTGCACATTTATTTAGCCCAATTTCATATACCATGGCTGAAACCTTTCAGTCTTTCAAAGAATTTCCAATTCATCCTCATTTCCTGCATATATTTCCAAGTCATTCATATAAAATAGAGGGTTTATCCGTTTATCTTTCATTTTATACCTATATCCTGTATTACTTAGCAATTATTGAGGAAATTATTGCCAGACAAATATGAAGGGGATATAAAGAGAATCTGAAAAAAATACACATTTAATTTTCATGTTTTTACTTAGTGAAACTCCATTAAGAGCAAGAGCAACAAAACTGCGTTCCAGGATGACATCTGTCGCAAGAAATTCACAATTGTTGTGAGATTTTGTAGACTTCCAGGGCCTTGATGACCCACGTGTGTGGGATGCTGACAAAACCTTTTGCTAGAATATCTATGTTACGCTGAGATTTTTGTACTTTGTGCGAGTATTTTCAAGAATCAACCTATTTATAGGCAAATGATCTTTGCAGCTACAAGAGGTCCTGCGACAATCTTTTTTCTAGAATAGGACATATTGGATTCTTCCAGATGACTGTATACTCTTTCAGTTAATATGGAAGTTTACAATTCGAAGGATGTTAACAAACAATTGACAGATTGATATATTTCAGGGTTTTCTGTGTCATTATCTTTTGATAGCATGTATGCGACATCTTGGAAGGAACCATTCTGCTGCTGTTGTCGGCTCTAGAATCATTTCATTAAATAGTGTTGTCATAATGGCCTGAGTGGAAGAGAAAGTGTGAAGATGGAAGTTTTGAATTTTCTCAATTCCCGGTGTTTTCCACATGTGAAACTTGATTAACTCATCTTTTATTTCTTTCGTTGTAATATATTGCCATTGCCTTTTAGGATGTTTCCCTGGTTTATCCCAGGTCTTATTGTGACATTTGTTATCTCCCCTTGTCTTAATCCAGAATATGCTTATTTCTCTTTACAGTTGTGTTTTCTCTATTGTATATACTTGGCTTCCTATTTCTATGTAAAGTTTCTTTGCGTCTGTTTCAAATATATTCTTTTGTCTCGTTTCTAGTGCCTACGGAGACGGTGCGCTTTAGGTTGGATTTTTGATATCAGTTCATCTTAAGATTGGGGTATTTTTTCTTAACCTTTTTAGTTCGTTATTCTTATGCAGTTCCCCCACAAAAGACACTTCTTTTCTCATTCTTTTTATATTTTCTCGATGTTTAACTTCCATCTTGTTTTATTATTTGGTAACCTGCGTTTCTTATTTTCTGGGGCTTAAGGCCATATCACGTTGAAACACCGGTTGCTTCACGCTCGCTAAAGTTAAACAACATCGAGCCTGGTCGGTAACTAGATGGGTGACCGCATGGGAATACCATATGCTGTAAGCTTGTATGCGTGGGTGGTTTAATGAATAATGGCCCGGAATTGTTAATCGGAGAGCCGAGTTCTAATTCGCGTTGGTTTCGTTATATTCATATTCTCGCAAATATCCGTGGGAAGCTTATGACTACACCTCTTCTTACCACAGCCATGAGTTAATTTTAAGACGTATTAGGAAATCATTATTATACTTACAAAAATTCTTAGAATATAAAATATTTTTTGGCTTTAAATAATCTGCAAAGAGTTGAAAAGCCATAGAAAACAAATCAATCAATCAAACTTTTTTTGGTTTATTCCAAAATTTGTTTGAAGAACTTTTGCAGCTGCATTTATCAATTGGTTTAGTTCAATCAAATTATGTTTTGCTTTAATTTCCAACATAAATCATGTTTAAACTTTAGCTTATTTCTGGCTTTCAAAAGCGTCTTTCTTGCAGACACATCAATTTGAGGTACTTTCACTTTCAGTTTCAGTTTCACTTTCACTAGCAATTATTTCTCCTTTTATAGCTGTTATATAGTCTGCATATTCTTCAAATTCGGTTGTTTCATATCTTTCCTTTATATTTTCATCTACCTCATTCTCAACTTCATTCAATTTGTCAATATTTATCAGACAAATTGGTGTTCTCACCTTCAACTTCAGTCTCCAGCTGTTCTTCGTCTATTTCTTGAATATTTTTCTCTTTACCAGTTTTGTCTGATGTTGCACTCAACACTTGATTTAATTACTGTTAATTCAGCATCTAGGAGCTATTTTTGTTGCATGATATATGACATTTGCTAACTTGTTTAGGTCTTTCTCTTTCCCTTATGTCCTTCACGTCATAATGATAGGTATTTTTACTATGGTTTTCTTTCTGTTCATTTAGTGTAAATTAGAAACAGTAGGGGTGTAAGACAAGGATGTCTCTTCTCACTGGACTTATTCAACCTATACAGCGAGTCAGTTCTGAGAGAATTAGATGTCCTACCTGGATTCATTATTGCCGACCACAATCTTAACAACATAAGATATGCAGATGACACAGTGCTCATAGCAGACATGGAAAGAAAACTACAAAATCTGCTACAGAAGGTAATGAAAGAAAGCGTAAAGAAATGACTAAACATAAACTGTAAAAAAAATCATGATTGTTAGTAAAAGGATGAGCCTAAAATGCGAATTACAAATCGGAGATACCAAAATCAAACAAGTACAAAATTTAAATATCCGTGAAGGGTTTTTAACAGAGGCCGGAAAGTGCGACACTGAAATTCGAAGGCATATTGGGATGCATTCCAAAATCTAAGCAGAGTAATAAGAGACAGGAAAATTTCGTTAGAAAAAAAGAAAAGAGTACTGAACTGTTACATAATATCTGTCTTCGTGTATGTCAGTGAATCCTTGGCAGTCTCTTCAAAGATGAAGAAGAGACCTGTAGCAACAGAAACGAGCTTCTAGAGAAGGATGATGAAGATACCATGGACCGAATATGTGTGCAACGACGAGGTTTTAGAGAAAATTAATACAAAATAAAACTTATACTAAACATCGAAAAGAGAGAGTTGAAATTTCTGGGGCACATAATGAGGAAGAAGTGTTTGGAAAATGTGATACTCACAGGACAGAGGAAAACAGCGCATAATGAACTTGAGTAAATGGATGGTGGAACAGGGTTTAAGAGAAATAACGAAAAGACAAAATTTATTAAGAACTACAAAGGACAGGAAATTGTGGAGAGTCATGATCGCCTACGTCCTGAGGGGACACGGCACATACGGAAGAAGATTATATTCTTCCTTTATCCATTTAAAACATTTCTCTGATAATGGTAACGCCTGAAGGGCAAGAGTTAAGGGTGACCTCGTTCATGTAACCTGTTAAGCTTTTGTTTGAGGAAGAAATGGCCATTCTTTCGACTTCGGGCTGGTCCACCATCTGGCGGTGATATGTTTTTTGAAGTTTCCTCATAAATTATTTTTTATCCTTCTTTCTCTTTATTGTAATACCGTGGAGCGCAGTTCCACCCTAAAGGATAATTCAACTGTTGATTACATTATTTACACTATTCGGACTAATGTCCTCATCTTTGTCGCCATATTTATTACAACGTTGTACGCTCCGGCCTTCTTCAGGTGGTTGGAATGTCGAACTGAACGGCCGAAACGTTGTAATAAATATGGCGACAAAGATGAGGACAATAGTCCGAATAATGTAAATAATGTACATAATACCTCATCTCAGAAATATAGACAGATACTGAATGGCCGAAACGTTGTAATACATATGGCGAAAAAGATGAGGACAATATTCCGAATAATGTGAATAGTGTACATAATACCTCATCTCAGAAATATAGACAGATACTGAATGGCCGAAACGTTGTAATAAATATGGCGACAAAGATGAGGACAATAGTCCGAATAATGTAAATAATGTACATAATACCTCATCTCAGAAATATAGACAGATACTAAATGGCCGAAACGTTGTAATAAATATGGCGACAAAGATGAGGACAATAGTCCGAATAATGGAAATAATGTACATAGTACTAATAATCTCAGAAATATAGACAGAAATTGTTGATTAATTGATCCGCTTTTTATTTAACATTTGTTTATTTATCATTATTATTTCAGAATGTTAAACAAAGTTATATGAACGAGAGAGCTTGAATTGGTAGAAAGATCTTATTGATGAACACAGAAAGACTGAAACGAAAATATTAAGTTTTAACTTTGTTAAAGTTTCGTTGAACCCCCAATGAAGGGAGAAAAATGTAAAATCCAACGACTGGATTTTATATTTACGTTTTATTTGTTTTCCTTCCTTTTAAAATCCAAAGTTGGATATGCAATGTGATAGGTCCTGATCTGGCATCTCGTCTACAGTCATTTCTTAGACGTGCTGTGGCGTCCCTCTGTCTTTTCGGCAAATATTTTCACGGCAACTGCTCTGATGAGCTACTTTCACTGGTACCCCAACTGCATGAATATAAGCGTACTACTAGATTGGCTTCTCGGTCCCACCCTTTCATTGTCGAAACTGTTATATGTAACCGCCTCTTCTACTCCAACAGCTTCATCTCTTGCACTTCCCAACAGTGAAACTCTCTTCCTCTCGGTTGCTTTCCTGATAGCTATAAACTTCATATATTCAAATGTAATGTCAATCGACATCTTCAGATGCTTTGATCCTGACCTCTGTTCTTCTCTTTATCCTTTCCTCAAACACCCCTCTTTACTCTTGCTCTCACTCTCTGGGACCCCTTGCGTGCTAGTGGCACTCCCGTCTTCCTTGAGGGGAACAAGCACAATTAAAAACCTACCTCATGTGGCAGAGAACGAAGGGGATACACATTAACAAGTCTCTATTAGTTGGTCAAACTATCTCAGCTTTGGTAACCTGGCCACTGATTAAAAAAGGAAATTTAACTGTTTCTGACCTTCATTCCACTGAGGCCGTGTGTTGGGAGTGGCCTGAAATTAGGCTCAAGGTTTAAAAAAAAATAATAACTAGCCAAATCCCCATCTTACGAACATTTCTCTTAATAATAATTAAGAAATAATTCAATAGACAATGTTATTTTATTTATATGGCAAATAGATTTGCGGCAAATGTCTTACTCTGTTTACGTCGTTCAATACTGTGTCTCTGAAAAATGGGGCTTTTATCATGGTTGCACTTGATTCAAATTCAAGTGCACACGCACACACACGCAACATATTATTTCGGTTGAGCTCTCTGGGGAGGATGTGTGGGTTTGTAAACAGTGACTATTACGGCTAATAATGCAAGACTCTTCGGTAAATCGAATCGAGTTCTCTCAGTCACTGTGTGTTTATCTAAAAATAAATACGCTTAAATTCACCTTCTTCTCTGCCGTGCACCAACGGCTTCAGGGTAAAATTTCCGACTGACGCGAATTCAGCCGGTTTTCGATTCTAGCCAGAGGCAACCGGACGTCTGGCCACACTGATGAGCTGTGATGCAGCGAAACAGTCTGTCTGTGGATGACAATATATATATATATATATATATATATATATATATATATATATATATATATATATAAAGGGTGGTGGTATTATTTTTTAATCAATTAATGGATTTTTAATCCAAACATTATTTCTTATTACTATAAATGTTACATTTAGTGGGTACATATGTTTGAGTAGACAAGCATATTTTTTAAATTTATGTCTACTTGACTATGATTTTTGATTTCCAGACTGGGAGACATTAATATCATTGCTTCAAAAGCAGCGTTGTCTACTCAAACATCTACTGACAATGTATCAATTTAACATACTAATACTCAAACATCTACTAACAATGTACTAATTTAACATATTAATACTCAAACATATACTAACAAAATACAACATTTATAGTAACTAGCCAAATCCCCATCTTATGAACATTTCCTTTAATAAAAATATAAAAATAATTCAGTAGACAATGTTATTTTATTTATATGGTAACTGGATTTATAGCAATTGCCTAATTCTGTGTACAACGTTCAATACTGTGTCTTTGAAAATGGGGCTTTTATCATGGTTTCCTTTTGGTTGGGATCAAAGTTTAGTATCTGGCCTTGGATGGATAAACTGCATTTTATCTCTCAATTGTGTCTCTGTCTTTGGACAGAGCACAATTCAGTTGTATCTCTGTCTGTAGACAGAGTGCAACTGAAAAAGATTATTGAGTGGGACCCAGTGACAGTGCATTCCACATTACAGTGAGCATGGGTAGTAATACCAATGACAGCCCAACCAATTCTTCAGTAACCTAATTAGTTTATATGCAATGCAAAACAAAAATCTCATAAAAAATTCCAAAATAGAAAAACAGCCCCTCCTGAAAAACACAAGGAATAAAAAATAATATTATCCTACCAACTAACTCTATCACATCTACAATTGAAAAGAATCTATCTAAATTCAACATAAAATAATTCATCAGACGATGTTATTTTATTTATGGTAAATGGATTTTTGGCGATTGCCTTAATCGGTTTCGATTCTGTGCCTTTGAAAAAAGGAGATTTTATCACGGTTACCACGCTTCTCGGCTTTTTGACTGCAATAAAAGTGTGGTACCTGCCATCGGGCGGATATATTTCATATCTCAGTTGTGTCTGTGTCTTCGGACAGAGCGCAACTGAAAATATTATTGAGCGGTTTCCGGTCTCGGGAAACAGCTGTCCGTGGCAGTACCTCCCTCATTGCACCAAAGAGTGGGTGGGGACAGGGCTGTAGTAACCCCGATGTCAGCGCAACCGACGGACTGGGAAATTTTTCAACCTGGCCCGGGTTCACGCGCTCGGTCTCCCACTGACCTTGTGTCGCAACCTGCCAGCCTGAGGTGTAAGCAAGTAAATACAGTTGCTTCTCGGCCTTTTAGCTACAAGCAAAGTGTAGTATCTCTTCTTGTCAGCTTAATCTGATTTTCTCTCTCCACTTCTCTCTTTCGTTCTTTCTTTCATTTTCTCACTGAAACCAAGTAGTGTATTCACCCCATTTCCACGTGATCAAAATGGAACAGTTCATTATTTATTGGCAGGGTGTAACGGTCGTGAGAACTAACAAAGGGAGGGAGACACCAACATTATCAAGCTCCTTCTCGAAATTTTAGACGTTTCTTTCTGATTCTGAGTTTGCGTGTTTTTCGTTTTCATTTCTTTTAAGACTTCTTAGTTGCTCAAGCGCTTCGTCCTTCTGTAGACCCATAGTCTCTTCTTCATTTGTGAGGAGACTGTTCATCATTATTATCCTCAACCAAATCTTACAATCTAAAAATATCTTCTGGCTTTAAATATCGTGCAAAAGGTTGAGAAGCCGTAAAATCCAAATCAATCAGTCAATCAATTTACTTCCAATCTGTGATCGAAATGCTAAGGTAGTTAGAATTTTCAAGGAAGATAATGGCTTTAATTGAATAATTCGGTAATTTAATAAATTAATTAGTAAAACAATCGCTTATTTATAGAGAACTCAAAAGATCAAATTACAAATAAATAAAATAAATTTTAAAATTTAATTTTTGAGTTTAAAGCTAAATATGCAAATTAGTTGTCACCATTAAGCAAAAGACACTAATTTGGGCATGATATAAGACACTTGATAGGATAATAATAGTAAAAATGCATTTATTTATCGTCAGACATTAACAAGATTTTTTGGACATAATAATGATTTGACAAACAATTTTATACCGAGTATGTCTAGTAATTCGAAACTAATTACAAAGAAAAACAAAGATTGTCAATAGAAAAACAAATATATCTTCAAAAGAGCATATGTTCAATTTTGAAAGACAGAACTGTAAAAAAACAACACCTTAATCGCCGAGAAAAGGTTACATACCATCTCAAAAACAACTACCTACCCAGATCAGTTAGCCTTCAAGTCCACGATGAGGCCACATAGCTCTGACTCTATTTCGGCCATTCAATCGCTCCCTATGAGGATCGAATATACTATAGTAGATAAAAAGCAGCATAGATAGAATGGCACATGTTGACGTTAACTTGATCATGAAAATGCTGGGATGGTCACTCGTGAATCACGCGAGGGAACACATACGGTCATTCTCTGTCGATTTAGAGCCTGGCCTGTGTGTATGGCACTTCAATAAAGACACGGACGTTGATCCCGAAGCACTGTGGAGAAAAGTAGAAAAGCATAACATGACGTTCGTTGTCCCAAACCCCCAAGACAATCACCCACGAAATAAACTTGTTGTGGCTCTGTGGAATCCGCGTAGACCCACCTGTCGTTATCACCCGGCCATATTCAAGAGACCGTCTTCCTTAGGGTCATCCTATCTCACTGTTGCCATGAACGCAGCCCGTCTTTTCCGTTCCTATGTCAAATCGGAAGCTGAAATGGAAATGAGAAGCTTAAAATCCGCCGTATGCCGCGTAAAATTATGTTCCGGCAGTTTATGGCGCGTTAAATATATGTTCACAAATTTTCAGGGATACACACAGACACGCACGAAATTTGTAGTTGAGTGTGTGACTGACCTCAGATAATGCCAAAATATAATTTCTTCTCAGTGGCCATCGGAGAAGCAAGGTGCATCAGTGGGTAGCTGTTAGATATAAAACATAGTAAACGAAACAGCATTTGTTTTATGTCACACATTTCTGTAATATTTGCACGTATCCGTGCAGAGCATTAATCTTATATTTTAGCTACTTTACAGAGTATTGAGCGGACACACACACACACAATTTGGGCTTTATATATTAGATCGGTATTTGTACGGGTGTGAATGTGCGTATGCATTGTGCTTAAAACTAACTCTAGTTTTACTTTATTCAATTCTCTATTTTTGAGTAAGAAAATAAATATTCATTGCAGTTGATGTGAGAGTCTTAAGTCTCGTAAATATAAAATGTATTTCAGTCTCTCTGGAAACGTTATCGGGGAGGTACGTAGTTATAGTCGATGGTGGAATAGACGATTCATTTGATAATTTTGTACGCGCTTCAAATACCTTCTTTTTTTTCTTCTGTTTTTTTCTTTTCTTCTTAAAACGTCTGAGCGTAATTCCCTAAAGGTGAACAGAAAAGCCGTGAGCAATAAAATCCTGTTCCACGACACCCTGGGGTGAAGTCGTTTTTATGGTTGTCTAGAGGTGAACGTCACTTCAACTGATTCAAGATTAGCGGAACGTTCGTGACTTCTGCGGGATTCATTTTTCATCAAAGTAATTAGATGTTATTTCTTTCTAGAAATCGTTGACTAAAACCCGGACAATTTTTTTATAAAAAAAACAAAACAAAAAAAGCAAAAACGATTTCCCCATGACAAATGCTATTCTGACATATAAGCATTCAGCTTCTGTACACGAGCATCTTTCTTTTGTTGTTTTAATCATTTTACTCCAAGCAAGGCGATGATGCCCCTAAGACGGATGGGGTTCCTGGGAGAGAAAAAGAATGACAAGACTTTAGTGAGGGGAAGTGAGATGAAAGGGCAATAAAAGAACACGATTTAGAAAGACAGAAGATGGCGATTGGCGTTGCATTTGAATTTTTAAAGATTGTAGGTGGGAGAAAGAATTCGGAAGGGCGCTTCATACGCGAGAAAAGAAACTATTAGAATATCACATTGCTCAGTTCAATAGTAACGACTTTTGAATTAGATAAAAGCTGCCAGCGTTTAAGGACAAAAATTGTTATAAACCTTCTGCAAGTGAATTGAAGCAAATGCTTTAATTTCCTTTCTTTAACTATGCGGTCAGTTTTAGATCCACTGGAGTGACAGGGTGTAATCGATTTGTATTCTTTCTCAGATTAGGTCATTTGCAGTGGTATGCAGTAATATGAATCTATTTTAGGGGTGTATGATGAAATTTGTTTGGCCTTGAAAAATATTTGCGTAATCCGTGATTCCGTTAGATTTTCATCACGCCCAGACACTATTGTCACGACTGTCGATTAGTTGTCCTACGACTATTGTCTGCGATGGACATTACTTCAAGGAAGCGTGCGAAAATTGTAACACTGCACGAACACATTGGCAAGCCTTACCAGTGAGCAAATTAAAGTACTATCGACTGACTCGGAAACTCTCCTGATTTAAATCCAATCGAGAATTTGTGGTCAATCTGCATGGAAAGACTTCGTGGAATGGTTTTACGAAGTACTAATATGTGCAATGGGTTATGTTTCATTGGAAAAATACAAATAAGTAAATAATAACGGAATTATTCGTTTCGTTTTAATTAATTTGCACAAGAGTGTAGTCATTATAAATTCCTAGTACCGTTAACCATCATGGAAAGTATTTTGTCTGTCTTTCTATCACCTTATTTCATTCTTTAGGTCGATTGTTTATTTTATGATATTCAGTTGATGAATCAAAAAATTTTTGAAAAAAAATTAATCATATAAATTCATATAATCTTTATTCAACTGCCAAAGTACCCCCCCCCGCCGTCTTTCGATTTTGATTCGGTTTGATGAAATGAGGAATATTTTATTTTGGTTTAATTTAATTTGATTTAGTTTGGTTTGTTTTACGGCATCAAAAACTTCATGGCTTATTTAATGCCGACAACATTTTTATTTCTGGTAATATTTTTGTTTTTCAAAAATTCACTGCTGGTAATAATGTTTTCTTCAAAAATATATTCCTGGTATTAAAACCTATTTTTATACTTTCATAGTGTTTTGACCCCTTTTTGGTTGGGTAACTCTTTCCCCATAGCTAGGACCCTGACAAGTGCTACCATCCCGGGTCAGAATGGACCTGAGACCACCAACAATTAAGAGGTGGTTCCACGCTCCTCAAAACTTTTTCAAAGGCCTTGCTGTCGGATGTAGTTTATCGTCTTACCAAGGACACCAACCCATTCTGGTTATATTTTCCAAAAATGTATTGCTGGTAATATTTTTCTTTTTCAAAAATGTACTGCTGGTAATAATTTTTCCCAAAAAAGTATTGCTGATATTAAAACTTATTTTTATACTTTCATAGTGTTTTGACCCCTTTTAGTGGGGTTAACTATTTTCCCATAGCTGGGACCCTGACTGGTGCTACCACCTCGGCTCTGAGTGGACCTGGGAATACCAGCAATACTTTCGACGATTCATCCAGTCATGATAAGGCAAGAAAATTATTTGATTTAAAAGAACTGAGCCGACGCGCAAATTTTCGATTTGCTTTGATGTGATCAGTGGTAAGGCTTGCCGGTGTGTTCGTGCAACGTTACAATTTTTGTATGTTTCCTTTGAGTAACATCCATCGCAGACAATGGTCGTAGGATAACTAATCGACAGTTGAGACAATAGTGTCTGGGCGTGATGAAAATCTGATGCAATCATGGATGGCGTACTATTTTTCAAGGCCAAACAAATTTCTTCATACACTCCGAAAACAGATTCATATTATTGCACACCACTGCAAATGACCTAATCTGAGGTAAAAAATAGTAATCGATTACACCCTGTGGTCCAAAAGTAGGTGGACTGTATGTGGAATAGGTTTATGTATCAGTTATATTAATACAACTGAGTATCTTCCTGGGAAATGGATTGGCCGAAGAGGTTCACTTGATTGGCCGGCATGTTCACCAGACTTGACCCCAACGGATTTCTTCTTTTGGGGAGTACTCAAGGACAAAGTTTATAGTCGGAAACCAAGAAGTGTCCGTGATTTGCAAAATTACATAAGAGATGCATTTCAAGAAATTAATACCCAAAAAGACTTGTGCAAAAAAGTTTGTCGAAGCATTAGAGGTAGACTTCAAAACTGTAAATTGTGATGGAAAACAGTTTGAGCACCTGCGTTGTTAAAATTTAAGGGCTTTTGTATTATTGTTCCCAATAAAATTTAAGGACTTTTGTATTATTGTTCACAATAAAATTTAAGGGCTTTTGTATTATTGTTCACAATAGAATTTAAGGGCTTTTGTATTATTGTTCGCAATAAAATTTAAGGGCTTTTGTATTATTGTTCACCATAAAATTTAAGGGCTTTTGCATCATTGTTCACAATAAAATTTAAGGGCTTTTGTATTATTGTTCACAATAAAACTTAAGGGCTTTTGTATTATTGTTCACAATAAAATTTAAGGGCTTTTGTATTATTGTTCACAATAAAATTTAAGGGCTTTTGTATTATTGTTTACAATAAAATTTAACGGCTTTTGCATCATTGTTCACAATAAAACTTAAGGGCTTTTGTATTATTGTTCACAATAAAATTTAAGGGCTTTTGTATTATTGTTCACAATAAAATTTAAGGGCTTTTGTATTATTGTTCACAATAAAATTTAAGGGCTTTTGTATTATTGTTCACAATAAAATTTAAGGGCTTTTGTATTATTGTTCACAATAAAATTTAAGGGCTTTTGTATTATTGTTCACAATAAAATTTAAGGGCTTTTGTATTAATGTTCAGAATAAAATTTAATTGTCAATGCAATAATTGTGTTAGTAAATATAATTGTATGTATATGTAATCTCAAAATAAATGGAATTATTTACTGTCCACCTACTTTTGGACCACCCTGTATATATATATTTCTATATATATATATATATATGTATGTGTGTGTGTGTGTGTGTGTGTGTGTGTGTGTGTGTGTGTATGTGTATGTGTGTATGTCTAAAAATTCAGATATAACTAAGAATATATCTGTAAAAAGACAATATGAATAAAGACAAAAGGGTTTTATTTTGCAACAATTATTTATAAACGGAAGTCAAAAATATCGTTAGTTTTTCAGAATTTTAAAATTGAAGAACGCTCCTGAATATACTTCAGACTAATTTCAAGTCAAGGTATATTATGGATGTGACAGCAATATTCAGTGTATAAACGAATGGTAGACTTATAAATGTGTAATAAAAGCATGAAAAGAAGAAGAAAATGAAGACCTCCAGATTAAATAAATAGCAGATAGAAACAAGTAGAAAAAAAAAACGAGACAGTAATTTAAAAGAAGAAGAAGACAAACGAAGAATGAATTAATATAGATGACAAGAGAATGAAATATTAAAGATGAATAGAGGAAAATGTCGAAAATAGTAAATGAATAGGAGTTTTTTTTAAAGCATTTCACCCCAAGCAAGGCGAGAGTGCCACTAGCACGCAAGGGGTTACAGAGAGCGAGAGCAAGAGTAAAGAGGGGTGTTTGAGGAAAGGTTAAAGACAGGGACGGGGATCAGGATCATGGCATTAGAAGATGTCGATTGACATTACATTTGAATATTTTCAGATTATAGCTATCAGCAAAGCAAGTAAGAGGAAGGGAGTTCCGCTGTCGGGAAGTGCGAGAGAAGAAACTATTGGAGTAGAAGAGGCGGTTACATTGAACTGTTTCGACAGTGAAAGGGTGGGACCGAGGTGCCAGCCTAGTAGCACGTTTAAATTCATGCAGTTTGAATACCAGTGAAAGTAGCTCGTCAGAGCAGTTGCCATGAAAATATTTGTAGAAAAGACAGAGGGAAGCCACATCACGGTCTGTGAGAAAGTGACTGTAGACTAGATGCCAGATCAGGACCTATCACATTGCATATCCGTCTTCGGATATTTTAGGAGGATTGCTCGAAAGAAGGCAAATCTACAGGGATACATTTCTGTATCGTCTCCCTTCTGGACGTTGGTGAATGTAGATATCAAACAACTGCCTGTCTTTTGTTACTCTACCCTTTACTATCTATCCCTGCCTTGTAATTCATTCAGATAAACTTGTTAGGTAGGCTATTAACTGTCGTTCATGTTCCTCTTGCTCCCAATATGTCAGGCGTTAGTTTCCTAGACTCTCTGTTTACATCATGTGTTCCAGTAATTTTAACTTCTACTTTCTGATTTTCAATAAAAGTTTTCTTGTAGTTTCAATTCACCTTAAGACTTTCTCTTTCCTCCATGTTCTGCATATAGTATTCGTCAGCATTCGTCGGTAGAGCCACGTTTCTGTCGCTTCATGTCATTTTTTACGAGGAGTTTGTCCAGTATTTACTACCGTATAGGAGATTAGTTATTACATAGTAGTTCAACAGTCTTTTCTTTGTTTATAGCATCTCTTAATATGCGAATAATAAGCAAGGCTATGGACAATACATGAGACAGCAGACAATACAGCTAGCGAGAGAAGCCATTGTATTGAATACAATAGTTCTTTATACGGATTTAAGAAAAGATGGCGTGAAATATGTAATTTGTAATTACGACTTGATTTTATTATATTAACAAGATAGAAAGAAGGCTAAAGAGAAAGAGAGAGATAGAGAGAGAGAGGAGAGCCAGAAAGAAAGAGAGAAAGAGGGATAGAGAAAGCGAGAGAGAGAGGAAAGTGAGAGAAAAAGAGAGAGGTGGAGAGAGAAAAAGAGGGAGAGGAGAGAGAAAAAGAGAGAGAGAAAGAGAGAGAAAGAGGCGGAGAGAAAGAGAGCGATAGAGAGAGACAGAGGGTGAGTGAAAGAAAGAGAGAGAGGTGGAGAACTTAAATTGCAAGAAAAATGAAGATAAAGGAATATTATATATATATATATATATATATATATATATATATATATATATATATATATATATATATATGTACCAGCCAAGAAAAGCATACACCCTGCCCCTGCACGTACTTCACACAGCTAAACTACTATGTAGAAGTTAATACACAGAAATTCACCAGCCATAAAGCAACATCTTTGATAATGGCTACAGAAATAGCCTAAAGCACTCGGAAAAATTATAACTTTGGGCACTTTTTAACCCCTGAAAAATGAAAAAATGTTAGAATGATGAAAAAACTCAATGAAAGATTAATTAAATCTTACTTGTCGGCCGTTTTCAATAAAAGATGCTTGAAAGGTAGATTGCTGCCCAATTACACAATATATATATATATATATATATATATATATATATATATATATATATTATTTACATTATTCGGACTATTGTCCTCATCTTTGTCGACATATTTATTATAACGTTTCGGCCGTTGTACACTCCGGCCTTCTTCAGGTGGTTGAAATGTCGAACTGAACCCTTTATTTCGCTCACTGGGGTAGACTGTTCTAGTTCCACGTGCCATGTTTAATGGATGTCAGTTATCAGTTAAATCCTGTTAATTTTTCCCTCTTAAAGTTCTCCACTGCCTTAACCGGGTATTGAACTCACACTCGAAACGTTGTAATAAATATGGTGACAAAGATGAGGACAATAGTCGCCATATATATATATATATATATATATATATATATATATATATATATATATATATATTAATCATTTCATCCCCAAGCAAGGCGAGAATGCCACTAGCACGCAGGGGTTGCAGGATAGTGAAAATGAAAGAGGAGGAGGATTGAGCAAAGGACAAACGATCAAGGTGAAGATGGCGATTGACGTTGCATTTACATTTTTGAAGATTGCAGTTATCAGAGAAGCAAGTAAATGGAAGGCGAGAAAAAACTGTTAATATAGCGGGACCTACATGCCAATTTAGTAGCACGCTTAAATTCATGTAGTCAGAGCACCAAAAAATCTTTTCAGAGCAGTTGCCATGAAAATATTTATAGAAAAGACAGACGGACGCCATGGCACGTCTGTGAGAATGTCACTGAATTTGAGATCCCCGATGAGGATCGATTACATTACAGATCTTTCTTGGGATTCAAGAATCTCGATGTACAGTAGGAGCACCAGACGAGATATGGCAACAGTATTTAATGCATGGACGAATGGTAGATTTGTAAATGTGTAAGATGAACGTTGAAAACGTGAGGGCAAGAAAGCGCATTGTGTTCCTCTCCTGGGGTCTAGCGTCAGCTATGCTGATGGCAGGCAGAAAAGGTTCTCTATGGTTTTTATATCTATATCTATATATGTATGTATTCAGGCCGGTAGATGTTGTTAATACTGTTTATTTTAAACTAGGCGTTTACTTAAATATTTGTATCTATAAAAGTAACGTATAGACAAAAAATATATTAAATAATTGTCGGACATAGTCCATTTTATAAAAGTGGGTCATCATGTTTCCTGTTTTACCCCTTCATGTCCTCGGCTAACTTCGATTGAATAAATATAAACTGCTTCTGTTATATCATTAACTGCATTAATTCAAAATGTCTATGTTTTTAGTGAAAATACTTTAAATTAATTGAAGAAGATAGACTCTGTTAAATGTACACATGATGCTGTTCTTGCTCCATTCTAATTGAACGCTTTTTCTGATCGACCAGCTGGGTATGGCTTATATATATATATATATATATATATATATATATATATATATATATAATCATTTCTCAGCTACTTTTCTCTGACTAATATTGACTTTATTCTATCAGAGGGATCCCTATCATCATTCTTTCTATTGTTCTGTATGCATTTCTGGTTTTGTTTTCAAGCGAGTGTGTTAATTTCTATATCTCACACCAATCCTTCATAAATGGCATTATGCATTAATTGCACACTATCCTTTTTTAAGTTTGTTTGCACACTGCTTTTCATATCTTTATTTTTGTAAAATGCCTAAATATATGTATTCCTGGGTGTGTTTCAGTTCTTCATCCTCTATCATTTTTCGGAACGTTATGTTGAACCATACTTTTATTTTATTTCTGTTCATATTCAAACTTACATTTCGTCTTTCCCTATTTATATTTTCTTGCAATTTATCCGATGATTCTGATATTATCTTCCAATTTTTCTGATATTACCATCCGGTGATTCTGATATTACCATCCGATGATTCTGGTATTAGTGAAATGTGGTTTACTAATTAATAATTTTACATTCCTTTCCCAGTTGACTTTCCGGAACATATTTTCAAGTCTGTCTGTAAACAATTGAAGTGAAATTACAGTTTCTGTTGAAATCTATTATCACTGATTTCAATCAGGGTCACCCCCAAATGTATAGTCATTTAGAATTCATTGTATCCATTCTCAGTGATATTTAATATGGGCATATGAAAACTTTGAAAGGTATTAACGAGGGTATCAAACCAACAGAAGCGGTGCTGATTCAGTACGATCCCGAGCCCCCAGCGGGGAGTCAATGGGCAATAGTCCTGTCGACCAGTGTCGATAAAGGAATTTACAAGAACTAGTTATAGGCGTCTGTGGCGAAATTAAGAGATGTTGAAGTAGTAAGATAGAACTGAGGAAAATGCTTCGAATATTACGAAAGGAAAGAAAAAAAATGTTACAAGTGGAATCAATACAAAAGTTCGCATGACTTTGAAAGATAAAGAAAGATAGCATTATACCATAGATAAATTTGAGTTCATTTCTCCTCGATAAATCGATTTATTTGCGATTTAACTGCTCTAGGAGGTTAATCTGAACATTTAAAAGACAATTAGACCTTTTAATCAATTTAAAGTCCATCATTGTAATTTGATATAATCCGTGTGTGAGAAGGAGGAAAGTATTTTTCCTTGTAGAAAAGAAACGTGGGAAATTCTCCCAGGTAAAATTCTCTGATTAAATTCTTAGAAATAAACACTTACAATTTAAGCAATTAGATGACTAATTCCGACAATGAGACGATTGAATTATGCCAATAAAAAAAGATCAATTTCCAAACAAATTAGTTGAAAAGAAAATTTCGTGTATACGGAATACAAGAGTCCATCTAATAAAAAAAGAATACGATAACATTTTATACTGAATCTCTATGAGATGACGATCTTTCAGATCTACTTGAATTTTTAAATCTACATATAAAACGGCGTGAAATAAAACTGCAAGCGTTTGAATATATGCTTCAATTTACCCGAGATTAAAAGTACAGGTAATGTAGCTAGATTAAAATAAATGATCACGTCTAAAGATCTATATTTGCATAGTTTCTAAAAGGAAATTAACGAAACTCCATATTCATCGTTGTGTATCATCCAAGTGCAGTGGGTGATACGTCCATGGGTGAATGATTCGAAATCAGAAAGGGCCATGGTACCGTGCCATGTCTCACATTTCGATCTATTGTACTAAGATCGAAATGTCCATTATTTTCAGTTGTGGTTCGAGGTAGTGGGCCAGTTTTCCATGTGAGGTGGATTTTTTAAAAAGTTATATTCTCCTAGCCTTTGCCTAAAAAGCGGTACCTACAAGGCAGCAGGTGGTTGAACCAGAATGGTTCTGAATTCAAAATTTTCCCTTCTCTTAGTTTGTTTGACATCCAAGGCTATAGAACCTAGTCTTTCCTGTAATTTATCCATAGCTGGCGGCGGTGAGGGGGGAGTTAAGAAGAGATGGATTCATACCTTTTCCAAAGGTATAATCACATAAGTGAATGTAACAAACTTGACTAGAATTCGAACTTCCTTAGTTCGAGTCGCATTCCATTAATTCACCGGGCATGCTAAATCCCCTATTAATACACTGTATATCTGGGTGTTATACACCGATTCTTCCCTTTCCTAAGCTTATTAAATTGTAAGTGAATGTGATGAATTTGACTGATATTCGAACTCAGCTCTCCGATTCCACAATGAGAGCCGCTATCCATTACTCCAACTATATCGATTAAGCTTAAAAAGATCGAGAATTAAAATTCAAGTTTCAGCTAACATTGTACTCGACAAAAGTATATTGGGAAATTGTGACATCACCGGTATGCAACAACAAATATGGAGGGAGAGTATTTGAGTGAGCAATTGAAACGATAGCTATATTACACGAATACTCACTCTACACCTTTCTGATCATAGCTCAATTAGATCTCATTTGAATATTCATGGAGACCTACCGGACACCATTCGTAACATACTTGTTGTCAACACAAATATAATAACATCATCTCCATGTAAAAAAAAAATGCTAAAAATAATGGAAGCCTTATTAATAAAAACAACAAAAAAACAACACTTAATAATATTAACTATGAACATGGACACAATATCTTGACCGTGTTTTGAAAAATGGAAACATTATATAAATACATACATGCAACATACTATTTCTTATTTAACAGTTAAAATATTTCATCCTTGAAAATGGTTAAATGTATAGCCGAAAGGTGCTCGGATAAAAAGAACATTCGGACAGTTTTTATATAATTTATAATCTGAAAAGAAAAAAAAAAATATTAGATCCCATGAGAAATTGTATAAAAAACTAAAAGCACCTTGTCTGTCGTATTCAGTTAAATGTGCATGAAAGAAGAATTGCTGCCTAAATACACACACACACACACACACACACACACACACACACACACACACACACACACACACACATATATATATATATATATATATATATATATATAACTGACCTGTCTTACTTTTCGGATCAGGTTTGGATATCCTTATACCAAACGTGGGATATCATGATAACCAAACCAGCCTGAAGATCCGAAAAGTGAAACTGCAGTAGCGGGTGATATATTTACATATTTTTCTTTTCAATAGAAACGTTATTAAAATTACTCTTCTATTTCGCTATTCAGCACATTTTTTAATCGGCTAGAAATGCTCAATTTCAGGATAAATTTTGACCCGTGACTAAATATCAGTGAGTGAAGATTATATATATATATATATATATATATATATATATATATATATATATATATATATATATATCGATACATAGATAAAAAGAGATACAGTCTCAGTGACTATGATACAAACGTTAAATATTGACGTCAACAAAATTTTTTTACTTAAAAATATTACATTTCCGGTGACACAGGGCCAAAAGTGGTGGTGGGGAATAGTTAATCTATTTCACGACCCATTCATTCATTAGAATTTACTCATACACCACTCAAGCCAACACATACCATAATACCACATATTCACGGGGATCATATTATATGACGGGAAAATATATACAATTGTATTTGTAAATTGTCAAATTTGTTCTCGTCGTCGGCGTTATCTGGTATCCAAGAATTTATTGTCTTCTTTGCTGATCGCTTCCTTTACGATGATGGCGTTGATAAATACATTCATCGTCAACGTGCAGCTTTAGAACTAGAAGCTTCCTTTTTTTTTACAAAAAAACTGCCCCGGTTATCCATTCCCTATCGCCGTTTGGTTTTGCAGGAGTTGGTAGAAGGTGAAAGAAAATGCGAGTAGAAAAAAGTGCTGATGGCTTGAATTTGTTTGAAGTAGACTTCAACTTGCTAGGAAGTGAACGACACATTTGATTTCATGACCTTCCTTCGCGACTCATATGAAATAAGACATGCGAAATCCAGTCATGAAGCTGAAACGGATTTTCCCTGACTCAGTTATCATTCCGAGTGGCTCCTTCTGTAGCATGCCCATCATGAGTAGGCCTCTTCATCCGCTGGTTCAACCGTCGAGAGTAATCATGATCCGCTTGCTCGATCGTTGCGGTTGGTTACGCTAAGTCTGGGTCCTCGCCTTCGACCTTGTCGCCAATGGTGGTCCTACCAGGAGAATTCTCAACGGCATTGTATCAGATACATTTTACCACGCAAGCCCCTCTACCATAACAAAGGGCGACCATCGGATGTACGCGCATAGAAACATACTTCTACTATACTAAAAATGTTATCTGTCTATATTTCTGAGATGAGGTATTATGTACACTATTTACATTATTCGGACTATTGAAATTCACACTCTTTGGGTCCTATTACTGGATCTAACCAACGCCTTTATTCACTGTGCCATGTGTCATTGGAGAGTGTGAGTTCAATACCCGGTTAAGGCAGTGGAGAACTTGAAGAGGGGAATTAACAGGAGGTAACTGATAACTGACATCCATTAGACATGGCACGTGGAACTAGAACCGGAAGAAGACCGAAACGTTGTGAATATGGCAATGAAGATGAGGATAACAGTCCAAATAATGTAAATAAAGCCAGTAATCATAATACCTCATCTCAGAAATGTAGATAGATATTATTATTATAACAAAAATTATTATTGCTGGTTGTAATACTTGCTGTTATATTTTTAATTATTCTTTGTTTATTCATTATTTTTTGCATGTTTTCCATGCAACTGTAATTTAATTTAAATTTGATAATTTTACGTAAGTTTTCTTTATCGTGTATATGGAATATTTTCCTATTTTTATGTTACATGGTTGCGAGGTGGTTTAAAACAAACTATATTTCTATAGTTATTTTTATTTATATTATTTTACATTTTACATTCCCCAGTGAGCGAAGTAAAGGGTTCATTTCGGCATTCCAACCACCTGAAAAAGGCCGGAGCGTACAGCGGCCGAGCCGTTGTAATAAATATGGCGACAAAGATGAGGACAATAGTCCGAATAATGTAAATAATGTAAAAACGTTATAACCTGACAATATTTAATTTGATTATATGTTCCAATATTTATTGGATAATTTTGCAATTTGTAATGGAATTTGTATAAAAGTTTTAGAAAGATCAACATAGTAAGTGATACCAGCCATCGTACAGCTTATCAAATATAAGACTCGTTCAAAATATCGTTTTTTCATAATTAGTAATTGTTTTACATTTATTCCCTTACCTTTTTTTATTAGTTTTAGTTTTAATTATCATGATGGAACGGAGACCTGGGCGGTGGACTTAGTTACATTTACTATTCCAGAAAGAAGCAATTAAAAAAAACCCAGAAGACAGATAGAATGGACGAAGAGATCCCAAAGAAAAGCCAGAGCTCCTCCAACGTCTTTATCCACTGTCCATGTGTCTTTGGAGAGTTGAGTTAAAGAGAAATAACTGAGTTATCCGGAAGAGACATGGCACGTGGAATTACAACAATCTATTCAGGTGGACGAAATAAAGGATTCGGATCTAAATTCCAATCACCGGAAGAAGACCGAAACGTTGTGAATATGGCAATGAAGATGAGGATAACAGTCCAAATAATGTAAATAATGCCAGTAATCATAATACCTCATCTCAGAAATATAGACAGATATTATTATTATAACTAACATTATTATTGCTGGTTGTAATACCTGCTGTTATATTTTTAATTATTTTTTGTTTATTCATTATTTTTTACATGTTTTCCATGCAGCTGTAAGTTTATTTAATGTTATTTCTTATAAATTTGATAATTTTACGTAAGTTTTCTTTATCGCGTAAATTGAATATTTTCCTATTTTTATGTTACATGGTTGCGAGGTGGTTTAAAACAAATTATATTTTTACAGTTATTTTTTATTTATATTATTTTACATTCCAATTTATTATTATACTCGCTTTTTAAAAGGCTAAATTATTTGCCGTTTTATTTTTATTAACCATTTTGATATAAACTATATTTCTTTGAAAGACTCTTGCGTATGGATATTAGTATTTGTTAGTAAACAGCTGAAGAAGAGATGAAATATTTAAGAATATACAGTACGACGCAAAAAAATGACGCAACCATAGAAAGTCTATTTTTGTATTTTTACCAAAACAAGTAAGTAATAGAATTTGTTTATTAATACATGGTATTAATACAGGTGTACATATGTACATTATACAAGTCAAAAAATAATTTAGTATTTTGTTGGATACATTTTTGCTTTAATAACGGCCTTAATTCTTCGTAGCATGCTATAAGACTAAATCTTTTAGTAAGTCAACGTTCCTGGCTAGATTTTTCCAGCATTTCTTTAATTCGCGAAAATCTCACCTTCTGTGTTAATCTTGTATTACGGGCACACTTGTCCATTATCGCCCAATGGTCTTCAATAGGGTAAAGGTCAGGACCCTGACTAGAATTTAGTCTATGGCATACCACGATGAAATTATGTATATAATAAGAATAAAAGCTAAAGCTTAAAATAAGCTAAAAGTTTAAATTATTCGGACTATTGTCCTCATCTTTGTCGCCATATTTATTACAACGTTTCGGCCGCTGAACACATGTGGTTTATAATACACAGAAATTCATACACAGATGTCACAGTGGATAAAGGCGTTGGTTAGATCCAGTGACAGGACCTAAAGATTGTGAGTTCAATACCCGGTTAAGTCAGTAGTGAACTTGGAAAGAGAAATTAACAAGAGATAGCTGGAACAGTCTCCTCCAGTGAGCGAAATAAATGTTTCAGTTCGACATTACAACCACCTGAAGAAGTCAACGGCCGAAACGTTGTAATAAATATGTCGACAAAGATGAGGACAATAATATATAAACATTGTAATAAATATATAGTCCGAATAATGTAAATAGTGTACATAATACCTCATTTCAGAAATATAGACAGATACTAAAAGCTTAAAATATAACAGAACGCAAGGGCTCAATGCCAAAGTTCATATATAATAATAGTATTATTAATGCAATAATATCCAAATCTATTACTCAGAGTTGAAAACAAATCATATGTATCAGATTTTGATATTATTGTATTAATATATATATATATATATATATATATATATATATATATATATATATATATATATATATATATATATATATATATATATATATATATATGTATATCCGATTATTGGTGCATGATTGAATGACAATATACAAAAAATCCTATGCAATGCATTATATTCTAATATTTTCTAAAAGGCTAATTTATTTTCCGTTTTATTTTCATTAAACATTTTGATATGGACTATAATTCTGTGAAAGACTCTTGCTTATGTATATAGGTATTTGTTCGAAAACATCTGAGAAATATTTAAAATATTTAAGAATATAGATTGCTATTATTTTGTTTTCTGCATGATTTGTAAGTGATAATATTTAAGTTAAAAATTATATCTAAGAAATCTATTACTTTTTGATTGATTTTTATATCAACTGTGTATCCTGTGAATTTTCTTGAGAATAATACGTCATCATCTCTATATCATATTACAGTAGAATCCCTCATATCCGGAATCCCTCATATCCGGAGTATTCCATATCCGGAATCCCGCATATCCGTATATGATTTTGATGTGTATATTTGAAATATTTTGTGATATGTAACTGATTTGAAATTCCTGTTTTTCAGGAGATTTACTTAGAATAATTGTTTATGCTTATTTCACCCTAATGGCTTGTTTTGGTGCAAAAGATGATTGAAAAAAGGGGAAAGGGTGACAACGAGACACAACTACAACAAGATAGCAACGAGATGCATGATTGTGATGAAACCGGGACTGAACTTGAAAAAGCTAATAAAAGGTTGTCAGTTTTATGGAAAGAAAGCCAGCATTCAGCTATGACGATTGCGATAACAAACGCAGAGTTAAAAAGGGTCTTTCGTTTACAAAATTTCAAGAACAAAATAAAACGAAATGCAGAAAAAGATGAGAATGACATTAGAAGAGAAAGAATTATTATGCAAAAGCGATTAAAAATACGCGTTATATTATTTGTTTTGCATACGTGGCATAGTTAATTTAATGAATTTTCATTAACATTACATAATTTATTTATTTTTCCTTAAAATCAATTCCGCTATATTTCACTCATCATTAGCTTATTTTGTTTACTATAAACATCTAAAATAAATGTTAAACCTGATTTCAGTGCTTTTACTTTAATCTAAATATAACCACCCATGTTCGGACTTTGTAACCAATCCCTCATATCCGGAAGGCCTTCTTAGTCCGGTTGTCACGGGTTCTACTGCATATCATATTTATTAATTGTTGTATTTAGTCTTTTGATTATATAAATTCGGATGAGTTTGCATAAATTAACCCTTATACGCCCCCTTGAAAGGGCAAAGATTACTTAATGATACGGAGAGTGAATATTGTATGAATTTTGCCCAATAAAAATCACAAGACTCTCGATGCTCTATCGCTACATCAATGGAAAATGCTCGGATGAGCTATCAGGTTATCCCATAAGTTCTGTCCGGATTTTGAATAAAGAAAACAAGTGACCAAATGTTACATTTAATTACAGATTCAATCAACAATGTATTTTCCCTGATTATCTATGTCTTCCTTCCATCTATTAACAATCTTACTAATTCCATTACTGTAAAATTCTTTTAGCTTTGATTCGAAGAGCTCACAAATGTCAGTTTTAACCTCTTCCTGTGTTACAAAAGCTGTTTCTTCCAAATGATTCTGTAAGCTACGAAACAAATGGTAGTCTGAAGGAGCAAGGTCGAGAAAATAAAGTGGATGAGGAATTTTCTCCCAACCAAGTTCTTCGATCTTTTGTGACGTGAATCTTGCTGTGTGTGGTCGCGCATTGTCCTGATGAAACATCACCCGTTTTCGATTCACTAGAGCAGGTCTTTTTTTCCTCAAAGCTTGGTTCAAACGCTCTCTGAGAGTATATTTGAGCATTAATTGTTGCATTAGGTGGTACGAATTCAAAGTGGATTATTCCTTGGCAATCCCACCAGATTGAAAGAAGAACCTTTTGCCCATGAAGTTCCCTTCTCGGCTGTGGCTGAGGTCCCTCCCCTTTACCAAGCCACTGTTTACGACGCTTAACATTTCAATAAAAGATCCATTTTTCGTTGCCAGTCACAAGTCTATCCAAAAAAGGTGAAACAAGTTGGCGAGTATGGAGAGAAGAGCAGATGTCAACTCGGGATTTGAGGTTGTTTTCAGACAATTCATGAGGCACCCATTTTCCAAGTTTAGGAACTTTTCCAAGTTGTTGAAGATGACGATGAACAGTTGTATGGTTTGAACTGAGAACCACTGCCAATTCCTAAACTGATAAAGCAGGATTTTCTTCAAGGGCTGCTTCAAAAAGATTTCATCAAACTCAACTGGACGCCCGGTTCGATCTTCATCTTCAGGGGTGAAATCTCCCCCTCTAAATTTTGCAAACCATCTTCTGCAAGTTCTTTCATTCACACATTCCCCTCCATAAACCGAGTGAATGTTTCTCGCCGCTTCGGCTGCTGAGTTTTCCTTTCTTGAACTCATAAAGCATTATTATAATATTTGACGTATGAGACTTATATTTTATGCATATTGCACAAAGGAAACAGAATAATAAATATTTCGCCATAGGTTTTTCGTTATTTTC
Organism: Acanthosepion esculentum; assembly: GCA_964036315.1. Classification (NCBI taxonomy): domain Eukaryota; kingdom Metazoa; phylum Mollusca; class Cephalopoda; order Sepiida; family Sepiidae; genus Acanthosepion; species Acanthosepion esculentum. Next base: position 108,101,891 of record OZ038488.1, read on the forward strand.
GAAGAAATGTTGGATGAATTAGATTAGTATTTCATACGTATTATACAAAGGATATAGAATATTTATTATTTATCCATAGGTTTTGCGGTATTTTATAAGAAATATATGATGTATTCGACTTGTATGTGATGCGTATTATACACAAGAAACAGAATAATATACATTTCTCCATGGTATTGTCATTATTTTCTATTTGATGCGTATTATACACAGGAAATAAAATATTCAATATTTCCCCATAGGATTTTCGCTATTTTCTACAAATTTTGGATGTACTAGACTTGTATTTGATGCGTATTATACACATGAAATAGAAAATTAATATTTCCCCATAGAATTTTTGGTGAATACTAAGATTTGTTGGATAGTTAGACTTGAATTGGAAAATAAAAAATTCGGAAATAAAATAATTAATATTTATGCTTAGGATTTTCGTTATTTTGTAAGAAATTTGGGATATACTAGACTTGAATTTGGTGCGTATTATACACAGGAAATTGAATAGTGAACAATTTTCCTCATTGTTTTTCTTATTTTTTAGATATGTTAGATGCATTATTAGGATTTGGATTTGATGCGTATCAAATATAATATTTCTCCATACGAATTATATACAGAAAATTGAATAATGAACAATTATCCATAGGATTTTCCTCTCTTTCCGAGAAATGTTACATGTATTACACTTGTATTTGATGCGTATCATACACAGGGAATAGGTTAAATAATATTTCTTCATGAGATTTTCGGTATTTTCCAAGATATGTTGGATGTAATAGTCTTGTAGTTGATGCGCATTATACACAGGAAATACAAAAATTATTATTTTTCCGTAGGATTTTCGGTATTTACTAAGACATATGTGTTGCACTTATATTTGATGCGTGTTATACAAAGGGATTAACATAATTCATATTTATGCTTAGGATTTTTATGACTTTCTAAGAAAGAAAAATATTTATTACATCTCCAAATACAAGAGTAAGACATCCAAAATTTCTAAGTATCTACCGAACATCCGATGGAGAAATAGTAATTATTCTAATTCCTCTGTGTTACTACGCATCAAACATCTGTGGCATCAGAACCAACTTCTGCAGCGTTGAGTCCTTCCTCATTGCTAATTGCCCGGATATACTGGCCCTATGTGAGACCAATCTTGACTCCACTATCCCTTCCTTTGATCTCTCGATCCCAGGATACCTTCCTCTCCTCAGAAAAGACTCTCTAACCCACATGCATGGCCTGGGGGTCTACGACATGGACCATCTCCCTCTGGCTAGAGAGTCCTCTCTCGAATCGCCGGATCATTCGTTCTTGTGTTTCCGGCTATCTCTTCTCAATGCCGTTAGCTGTCTATTCTTCCTCTACCGCTCTCCATCCTCTCAGGACTGTGGGATACTTGATGTCATTTCTGACTGCATAGATAGGGCCCTCTCTGCCCATCCGTACGCTCACATATTTGTGTTTGGCGATTTTAACGCCCATCACAACCAGTGGCTTATGAACGCTACTTCCGACCTCGCAGGCATTCGTACTCTCAACTTTTCAGTCTCTCAATCCCTCACTCAGATAATCGATTTCCCCACGCGTTTTGCCTACAACCGTGACGGTAAGGCCTCACTCCTCGACCTGTGTTTTACCTCCATCCCTGAGTCTTGTAGTGCCGCGCAGCTCTGTCCTATCGGTAACTCCGATCATGCTGTAGTGTCTGTTAGCATCTCCTTCAGCCCCACCCCCTGCAAAGAGCCTCCTACCACCAGAACCACATTCTGCTACTAACGGGCTGACTGGGACGCGTTTCGTGACTTCCTCCACGATGTCCCCTGGGACGCCGAAGTGATTAATCCCCTGATATCCCACGATCTGCTCTCAGACAAGCCGTATGGTTTCCGCTTTGCCCGATCTACTGCCGATGTGCTTACGGCCATCACAGAATTTGTCTGCCAAGCTATCCATAACAACGGTGAAGCTCGTGCCGTGGCCCTTGATATCTCCAAAGCATTCGATAGAGTCTGGCATGCTGGCCTTCTCCGCAAGCTCCGGGGTTATGGTATCACAGGTCGATTGTTTGGCCTAATACAATCATTCCTGTCAAACCGGGATTTGAAGGTTGTTCATAGTGGATTCATCTCCAGATCATATCCCGCTAACGCAGGTGTTCCTCAAGGCTCCATCCTAGGCCCTACTCTGTTCCTCATATTTATAAATGACCTTCCTGACGCCATAGACTCCCAAGTCGGCATCTACGCTGACGACACCACTATTTACTCGTGCCTCAAACACAAATCTAGTGAGGCGGACAAAGCTAACCTGGCAGCTCAAATTGAAAAGGACCTCCAATCGGTTGTGATCTGGCGTGAGAAATGGATGGTTAACTTTAACGCCTCTAAAACAAAACTGCTCTCTATCAACCACCACAAGGATCCATCCCTGCATCCCATTAGCATGTCTGATGATCAACTTCTCGAGAGCTCCTCCCTGCGGCTGCTCGGTCTCACGCTGTCTGCTGATCTGAGATGGAACAAATACATCGAGTCATTTGCATCAGCCACCGCAAAGAATGTTGGTTCTCTGTGCCGAGCCAGGAAATTTTTCTCCCCGGAATCGATCCTTCAAGTCTATAAATCGACCATTCGCCCTTGCATGGAGTATTGCTGCCATATATGGTCTGGGGCCCCTGCTGTTTGCCTCGGGGTTCTTGATAAGATCCAGAGACGGATAGGCAACGTGATTGGCCTTGATCTGTCATCTCGTCTGCAGTCGCTCTCTCACAGACGCGGTGTTGCCTCGCTCTGTCCTTTTTACAAGTACTTCCACGGTAACTGCTCTGAGGAGTTGCGTTCGCTTGTCCTCAGGCCTCGTGAATTTAAACGCCCCACGAGGCTGGCATCCCGCTCCCACCCCTACACCGTGGAAACTGTTAGATGTAGACGTCTCTTCTACTCCAATAGCTTCATGTCTCGCACATCTCGCCTATGGAACTCCCTTCCCTATTACTGTTTCCCTGACAAATACAATCTCCAACGGTTTAAGTGTAGCGTCAATCGACATCTCCAGTTGCCTTGATCTATCCACTTCCGTTCTCCACATCCTTTCATTTTTCATTCCTATCTGCTCTCGCTCCGGATCTTCTGTGGCCCCCTTGCCTTGATCGACCTTCTCCACATCCTTTCATTTTTCATTCCTATCTGCTCTCGCTCCGGATCTTCTGTGGCTCCCTTGTCTTTCTCTTTCACCACATCCCCTCCCTTGCCACTCCTATCTGCTCTTCCTCCAAACCTTCTTTAACCCCTTGCGTGATAGTGGCATCCGGCCTTGCTTGGGGTGATACGATTAAAAAAAAAATTAGAGCTGTTTTTTATGCGTATTGTACACAAGAAATAGAATAATTATTATTTCTCCAAAGGAGTTTCGTTACTTTCTAAGAAGTGTTGGATTTATTAGAATAGTATTTGGTGCGTATTATAGATAGGAAATATTATAATTAATATTTCTCCATATGTTTTTCTGTATTTTATAAAAGTGTTGCATTTTCGACTTGTATTTTATGCGTATTACACACAGGAAATAGCATAATTTATAATTATCCATAGGATTTTAGTTATTTTCTAAGAAATGTTGGATGCGTTAGACTTGTTTCTGATAAGTATTATGCACTGGAAATATGATAATTAATATTTCTCCATAGGATCTTCGTTATTTTCGAAGATATGCTGGATGTATTAGACTTGAATTTGATACGTTTTATACACAGGAAATACAATAATTAATATTTTTCCATAGGATTTTCGTTATTTTCTAAGAAATTTGGATATATTAGGTTTGTATCTGATGCGTATTATACACAAGAAATAGAGTAATTAATATTTCTCCATAGTCTCTCTATATCTTTGAGATGAAGTATTATTATTAGTTGCATTTTTTTTCATTATTTGGACTGTTATCCTCACCTTTATTGCCATATTCACATTTTGTCCTTTTCACGTTCCTTTCGTTTTTCAGGTGATTGTATTTTCGAACCACCGGGTTATATTTTTCTTGTTCCATGTGCCATGCCTCTTCCGGATATCTAAGTTATTTTCCTTTAACTCAACTCTCGAAGTTTTAGTTCACCTATGCTGTGACCTGGTATTGAACTCACAAAATTTTGTGTTCAATCACTGGATCTCACCAACGTTTTTATTCACTGGGCAACGTGTCCTGAAGGAGGTCGGAGCGTAAAACGAAGATGAAGATGAGAATGCCAGTCCGAATAGCATAAATAATGCAAGTTTTTTCCAGAGGTTTTATGATAAAAAAATCGAATTTGCTGCAATTTCTTGGGTTAGATGCTAGACCCCTACCCCATGACTTAATAATAATAATAATAGTAATAATAGTAATAATAGTAATAATAATAATAATAATAGATACATTAGGTAAATGTGCAAATGTAACATTCAATAAAAAGAGAGAAGTACAGAAAAACACTCAATAGATGTAGATTTTATCACAAATTTTAGGGAACTGGAACAAGAAGGAGTCTGTGGAGGAGATGAAATACAGTATATCGAAATGAAGGAGAAAGTATGAAAAGAATACTACAGGTGTGTGCGCGTGGTGTTAAATACCGTGTTGAATTGGAAAGAAGGATATTAGCCATAAACACTTTGGCTATCCCGGTGGTGCAAAGCAGTTTCAACATTTTTGGACCATAGCTGACATTAAGCGAATGGATAATAATCCTTTGAGCCCTGCGTTCCCGTACAATTTTAACCCTTCTGCCTGAGCTACTGAGTCAAAATTCGCAAATAATTGGTATGTAGTGTTTCACGGTAGATATAAAAATAGTTACAAGTGTTTAACCACCGTTCAACCGGTGGCTGGGCATTAAGTCATTAAAGCGGTGGTCAGGGCTCATAGGGTTGAAACGAAAACGGTTTATCACTTGCCACCTCATGCATCATCCTAAGACTGATGACGATCGTCTGTGTGTCTAGAAGGATGCAGAAGATTAGTTCAACTAGAACTGTCTTACAATACCAAGTCTTTCAACTATACCTGGAAACTACACAATACTGCATGATGATTCGCGTAAAAAACATGAAAGAAATAGTAAATACTGAATAAAAGATGCTAACAAATTCAAAAGATAATTTAAAACGGATGAAGAAGAGCAAATAAACCATAAGACACCTATTGCGGGGCCAAATAACCTAAAAAGGAAAACGAATACAATGTACCCAATACAGAAACGATGTCAGTATAAGCCTCTTCAGGGTCAATATTTGCACCTACCATACAAGCTGATACAGACAAACCCCGTACCCATCAGTGGTTACATAGTGTAGGGTTAAAAGCTGAAACCGAAGGTTTTAATCTTGCCACACAGGACCAATGCTTGCTAACTAGAAATTACCAAGCACGCATGCCGAAAAATTGTGCTAACCTGAAATGCATTTTTGTTTGATAAATATCCAGTATACGATGAGGCTTGAACTACTCCATATCCTGGGAGCTAATCTGACGTGAACGACATCTTAAGTAATTTGCTTCAGAAGCCAGAATAATTTGTTCTAAATTCACACTGTCTATTATATATCTTGAGAGTATTATATTGTTTGAGATTATTCTATACAATGAAACTATCCTATTTTTTGAGATCGTTTCATGGTCTGAAAGTAATCTAATTTTTAACGATAATCTATGGCCTGTGTGTATTCAATGTTCAGAGAGTATTTTATGATTTCGGAGTATTCTAGTGTCTGAGAGTATTCTGTTATGAGAGTATTCTCTCTCCTCTGAAGGTATTTTATGTTCTAAGAGTATTGTATATCTGAGTGTATTCTCTGTAGAGAATATTCATTTTCGTCTCTGTCTTCAGGCAGAGACGGAACTTAGTTGTGTCTGGCTGCGGACAGAGCACAACTGAAAAAGTTTTGCGAGGTGCTCAGCCCGGGGATATAGGTTTATTGCGCGGTATTTCAGGCGTCCCAAAAATGGAGAAGTGCCGAGGGGTCTTGAGAATTTTTCCATGGTATTGCCGATAAACCCAGATTAAACTCGAGATTTGTGCTACATTTCATTACATCATGTGTGCACGTCTTCAGTGGTACTTGGACAGTAGAACCGTTACACTGCATACAACTGCAATCCGTATCTGGAATATCAAAACAATATGGCGTCGCCGATTGCATGCAGATCCACACTTTGATAGAATTTGCTGCTTCACATCCATTGCCAGAACAAGGAAACGACGGGACAACAAAATAAATGGAAGTGTAAACGAAATCCCAGATTTACTTCTGGCGACAGCTGGTTGTGAAACTGCTAGCAAGATTTTGTGGATGACTTATCCAATAGAAGTGGAAAAATTGACATTTAACCAATTAAAAGAGATTATTCTAAGGAATATTCGACCAAGGAAAATGTCCGCCATTACCGAACGAACTAAGTTCTTGACATTAAAACAAGCATGCGAGGAAACAAATAATGAAATTTCAGCACCGGCCACGAGACACCAGCAGATATTGTGAATTTCGACGTTTAGGACAAGAAGAAATGTTTACTGAAGCGGAATTAATTCAAGTAAGAATGATAGAAAGTATGTAAAATATTTCGCATAGATTTAAAATGTTATAACGGTTGCAATTCAACCAAATGTCGTTAGAGGCATCTATATACCGCAGGAAGAGTTGATTGAAAAAATTCAATAAGGAGAAAAAATCTATCCGAAATTATGGACACATACGTCATAAAGAAAAAAAACCCCACTAAAATGCAAATATTGTAAATATGAGCCTGAACCAAACAGAAAGAAATATCCAGTATGGGGGACAGATTTGTAAAAATTGTAAAAAGAAAAAATCATTTTCGATCGTTGTGTAAATTAAAAAGAAAAATATAAGTGTCGAAAAAATAGAAGACATTTTAAAAGTTAAAATTGATGTTTTCTTAATACAGAAGAATAAGAAGAAATGCATTCACGGAAATTAAATTGAATGGGGTAAATTTTAAAATACAGTGATACCGGAAGCGATGTAGCGCTAATTCCCACGGACTTTCGGGAACAAACAGGTAGACCAAAATTATATATAAGCCATTTAAAATTGATGCAGTTTGATGAGTCATACGTACAGACATTAGGATATTTGAAACGAACACCAGGATCGACATCTTTATTATTGTATTTGTGGATAGTAATAAAAACCATGGATTAATAGAAACAGATGTGCTTAAGATTAATAGCATGTGTCTTATTCATGCTATGAATTCAGATAATCCCGAAAATGGAATATTAAAAGATTATAAAGTAAGTATTAAATTGAAAGAAAATAATTGTAATCCTTCATATTTTGTATCTCGCAGACTTCCAATACACTTATTACCCCTGGTAGTTACAAAACGACGTAAAATGTATGAAAAAGGTATTTTGGAAGATGTTCTCCCGGGTGGAAGTAAATGGGCATTACCTATAGTAGTTCTGAGGAAGCCAAAAGGTGAGTTTAGAATCTGTGGCGACTATAAAGTAGGCGTAAACCATGATATTTATTTGGATTGTTATATTGAAAATATATTCAGTAGCAGCAATTAAATGCTTTACGAAAATTGATCTAAAAAACGCATATCATCAAATTCAAATTGATGATAAATTTAAGGAAATACCCACTATTAACTCCTCAATCAGACTGCTTAGATGGACGGGTATATCTTATGGGGTGAAAACGGCAATTTCCATCTTTCAGAAAGCAATACAAAACGTTCTAAGACGGAACATAAAAATATGATAATATATCAAGATGATATATGTTTGGGTGTAATCAATGAAGAAGAGTCGAAACAAAAAGCAGCCAGGTGTTAAATAGACTAAGGATATCTGGAATGACTATTAACGAAGGTAAATGTATAATTAATAATGAAAAAAATATTATATCTTGGGTACCCCCCCCAAAAAAAATGATTTTCGACAGACCCAAGTTTGATAAAGAAAATATTAGAGGCGTCTTTTCCTAGAAATAACCTTTTTTTAAAAACCTTTTTGGGTTTAGCGAATTTTTATAATAAATTGGTGTTTGGATTACTGAATGAATAATAACCAAAACGGAGGTTGGAAATGGTAATCTTTATAACATCAACAAAATACAATATTCGCCAGTAGGTAAACCATTGCTAGTGGTGGACTACTTAGACAACAGATTGCACCCCACACCCAACGTATTTATGAAGATTGGGACATACCCATTAGTGTTCATAGGTACGGTATATAACAAAAATATTACCCAAAATATTCAGACCTAATCGAAGCGTTTGCCAAGTTGAATAAAAAAAGACAATCAATTTAAGTGGACTATCATACAACAAACAGTATTTGATAATTTGTGAAAAATGCTCTTGCAATAAACACCGTTACCAAGATTTTTAACCCCCGAATGGATATTATATTAACTATGGATGCTAGTAAAAAATCCCTATTGGTAATCTTAGCTCAGGAAGCACACCCAGTAATATATCTTGCTAGAACATTAATGTCGTCAAATCTAATTATTTAGATATAGAAAAAAAGAGGCTCTGGTTATAGTTTGGAGCACTAGTAGGACTCGACGATTTTTATTGTGAATTTTTTATTAGGCAGAAAAGTATTATATAAGTCTGACCATAAGTTCCTAGAATTCATTTTTAATCCGGGGAAAAAATTAGAAAAAGTTATAATCTTTTAGAATGTTAAGATGGGCCATAAAGATAATGGCTTTTGGTTTTGATATCGAATATGTAAAAGGAAATGCTATTCCCCATGTAGATACATTATCTTGATTACATTTTAAAAGGGGTAAAAAACGCAGCCTATGGAATATGGAAGATGAATTTTTGCACTGGGTAAAAACAGAGGTTCTGCGGATAGGTAGACTTGCCTAGAAACATTACAGCATCCCCTATTAAGTAAAGTTGTATCTAGAATAAAAACTAATAAATGGAATAATTCTCCAAAAGTTGAAAGACATTACAAATAAATTAGACATAAGTTAACTGTGGAAAATAGTGTTGTATGTAATGGAGGCGTAGTAGTAAAATGTAGGAAACACGTAATACAAAGTTTACATAACGATGTGCATTGTAGAATTACAGCTACACAGTAGCGTTTGAAATTAAAATCATAGTGGCCTGAATATGCACTTGATGTTGAAAATCTGTACACAGATGCCCGAAATCTGCTAAAATCAAACATCTATCACGCACACGTTTACTGTGTGGGGTTTCCTGGCTTGAAGTTTTGCGCGTTCACGATAGGAAAAAGTACAATAAAGAAAATATTACGGGTACTATTTGCTAGAAATAGCGTACCGAAAACATTAGTGTCCGATAATGCCCCAGAAATTTGTGATGAAAATTTGTGTTCTTAGTTAAGGAAAATAGGATATATCCGATATGAAACCGTAGCATATGATCTGCAATCAAATGCAATAGCAGAAAGAATGGTACAGACTATAACATTATGATTGAGAGTATTTTCCCCTCAATGAGCTGGGATTGAAAGTTTCTTGTCAAGACTATTAGTTACAGAATTATACCACATGCTGACAGATGAGAATGTCCGTCTGTATTAATGGGGAGACAGATTAGATCCCAATGAACCATGTTACAATACATAAATAAAAAAATATGATACAATAAAAATAGAGAATGTGCATCTGAGCGGGCAAATTTTATAATGAAGAATGGACCCAATACAGCGTTAATATTTAAAAAGGTTAATGACATCCATGCGGATCAAAAAAAGATCCTGACACGAATATGAAGGGCAGATGGAAATTGAGCTAGGAAGTGAGTTCATCTTGGAACCTATAAATCAAAAAGAAATTGAGCTAGCGAGGGAGTTCATCTCAGACCTTATAAAACAACAGGAAATTGATCTGGGAAGTGAGTTCATCTTGGAGCCTATAAACCAACAGGAAATTGAGCTAGGAAGTGAGTTAATCTAAGACCCGATAAAAAACAGGAAATTGAGCTTAGAAGTGATTTCATCTTGCACACTATAAACCAACAAGAAATTGAGCTGGGAAATGACTTCATCACAGACAATAAAAACCAACAGGAAATAGAGCTGGGAAGTGAGTTCATATTGCACCCTATAAAGCAACAAGAAATTGAGCTGGGAAGTGAGTTCATCTCGGACACTTTAAACCAACAAGAAATTGAGCTAGGAGGTGAGATCATCTCGGAGGCTATAAACCAATTAGCAATTGAGCTTGGTAATGAGTTCTTCTCGGATGCTATAAACCAAAAGGAAATTGAGCTAGGATGTGAGTTCACCTCGGACCTTAAAAACAACAGGAAATTGAGCTGTGATGTGAGTTCATTTCGTATCCTATAAATTTACAGGAAATTGAGCTGGGAAGTGAATTCATCTCGGACCAACAGGAAATTTAGCTAGGAAGTGAGTGCATCTAGGACCCTATAAACCAACAGGAAATTGAGGTGTGAAGTGTGTTAATCTCGGACCCTATAAATCAACAGGCATTTGATCTGGGAAGTGAGTTCATTTTGGACCCTATAAAGCAACAAGAAATAGAGCTACGTAGTGAGTTCATCTCGGACTCTATAAACCAACAGGAATTTGGGCTTGGAAGTGAGTTCGTCTCGGACCCTATAAACCACCAGGAAATTGAGCTAGGAAGTGAGTTCATCTCGGAGACTATAAACTAACTGGAAATTGAGCTAGGTAGTGATTTCATCCCAGACCCTATAGACAAACAGGAAATTGAGCTGGGAAGTTAGTTAATCTCGGACCCTATAAACCAACAGGATATTGAACTGGGAAATGAGTTCATCTCGGTGACTATAAAGCAAAAAGAAATTGAGCAAGGAAGTGAGTTAATCTCGGAACCTATAAGCCAACAGGATAATGAACTGTGAAGTGCGTTCATCTCGGACTCTATAAACTAACACGAAATTGAGCTGAGAAGTGAGTTCATGTCGGACCTGATAAAAACAGGAAATTGAGCTCTGTAGTGTGTTCATATCGGACCCTATAAAGCAACAGGAAATTGAGCTAGGAAGTGAGTTCATCTCAGTCCCTAAAAAGCACCCAGAATTTGGGCTAGGAATTGAGTTCGTCTGGGACCCTATAAACCATCAGGATTTTTAGCTAGGAAGTGAGTTCATCACAGACCCTATAAAACAAATGGGAATTTAGCTAGGTAGTGAGTCCATCTCGGACCCTATAAACGAAAAGGAAATTGAGCTAGGAAAGGTGTTCATCTCGCTCCCTATAAACCAACAGGTATTTGGGCAACGAATTGAGTTCGTCTCGGAACCTGTAAACCAACTGCAAATTGAGCTAGGAAATGCGTTCATCTCGGACACTATAAACCAACAGGAAATTGAGCTAGGAATTGAGTTCATTTTGGACCCTATAAACCAACAGAAAATAGTGCTGTGTAGTGATTTAATCTCGGACCCTATAAAGCAACAAGAAATTGTGCTGGGAAGTGAGTTCATCGCGGACCCTATAAACCAACACAAAATTGAGCTGGGTAGTGAGTTCATCACGGATTCTATAAAGCACACAGAAATTGAGCTAGGTAGTGAGTTCATCTAGGACCGTATAAACCATCAGGAAATTGAGCTAATAAGTGAGTTCATCTCGGAACCTTCAAAGCATCAGGAAATTTAGCTGGTATGTGTGTTCATGTCGGACCCTATAAGCCACCAGTTAATTGTGCTAGAACGTGAGTTCATCTCGAACCCTATAAGCCAACGGGAAATTGAGCTAGGAAGCGAGTTCATCACGGACACTATAAACCAAGTGGAAATTGAGTTAGGTCGTGAGTTCATCTCGGACCATATAAACCATCGGGAAATTGAGCCAGTAAGTGAGTTCATCTCGGACACTTTACAGAAACAGGAAATTGAGTTGGGATGTGTGTTCATGTCGGACCCTATACGCCACCAAGAAATTTTGCTAGGTAGTGAATTCATCTCGGACCCTATAAACCTACAGGAAATTGAGCTAGGAAGTAAGTTCATCTCGGACCCTATCAAGCAACTGGAAATACAGCTACGTAGTGAGTTCATCTCGGACCCTATAAACAAACAGGAAATTGAGCTGGGTAGTGAGTTCATCTCGAACTCTATAAAGCAAGAAGAAATTGAGCCAGGAAGTGAGTTCATCTCTGTCTCTATGAACCAACCGAATTTGGGAAAGGAATTCAGTTCGTCTCGCACCCTATAAACCATCAGGATATTTAGCTAGGACGTGATTTCATCTCGGACCCTATAAAGCAACTGGAAATTTAGCTAGGTAGTGAGTTCTTCTCGGACCCTCTAAACGAACAGGAAATTGAGATTGGAAGTGAGTTTGTCTCGTACCCTATAAGCCAACAGGAAATTTAGCTGTGTAGTGATTTCATCTCGGATCCTATAAAGCAACAAGAAATTGTGTTGGGGAGTGAGTTCATCTCGGCCCCTATAATGCAAAAAGAAATTGAGCTAGGAAGTGAGTTCTTCTCGGACCCTATAAACCAACAGGAAATTGAGCTGGGAAGTAATTTCATCTCGAGCCCTATAAACCAACAGGAATTTGGTCTAGGTAGTGATTTCCTCTCGGACCCTATAAACCATCAGGATAATTTAGCTAGTAAGTGAGTTCATCTCAGACCCTTTAAAGCAACAGGAAATTGAGCTGGGATGTGTGTTCATGTCGGACCCCCATAAGCTACCAGGAAATTGTGTTAGGAAGTGAGTTCATCTCGGACCCCATAAACCATCTGGAAATTGAGCCTGAAGTGAGATAATTAGTGATGAGGATGCAATGTAAGTCCAAGACATGTTGGACGATTCAAATATCGAATGTGAAGAACAGGTTTTCACCAACAAACCAGACAGTTCTAGATCTCCCTTAGAGAACAATACACACATATATCTAGAGAGGTGCGAGTTAAAAGGAAGTCAAAAGGTAAATAGAAATAGACGAAGAAGCTTGAGATCAACGAAGGGGATAAATCCTATTCGCTTCAGGGAGATGTACTAGTGGTTGTTTAGTGCTACCACTAATTAGCATATGTGTATGGGTAGACTTTATGAATGGGCTCGTTATGTAAGGTAGTGGAAAATGATAGTTGGATTGTAGAACCAGTACTTACTGCATAAAACAACAATCCCTACATGAAATATTATAAGACAATACATTGTCTGTATTCTGTATCCTTAGATCATTCTATAGTTTAAGGGTATTATTTATTCTGTGAATATTCTATATTCTGAGATTATGCTCGGGCCCGTAAATATTCAATTCTCTGGAAGTATTCTAAGTTCTGGGTGTATTCTACCGAGTGTTCTATGACTTGCCAATATTTTATGGCCTCGTAGTATTCTGTTATGAAAGTATTTTCTGGTCTAAGAGTATTTTCTGGCTTGAGAATATTTTCTGGCTTGAGAGTATTTTCTGGCTTGAGAGTATTTTCTGGCTTGAGAGTATCTTCTGGCTTGAGAGTATTTAAAATATTGGGATGAAAAACCGAACAATGATAAAGAAAACTGTTAGGAATTAATAAGAATCATTCATCTAAAAATACAATGATTTTGAAAATCGCCAATCTGAAAGAAAAATGTTTAGAAAAAATCAAAAAATCAAACGATTTTTTTCCAATTTATTTTACTTAATAACTCTTTTCATTTTCGAAGATTTGAAGAATTACAGTTTTTCTTTATTTTTGACGCGGAAAAAAAGTAAACTTTAAAAGTTCTCGCCGATAATCGAAGAAAGGATTATAACGTCCATCCTCTAATAGATAAAAAAAGTTTGGCTCAATTAAAGGGAGACTTATTATTCTGAGCAGTCATCATTCTGATGTACAAGAGATGGTATTTTTCATTCACATCGATGTAAAAGAACATTCGTATATCTATTCAAATTGAAGTATAAACACACACACACACACACACACACACACACACACACACACACACATATATATATATATATATGATCTGTGTGTATGTGTCTGTGTGTGTGCTAGTTTGTGTACATGACGTGATACCCAAACAGCAATATATACATATAACAAGTTACCCAATGGACATTTCGCTCATTTTCCCAAATCGCTCGAGCAGAAATAATCTGATGATCAATAATTTATTTTATTTATTCAAGGAAATTTGGCGCCATTTTGGTAGCACAATATATATATATATATATATATATATATATATATATATATATATATATGGGATGTTGTTCGAGGTGTACCTAAAGTCTGTAATCACGAGGAAAATATTTTTTCCTTTTTGAAGGTTGTGCTCAAATAATGAGCGAAACGATATACAAAAGATGTGACTTCAAGAATATCATATTTTTTCTCTGAAAAACACACAAAATTTATCTTTTTTTTAATAGATGTATTGAAATGCTGCAATAATTAAAATGTTCAATTTATGGGTTCGACTTCAAAACTGTTTTCATGAATGATTTTTCGACTAAATCTAAAATTTAATTGATAAAATATTATCACCCAACCATCATCTTTGGCCATATTATACGATACCTATTTCCTGTGATTACAGACTCAACGAACAATATATATATATATATATATATGTATATATATGTATATATATATATATATATTCAATTGCTATTTAGTAGGAATAATTCCAATGAGGACATTAATCTAAAGAGAGCTCAATGTCAGAACAATATATTTGAATACAAAATCCTTATAAATCCATTCGGCTATAATTTATTTCATGAATATACAAAAACATATTCTTCTCTTCAGACCGATGTTTTCTTAATAAAGCCAGTCAATTTATTTAACTTACTTTAGTATATCTTACTTTAACTTACTTAATTTTATTGTTGTTAAACATTATTATTATTATTATTATCAATTTGAAGTTGTTGATTATAATGCGATGATGATGGGTTCGCTGACGAAAATAACTTGACAATTCAATGTATCTACTTTGAATCTGATGTCTCGCCTCCCTAGCCCTGTTTTTTTTAACTTGTCCACTCCTGAAAGAATAAAAAACATTTCTAGGTCATCTTATCGGCTCATGTTCCTTCTTTCTTTTCTTTCCCTCCCTGTCTCATGCTCTCCTTCCCTTTCCCTTCTTTATCTCTCTCTTTCTCTCCCTACCTCCCCCCCACATCCAAAAATTATTTAAAACCTTATATTGAAATTTTTATTTTCCTTCCTTCCTCTTTTACTATTGAAAACATTCCTTTTCTTCTCTTCTGGATAAATTGACTCCATTTATTAAGAAAAAGTTGGTCTGAATAGATGAATATATTTTTGTATATTCATGAAATAAATTATAACCGAATGGATTTTTAAGGATTCTGTACTCATCATATATATATATATATATATATATATATATATATATATATATATATATATATATATATATATATATAACACACACACAAACATATATATATATATGTATATATATATATAAACACACGCACACACACACACATATATATATAAACACACACACACACACATATATATTGATTTGGTAATGCGTCTTGTGTTTGTTCTCTTAAAACAATGTCTGCATTTTGAATTTTATAGCACACACACACACACAGATATATATATATATATATATATATATATATTTAATTTTTTTACGTTTTTATAACGAACAACTGTTAAAAAATTGTTTACAAAATATTAACAAGACAGAATTGTTACTTACGACCACGAAAATAAAACCAGTAAATACACACTTACACCCTTGAAACGATGAGTTTTTCATGAATTGGCAGAAACTTGCATTTTGCAGGGCTCACTCTTTGAGAATCACGCGCCAAAATTCCCATAAAACACGCAAAGTAAGCCAAGCGCGCATACTCACAACGCAATTTGACTTACACAAACGATTGAAGATGAGAAAAGTATGAATAAATGAAACAATAATAAACTTCAACGGAATTCGTCACGTTTGGGAAAATATAGCAAAACAAAATCGACAAATAAATAAACATTCATCTTGTTTTCTTGACTACCATCGACATCTTTTTTCTGTACACTGGTGATCCTATCTCCCAACGCCACCGCAAAATACATGCCTAGGCGATTATCAAATAAAACAATGTTTTAATTTTTGATTATCGCCAGGTATAAAAATCATTGACAATATTAGCATTAGACTGACCGCTTGATAAAGCGGGCGTTGCGTACATCACAAATCGGAGTTCATTTTTCCGAAAAAAAGCAAAAAAACAAGTCTGAAATCAACACATAGTGACTTTAAGTTTCACGTCTAAAGCGATCTCCAGATCATATATCACTAATCCAGTCGCGGGCTTCATATCTATAATATTTTGACGAGATGAGGGAATCCACACATTGCCAGGTCTTTGATTTTGGAATATAATATTTTAGATAATTCATCATCCTGACTTCGACTTTGTTTATGTTAATCTATTTATTTTTTACTTTTAATTCATATTTGTTTAATCATTTCACGCCAAGCAAGGCTCCCGGGATTTCGGGGAGTGAATGAGAATGAGAAGACAGTGAGTAGAAAGGGCGATAAAAAAAGGGATTCAGGAATACAAAAGATGGCGGTTGACGTCGCATTTAAAGTTTTGAAGATTGTAGTTGACAGGGAAGCAAGTAATCGGAATGGAGTTCCACAGATGCGAATTGCGAGAAAAGAACATATGGTTACATCTAGGTATTTCAACAGTAAAACGGGGAGAACTAGTTGGCAATTTATTTGTACGCTTAAATTCACGCGGTCAAAGTACCACGAGAGTTAGCTTAAAACAATTGCCATGACAATATTTGTAGAAAAGACAGAGGGAAAACATTTATTTACTTTTTGTATATTTTCTCCGGTTCTAAATTTTAGTATTTGAAATAGAGCTTGTTAGGTTTTTCTTATTATTTATTTTTTGAATCGTGCTTTAGTTGTAGGAATTTATTTTCGTGTCTGCATTTGGCAATGAGCTCTGATCTTTTGTTTAGTAGTTTCTAACGCACTATCTCCGATATATATATATATATATATATATATATATATATATATATATGTTTATATATATATATATATATATATATAGTTAAACCTAGAGAGCCAGACAAACCTACCAAGGTTTCACCTAAGCGGATCGTCAGGGAAGGCCGGCTAAAGAGGTAAAAAAAGCCAGCCTTCCCTGACGATTCGCTTAGGTGAAACCGTGGTAGGTTTGTCTGGCTCTCTAGGTTTAACTAGGTCTGCTCTACTTATTGTATTGAGCACTTTATTTAGTTAGTTGCGTACTCGTATCGGGTTTTTTTCTTTGGGCTTTGGACCTGCATGCTGAACGATTGTTTTCGACAGGCGTTCATGTTCTCGGCTCTTTCTTGTTTTTATACCTTTTTTTCCTTCGATATTGATTTGATTTTTTGCAAATCAAGAAACCGAAGGTTTTCCAAAACGAGTGTAGTTACTTATATTTATAAGATTACTAATACTAATAATATTTTATATATATATATATATATATATATATATATATATATATATATATATATATATGGACAAGTTCTGTCTATCGATTTTTTAATTAAATTTTTCAGATTTTCGGATTAGTTATTTTGTGTTATTAGTAAACTTGCAAAGTTCATATGTTTTTTATTTTATATTATTTTGCACGAGTACTTTCGAATGTTGCTACATTAGTTTTCAAGGATTGTTCTGTGTGTATTTACACAACTGTTCTTTTTTTTCGTTCCGGCGTTAGATGGAACCAATTTCAAGTGACGTCATATAAACGGTAAAACTGAAATGTTTTATGTGTGTGTGTGTGTGTGTTTTAATACACTTCAATATATCGTCCCCTATGGAGAAAGACACCTTATTTAATGTTAGCTGCTTTGCTGCAAGGCATAAAAATGACACATATGTTTTTGTTACATCCGCATGTGAACATTCCCACACCTGGCGCACCCAAATGTTTAATCCCCTTACCCGTGACCTCAGTCTGCTGAAATTCCTCTCTAACACTTCTTGATCGGAAATTTCTTTATCCCTGTGCCCCCCGCTATTCCTACTCTCAGCACTAAAGAACAATACCTCACGCAGATCTAGCATTAAAATTAGGATTAAAATTCTTAAAAAACCATGAATATTAAACTAACGTTTTAATCCAATGGGGTCTCAATTCATACCCAGTAAATAATTATAAAACTTGAAATTTTTTTTATTTACCTTTTATATTAACTATGATGAAAAGAGGATCTCAGCCAACGTATTCCCACGAACTATATATTATAGGTCCAAGATCCACATATGTCTCGCGAGCCGCGGCTTGGCCATCCCTGATATATATGCCATTCGCATACAGTGCTGTTTCGCAGCTCTTCAATGCGACTAGACATCCGAATGCCTCAAACCCGGATTGAAACCAAACCGATTTGGTATCAGTCAGAGTCTCTACCACTGAGCTATCTTCACTCCACAGAATGAATCGGCTAAATCTAGCGTATTGTTTTTACAAATGTAATCAAACGCCAAACAACCGAAGTGCTTCATTAATTTTACTGAAGGTCTTCGCATTAATGAAATTTATTTGGCCTTGAAAAATATTGTGTCATTCATGATTGCATCAGATTTTCATAAAGCTCAGACACTATTGTCTCGATTGTCGATTAGTTGTCCTACAACCATTGTCTGCAATGGACATTACTCCAAGAAAGCGTACGAAAATTGTAACCCTGAACGAACACAATGGCAAGCGTAACCAGTGAGCAAATCGTTATCAGTGACTGGCTCGGAAACACTCCTGATTTAAATTCAATCGAGAATCTGTGGTCAGTCTGCAAGGAAAGACTTCGTGGAATGGACATACGAAGTACTAACATCTGTACCTGGTCAGGTTTTATTGAAAAATACGAAAAAAGGAAATAATAACGGATTTATTCGTTTTGTTTTAATTAATTTGCACAAGGGTGTATAGCAGAACAACTATGAACACAGCTGAGGTATATATATCTGTTAGTATCTCTAAATACGTGCACGTATTTTGCGGCTATTTAATAAGCTTTGACTATCCTGCTATACGTGGGATATCTTATGAATATCAAACCGGATCACACATTCGAACTGCTACGATTGTCCGTCAAAATGTTAATATTTTCTAAGACTAATTTAGTGTAGCACGAAGCCAAAAGGACCACTCAAGACTTAACTCAACATAGCATGGTAACGGGTTTGTTAGGCAGATTTTACAGTTCACGTCATTTATAACTGGCAGCATTCACCTATTTTACATTTCCTCTAATCTCGTATCCAGTGTTTTTATCGCGGTTCTAAGCGTACCTATGTACAGGGTGTCCATAAAGTTCGTGTGCACTTTAAAAAATTTATAACTTTATTTGTATTTGCGATAGAAAAATAATTTGTAAAAAATGTTATAAAGTTTAATTTACCTAGTTTTAAGTATAGCAAAAATAACTAATGTGATTTCAGGCATGACTGTAAATCAGTTGGCAAATGTTTTCTCTGAACTGCAAAATCGTATTACCCTTTGTATTGCTAATGATGGAGGACATTTGGAAACTTAAATAAAATTTCAATAAAACCTTAAAAAATATAGATTTACTTCTTACAAATTATTTCTATCGCAAATACAAATAAAGTTATAAATTTTTTAAAGTGCACACGAACTTTATGGACACCGTGTATATAGGCACGAATCTTTCATATTCCATAAATTTCTCAACTCCCGGGAAATATCCTGTTACTTTTCCAGTTTCTCACTCTCCTTCACATTCAATTTTTGGTCTGTTGGAACAGTCACATCCAAGACGCGGTAGATTCATTTTGTTTTCTAAATGAATTTATATAGGAATTGAAAAAGAGTGAGAAATTGCAAAAAAAGAAAAATGGCAGAGTTCTTCTTGGAGTCGATTAATGCGTGAAATACCGAAGCTAAGGACATGCCCATAATAGAAAGCGGTTTTGGAACTTTTTCAAAATTCATGAATTCGTACTTTGAACTTTATGTGCCAAAATGAGGTTGATAGTCAGAAGAAAACGGGTTAAAATTAAGAGTAACTGGGTTTGGAAGAAATCTCGATAAAAGAATACAAACGAAATACACACAAACAACAAAGTGGCAAACAGTAACGATAAAATAATATAACAATAATAGAGAGAACGAACAAAAAAGTAAAAAAAAAAGAAAAGAAGAATGAGAAATTAACTTTTTTAAATACTAAATGGAATGAATACATGAAGTTATGATAAGAAAAAGATATGTCAACGGACTAAATGTTTTTCGAGTCATAAATAACAACCAGAGAAAGGGAAATTGATAGTAACAGACGAGAATATCTTTTTCATCAGCTGTTTTTTTCTGTGTTCATTTTTTTTTTGCTTAAAGATTTGTTTTATTTTTTGTTGAAGAACTTTTGGAGGTATTTTACTTCATATTGGGAAAGAACCCTTCGTACTGAAGAATTAGTCAAGACGAATATTTCCATGAAAATTTATATTTCTCATTGGTCATATTTGAATCACAGCCAGCCGTTTAGATCGACCAGTTTCGAAAAGAAAATTCCTGGACAATCGTTTCTTGCTGGCTGTAATTTTGATATTGGCGAACAAAGACTTTCTCTGTTGTCTTGAATCGATCTGGAATAAAATATAAAATAGCAAAAACATTGATAAAATGGAAACAGATATTATACGCTCTCCATCCTTTAGAATCTTTCCGCGTTGACTGTCGAATAAGATCGCATAAAATTGTATCTACCTGTTCAGCATATTTATTCATAATATTCAACAGGCCATAAAAATCCCACTTATGTTCAGAAATGAAACTGTCTTGAACAGTTTAATTTCCTAACGTTAATATATTAGCTGTCCTCATAATAGAGACAAATTTGAGTTGATAACACTAGCGAAGAAAAACATCTTCAAAAAACCCAGTGCTTAATTTTCTTCCTTTCTTCCTTTTTTTTTTTAAATATTGTACCAGTAATTTTAACTTTATGGTTTAACTTTTGAGTATTTTTTTTCTATTGAAACAGTAATTTACTTTTGATCCTAAAATATCGAAAATTGGGGCAGTGTTTTCATTCTTTTAAAATTATGGTTTCACTTTATTTTTGTTGCTTTCGTGGGGGCTGATTTTCAAAGTTATTCACACACGCTTCGTTGTTAGAAAAAATTCCAAACATTCGCATAGCAACCAGTAGACTCCAAAAGATAGGATTCAAGTCTTGGTATTATTCAAAATTGTTCATCGATTCATTCGCCCAGTGTTTCAGGTCATGTATAAATGAACAGATTTTCTTTATATTTTCTTCATATATTTATCATAATGAGGCTCTGGTCGATGTCAGGAGTTATCTCCCATATCATAAATGGAATGTATGTTAGAGATGATATTCTAACCTTCTCTCTGTTCTCTGAAGAAAAAAAGAAAACGCTTTCGCTATTTCAGTTGTTATTAATTGTCGTTGTTTGGTTATCGGTCTCCTTTTAAAATAAAGTCTCGATCATCTATTTCCGGCAAAAACATCGACAATTTCTAGCTTGCATCTCTCCGTTGTCCCAGATATTTGTACGCATTTGTTTGAATCAGTGAAGTTTGTATAGTAAAATGTTGAGTTTTGTTCATTTTAGAAAGTCTGTTTTTATTCTTTTTCAATTTTTAAAGTTGTTAAAATATACACATAACGCGGAAGTGTCGGAGGGTGTGGGCTCGAGACGATTCTAGCGAACTTCCATGAAATGGCTACATCATTTTCTTTTCTGTTTATTTTAAATACCTTGCAAGTGATTAGGAAATGAAAATAGATAAAAAGTCAAATCAGGGATGTTTTTTATGTATTTTTGTGAAAGGTAAAAATTGAAAGCTGTTCATTTGAGAGAGTTCTTCATTAAGTTGATTTGGTTTGTTCATGATTTTATTAATATATATATATATATATATATATATATATATGTAAAAAAAAACTTCCTGTGTATTGACTTAGATTTTGGTGACATTTTAGAAGAAAGAAACTTGGGCGTTATCGAATGTCAGTCCAAAAATTAACCGTAAATATTTTAAGCGTACTTAAGATATCTTCAAGATACACATATGTTTACACACACACACACACACACACACACACACACACACACACACACACACACACACACACACATATATATATATATATATATATATATATATATGTATTTTACATAACAGAGAAATCCAAAATTTCCTCATGAGTATAGTCTATTTCAACTAACGCCGAATGGGTCAGTCTTATTAAACTCAGGTGGCGGACTGTCCACCGTCTGAGTTGAATAAGGCTGATGAATTCGGCGTTAGTTGAAATAGACTATACTCATGAGAGAATTCTGGATTTCTCTGTTATGTAATTTATATGCTCTGTAATAATAAATACATTGAGCTCTTTTTGTGGATCAGTTTTTAATATTTTATATTACTAGGATCCACGTGGATTATATACCAACGGATTTATTACCTGTAATATATATGCATATATACGTTTCTGTATACCAAAACACGCACACATACATACACAGACATATATCTATAAATATAAGTAGATCAGCGCATGTAAAAATGCACCCAGACATACACCTATAAATACCTATATGTGAGTAATGATTAACATATATATATATATATAATTCTCAAAATCTTTCATTTTCTCTCACTCACACACAGAAACGTACACATGTATAGATGCACCAACACAAAAACATGCAAACACACGCGCGCACACACACACACACACACACACACACACACACACACACATATATATATATATATATGTATATATATATATCTGTTCAAAATTGAATAATTTTATCTCGTCACCATTGCACAACCGGAAATGGTAGAAATCTATGTAAGTGCATTTGCATATATATATGTGTGAGTTTGTGTTCATATGCGCTAGTGTTTACATACACATCTTAGCACATACAAATATGTTATATATATATATATATATATATATATATATATATATATAACATATTTGCATGTGCTATATATATATATATATATATATGTATATATATATATATATATATATATATATATATATATATATATATATATATATATATATATATATATATATATATTTATTCCGGAACAGACCTAATTATGCGAGGTATGTGAAAACAATGTGCCGTAGTACAGAGAATATATGAGAGTAAACTTGTAGGTGTTTTGGGAATCAAATTTCCTTCGGTAAAGGTCCCGATTTGTACAGCACCAGTTGAGGTCCAAATTAGAGAAATAACTCTATGGCAGGCGCTGAAGGTGCAGAAATTGTTCAAGATATTTACCAGGTTTAAATGTTTCTGCCATAAGGCCAGAAATCTGAGTGCTTTTTTGAATCAAACTCGCGAGTAACAGCTTGCGAGCTCTGCTTGCCAAATACCCTTCTACTTTAACGCTGTGGAAGTCTTTTAGTAAGCAATGCGCTGCTGCCATTCAATTCAAAGTGTTCCCTGATGCCGATATTTAACA
Organism: Acanthosepion esculentum; assembly: GCA_964036315.1. Classification (NCBI taxonomy): domain Eukaryota; kingdom Metazoa; phylum Mollusca; class Cephalopoda; order Sepiida; family Sepiidae; genus Acanthosepion; species Acanthosepion esculentum. The sequence continues at coordinate 108,125,388 of OZ038488.1, forward strand.
AACATTGTTCGGTAGAATATCAAATCGGGTGGGATGGAGGAGACAAGATTATGTTGCGTAAGCTTTTGTAAGTAGAGAAATCAGAAATCGAAATCCTGGCATTTATCTTGATTCGAAAGCTGACTTTTGGCACCAGTCTGAAATATGCAACACATTTATCTCCACCACTACGCAATTTAACAACTGCCCTGATGAAAATATTCATCGACACAAGTCCAATTGAAAAAAGGGTACTGGATGAAGGAAATATACGAGGCTAATCCTCCAATGTTTGGAGCTTACCTGATTGGCTTAAAAATCAACAGTCGCAATTTTTTTATTTGGACACAGACACTGGTCATAGGAGACGGTCGGATGTACGCAACGAGTTCAGCTGTTAAATAGGCCTAAATCTCTATAAAATATTTTGTTTATATATTAAGGCTTATAGTTATAAAGTATGGCTAATCGGTATCTCAGTCCAATATCGAAGCGAGTAACGATGTAGGATCTTGCTTCTTGTAAGCACACACACACACACACACACATACACACACACACACACACACACACACATATATATATAGACCAACAATTTTCCGATTTCTTTTTGAATTTGTAGGTCTGATGAATTGGATCGTGATTACGATTCCAATGTAATAAATTATAACCATGGAAGTGTTTGAGCCTTTTTTTAATTATATATATATATATATATATATATATATATATATATATTGATTTTCTTAGCGAAGCTTAGATGTGGCACAAGGCCGAACGCATGGGACACTCAGTGAGGATCGAACTCACGATTCAATTGTACTGTTTTAGCGAGGAAAGCTTGCTAACCATTCCACCACGGCGAAGTGGGCACACATACAAAAGTGTGTATGTGTGTGTGCTGATGTGTATCGAGTTGATTTCACAGGGACCCTGATTGTTGCTAATGGCCCTTTGCACGAAGAAGCCAAATTATATAAACGACAAAATATATTCTCACGATTCGAACAACAGTCCATAAGCTGTCGGATGTCGACTGCTATTAAGCAGCAAACATTAATTATGTCTACATTATGAAAATGACGAAAAACATGAGAGTCAGATAAACTGTTACTAAGATGAAATATACACACGCACATAAATACATATATGTATGTGAGCATACAATATATATATATATATATATATATATATATATATATGTGGACATTGAAGTCAACTATCCCTGATTTTGAGCAATTTAACCCCAAAATAAATATAGCACACACACACATACATATACATAAATACATATTTGTGTATTTAGGCAGCAAATTGTCTTTTAGGCATGTGTGAGTAAATAAATTACAAACATTATGTCTACTTATTTTTAGTATAATCCGTTGATATTCACGGATATTTTTCTGTGTATTACAATCAAATGATGGAAAGTATTTTGGAAATAAAAATGATTTTCATTTGATTGTAATACACGGAAGAATATCCGTGAATATGAACGGATTATGTTAAAAATAAGCAGACATAATGTTTGTAATTTATTTAATCAGACATGCATAAATATATATAAATATGTGAATATACTAATTTACATATATGTATGTATATATGTATATCTAACTGTGCGTGCCTCAGTGTGCAACACATATCAATTCAACACCATAGATGTCAATGAACATTTATATATGCAGTAAGATGAGAATGCATTCTTTTATACTTATGCAATTAGAGTATCACTTATTTTAGAAATATGGAAGTGTACATACATCATACGGGGGTTTAGCTTATAAAGACAAAATAAATAAATAAATAACCCAAAACTTTTACGCTAATCGGATTGCCAAAAAAAAAAATAAAGATAGAAATAACATTTTGAGACAAATTGTTTTGTCAGACAACGCCTGACAAACGGTGTGGGCGTAGGTGTATATAAATAGAGGTTTGTATGTGTGTATATACACTTCTGTATACTTATATTAAACCTACGAACGTCCTGCGTCTTTCGTGAACATCTGTGCTTGTTGCTATAGACTATATACTCGTCAGCAAGCACCACATGTCTCTGGTAAACATATAGAGATATACTATTAACGCACACATATATAAGCCTTATATATATATATATATATATATATATATATATATATATATATATATATATATATTATATCTGTGTGTGTGTGTGTGTGTGTGTGTGTGTGTGTATGTAATATTTAGGATTATATTGACATATATTGGTTCAGGGACAATGATAGACCAAGCGTCGTGTTTTCATACACTGGACGTATATTAAACTCATTTCTCTTTAGATCATAAAAACAAGACATTTTAAAAAAGATTGATGGTATTTTCCAAAATGTTGTCCGGAATATTAAAAGAAAATATTTATGTTGTCAAGTTAATATTTTTGTATAATTTATTTTATCTCCAGACCAGACTACACTTGGATTTTATAACTTTTTAAAAAAAAAATGTGGAAAAATGCAAATGCAAATTTCTTTTAGGTTAAAGAATTCGTTTTTTTTACAGCCCCGTCAGACCAGAGAAAAATGCATCATAAAAAATGATCTGGCTCTGGCTCTATAATGTCTTTTTTTTATTTATTTCGATTGCGTGCGTGTGTGTTTTCTTTTATAGGGCTTCCATCTGATAATGGAATGATTACCATACGGGGGACTTTTGGGGTGCTTATGTTTTGTAATCAGCATTTGAAAAATTGTATTCTTTTAGTTTATGTAGCAAGGGAAATAAAATAGCGTCTATTTCACTCCATAAGATTCTTCATCATTTTTCGATCTTTGAAATATATATATATATATATATATATATATATATATATATATATATATATATATATATATATATATATATATATATATCGTGCGTATGACTTGCTAAAAGGGCAGATACTTATAGAACATTACAATTACCGAATCCAGAACAGGCAAGAAAGTAAGCATGTTCCAAAACTAGCACGAACTAGTTTATATCAACATTATTCTGGTTAGGAGAACCAAATATATTGAGTTGTCGTTCTTGTTGTACCGTTGTTAGATTTTCAGATTCTTTCTTTCACTTATTTCCCTTTATAGAAATAAAAATGTTAGTCGTGTAGATTTCTATATCAAACGAACGAAGTCGCCAATTTCAGACTTTTCACCACCTTCATTGTTTTTTGTTTTTGTTTTTTAATTTAAAAAAATTCATTTCATTGTAAATATTCTTCTGAATGAAAATGTCATTTCTCTCTCAGTGTTTAAATGATTTTAAAAAGTTCCCTTTTCAGCTAAACGCTCCTAGCACAATCATCATCATGAGGTTTGTTAAAATAACTATGAAAAGAGTAAGTCTGAAACAGAATCGATCGACGGCACGGGCTACACCCTTCCAAGAGTCCGGCCGTCGGGTTTGGCCTCCATCTCGACTATTCTCCTGTTTCATAGATTTTTTACGGCGGACGCCCATCCGAGTCGTTTGGAAAACTCGCGATTCGCTCCGCCGTCGACTGTGATAGTCACTGCCGACCGTTTCCTCTCCCCAGCATTCAAGCTGTCCGTGAAGGTCATCAGCGATGTTAGGGCGTGTCCAGCCTGTCTCGGTCATGTGTTCCGGTGAACTGTGTTGGCTGACGATACTGCTGCTGCCTCTCGACAACAAAGGCGAGAAACTGCTAACAAATTTCTGCAGCCAAACCGGGATAGGGAATTCATGATCGTTGCGATGATAGAGGCGTAAGATGCCGATAGTTGTCATGCAGGTTACAGTGCCGATAATCATCACGGTCACCAGATAAACGTCTGAAAATAGAAGAGAAAAATCAGACTGAGAATTAAAACAAAAAACGTTATGAGACATACAGCATACATACATTTACAGAATATTTCCCCCCGTTGGCGCAACGACGCACGCCCATCGCTAATTTTTGACAAGTAAACCAGGACAGGTCGTCGTCGTTGTCGGCACGCTACATAGAATTCACACGCTTCTCCCATTCGAACGGCCTACGATGATGTCCTTTAACATTTCTATCGTCTCCCTACCTGAGTCATCTATCAGTGTGTTGACGAGTCTTCTTACTCTTTTTTTTTTGGTTAGTGTTATGGTCCAAGGTTAGGACCAAGGAAGAACAACACGAACACAAGAGTAGAAATAACAAAGATATATTACACGGAATAATAATACAAGATGTTGAAAGTGTTAGTATGACTATCAGTCTGGTTTGGAGTGAACTACTATCGGCTCGACTCGATTCCGTCTCGATATTTAACAACCCTCCCACGTGGGTCGCATGTGGCACAAGGCCGGCTTAATGTGGATTCTCCGAGCCCGTAGGCTCGGCCAAAAATATGCTAATTTAGAACCCGTATAAACGGGTTCAGGGACTGTCTACCTCCCCGGACGAAACTTTGCCCTTCGGCAAAGCCTCGTCCGGGTTCCTCTCTGCCAAAGCAGAGATTTCGACAGAAGTCGCACACAGTAAGAGACTGCTCACGACTCGATTCCGTCTCGATATTTAACAACCCTCCCACGTGGGTCGAATGTGGCACAAGGCCGGTTTAATGTGAGCTCCCCAAGACCGTAGGCTCGTCCAAAAACATGCCCATTTACAACCCGTATAAACGGGTTCTGGGACTGTCTATCTCCCCGGACGAAACTTTGCCCTTCGCAGAAAGCAGAGACTTCGACAGAAGTCGCACACAGTCAGAGACTGCTCACGACTCGATTCCGTCTCGTCCCTCACTCTTGAGAGGCGCAGTGTTTATAGTGTCCGGAGGAGTTCACTCTGTCGTTATAGGAAACATCCCATAACAGTTAGCTTACTTATTTCTTGGCAACTTTGTCATCATGTTTAATACAATGTCTGCTAGATGCACATTCTTCGGTTTACGGTCATATCACGTTGAAACAACGGTTCTCGTACCATAGTTAAGAAACGTCGAGCCTGGTCAGTACCTGGATGGGTGAAAGCTTAGGAACACCAGATGCTGTAGGCTTGGATGTGCATGGGGTGTGATAGATAATGACTAGGAATTGTTAGAGACAAATAAAAATTCCCGTTGGGTTCGTTATATTCATTTGGGAAAGGCATGAATCCACCTCTCCCCCAGCTATAGGTTAATTAGTAAGAGTTGTATCACTAAACCATTATTATCTAAAAAAACGTTCTTGCAATCTAAAATTATTTTCAGGCTTTAAATAACCTTCAAAGGTTAATACGCCATAAGAAAACGAATCAAAAAATCATCGATCTTTGCTGAATCTTTTATGTTCAGCATTTGATATGTAACCTCTCCAGGACACATTAAGCACCATCCTGAATATTCTTATATAATACGCATCAAGATGTTTCTTCAGTTTTTGTCATAGAGCACGTCTCTGCTCTAAGGTGGAATCTGTCTTCTTTAGGTTCAGAACTTTAAGGTAATTCTTTTCTGAATAAATATTCACAAAGACATTTCCATTAGTGATGAGCTCTCTATATCATTTATGTATTTAATAATACATAATTATGAAAAATATACGTGACTATAAAAATAATAAAATATTATAATAAAAATATAATAAAAATAATATTATAATATTATGATATTATAGTATTAAAATATTATAATAAAAATATAATAAAAATAATATTATAATATCATGATATTATAGTATTAAAATATTATAATAAAAATATAATAAAAATAATATTATAATATTATGATATTATAGTATTAAAATATTATAATAAAAATAATACATAATTGGGAAAATAATAAATATTCACAAAGACATTAGTGATGAGCTTTTTGTAGCATTTTTCGCTTAAAAACCTTTTTAGACGGAACCATTTCTCAATATTTTGAGTATGTACTGATGGGTCATTTTTTAAATCATTTCACCCCATGCAAGGCAGTAATATCACACATAGACAAGGGGTAATTGATAGTGAAAGAGAATGAGAAGACTTAAAGGAAGAGGATATACAATACAAAAACAATTTGGAAGATTGTAGATAACTGGGAAGCAAGAAACTGACCGAGAGTTCCAGATAGGAAAAGCGTGAAAAAAGAAACTATTATAATAGAACTTACGGTTAACCTAGTAATTTCAATAGTAAAACAATATGTCCTAGTTGCCAATAATGGCAACAGAAATCTCGATGAGACCTTCCCCATGTTTACAATCGTATTATTTGTGTAATTGTACTTTGACACAGGGGCACTTCTTGCCCCATAAACGCATTAGTATTAAGATTTTCATAATATCTTTTTCAGAATTCGAGAAAAATAGTTCTTGCTAAATGATATATATATATTTTCCTGCATAATTTCGCAAAGCAGAACCAAATGAACCCATAAAATAACGATTTACTGTTTTTTTATATTCATACAGAAATTACATTTACAAACTAAATTATAAATTAACTAGTGTACCGCGTACACCGAAGTTCAGCAGTGTCGAGCCTGGTCAGTAGCTAAATGGGTGACCGCTTGGGAATACCAGGTGTTGTAAGGTTGGATGTGCGGGTGATGTAATGGATAATAGCTCGGAATTGTTACAAGTTTCAATTGGGTTCGTTATATTCACTTACATGCAAATACTCTCGGGAAAGGTAGGAATCTACCTCTTTCCCCCAGTTACAGGTTAAATAGTAAGACTGGTTTCACTAAATCCATTATTATCTTCGAGAAATGAAATAAAATTGCGTACAGAATATTTAGATTTCGCCATTAGATAACCTATAGAGGTCCATATAACGCTAAGCAGAAAACAAAAAATAAAGGTGTATCCGGGCCGTGAAAAATGATGGCAATCGTTAGAAAGTGTTAAGATTGAGATGCAATGAAACAAGTTTTGAAACAATTTATTGAGATTCAACGAACTCGAGATAAAGAATTCACAAGTAAAATAGAGGCCAATGAAGCATTTAATTCATCCGATCTCTTGATATTTTTAAACATTCAGTTGTATCTATAATTCGTCAATTACTCCTCGTATTATATAAATCGTTTTTTGCTCGTCTTTTCATCTAAAAAATTATATGTTTGTGCTGTCCCCATAAACCTCTGTGGAGAAGGCAAAGGCACTCTACTATTAATTCTATGATACATCGGCATAGATACCGATTCCTTAAATTTCTTTTTCATTGGTGAAGAAATTGTCCTACATTCTCTGCCTTATAATCGCTGTTCGCCTTTTCTTTACTTTTATTGAAGTCTTCGTTTCCTTAATGCTTTGATTAGCTTTTGGAAAGCAATATTTAAAATTAGAGAGTATTTTTTAATTACTCGATGTTTCCCTGCCTCTCTTACCTTCAGTATGCCTCGTGAGTGTCAACTTCTCAAGGCCCTCCTTCTTTATGTGTTCTAGAAATTGTAACTGTTTTTTTTTCTGATTCTAAGTAAAGCGTTCTTTTTGTTCGATTTTCCTCGTTGTTCATACGATCCTTACATTGTATTCTCCGCAGTCTTTATAAAACCACATCTATATTGCCTCAAGTCTCATCTTCATCTGTGAGGAAATTGTCCAGCATTCACTGCCATATAAGAGGATTGATATTTTACAGCAGTTAAGAACAAATTATCATCGTTTCTAACAAACGATTCCTATTTCTTCATATTTTGTTTAGATTTTGGTAAGCTTCTTTCGCTATTCCGATGCGCCTTCGTATTTCGGTGTCACTTTTTCCGCTGTTATAACATTTCCTAGATATTCAAAAGTCTGTGCACTATTGATTTCGACATCTCCAATTTGTTGCTTGCAACTTGAGCTGCTCCTCTTACATGTGTGTATAATTTCCTTACGTTTCATGTTTGCAATTGAAGCTAGATCTTTTTATTCCGCTATCCATTATTAATTTGTCTAGGAGTTTTCGGCAAAACGATGGAAGATATTAATATCGGCTGAAAGCCAATACCCAGAGAATTAATTTTTGCATTTAAGGCTTCTCGTACAAAATGATGTACGAAAAACAATTAAAAAATATTGCTTATGGCACTATTGTTGCGTTCTGTGTCGCCTCGAGATCGGCGCGCTACCACATAAAACGGTATCGACGAAAAGGCTCATTTCCTTTTGGTATTCGTTTTATTAAGATTGTCAGCTTGGGATTCTAAGAATCATTAAGCGGAATGACACCATAGGAACGCATGTCGCACGCTGTATCAACATCCCTCCGAGGTTGGTATTAGCCGGTCTTAAACCTAGGTGTCGGAGGCATATCGACGCTTCAGAATTCTTGAGACTCTCTGTTGAATTCGCGCCGTTTTGAAATTATATTCAAAATGCCACTCAAAGTTAACTCATCGCTATCAAACAGCCCCACTCACGAGTCACTCGGACCAATCGCTGACCATTCTGGCCTTGGCCTTTCATTCTGTAACATAAATTCATTTTCAATTTTTTAATGTCACACGCCTTCAGCACATAAGCAGTCATGCCTTTCTACAGTTCTATAGATCCATCTTTGAAGTGAAATTAGCGGTTTTCATTTCACGTCAAAGTCGTATCCAAAATCAAAATGATTTCTCGTGCAACTTGGAAAATTTAATATATATACATGCAAAGGTTGCCACGAATATTACATTGGCCAAACTGGACAGACGCTCCGACAAAGGATGACAGTTCATCGCCGACAAAATAGTTATCACCACACCAGAAAAATACTCCTTAGCCAACATATAGAGGAATGCGGAGGACGAAATTTGCCAAATTTTAATATCTTCTTATTCCACCAATGCGACTACAAACCCACCGAGCAAAGCATATTAATAAAGAAACATTTTTAGTAACAAGTTTAAACCAATACTCAATTATTTACATCTGCGTATAATACCCATAAATTCAAACACTGACGTCCTCAAGGACACATGGCACAGTGGATAAAGGCGTTGGTTAGA